>NC_051165.1:117934458-119134458 GCF_013339725.1 Rhipicephalus microplus
TCTGCCGGCCCCAGTGCCGAAATTGTAACGCCTCTGTATATATGCTGTACATAAACCTTGTTTAACTCACCGTCGTCTCGTCCGCTCGTCTCCTCAGCTCTGCGCAGAAGCAGTCGCGAGCTGAGAAACATACGCTACCAAACGGCTGGTGACCTTCCCGGCGGGGTCGAAAGCAGTGGCGCCTCCGGGACCGCGTCGGCGTCGCCGTCTTTCGCAACAGTGGTGGCTTCGGCGGGATCGGTCCGCCGTTTCGTAACACAGCCTAGTATTATATCAGTGAGCTACGCTTGTGCTTGCCTTAGGCAAGCCATTGAGACATTGAAGCAATGGGAAGCAATTGAGAACATTGAGACATCAAGCCTGCCTAAGGCAAACTTGCCTTAGTTTGCCTTAGGCGTGCTTGATCTCGGGAAAGCAATCGCGTTTACAAGACTAATAAAACGCTTTAGAAAGCGAAAGAACAACCAGTCGTCGCACAATGCGAAAAGCGTAACGAGTGGGCCGTCCAGTGCTCCCACGCATTACAAAAGCTTGTTCTTGTTGATTGATTGATATGTGGGGTTTAACGTCCCAAAACCACCATATGATTATCAGAGACGCCCTAGTTGAGGGCTCCGCAAATTTTGACCACCTGGGGTTCTTCAACGTGCACCCAAATTTGTTCTTGTTCCCCTAATAACTGTGGCGCATACTCAGTTTAGCCATAATTCGTCATCGTCATCGACCACTGCATGAACAATTGGCACGAAATTCCTTGCAAGTGTGTAGCGGATACCACTCTTCTCAGAAGAATGACGAAATATAGCGTAGCGAATGCCGGCCTACTGCCCCAAAATTTATTATTAATGCCGTACTGGGTGTCACGTGTGCTTGCAGCAGTTACCCCATGAGTTTTTTCAAAGGCCTCTGAAAGGCCGTTCTTCTAGCTTTCACTGCTACTGCTGCGCCTTCTGCTCAAGCCAGGTGTTTTTTATGCTCTTTGAATGATCCTCACATGTTAAAACATTTCTTGGTCTTGTTGAATCACTAACATTGAGACTGCTGGCGTGGAATAAATGATATGTCCCATTTATTGCAGGTGGTGTACTGATTGTCCCCCTAGCCCCAAGTACCGTAGTCCAGCCTTCTCGTTTGGGCATACCTCCCACAGGCCTAGGAGCAACTGGAATGAACTTGGGCGCGGGACCCACGGTCATGGGTTTGCCTGGAATGGGTTCCATGGGAATGGGATCTGTTGGCATGGGCAACATGGGCATGCCTGCAACGGGCAGTGGTATCGCCCAACAACCTCCTCCAGGTATGCATATCCAGGGTGCAATAAGGGCGAAGCTCCTTAGGCTTTGGGTCATTTTTCTTCTCTGTAGTCATAATAGTAGTATGTAGCCACCAACTCTAGCTTATGAGTTGCTATATATATAGCGTTAAGTGTATATGTCCTTTGGAATAGTAGAGTAACAGGCTAGAGCGAACTAGCTCAGGCCGACCTCTCTGCCCTCTAATAAATTTTCACTCACACTCCTTGGGAATAATATAACCAGAAGACGTTAATGGTTTTCCCAGCATGCCCATGAAGTGAATGATGATGAGTAGGGCGAAGCATCCATCCGTCCGTCCGTGTGTCCATCCATGCGTGCTTAAGTCCGTTCACTCATCCGTTCATTCGTTCGTGCCTCCGTCTATCCGTTCCTTCGTTTTTCCATCCATCCGTCCGTAAGTTCATCTGTCCAAGCTTCTGTCCGTCCGTCCATGCGTCTGTGCTTCTGTCCGTCCGCCTGTCCACGCTTTCGTCCGTCCATTTTTGAGTCCATCTGTGTGTCCGTTCGTCTGTCTGTTCATTGGTGCTTCCGTCCATCCGCGCATCCATCCGTCCGTCCATGCGTCTATACTTCTGTCCGTCCCTGCGTGCGTCTGTCTGTCCATGCTTCCATCCGTCCGGACGGATGAACGCTTCGCCCAACTCATCATCGTTCACTCCATGGATATGCTGTAATTTTTACAAATACATTATTCTAATTGAAGGTCTTACGTCCCTAAGGGTCCTGTCATGTTGACACACGAACTTGATGTTGAGTCGGGAATACTTTACTGCAGTTAGCATGACACTGTTGCGACTAATTAAGTAAAGGTTTTTATAACCGAGCGCTTTATTTCGTTGCCGCAATAAATGCCAGAGATCAAAACTATCTAACGCACGCATTCTCGCCTTGTATAGAGGTAGTTTCTTTAACTAGTCCATCATCCCACTTGACTGATGAAATCGAAGAGACACAGAGAGAGAAAGATGCAAGGGAAGGCAGGGAGGTTGATCAGGGGCACGTCTGGTTTGCTACTCTGCAACGAAGGAGACAAAGAGGTAGAATAAAGGAAACAAAGATATACAGAGTCACGAGCACATTTAAGGGAGGACACGCAGTCTTCAGGAGGTCACTCAGATTTGTTGCGTTCAAGTACTGCAGTAGCGCTTTAGTCGCTTTCTGTGCTATTGAAGCACACGCCCATGGTCCCAGAATCCTATGCGACGAAACTAGTCCTAAGTCAAGTTGGTTAAATATCATCCGGAGCTGGCATCGGTGGGTGTCGTTGCGAACGCAGCTCGACAGGACCTGTTCGATGTTCGCATCCACTCTGCAGGAGTCGCATGTCGAGGTTTCTGCCATACGTGTGAAATCGAAAGTCAGACCGAAACTACCCGTCACGTGGGAGTGATGAAATTCGAATGACGGTGCCCCACGGCCACAGTTTTTTTATATGTGTGTCTCCTTGTGTGTTTTAAATGCACGCAAGCAAGCTCACTTGCATCGGCGCATCACCTTACTTTTGCGCGCAGTGTTTCGAGGGTCCCTCTCACTGTAGAAGCGGGCAAAAGAAAATCTGGATTGCAGCCTTCTCTTTGTTTGGAAAGCATAAACACTCGGGTGTTGACTGCAGCGCTTCTTGCTGAGAGCAGAAACAGTATTTCACACTTTTTTTATAGTTTAGGACAGAAACAAATATGCACCACTCAACGCACACAAATATTTTCCTGTCCGCTAGCGTATTTCAGAAAGCTTGACGATTTTTTCTGATCCAATTCAACTTTGATGTGCCTTCATGGAAATTCTATCAATTCCATCTGACGTGTGATGCGTGTAATCTGCCGCTCTTGGCGTGCCTGGCGCGATTAGTTTCTATTTCATACATCAATTTCATAGATAAACTTCTCGAACTTAGTGCACATTAGCAATTTAAAAAAAACAGGATGTGCAATTATTCAACAGGTATGAAAACAGTGTAATTAAATTACTTCTCAAGTTCATAATAACAAATTAGAGCGTTTATTATTTAGTTGTCAATGTGTCATGTTAACCGGCGGCAAGGTATTTCCGCCTCGACGTGGAGTTTGTGTGCGGAAGCGACGGGAGCCTTATAGGCATCGAATTTCTTGAATAAAATCTGAATTTGTTGAAAGAAACACCCTGTATATATTACGTAGGTTTGCATGCTCACGGAAGATTACAGATTCGTTCTTTATAAAAATAGCACCAAAGTTAAAACATGAAGAAATGCCTCGTCGGTGGTGTAGTGGCTTAGGTACTCACTCGGCTGCTGACCCGCAGGTCACGTGATCAAATCCCGGCTGCGGCGGCTGCATCTTCGATGGAGGCGAAAATGCTGTAGGCCAGTGTGCTCAGATTTGGGTGCACGTTAAAGAACTCTAGGTGGTCCAAATTTCTAAAGCACTTCACTACGGTGTTTCTCATAATCATATGGTGGTTTTGGGACGTTATACCCCCGAAGTCAATCAAATAAATCAAAAGACGAAGAAACTACCAAATTCGCCAAGGCGCACTCATTATCATCACTGTTGTCATTATCATCTCCACCACCACATTCAGCATCACAATAATGAATTGCCTGTATTCTACGTCCATAGGAGGACAAAGAACTCTTGTGAAGTCTACGAATAACCCTGGCGTGTGCGAGCTGATTCTATTTCAATCATGAAAATTTTCAATTACATCAGTTTCATCCATCCCCTAACGCCTCCCCCGCAATGACACTTCGTATCCCCATGAAAAAAACTCTAAAACAACCCGTAATCTGTCTTATGCATTGTAGACTGAGAAACACCTATTTCTGTATTTTTGAGACTAGATAGCTGGGCCTAAGTCACGTCGTATGAATGACAGGCAACAAGATTGATAGTATAAGGCCAATATTTGCAAGGATCGTTGTCCTCACAGGACTGACCTACCGCAGAAAGTGAAAACTTTCCTTCTCCTAGATGGCTCATTTTACAACTAATTTTACAACCGCACCGTCGCAACTTCTGTGTATCCAGTTGACTTTCTCTCATTTTTCAAATTATGCTATTAGTTGTATAATGAGTTCTGTTTTCATTATTGCCCTGTAATTCCAATTCTTTAATTTTAACCTAATTTATGCTCTTAATCTGAAATTGTTTTTGTGTATTCTTGTTCGACCCCACCCACCGAAATGTAATACCCCGTCAGGGGCCCTTAAGAAAAACTAAAATGATGATCATTATGAAGAAGAAGAAGAAGATGATGACAATGATGGCAGAGAATAAATATATGCCTGAAATTGGGTGCTATAGAAGCGCCAAGGAGTTAATTCGAAATGCAGTGCGCTTAGCCATAACTCTACAACACGTGTTTGACAAAGCTTGTTGGGGTATTTTAACATTTAGTTCTGCGAGGATCTCGTTGAATGTGAACGTGTACACGCTGCATATAATAATCGCTCATATAATAATCGCACAGGAGGAGTGCGGATGCTTCGACACACCCAAAGTTTTTGAATATGCAAGATGAGAATGGCATCTGACTGCGGATGCCCCGCAGTCAGTTTTATGCGCATGCTGACACCCCCTTGAAAAAAAAAGATACTGTATCCACCCCTGCATGCGACTAACACCCCTAATAACTTCCCTAGAAAAGCTTGTAAGCAAGAATACCTTCAGCAATTCAGTTCCTTGCTACAGTTGGATACCTAATTGTTGTTGCCTTGATTGTTGGGAGAATTGGTAAGGTTGGTTTTCTTTAATACTCTTTATTCTACGGTAAGTGCTACTACAAGGAAAACCTCCAGCTGAGGCAATAGGAAGATGGCGATCCATCATTAGAAGCCAAGTTCTCTATCGAAAGCCTTTAATGCTCCATCAGAAGGCTGGAAATTATAATGCTGATCTAACTTTTACTGGGAGGCCAACATGATGCACGAGCACCTAACACTCTTCTTTTCCCTGCAGCGATGAATTACGGCTAAGCTATGTGCAATCAATTAGTATACAAACTAGAGGGGACTTGGGCATTTTTATCGTTAGAAGAACATTAGGAAAAATGAAACTGCTCGTTGTTCATCATCAGTTAACAATAAAAAAATAAAAACCTCTCCACGAAGTGAATCATGACGAGTAGGCGAATCAGTGGGAATAGATCGGTGTTATCGTAAATCACGCGTGACGTTATCGATCCGCACGTGTAAATGAGCCTCTACCTCCGGTAGACAGTGCTTCTGGCGTATGTTCAGAAAAGTTCATCATAAACAGTTCGCGTCTATAACAATTCCACTTAACATTATGACATTCGCTAATTAGACATACGTTTCCGAGAATAGCAAAACAGAAAGACACAAAACACGGAATGCCGCGGGAGTGAGGTGTACAATCAATGCTTTCTTTGTCAACTATTTTAATTGATTGGTGGTGAAATGTCGGTGTTTTCAGGCGTTGTGGCCTTTTATTGTGTTTGTGTGGTTACCAGCCTTATGTTAACTTTTTTTGTTTTTCACAGATGTTTTGGTTTGTTCGTATGCACCTTTGCCACGTTCGCCGTAAACGCCGCACGGTATTTTATGGACCGAGGGGCATTGTGAGGTCTTAAGGTGGTTCGCGACTCTAACCAAAAATGAACAAAAACTAAATGACCCTGCGAATCAGCAAGGAAGCATGGTGGCTTGGTAGCCACCCAAATACTGCCAGCTGACAAAACTGTGGAAACGAAAAATGTTCTGGGTTTCATACATGGAACCATAATTGGAACAAGGGCCAAGAAGAGTGAGAAGAGTGATGCTTCCAGCAGTTGAACATTTATTCACAACAAAACTAATTATATATTTGGTATACGGAATACCTTTCAATACACCGCTCTACTTCACAGAAAAAAAGACAAATAAATACATGAAGCAAAGTTATACAAGCGAAATTTGCTGTTCGTATGTCTGATGAAAATCAGGCATACGGCAGTCGACATATCCTCATGTCGTTATATCAGTAATAAAATATTACCAATTAATCAGCAAAGCATCGTTTCTGTCCTTACACAGGGTAGCAATGTTGTTTAGTTTACCACAAACATTAACAAACTCAGGCATGTCGAATTCGCATGCAGTCACACTCGCGTTCAAGCACACCTGTGAGAAGTCAGAGCGAAATTCCGAAATTTCAAAGGCGGCTTTCGACCATTTTATGGCGGCGGATTTGTTTTCGGCGTCTCTTTTTAGCAATGTGACTAACGTGGTTCTCTACGTGACACTGTTTACAGCGTGTGTACATAATTTACCTTAGAGGTGTAATGACCGAACCAAAACATATACCACTGAAGTTTAGTGAGACTGAGATCAAGCAATGTGCCGCGCAAATATGTTGCTTACGACGCCATATTTACTTATAATAAACTCATACAAAGGTATATTCCATTTCGCTCAACTAAGAACTTTGCGCTTGCAGTTTACAGCTAAAAGCCGTCCTCATTGCATGGTCTATAGCTTAGTAACATTGGTTAACGTCGTTCCTGGATCAGACTGTTGTCACGTCCACGAAAACGTCGCTTGTTCGGGGCTTCAAATGATGTTGGTGCTTTTCCGTGTTCTCTGCGTCTAACTTATGACAATTGGCAGTGCCTCATTAGGTGTATGAAAACGCATGGCAACAACCGCAGTGCAGAACGTCTGCATCTAGGCCACAGAAGTGTGTTCACTTCATTTTGATTCCTACTGTCCAAACTTTCAGTGGAAGTCAGTGCTGCTGGTAACCCTTGCGGCAGCGATGAAACGATAGAGCATGTTCCCTGTCACTGCCCTCGTTACAGCGTGCAAAGACGGCAGCTAGCTGCTGCGTCAGCTCGCCTTGACGAGGGACCCTTTCCAGAACAGTCAGTGCTTGAAAAGCGACATAATCTGTCTTCGCACAGAAGTTCAGTGAAGGCCTTATTGAACTTTTGGTGTTGTTGTGCCCTCTTGAGTAGGCTATAGCAGCACAGGTCACTTTTTTTCTTCTGTTTTTCGTGCGTTTATTGCGCTCTTCGCTTTCTTTCCCAATTTTATTCCCAATCCTCCCTTTTATTAGTGCAGGGTCGCAAACCGGACGCTGAAATTTCTGGTTGACCTCCCTGCCTTTCCCTCATTTTATTCTCTCTCTCTCTCTCTCTCTATCTCAGTGGTTTTGACTGACAGCGAGGGTGAAAAGAAAGTGGTGGGAAAAGTAAATCCGCTCACCGGTACGATAGTGCTCGAAGCCGACAAGCTGAAGGACAGCCTCGGTCAGGTTGCAGCTGAGGAGCCGCCAGCACCGCCTGAAGAAGATCCGGCTGAGTGAGGCAACGAGGAGGCCTAATCCTACTTCATATTTTACTTTAATGAAGATGGTGCTAAAAAGAGATATCCTTGATAGTATGGCTTCCAGCATATAAATGATACCATGTGCCAATACATATGTTTGTCCAGAATATGCGTATCATGTGCGCCTTCAAAGCACAGTGCTTTTAATAAACTGTTCTAGTTTTCTGAAATGATCTTTTAGACATACAGATATTTTTTGGTTGTATTTCTCAATCATCTAGTTTAAAACGTTCAACGCGGCTTAGATTTGAACATTTATTCATATACCTATTTATTAATTTATGAATACTGAAACTCCATCAGGAGTTGTAGCAGGGTAGCATACAAAGCATGAACAAAAATACACAATAAGATTCACGCACATAAAGATTGCAATAATAATAATTATAATAATAATAATATAAAGAGAAAAGACACACATTTGTAATGTGCAGATTAAAGGACATGTAATTAACATGTGATCTGGTGCTTCTACTTTTGAAAAACACTCATTCCACAACAATTTAGGCTGACGAAAATTGGCAAAGCTTGCTGCTACTCGACGAGAGATATGTCACCGTACTAGTCAGCAATAGAACCGAGTTGTTTGCTTTGCGAAGGGGATTCTTCAAGGTTGGTTCATTGGACTGGTTCGTCAAAACTTTTTGTATTAAAAAAAACAGTGCGACTGAGATGTAGTGCAAGCTAAGCAACAGAACGGAATAGCGTTGGTCCTGTGTGTTCTTTCGCTTGAGTTACGTCTCGTTTGTGCTGTTTTTCCCATGTACGGGCAGAAAAGGGATGGCTTGTATTCGCCCCACATACGCTTGCCATAAAAATTTACGGGAATACTGTAGGGACTTGAAAAGGCATGGAGTAGATGATAAATATTGTGTAAACGACGAAGATAGTCACTATCATCATTAGGGGATTAGACCGGCATTCGAAATAAAGAAGAGGTTGATGGGTGGGCTTCGCCATGGGCATGGCGGCTGGTCCTTTCCTCAACATTTTGGTGCCGAAACCCGGGAGGAAGGACTTTTGGAGGTGAGACGGAGCGGACTTCACAAATTTCGACCGCAGTCGTAGCCTCGAGGACTTCTGTGAAGCCGCCGTGGCTAAAGCTGATGTGCGAGGCCTAACCACCGCCGAGACCTGAGAGCACGACTCCGGTTGCAACTGAGACCACTAGGAGCACCAATGGACTGACGTGAGTACTGGCCTCGTCTGGAGGTTCGCGATACGGGAGCCTTCACGTCTACTTTGGCTCTGTCCTGACTCGCCCTTCACGACGACGCCCCGATATTCACAAGGCAAGGCAGTTCATAGATCAACGAAGTACATCTTGGCAGTGTAGCCCATGAGTGCAGGCATCGTCTGGAGGCCCATGGTACGGGAGCTCTCACGTATTCTCCGGCTTAGTACTGACTCGTCCTTCACGACGATAGCTTGATATGCACAAGATCAAGAAGAAGGACAGCCCCAAAAGTGAAAGATATTTGTTGTGCAAACCTTTTGCGATAGATGCCGAGACGACTCCGACTTCGCCTCGTGACACGGCCGGCCAGTGACTTCTCACGTTTCCGGCACTGGATCGGATCATGGAGGCCCTCTACGAAAGGCGGAGTCAAACACGCAAGGCCGTCATGCAAATCATCGCAGACGTCGAACGTCTTCGGCAATCGGATTGCCCAATAATCTGTGAGTTACGACGTATTCACGGAGTTTTGATTGAGCAATATGAGGAACTCAAAAGAATTGACCAGGAAATAGAGGATGCAGTTGACATCAAGTATTTGGAAGCTGAGATGGATGAGGCTGAAGTTTATGAGCGTCAGATTATTTTAGCGAAAGTCAGAACCGAATATAAAATCGCCAACGCATTGAAGGCACGGAAGGCTCGTTTGGAGACAACAAGACTACAGATTAAAATGGAAGCAGAGAGAAAGGCACTCTCTGCGTCTGCGTCACCACCATCCAGCCAAGGCCTATTAGACAGCAATCTTGTAGCACATGTGCCAGTCGAGTCAGCCTCAGGACATATTCTTGAGCGTGGTGGAAGCCAATCAATCAGGACCTTCACTGAAGTAACGGCCATTGGAGGAGCCTGTGCCGAACAACCGCTACTTACAAGGACCCGGCCCACGCCTGCAGAGCTGTCGTCAGCGTGCCATACCCATGAACTTGTTGTCAAGACATCTAGAACAACTCTGGTGTTCGAGGCAGAAGGCATTCCCATGATTGAAAAGGGGGAATACTTTGTAGACCCAAAGGGCCACACACTAGATGCTGAGGACACGTCCAAGTCAAGGCTGGCAGATTTAGACGCTGTAAAGTCTTCATCGCCCTGCGTACAAGTGCCCGATGGAGGAAAATCAAGGTCAATTCTCAAAGCGACAAGAAACAAAAAAGAAACAAAAGGCCACGATGACACAAAAGCCAGCCCCTTGCGCTGCTGAAAGCTTAGGTTCTTCGAGAAAACTACAGAAGTTAATATTAAAGAGAGTGTGCAAGGCACATCTTATTTCAGCAAAGTTGATAAATGCTGACTCAGTGCAGCAGCGGCGAATGAGAGAGACTAAACGAAGGGGGAAGCGGAAGGGTTACAAGCTAAATGCAGCAACGAACAGAAAGCAAAGGAAAAGGTTGCCCAAGTATAGCTACACGAGATCTTTCTGAAAGAGTCCTATCTGCGAATTTTTATGCCAAAGAAACTTGCTCAACGACAATGAAGGTTCATCAAGGTCAACGCGTTCAGAAGCACGAGTGTGGAACAAGCGCCGAAACCACCGCTGGAAAAGCAGACGTAGTTTGATATCATGGATTTTCCCACATGGACTGACCTGGACGTATACAAGTACTCTTGAACAGCGTGTGCTTCTAACTCTGTGTGTGCTGGTGTTCTGCATCAACAATTGTTAATGTGGGGCGCGGAGGATGTTAAATATTGTGTGAACGACGAAGATAGTCACCATCATCATTAGGGGATTAGACCAGCATTCGGAATAAAGAAGAGGTTGACGGGTGGGCTTCGCTATGGGCACAGCGGCTGGTCCTTTCCTCAACAAACGTCTCAGAATTTACATATATTCTTGCTGCTAGTAATAGGACATAATTCTGCCCTGAGCAGATGAGAGATAAAGAAGGGAGGCATTAGTCCTTATTGTCACAGTATGATGTACAAAAAAATCAACTCCATGTCTTTTTTTAATTATGCGACCTACAGGTTTGTAGGGCTAAAGTAAGGCAGAAAGGTGCTACCGTAGGTAAAGTAGTGGAGTGACGTGCTTGCAGCGTAACCAGTTCTTAGTTCAGAACCTCAGCCTATTTTGGTACACTAGAAGATATAGCTCGGCAAGTTGTTCGTAACTCAATATGTAAAAACAACAACCCTGAATAAGACAAGGACCAGAAAAGACGCGACACACGCGCAGTGTCACATGAAAATTGTTAAAAGGCACTTGCACATACATATAAATCGTTAACCTAGTCACATGACAAGCCGTGGCATCTGTGCAGGAGCGTGATCAGGACCAAGAAAACACCGATCATTAGCTTTTTTATTGACCCTCACTACTTTGCTGCACATCTGCTATGTCTTGTCATGTGACTAAATTGATGACAGTTTGCAACGATACTTGCAGTGGGCGCCCAGAGTGTTTGAACTGAGCTCCACGATTGCTGCTGCGGCAGCTTACGCTGTGACTGTGTTGCTCGTTACGCACGGGCCTGGTATTTTTTTTCGCGTTTGCTAGGCGTCAATAGAATACATCATGTGTGGTTGTGAAGTTAGACACTTTCATCCTCTGCTAGCTATTCTAACACATCATTTGTCTTCGTGCATCAACAGCGCATGTAGAACGTGCTGTGGCTTTCACGTGGTGAAGAGCAGGCAATCTCTGCACCCAAACATAGGTACACCTGAATAAGCAAAAAAAAAATGGAACAATTAAATTCTTTTCTAGACAATACCTGCAACCTGGAAAGATATACGCAGCAACATTATTGCTTGAAAGGAAGAGTACTACCAGCGCGAAACACCAACATGACCGAGTCGTATAGTAAAGCGCTAACTACCAGTATATATTACACTTGTGTTCACCGTGCCTTACACAATGCGTCGAATTTTCCTAGATGTCGACGCTGCGGGGAAGGCAGTCTACTGTATGGTATGGGCACGTGCAAGCACGTCAAATCTCGCCCCTAATTCTCCACAGGTCAATCTAAGACATCATTTTGCAGCTCGGGTTTGACTGATAGGCTCAAGCGCTTTAGCAGAACGGGAAGAGCTAAGTTTACTAGAGTCTAGGACTGACTGGACATTACACATGAATTCGCAAGAGGCAACGCATGCTTAATTGGCCTTTTGCCTTGTATAAAACCTATCCTCCTCCTCCTCTCTCTCTCGAAGGCAAACGCACGTCAAGTCGGCCATCTACAATCAAAACAATTAAAACAATTGGACATGTTTACTGCATCGCATAAAAAAATACGAAATAAAAACGTTGGGTGTGACTTAACTAATTTATGTCTTACTGTGCGTAGTGAAAGGTTCGCTTAATATTATTGCGCAGATTTAGTAGAACGTCCGCAGCAGCTTTGCAAACACAGCCTGCCTTAAGAAATGGCTGACAAGCTGCGACTGCTCAGCTGCTTTGGACGCCGAATTAAATCTGTCTATTGTTTAGCTTCTCAAAGCGTGTGGCTCGTTCTTCATTCATCGCCTCGGCGTTGCTGCCTCCTCTTGGTTTTGTTTCTACGAGACGAAGCCAAGCTTTTTCTAGTCTCTACATCTCACTTTCTATATCTTTCGCCGAATCCCATGAAATAGCCCCTTCTAAATTTTTCCTGTCTTTTTTTTTCTAAAACGGTCAAATGCACTTCAACTAAAACTTGGGGAAACCCACTTTCTGGCTAATGAAATTATAGTCAATCCTGCTTAAACAATCTTAACCAGTGTGTTCCTCCCCCATAAACACCTCGAATTTATGGCTAAAACTTATACAGCCCAATATCGTTGGTACTCAAAAGTAAAGGTTGCACTTGGCTTTAAAATTGCAACATTTCATTTGGACTTAGTTTAGCTAGTAAAATAGGTCTAAAATGATTGAAACGTATGGTATAGCAATATTGCGCGTAACATCATCTTCGTGCTTCTGCCGGTGCCATGCTTCGTCGCAGGGGCTTGAGCTAGACATTAAGAGCGAGTGGTCCTTCTTCACAAAACGTGTACAATCTGTACTGTCAGCCGTGTTTCCATGTTCTCTGCATCTATTGAAGGCTTCTTGCTCTTTTTCTTTTTTTCTCTTATCATACTGTACCGTGCTCTTTCGGATCACTTCTTGTTTAAGGAATAAATCAGGCCCCAATTTTTTCTTTCCATATCTTTTATTTGAAATGTACCAGCTCAGAGTGAGAGAAAGACATAATATTATAGCGTTAAGCTGAAAAAGAAACAACAAGAGGCAGACAACTGCGGCGAAGTTGTTTTTTACTCTTTATATTCGTGTTTTGCAGTACTATACCATGACATTCAGTAAGTGCCAACTCGCGCTAGAAAAACTAATCATGCAATGTACACATGATAGTAGAGCACCTAGGACCACCGAAACACTTTGGATGAAATCATGTTGGTCGTTTTTGGCCACGATTGCTGATGCAGCGCTGGCTTGATCAATGTGGCTGACTCCGATGTAAACAGATGCAGCATTTGGCTAATATTTGATTAAAATTTGCCTTTTTTAGTCCTCGTTACAATCATACTTTTAGTGTTATAACCATTCCAGATATTTAAAACCAGAAATTCAATTGAGCCTTCTTTTAAAGTTATTATGTTTAGAAGCACTTTACACTCCCGTGAAACTTCGCCCAGTTTTTCGTTTCTGCATTTGGTTCTATTTGAAAAAAAAGAAAGCACTAGGTATGCTCTCAGTGTTGCCATGGTGGCTATTTTTGGCTCAGTGGAGAGGCCCGTGACGACCGAAAATTATTATTGGTGACATGGCGAATTTTAGGCGGTTTTCGGCTGAGGTCTCAATTGAGCTATGCATTTTATACTCAGTACCACACTTTTTCCATAGTTACAGTTCATCAAGTTCTCTGGTAGCTTTCATCACTAAAGTGCCAACCACTGGCACGCGTATGCACGCGCCTACGCGTCAAAAGCGTCTGGTCGCGCCTGTGGAGGAAAAGGGCGCGCAACTACTGGCACGCGTCGACCGCGTTGACGCCCACGCGTCCAAGGCTGATGCACAATGTTGCTTGATCTTTTGGCTTAAAACTGTCCAAGTTCAGCACAGAACGGCACGTTCTCAACTGGAGCGGGAATGTATGTTTTAGAGGATATGAGAACACGTTAACAAGTTGATAGTGCTTCAACCACCACAGTTTAGACTATTTTAGAAGTAATTTACATTTCAGTGCCCAAAGTAACTACAGCGGTATGTACCAGAAATCAACATCGGTGCGTGCGCCGCTCCCGCGAATGAACAATCGCGTCTAGCATACTGTACGTCTATTATAGGCGTGTGCAGGGTTCTCCTTAAGGAGAGGGGGTGGGCAAAAGTTTGTCTCAGTGCCCCTCCCCAGAACTGACTTAGCACCCCCTCCCTATTATGTTAATATATGGAGTTGACATTGAGCTCTCTCCCCCCCCCCCTCCTCTCTGCGGTGAATGAGGCGTGGCTGCCCTCCTGATCAGGTTTACAAACCACCGGGTTTCTATACCTGCACTACCAAAGTTACTAACAATATCTTGCATATGCTGGTACCTTCAGTATATTTACACAACCTATTTTATACCAGTCAACTTAATAATCACGCCTGCAACTTCATGGTCTGACAGATTTAAGTCAGTCATAAGACTACAATTGAGGCCAGAGTAGCTTAATAATCACGCCTGCAACTTCAAGATCTGACAGATTTAAGTCAGTCATAAGACTACAATTGAGGCCAGAGTGGCAGGCTTTCGGCTGATGTGTGTGTTCGAAATATCCTCTAATGCAACAAAGCACACCTGGTTCTTATTGATACAACTGATATTGGCCATAAGATAGGAACCAAATACTGTGTAGAATGCCTTCGGGCATTTTCCATAGTCGAAATGCGCTCTAATGCAACTAACTGTGCCTGACACTTCATGATGTGACAAATATCGGTCATAATATTGCAACTGACCCCTGTATGGAAGACGTCTGGGCGTTGTTTTTAGTCAAAGTATTCTCTAAAACGACACTCAACTGTTCATGAAGTCACATATATTGCTCATAATATTAGAACTGAAACCTTAATGCAAGCCTTCTGGACGTTGTCTTTAGTCAAACTATTCTCTAAAACGACAGACGACACCCAACTATTCATGAAGTCACAGATATTAGTCATAATATTAGAACTGAAACCTTAATGCAAGACTTCTGGACGTTGTCTTGTGTCAAAGTATTCTCTAAAATGACAAACGACACTGAACTGTTCATGAAGTCACATATATCCGTCATAATATTAGAACTAAAACCTTAATGCAAGACTTCTGGACGTTGTCTTCAGTCAAAGTATTCTTTAAAACGACAGACGACACCCAACTGTTCATGAAGTCACAGATATCGGTCATAATATTAAAACTGAATCCTTAGTGGAAGACTTCTGGACGTTGTCTTAAGTCAAAGTTTTCTCTAAAACAACAGACGACACCCAACTGTTCATGAAGTCACAGATATTGGTCATAATATTAGAGCTGAATCCTTAATGGAAGACTTCTGGGCGTTGTCTTCAGTCAAAGTATTCTCTAAAACGACAAGTGACACCCAACTGTTTATGAAGTCACAGATATCGGTCAAAATATTGGAACTGAACCCTGTATGGAAGACTTCTGGATGTTGTCTTTAGTCAAAGTATTCTCTAAAACGACAAATGATGCCCAACTCTTCATGAAGTAACAGATATCGGTCATAATACTGGAACTGAATCCTTCATGGAGGGCAGCCAAAATATTCTCCAATGCAAGAAAACACACCCAACACATTATGATGCAACATATATTAGTGACCAGATTGGAATTGAGCACAGCGTGGAACACTTTCGGATAGTATATTTATTTTCAAATACGGCTGCTCACTGTGAGGCTACTGCAAAAGTGGCGTACATATATACAAAATGAAAGGATTTAAACAGTAATATCACATTAAGTGTGCGAAGGTAAACAAATATCCCTACCCTTGAGTGCACCCCTGTAATAAATGAGAGAAATAGGACATTATTATAATACAAGTGCCTCCAAAAAGTCAGACACACTGGTATTAGGAATCAAACCAAGTAGATCAATCCAGTGTTTGATAACTTTATTTGAACGTGTTAGAGAGCTCTACAAATGACTTCTAAGCTGAGTGGTGATTGCGGATCAGTGCTGTGTTGAAGACTTCAGCACTTTGCTGGTAGTTTAAATATCCTTTAACATCTACAAAATACATCTGACACTTCTTGATGAGACACACATTGGTTTTGAGATTACAGCCAAGCACTGTGGCTTTCACATGTCACCAATTGTCAAAATACCCTATAATGCAATAAAGCATGCCAAAAATTTTTGATGGGACAGATACCGATCAAAGGATTGCACCAGAGCACCGTACAGAAGTTTTGGCAAGTTTTCCAACAGAACTAAACTGAATATGCTTAAGTGCATGCATATATATAAACCAAGTTAATGCATATACTAAAAAACTGAACAGAAATGAAGGACTCCTGGGAAACGCATACAAATATTCAATGTTCGGAACCATCGAATATCTTCAGCTCATCACAGTCTGGAGGAATAGATAAATACATGCACAGCTCTGAAAGGTCTCATTAGTCACATGAGGTACTTTTTGCATTTCTTCTATACAAAGTGCAGTACCATACTAGTGCACCTTCATTCATTCCGTGCATACATGTGGTGATCTTCTCTTCCAACTATCGTGTCATCGTGCAGCTGATTTCAAATCAGGTGCTTCTGACAAGGTTTTCAGTTATCTGTCCAGCTGCAAACAGAACGCGCGTTACGTTATAGTAAAGTGCAAAACGACGGAGAAGCGCCATTTTATGCCTATAGCTATGAGTATCAGAATGAACTATAAATTAAGAATGTGTGTGTTAGAATGCCTCCAAACAACTTATGTGCTGCTGTGCGTGGCAGAGAAGCAGAAGAAGCGAGAAGTGAAATAGCAGGCAATACCAGCAGCACTTAATCATGCAACTTTCTTTTTCCATCACCACAGCAACGCACGCTCGAGTTTGTCTTGGACGTGAATGGAAATGAGACCGCTGACAGCTCAATGTGTCAGCGTCGCTGGTACCCGACACGAAGTCACATCTCACTGCTACCAACCAGCGCACGCTTGTTATTAGCTTGGCAACACACGAAAACGATTAGCACCGAAGCCAACGAATGTTTCCGCGTCATACAATTCGCGAATACACTTATATAAGTACGTACGTTTTCACATCACGGAAATGTGTTGGCTAGTGCGAGGTTCGCTTTCAGCGATGATGAATACCGATGTTGAAAACAAACACAGTGCAGATAAAAACTCCTCCGTGTAAACTACGCGATATTTCGGGTGTCGTATATGTTGTCTATGTTGCGACGGAAACTACCGTAGAGTTTTTTCAGCCGATGTGCCTCGCATGTGCTGGTTCATACGAACTAGATGTTAGAGGCCTGCGCTGGATGCTGATGACACCGATTTGAATTGCCTCCGCGGTAGGCGAGGGCTCACGCTCAAACCTTCCAACCTCCGAAGTCTCTTTACACTCGTTTTTAGCACAGAAAGTCACAGATCAAAGTACAAGAACACCGACATGCTCCTTTCGCTCGGCCGACGATCGCACACGGGACTGGCGCTAGCATAGCTGGCCGGCATTCGCTGGATTTGTCGGCGTCACTCGAACTCGGCACGAAACCGCGTCACGCTGGTAGCACTCGCAGTCGTTCGTCGTTTCGTTGTCGTTCCAGATTACGAAGCGGTCATTCAGGAACGTTTGGAGTAGTTTTCATGCTTGCTTTCAGCACTCGGCTGTGCCTTCGAAGCGGCGGCCATTAGGCACAGGATTCAGAGTCATCGCGGCCTCTGGTTGGTTGGCGCCGCTGTACGCGTGGTGACGTAGCGTACGCGAGGCGAAATATCAAGCCCGGCTTGATCCCTCGCGCCTGCTCGCGTATGCCCCTCCGAAGCCGACGCCAAGAGGCGCACTTGACGCTTTTGACGCGTAGACGCGAGCATACGCGTGCCAGTGGTTGGCACTTAAAGGTCCCGTCTGGACGTCTAGATCGGTAACCGGGCGCTGCGTCTGCAAAAATACTCGTTCTGCAATAAGGGATTGTGAGCGCAGGAAACCTAGATTTACAAGAGAAAGAATCTGTTAGAGAAAAGCTCACCAAAATGATTGCGAAAGTGCCTAAGATAGACGAACTGCGCCTTCTTCTGCTAAGCAACTTAAGGTTAGTCGAGATGCACCAAACACCGCATATAAAAGCGATTCAGAAAAACAATGGTGGCTGCAGCCACCTAAATGCATGGGGACACATGCAAGGGCGTTGTAGTGACAAACAAAATATGTTGCGCTATGCTGAAGGTAGTGGTGAGATTCTGCAGTTGAAGCACGCGAATATGACAGTGAATTCAAGACGGCACACTAAGTATAAGGTGTCCACCGAGAAATTGGGAGATGGTTCAATAAAAAAACGAACGACAGTTCTGAAGTTTGTTTTTCGCTTGCGTGAGTAAAAGCTTGGCTGAAAGGATAAATGGCTCTGGTACACAGTTTGACTTCTGCTTGCTTTGAAACTTAATATGTCTTGAGTAGTTCTATCAGTGTTTACCGAAACCGATTGAGAGACAGACAAGTTGGCATTTGGGCGAAAAAGGCAGGGCATCTTGCTGATAAACGAGTGATGAGTCATGGCTTTAAACAGTCTTACCTGATTAGTCACATGAAAATGCCCACCTATGGTAGTCACACAAATGACCGCGAAATAAGCGGAAAAAGAAGGAATATGACAGCTTGGTCCAGCGCAATTACCAAGAAGATTAGAGAAGAGGAGGATTAGGGAAGAGAAAATAAACAAAAAACAATGTTTGAACAGGGGACAAAAAGTTCATCCGATTGGAGTGTTTAATTGGATCAACCGTTCGTCCGGCAAGGTGCAACTGTGAGGACTAACGGTGGCCCGGTAAGGTAAAAATGTGGGGATTAACAGTTGCTCTGTCAGGTACAAATGTGAGGACTAAATGCTTGTCCTTCGGGGTGAACTGTAGGACTAACGGTTACTCACCAAGGTGTAAATGTAAGGACTAAATGTTAGTCCCTTGAGGTGACTACTTTAAGACCTGGTGCCGTTAGTCCTTAAAAGGATTAATGGTTGTGGCAGCACCATTAGTCCCCAAAAGGACGAACCACACACCCTTTTAACACCCTTTTGCCTTAGAGAGTAGAGACTGATATATTTGGTAGTTCTGGTTTACATGAGTGACAGATGTCACATTGCTGTAAATAAATGTATAATATTAAGTCGATGTTGATTGCTGAAATAACTGTGAAGAAACCTCGGAGTGCTAGATTTTGTGACAAGGAACTCCTTATTTTGAATTATTATTACGTTTAATAGTCCGCATTGCATAATATCCAGCACTTCTTTTTTTCATGATTCAAACAGAAACGAGAAAGCAGCATTTTATTGCGCCTTTTGATACACAGAAGGTTTTTTATTTAGTGCAGGTAATTCGACTAACAGTGATAAAGCTTAGGCGGTAACTGTCACGCAATCGGGATAAGTTTGCGAATGTCCTATTCATGGAGCCTGTGTTCTTTCGCATTTACTTTAATTTCTCAGTAAGTATATGACATTGTTGCTGATGTTGAGACGTTGTTTACATTGAGCTTTCCCTCTGACATAAATTGTTATTTTACTTTAGTGTCCCCTTTACCAGAGAGGCGCCTGTGAATGCTGAGCTCGGTAGAAAGAGCATTTTTCCGCAGTACTGAAATTGTAAACTTTAGACCTAACAGGTGCAGACAAAAACAAATAGAAATACTACGTTCTAATTACCTCTTATTTGCCTGTACTTCAGTTGTCGAAGGCTACATATCCGTTTCTTTTAATGTTTTGCGACTCTAACTATCCAATATTACTGCTTTCTGCAGCAGATCTCCAACTCTAATTAAAACTGGCAGTGGCCGCTTGTCAGGCATGCGGTTTAGAAGGACATTTATTTGTCTCAGAATAGGCGCCAAAAATGTCCCGTCATTCAGTAATCAGGCATGCATATTTCTGCAACAAAAACGAACAAGCACACGAAGACGGCAACGACAATGTAAAATATAAACTTTAAAAGATACCAAAACTTTCAAGAAAAAGCTTATAGGTTTGACATTTATTTTCGGAAATCCTTCATCAGAGGTGACTTCTTGCAAGCAATCTCTCAACTGAAGTATCATTAGTTCTTTTTGGTTCTCGAATTAGTGCACGTGGCTTCAATGTTTTCTTTTCTGCAAATGGAAGACAAAACTATAGTTAGACTTCAGAAGGGCTCGTAGGTGAGCTACTCTGTTCGTTACTTGAGAAAAAATTGGTATGACGCAGAGATGACGGGGACCAAGTTCAAAATAAAGTGACATACATGGGTGTTCGTGTCTGACAGTTCATGTCTTCAATTTGTTCTCATGACAGCTTCAATACATTTCTTATTGAAAAAGTGCGCTTGTAGGAAATATACGTTGGCGTAGTTACTAGTTGCAGTTCGAAAACATTGACAATGTTTCAAGTCTTCCGCACCAAAAGTGCTATACTGTAACGCACCTTCTTTTATTTTATTGTGAACATACTTCCCTATTCGCAGAGAAGGCGGCGCTAAGGGGTGCGGAGTACCTCGGTCTTTTCAGAAGCGTAGAGCTTACCAACAGACGAGAGCTATAGGCTCTGTGAAAGCACCTCTAGCAACAATAAAGCCCCTTGATCTTGATTAAGGGACTTCAAGCGGCAACTCATGAAGGCGCCTCTATTGGCAACAAGCGCAAATTTGATGAAATATTCCCACCCGCTCACACAGGGGTGCCATGGCATAACGACGCCTTTTCGGTGCCAGTGCTTTTCGTGCTTTTCGCACTTGGCAAGTGGTCAGAGCGATGGGTCATTCGTGTTATCAACGCGATCAGCTAGCCACGAGTGTTGGAAGAGAATAGCATAGCATAAAGCATCGCTACGCGATAGCACCTTGGCCGCCGCTTTGACAGTGCAATCGCTGCTGTCGTCTGTTTTGAAATGCCGCCGAGCTTGTTGCCGCAATTGCTCTTGGATGATTAGCTTTGATCGTATAGTGAGTGAATTGACCCGCGCTACACGGATGCAGTTTCGATCACCGGGCTCATCGTCTCCGTCATCGTTTCCATCGAGGATATCACGCGGCAGCGTTCGGCTGAGGATGCACGAAGTTTAGCGAAGAAAGCACACGTACTAATAATACGCTTCTCACAAGGCCGCTAACAATTTACCTTTTTTTGTAAGCAAACGGGAATGAAGACGCTTCAAGTGAAGCACCCCAGAACGGCGCTTCTGCCTGCCGCCGCTAGCATTGTTTCTCTTTTATCTTATCAATTCTGCTGTCCCGGTCATTTTGGCACTGGAGGACGCGTGCGATGGTGGCGCCTCCTAACGTATGTGCGGCAGCTATAGATGAGAGCACACCTATCTCGCACCCAGGTGCCTTCGGCGCTATACTCTCGCTCCCAGAGATGCCATAATTTGTTTGCAACGGCTAAGGCACGCCTCGCTAGCATGTAATGCAGTGGCTCTGAGAGCTTAAAATGCCGAAAAGTGCCTGTTCACGCTGCGCCCGCTAATAAAATGTCCTCTGGGCACCACTGCACTGTCATCTGATACTACAACAACCAGCTCAAGAGGAAGAAATTGTTGAGCACTGTTTGTGAAGTTCACAGCGCATCGCGAGAATCCGGCCGGTGCGGTGTTTTGCGATTGCACTAAATTTCGTCCACAACGGCAAACGCCGAGGTCCGCCGTCTTAGGATATAATCGCAAACAGCAGGAAAAACTACGAGCCCAGTGAAGTGTAGAGTAAGTGTACGTATTGTGTTTATTCAAGAGCGACTCCATCTGTTTCACTTTACAGCATCGATTTGCGTGAAGTATGCCTGTAGTATGAGGCGCAAAACTATTGCCATACTCTTTCGCAGGCTGCATGTCAATACTACAATATACGTATTACGACTCACGCATGGATGCATGCACCGCGCATGCTTAGTACAACTGCAACGGCCTACTATCGCAATGCCTGAACGGCGCGGAAAGTATGACTTTCGACTCGGTCGAAGTGACATGCCTTGACTGTCACTAGGCGAATCTACACGTGCTTACGGCTAGCGTCACCGTTGCATTTCAATATCTTGTTCGGGCTGGCACTTTTGCAGCGCGTGTGTTTTCTGAGTGTCTGGCAGGACTGGCAATCGATACACATGCGATGCATGAACGTAAGTTGGAACCAGATTCTACCGCTACGTTGACGCCAGCTTACAGTACAAATTCTGCCTTATCACAGCCAAGGCACACCGCAGTTAGACTGAGCCGAAAGCAACGCTTTCAGCTGTTAACGTTTCTTACAATCGCAATTTCACGTACGTGATGAAACTGCTTCCGTAGTCTACAATGCACGTGCTCCAGACATTCCGGGCTGTCGAGGAAGGTCGTCTCGACGTTTCACACGGAATCAGCATAAAATTCCAGCACAGGAACAGCGAGAAATATGCTTACCGTCGAACTCGAGTTGTCAAGTTTCGCGTCTGATTTGCAGAGCGTCTGCTCACCAGGCTGTTGAGAGTGTTACTTTGCCGCGCTTGAACAGACGGCACCACGCGCTTTTCAATATGGCAGCAAGCACTGAGCTCGCTGTGTTTTGGTGTATAGCACTGCCGGCAATGGCTGCCGATGGAATTGGATCGTTGCAGCATGTTGACGTGGGCCTGCGTGAACTAGAAAAGGCGGGCTTGGAAGAATATTGCAGTGAACTGCAGGGGCGTAGCTGATTGCTTCTTGCTCAGGCTGCGCTGGTTGACGTTTTCTCAGTACTTGATGGATTTACTGGTGTAAGACACCAGCAATTCAGTGCATTCTAAGTTGATAGGATTGGCACAACTTCCGCCACTCCTTCAGCGCGATCACTATAATCTCGCGCAGGTGGTCAGACTGCAGTGCTTGAGCTTCCGAGTACGTCATTGTAGGAAGGTAGTGTTTGTACTAGCTGGTACGCATTTCAAGTGCATTTTCTTTATGATTTCTCTGACACAAACTACCTGCCTGTCGGGTGCGTGACGTCTAAGTGCTATAAATAGTTATGTCCTAGCGCAGGAGGGAACATATCTTCCTAGACATAGCGGTGTTTTGGCGAAACAGACGAAGTAATTGTTTAGTGTAGATCCTGTTTTTTTTCCTTGGGAGGCTGTACATGAGTTCCTAAAATGGCTTCAGTCCTTTATTTTTGAATGATGCTCATAAAAGTGTTCAATATTCCGGTGCTGAGAAGTCTATCATAGCTAGCGTGGGCTCTCGGTTCTCTGACCAGATCCTTGTGCAATCTTTAGAGGTGAAATAGAGGTTGCGAAGCTTCTCGTTGGTGTCCCAGTTTTTGAAAGTGGTGACTTATTCATATGAATCCGGAGTTTTTGCGGATCAAGACAAAGTGATTCGCGCAAAGTCAGCGGCATTTTGGGCTCATTCATCTGGGCCGTTGTAGACGACACAGTGGCCGTTGTCGCGGCTGCTCTTTTTGTCGTTTCGGTTCTAGTATAATCGGGTAAGAGTATAAGTTTTTGATAGATCTTGTTGCTTGCAGTTAGCTCACTTGTCGGGGTTGGCATCGATGTTTTTTGACCCTGTCGCCTTCTCTTAAGGTTGAAGGAGGGCGCTTGGTAAGTGTATCGGGACGCATATACAATAAAGCATTGATGATCTGCATGAGATAGTTCTTCGTCATCACACCGCAGAGGTCCTTATTATCGACATAGTCACAGCCTCTACTGCTGACTTGAGTAAAACAATCATGTGATACATTCGAACAAGCCACCACCTGACTATTGCCACAAACCAATCGCCTGACCAAGCGTTGCTGACATGCCCACCACGTACGTTGACGTCATATGCAAGATGTCGGATGCTTTCCTTCCACACGTGAAGTTCGTATATAACATGGCCGTACAAAAAACGTGCACATGAGGTCATGCAGCTCGTACAGAGCAGGAACTCTGCAACAATGCTTGATGCTTCGCTGCAGAACAACATCGACGAAAAAATTGTGGCATCTTCGCAATAGTGGTTGGAAGCATGAAGGAAGAGCTCACCTGGATAGCCTTTCTTTTTTTGCAACTTTTTCTTTTTTTCTGCCGTGCACATTCGCATGGCATGCTGGCACAGCCAGCATTTTTACGGAGCGAGCCGCTCACCCGTTCATTTCGTCTCCTCAGGGAAGCATGCACAGTGGACGAGCGTGCGAGCGTTATCCAAAGCCCATGCTCGATTGACACTGGCTTTAGCCTTGTTGAACAGGCGGCGTAAAAATGCGCTCCGTTGTTCACTCTGCTAAAACATGCAGAAGAATGCTCAGATATTACTTGCTTGCTTTCCCATTTGCCATGCCCCCCCCCCTCCCTGCCCTCTCTATTTCTTCACTGGATTGACTGAGGCGCTTAGCTATTCCTCACTATTATGCTGTGATGTCAGCCCGAGAAATTTATCTCTAGACTTAGCAATATTTATTGTCCGTCGGGGATTTCACGTCTTATTGTTGAATGTAGAGATTTTTGTAAAGGCCTAAAAATGTTACTTTACGTGGATTATGGGCACATATGAGCAATCACGCTTATTCAACTATAGCAAGGCTAAAGGAAACGATAATCTTGGCCTTTTACTGTTTTCTTTTCATTTCAAAGTGGTTTGGTGTTCTGCTAACCAGAGAAGGTGATATCAGTTTCGTAACACGAGAATATTATGTGCTGCTAACTGGAAGAACTGAAACTTAATCGTCGTAAGTGTTTAGTATCCATGTGCATACCATAATGAGTGCCCTGAATGATGCCTGCTTTGAGAAAGCAAGAGAATTTTTTCGTCGTAGGTCATATCAACAAGTGAAAAAGTTCGCGCTCACTGCCTGCCTTCGCAACGCTGAGTCTGCATGTCAGAGAACTGCTGAACGAGGAGGCTTACAGAGAAAACAAAGCAAAAGTTGGACAGTACGTGAACTCGTATGGGCTCATTATGACAAATACTGCGTTATGAAAAGAGACCTGAAGCCTGCTCGCGTGTTTTCAGTCCTTCCGTAAAAAAAAGTGCCGAAAATATTAGAAAAGTGGAACACTGATACAAAGTACACAGAGAAGGAGTATTTATCAGCTCGTGAAAATGGGCCCACGTCTATCTACTCTAAATCATGGACCGAAACGTAAATGTGGCAAATCACAGATTTATTTTTCACGACCTGAAAAAATTTCAGCACAAGCTTAGAAAAGCGCTACTCGCTTGCAGTTGACAAGATTGCATTTCTGCTTTCACTGAGGGTGCCAACTGAGGTAAACAGATAAAGCTGTCTCTGTAGCATCTATGTAGAAAAAATACGTCAAGTGAATATTACTTATTATGAAGGCGTTTACTTTTTGAAAGAATCAGAAGAGTTAAGCCAAGGAGCGCATTACGTTCATACTTTGTTCAAAGGGTATATATTAGCCTGAATATGGCCAGTAAAACAAAAATCCAAGTATTTTTCACGTAATCTAAAGAACTTTCGATGATAAATCTGGAAATAAAATGCTGCGATAGGTTGTCGTCGCTGCTAGTATGAAAGCGCGAACAGCCGATGTTACAGCGGAGCCAGTTAAAGCTGTGGTTCAACAAAGTTCGAGGAATTAAATACTATGCTATCTTGTTACACGCATGCTTATGCAAAAAACTAAATATAATCTATCTATCTATCTATCTATCTATCTATCTATCTATCTATCTATCTATCTATCTATCTATCTATCTATCTATCTATCTATCTATCTATCTATCTATCTATCTATCTATCTATCTATCTATCTATCTATCTATCTATCTATCTATCTATCTATCTATCTATCTATCTATCTATCTATCTATCTATCTATCTATCTATCTATCTATCTATCTATCTATCTATCTATCTATCTATCTATCTATCTATCTATCTATCTATCTATCTATCTATCTATCTATCTATCTATCTATCTATCTATCTATCTATCTATCTATCTATCTATCTATCTATCTATCTATCTATCTATCTATCTATCTATCTATCTATCTATCTATCTATTGTAGAAAATCGATGCTGGCTCTAGTGGCGTTGTTGGGGAGTGAAAAATTGCAATGAATGCTAAGTAATGAAAATTGGTTTGAGCCAGAGTCGAACCGAAACAGTTTACGTTGCTAGAAGGTATGCTACTAGAAAACCACGACATAGTTTTCAAACTACTGAGGAACAAGACTTGCGCAAGTGTCATGTCAGTACGACGGCATAGTGGTGGCAAAGTTTACCGTAAACCTTTAAAAATATGTATAACAATGACCACGCATGCCAGAGTCGAGCTTTGCTCATGCATGCCGACGACTGCTACTTACCACACGCCCATCAGCGCATGCTCTTCAGTGCTACAAAACTGACGCATGACGTATGCATAGCTGAAGTAATATGAGTGCCAACGTTGTCAAGAAACATGAGCTGTCCTATACACAACAGTGTAGTCGACGCGCCTGGCAAACGCACGATGTGCGTAAAACTGCTGAATTAACACATGCACTCTAAAAAAAGCAAGTAAAAAGGGTGTCTTTTCGTTCCACAACAATAATCGTCATCTATATTGCGTTCCACCCTTGCGCTATCACTGCGCGCGCGGTACATTCCGGTCAGGATCGACATGCCCATTATCAGGGTTACATTGCATTCTCGATAGGAAAGTGGCCAGCACCGAGTTTTCAAGAAAGGAAGCACACGCAAGCCTGATGACGATTATTGTTGTGGGAGAAAAAGACACCCTGTTTACTCAATATTTTTTTAGAGTGTCGACATTGATTCAGCTTCAAATTATTGGCTTCAAACAAAAATGATATAGGCTTCTTGTTATCCGTTTTGCATGAAATTGATCCTCAAGATGTGCGATATATGCAGCGCTCGTGCTGTCCTCTTTGCCTTCCGTACCTCGACTTTCGTCTGTTTCTTCTAGCACACTCGTGCTCGCGCTGCAACCCTTATTATCATGAATTCAAACCAACTAGCCCAAATCGCCATTCTTCTTATATATGCAGAAGTAGATAATTTTGTTCTCTCGAGTTTTCGTAGTCGTCAATTTACTACGTGGTATGCCCCGTACACGATAGCGTGTCCTCTGAGGTTCTGACTGCATGTCACAAAACACAATTTCAGTCAGTAGAGTAATGAAACTTTTAATGCCTGAAACCATCTTCAGCACCAACATGCTTTGTCTTAGGGTAGTTGGTAGCTCTAAACAATGCAAAGACAGACAAAAAACGTGCTATGCGTGCTGGTTTATCCTTGTGTTGTTTTGCCCTCTTCTCTTTCCTTAAGCAGTTCATAGTACTCATTCAGTAATCATTCAGTTCTGCTGTGTAATCAAACTGAGATTTTTGGCCGAAACGTTTCGTATGTTGAGTCAACACTTGTGTTTGCGGTTGAAAACACTGTCCGTGCAAACGTCTAGATACAAGAGCATTTTGTAGCTAAAACAAAACTAAGAGCCATTCTCCTGGGTGAATCAGTGGCTATAGGATGCTCGGCTGCGAAGTCGATAGGTCGCGGGTTCAATACCGGCCGTGCTGATCGCCTTTAAATGCAGGCGGAATGGTAGAGGGCCATGTACTGTGCGATGTTAGTGCATGTCTGAGAACACCAGATGGCAAAACTTTTGAAGCCATCCACTACGGCGTCTTTCATAATCCTATTGTGGTTTTGAGGCATGAAACCCAACATATTCTTATTGTTAAAATTAAAGCAAAATTTACTTTCATAACAAATATTTAAGAAGACCGTCACGACGAAAAAACTCCCGATTTTGCTGTGAATGCATATCAGTTATTGAGCGTTGTACCTCAACTCTAATCTAAATGGTAATGCGCTTACCAGATTGGAGCATGAACGTGTCGACAATTTTGATACATTGTAGTATATATTTCCTGTCCTGTCTTTCCCAGCACAGCATAATGTGCAGTGCGGCCTCTTCAAATTCTGCAAAGTTTAAATAAAATAAATGACGAATCAAAGTACCCATACATGCTGAGTTAAAATAAAAAAAGAGAGCATTGGAAAAATTAAATTTAAATATACAAAACAATTAAACACTCACATTAAATAGGAGCCTGTCACAGTACAACCCGTTTGGTTTATGACTGTGATGCAACAATTGAACACAATGGTTACATCTCGGTAGTATTTGTAACTTTGTTAATGTGTTCTGTAAATAAAACTTCGCCGTCTGGACGCTATAGTAGCTTTTGTAGGAAGAAATTGGCAGTTTAATGTACTGTATTGGAATGGAATATAAATCGATCTTTGTTATTTCGGAAGTTCCAACTATAACTATATATATGGTTGTTTATGCTTGACGTCGCAGTGTCGGTGATATGGTCGCGTGATCACACAAAGGTATGACGCACGTCGTTCTGAGTATCGTCTGCTCTGGAACGCTCATGACACTCAAGCACCAGCAAGAGAAACGCGTCGAAAGTTCCCATTGCTAGCCACAGCAGCCACCAGTTATGTAGCAACCTATCCTTTTCAGGTTCGTAGGTTTCGAATATCTGGATGCCACTCACGTCTATAGTGTAACTTGCTCACGTCACTACGGATCTGGTGTGAGGTTACCACAACTTTAACTGCCCTTCATACAGAGCTGCGTTTGTGTTCAACGTGCTAGCGATGGGTTCCCATAGGAAAAATCAGTATTTAAGTCTGCTTTGAAAGTGAATTATTATACATTTGAAACTCTTGTGCATCTTACAATTTGTGTGGAGTGTCTTATTTGAATAGAGAGGAAACCCACGGCAAACTTGTTATAGCCTGGAAATTCGTTGGCACCACCTCTTTAGGCGTACACAAAAAAACAGGCGCTCACCTTCAGCATTTGAAAGCAGTAGTGACAAATTTTTCAGTGTCTCGTGTGCCAAGAGTGGATTTGGGCGTGCAGAAGAAGTATTATTAGATGTTTCCGCGGTGTGCCAGAAAGCCAGGCATGATGTGTTTCGGACGCACCACGAAAGGACGCCGGACGCGCTGAAACACGCATGCGTGGAAGCAACGCAGCGCAGCGCGCGCATGCGAGTTTACGGTAGGACCAGCACCTGGCGTGGCAAAACCCGCGTGGAGCAACGAAACGAACGCCGATGAGCACGCGCACCGCGTCACGTCGAAATGTATCGGTGCCTTGACTGTGACATGTAGTCATGTTCTCTCACGACATACACCTCATAATTATCATGTTTGTACCAGTCACATGCCTTCTTCATTCATTGACGTCACGTGATACCAATTTTGCATATGTGAAGCTAGCGAAACAGCCGCGAGCGCAAGCATATGCACGGCTGCACTTAGGAAACTGTGGTTTCTTAAGAGGAAACTTAAATCCTCAACGAAGGAGACTAGATTATTGGCATATAACACCTGCATCCGATCAAAACTTGAATATGCCTCGGTTGTTTGGGACCCTCAATGTAAAAAAGATATTGCCTTGATTGAAAAAGTTCAACGGAAGGCTGTCAGATTTATATTTAGTAAATATAAAAGATATGATTCGCCAACACAACTTATGCAACTAAATGATATCCAAACACTGGAAATTCGCAGGAAAATTAATCGGTTAACGTTCCTACACAAAATTCTTTCCGGTAAAGTTACAACAAGTCTGCCCAACTGTGTGAAACCTCTATCTTCTAGAAAAACAAGACATAAGCATAAATATTCATTGGCGCCAGTTTTTGCCCGTACCACTGCTTTTAAAAATAGTTTTTTCCCTAGGACTATTGCTGACTGGAACTCTTTACCAATAAGTGCTTTTCAGTCCGAAGATATTGAAAACAGCTTGAAACTTTTTTTGTTTAGTTCTGAATGATGTATCCATATGGTGTGTATTCGCAGTGCCCGAGTAATGTAGTTAGTTGACTTCTGCTGCGCATGAGTGTTCTGATCACTGTTTATGTGCCGTAACTCTGTTGTGCAAGTGCACTATAAGTTGTCTAATTAAGTGCTGTGACATTGTACTTTTTTTTTTGTTGTTGTTTTTGCCCCTCCTGCTTGGGCCTAAGTATAGGCCTGCAGAACCTGTAAATAAATAAATAAATAAATAAATAAATTAGTGTGGCATGTAGTCACGTTGTTACATGACACGCATGTCGTGATGATCATGTTTGGATGCGTCATATACCTATGTAGTCTATTCGTGTCCCGTAATAGCGAATTTGATACATGTGAAGCTAGCGAAACGGCCGCTACATGAGCTTAGCATGTAGTCATGTTGTTACATGACAGGCATCTCATGACTATCATGTTTGCACCAGTCGCATACCTTTGTCATCCATTCACGTACCATAATACTAGATTTGGCATATGTGACCCTATCGAAACGGCCGCGAGCGCATAATGAGCGTGGCATGTAGTCATGTTACATGACACGCATGTCATGATTTTCATGTTAGGGTTGGTCGCTTGTGTTCGCCATGCAATTATGTCATACCATGCCAGTTTTGCAACATGTAATATGAATGAAACCACCACAAGAGCATCAAGAATATGAAATGTATATCATGTCATTCACGACAGACATATCATGATTTTCATGTTATGACTGGTCAAATATGATCTTTATACACTCATGATACACCATAGCAAGTTTGGTATCGATACCATTATTGAAACGGCCAGGAGAGTTAAAAGTCGTGGGCGGCTAGATAGATAGATACGCTCTATGTCGCCGAAGTTCGCTAAGAAATGCTTCGCATTTAAAGAATGGTGTGGTAGCTTGAGTAATCTTTCACGACTTCTCACGCTTTCTTTGTCACGTGGAGTGAGGGCATGCTGCCTCGAAAGTGCTAAACAAGCATTTGGAAACTGTTGGTGAAGCTTTACTGCCATTTGCCTCGAGCACTCGAAGCGGCACTCTCGCAAGGCCACTTGACGTTCAATAGGGTTCATGAAACCTGTTTGAAGGCGTCACCTATGTCAGCTACTTCTTGTATCAGGAACATGAACATGGTTTTCAGGTTCAATGACAGCAGCATTGTGTTATGCCTGAAAATAAATGAGCACAAACGCCTCATAACTTCCATATACGTACAAGTTTTTAAATTCCTGAAAGACAAGCAATGAGTCGGCTGCATGTGTGGAAACATTTTGTTTACCCACCTGACGTTTCACAAAATAAAAAACACAAAGTAAACATAATTTCTCTAGTCCTCCCCATACATCTCTCACTGAATTCGCACATTTCAAGTGCGTTGTTACTATTTCTTTAAAAATTGTTTAAGTACTTATTATTGTTCCATTATTTAGTTTTTTCATGCAGTATGCAATAGGGTACCATACTGTCTGCGACAACGATAAAAGCTTGGGAAGCAGCTCTGCACTTTCATCAATTCCTAACGACATGACGTAAATTTCATTATATATACCTTGCCGGTAGCTGCTGTGGGAAAAGAAGCTGTACATTTCTCTCACTAACGCTCGACCAAGGACGACACCGTCTTGATCGATTAAACGCCACACTGTTCTCTCTTCAACAAGCTGATTTTAGAAAAATTGATTTTTTAGTCTCTTACGTCATTTCTGCCATTTTGGGGACAGCACTTTAATCAGACAGTGGGATACCTGGCTTGATAGCAATTATCGGGAGAGCCAGCTGGCTCTGCTCGAGTAAGCCCAGCGAAGCTCAAAAGCTGTGGGAGCCCTGAACTGAGAACACCGGCCACTTGCGATGAAAGATTTTAGCCAATCAAAACATTTTTTCGACAACCTCCCGAAGATGAAGAAAATGAAAAATGACATTACACCATTTGTATAGAGTTCGAGATAGTTGTTGAGCTAGAGAATGCTTGTCTAGTCTTCCATACGGTGTCGTGAAGTGTTCGCGGCGTTGATTCAGGCCGCTTGCCCAAATCAAGCAGGGTGATTGCACTCTTGTATTCGTGTGTATTCAAAAACTGCACAATGCTGTACAGTCGCTTTGTTATTGATACATTTGTTGAACAATCTACTACGAGGAAATAACTGAAACCTTACCGTTGCTTGTCTATGCTCATCATGAAGTATGGCAAAAGAACGTTTGTAATTTAGGGTATGCAATTCATCATGCCCGGATTAAAATTCTTGTTTTTGGAATAGAAAATGCCGCGAAGCCTACCTACACCATTTACAGAAGTGTGCATGGCTGTTTATATAACAATCCTCCACTCTCGGCGAGCCTCTCAATAAATTGCTTGACTAAACTGAAGCCGATGGAAGCTGCGACAGATCTTGCGGCGAACTTCCGATAATTTGCGTGTGGCGATGCTCCTTGGTTTCAGCTTTCTTTAGGAGGTCACGAATTTTCAATTATTAGAAGAGAAAGTTAGCCCCCCCCGCCCCCCCAAAAAAACATGATAATAAAAATGCCTATTTAACGATATGCAACATATATAAGCGCTTCATGCATAGTTTTAGGGTGCGAGCAGTGTAGATCGCCAAAATTTTTGTACGCTGTCGAATGCGTTCTCTTGACAGATGGCAGTCTCGCAATGTTGCACGAAGGCTAAATATAAACAAACCAGCTGCGACGGCTGCATTTGCGATGGAGGCGGAAATGCTGTAGGCTTGTGTGCTCAGATTTGAGTGCACGTTTAAAAACCCTAGGTGGTCGAAATCTCCGGAGCCCTCCACTATGGCATCTCTCATAATGATATTGTGGTTTTGGGACGTTAATCCGTACATATCAATCAATAAATATTCAGGACATAAGTACCTCGTTACTTTTTTTTCTTTCGGAAATGAGCTGAGGCGTGTTTACAATGGAATTTTTTTTCTGTGACCTTGGCAGTCCGTAGCGAGATATGCACCCACCATTTCTACATTTCTGCTGAGGGCGAAAGAGACTCCTACTTTCTTGAAAGCGAGCTAGTCGCTTTGCTACCCACATGCCATTATGTACTTTCATGCAGAGCTGAAATGTGTTTGAATGATCGCCTGCTTGAGCTTCTCAACAATGCAAGGCTGTCATTTCGAATTTCAGCACTAATATTTTCATTGTGAGGAGCATTGTATACTGCACAATGGGTGTCAACCAACAGCGTCGTTTTTAAAATGCGTTCTCGAACAGTGCTTTTTTTTTTCTCTCGTTTCTCTCTCTCTCTTTTTTTTTGCGGCGCCCCTTTGAAAAACTGCTGCTTATCGTGGAAGCCATGAATGAGCCGAAGAAGTTGGCGTGTGGTGCCGCGTGGCATCAACGATACTTCTTTCTCCAAAGTATTTATGGAAGACGCCAGCGTGGCCACACTGCAATTGGAAGTAGATCTTTCTGCGTTTACTTTCGAATTCCTTGTTTTGTTCGTTATTCCTTCTGCTTTTTTGTATGTTTCTAAAAAACACCGAACTTTCAATTGGAAGTTAGTGCTCGTTTTCATTGTTTCTGTGTTCCTCTCCTACTTTGCTCATGGGCACTTTAGCAAAACGGGAAAGCAACTAGCCTGAACTGCTAGTCTACTAAGTAGAAGATCGCTGAAGTAAGCGCCGCCATTACAGAAGCAGCAAGAACTTCAGGAGCCTTACTTTCTTTTTTTTTAGTCAGAGACACATACTGACCGCTGTGTATAAAAGCATATATTTTTCTCAATTCGTTTGTTTATGGTTCGTGCGCTTCGCTTGAACTGTGCTACACTTAGCACAGCTAATACGGTGGCCGTCAAGTATCCGGATTTCAGAGTAAAATGTGTGTGACTTTTTGTCTCCTACAGCATAGTTATTTTTTTTTCAGCCGATAGCTGTAAAATGTCGTTATTACAAACAATGTGCAGTGTAAGCCTCCTTTGTATTGCCTTAATGGCACTCGAAGTACGGTGATAAAATAATGAATGAATTTAATTAGATGTTTCAGTGCGCTGCGCATAATGATTATTGTGCTGCACGTAACGAACGTCTGTATGGAGTACGACTATCCCCGACACAGAAAAAAGTATTTCAGTACCTGTATTGTTGTGTCTGTATTCCGGAACACTTTTTTTTCGTCTTTTCGCTAAAGTATCTCAGTATCTTTATTTTATGGTTCTGCCCCGCCGCGGCGGTCTAGTGGCTAAGGTACTCGGCTGCTGACCCGCAGGTCACGGGATCGAATCCCAGCTGCAGCGGCTGCATTTCCGATGGAGGCGGAAATGTTGTAGGCCCGTGTGCTCAGATTTGGGTGCACGTTAAAGAACCCCAGGTGGTCTAAATTTCCGGAGCCCTCCACTACGGCGTCTCTCATACTCATATGGTGGTTTTGGGACGCTAACCCTCAAATATCAATCAAAATAAATTTTATGGCTCTAAACCGTGTATTTTGATATCTGTATTCTGGAATACTTTTTCGGGTATCTCTGCCTAGCCCTTCTAGTACGTCACTGTGCTTAGGGAGGAAGATGCGAACGAAAAAAATTGTTTAAGGACATACCTTGTGTTCATCGCATGGTGCGCAGCGTTCCACATGTGAGCATGCGATGAGACACACATCGCTGTTTCCTACCCACTCGCGATTTATCAAGCTTTTACAATCACGCCACGCGTATACACGTTAGCCCACTTGAACGAGGGAGGAATCTCGCTTGCTCCCGCGCATTAGAGAGCACGAAAGAAAAGAATGAAATGAATGTGTCATACTCAGAGCTGCTTGTTACAACACATGCAATTATTTTCTTAAGAATTGCGAGTAAATGCGCCAAAAAGAAGTTCAAAGTAGCCAAGATATAGCCTAGCCACCAACTTGAAAGTTAACCGCCAGACGACTTCATAAACTGCCCCATTTAGAGCTGTGTAGCCACAGACAATAAATCTTTGTCCACTGCACCTTCTTTAGCCTAATTGTCTTTTGCTTTCAGTAGGTTGTGTCGCTGCGTCTAACAAAACAAACAAGCTCACGATTCATTCCTCCTCTGTAAATTATATGCTAGATTTCTTAGTTTATTACAAGAGCTAATTTCTCGCAATTTCTGTCTGGCTTGAAAAGAAACTGAGAGAAAAATATTGTGTTCTTATTTTTATGGTTCCGCATAATAAAAGCTTGATATTTATGATTGAAAAGCTTTATGCGTAATGCAACTTTTCTTTTATTTTGCTCCTTTGATTCGCTAATGAAATGGCATGGCTATTACAATGAGTCATCATTTCATACTCCTCTCCAAATTGACCCAACGACAACATTGCGCGGTGTCAGTGGTCGACGGTGAAAATAGAAAACCCCTGCCCATACTGTCACTTCTGAAAAGTGTAAATAATATGAGACACTTACAAAGCCAATCCATGTCCGATTCGGGTGTGTCACGTTATTAACTTCTTCACAAAAAAGGCCAAATGGAGGTCGAGAAGTATTTCGAAAGCTTGTGCCTGTTACTCTTGTACAAGGAAACGGTGGCTTGTCTCCGCTGACGACTGCAAAAAGATAGCACCTTAAGGACTGTTTCACGCAGAACTATGTAAAACAGTGTTTCAATGAAAAGTGGCATTCGTATTTGCTATAGGTATCGGGCGCGAACTGCAAGAATACTAATTTACTGAGATAAAAGTGCAATACAAAGCATCCTAGTGGTCAAAATTATTCCGGAGTCTCCTACTAACGCTTGACTTAACACTACCTGCAGACAAGCACCACGTGAGAAATTGTCTAAATGATTTGTTTGGTAGATAAAACACAAACAGATAATTAAAAAACTTTGTTATATGACATATTTGTCCCTCTAACCAGCGTTGTGTCTGACTTGGATATTGTTATTATCTCTTTCTCGTTTTTTTTTACATTTTCCTTCTGTGATATGTGTTGCCTGTCTCAATTCAAAAACAAGTGTAAACAACGTAATGCTTTGACCTCGGTCATACTGCACATTTGAGGCATGAGAGGGCAGAAGACAGCAGCTGTAATCGAGATGAGGTGTCGAGAAAGTAGACCGAGTCGCTACCTAAGCAATGCATGTATGTGTCTAGAAACTTTATTGTTAGGTCGAGCTCTCCGGCCTAAATGTTTCAGAGTTTCATAAGCAATAGGGTCTCGCATAGTACGGTGAAGTAAACGAGAAGCAATGAAACGGGCAACTTGAAGCGGAGAAGTGACGACAGAATTACATGAAGCAGCGAAGTGAAATATGGTCTTATTTGAAGCGTATCAATAATGAAAAATTACGAACAAAGGTGCACGCAAACGTAATTTGACGCCGATGCAAGAGGAAACAACTGATTCGCCTCCAATGCTCTACAAGCTTCGCTAAGGTGGTGGCTCTTTTACTGTCAATATGTTTTGTAGTTTGTGAATATTGATTCCACTTTATCGTAGGAGGAATATACATGACCTCACCCCCCCCCCAAGGCTACCAGTGCGAAAAGCACTGGGCAATGCGAATTATTTTCAGTGAATAGGGGCTCCTAAATTATTATAATATGGTGTTTAATATGTCATGAAAATTAACTGTATAAATCTTTTTCATTTGATTACGTTACTTTTGGACCAATGAAGTTCATTCAGAAATCACAAAAAACAAACGACGTCATCAGCTGCACTCTATGAGAAAGATTATCTGATAAAGAATATTCATTTGGCTCTCTTTTAGCGCGTCTTGGCCGCGTATTTGAACTTCTTCGAAGACTCTTGAACTTTGTTATCGGATCGTTATACAGTAGTCAAATAGCCTTGTGACCCAATAAAGGGCTCACAAGTATATTTAAAGAGAGTCATATACGTGGCAATTAACAACTCACCGAAATGCGTAGCCCACCACTATTTTTTTCTTGAAGTGCAGGTAGCGTCACTTTAAGGTACAATCAAAGAAGGGATATTAAATAATCTACAATAAATGGAACATTCAGAACATGTGAAATTGAGCACAAGCAGATACCACTATTAGAGAACGTGATGCGTATCAGGTTCACATGACAAAGGAACTACGTTTGAAGAACTGTAAGGAACATTCACTGTTTCTGCAGGATGTTTTGAAACAAACGACTGGTTTGGATGCTGGGCAAGGTAAATACTTGTTTATGAATAGAGAAGAATAAAACGAACAGATGTTTTCATTACATAACCTTACAGTAAATCCCGGACATTAATAGAGATTCTCCTACATTCAGTTAAGGCCACTGGAATAATACAATGTGTGGTTATAGAGATGCTGAACATTTTGATGCATAGACTCAATGTTTTTTTAGTTATTTCTGTTTTACCAATACAGGAGCAAACTCCTAGGATGTCGAATAATATGTGCGTAAATATAGAATACGTACATGCAATGGCTGCCAGGAACGCTAGACAAGTCCAACTAGTCATCATTTTATGTATATGTTTCTCCTAATAACGCCTATTTTATCCAAAGGGTCCAGACTATTTTATGTACAGTTTAGTTGGCTCATTTAGGAAACAGGTAAATTATATGCAGTGGTTTTTATATGTGGCCCATGAGTCGGCAGATCGAAAAAAAAACATGAGCACCTCACATATGCAGGTTCATTCACACGATAATTTTCACTACCGTCATAAAGGGCGTCAAAAATAAGGCAAGGGGCAAATGACAGTGAATCTGGGTTTATTTTAAATCTTCCCATGGGCACTTGCTCGGCCAGTGGTCGGACAGTGACGTTTATTCTTCTGAAGCCCGGTCACTGTGCAGGAACGCTGTATGCCAGTAGGAAAAGTTATTTTTCTGTTTCACGAACACAAGTTGTACAGACTCTGTGATTAACAGCAGTTTGTGTTGACTGTACGATACGTCCTCGCGAAGTAATTGGTGTTGAAAAACTGCTTGAATAAATCCCAATTTTTGTTTATACAATTGACTCATTTTCTTCTTTTAATAAAAGAGGCACAGAATCAAAAAAGGGAAGAAAGGTTCATGAGAAGCGCACCAGTTTATACGTAAAGGTAGAGTGTCACTTCATAGAAGTAAGAAACTTTCAGTGTTTTTCATTGTACTGTATTCAATCAGATGGTGACAAAGTGACACTACTTTATATAGTTTGGTTCATACAACGCCTACAGTTTTTGGGGTGAAATAGAATGGACACTTTAACCTTTAACTTTGGATCCTGGTTTTTACGGTATCACCTTCTCTCACATTGCACTAATCAAGGCAGTCTAGCAACTGCGGTGAGTTCAGCTAAGCAGGAGAAGCAAGCCCAATTTTCAATTAGGGCAGTGAAATATAGATAGCGTCTCAATGCAAAAACACCGTGCAGTTGCATTTAACGTGTTAACGAACCCGACGAAGTTAAAGTATTGTGAGGCAACACTATTGTGTTTTACTGTCAAGGCTTCAGCAAACTAAAACTCCAGTTTTATAATTACGTTTGTCATATTTCAATGTGATGGAGAAAATCACTCATATACTTTGAATAAATAATCTGCTCAAAAGTTATTAGGCACTTAACATCCCGGCCTGCTCATATATAACGGATATTTCGTGATTACCAAACTTCAGCAAATTTCTGGGGACAAAAAAGCATTAAGCAGTGTTGGCACTTTTTGAAAATGTATTATTCAGCATTCGTCCAAAGGCATTTTTCGTGGTTAAGCGTGAACACCTACGAGTGAGTCTAAGACCCTATGTGAATTACGAATAATTTTTGACTGGGGAACGATTTCTAATATAATTAATTGGCTGCTGATACTTTCACAGTGTTGCAAACGGAATGGTACGTTTGTATTTGCAACCCTCACACCTTTTCGTTTGAAAGTATACAAAGATGTCTCTTTTCAATGGATCAGTGGTCATGGGCTGACAAAAACAATATGCGAAAAAACGATACAGGGAAGTGAAGTCACGGGTGGGCGAAGTCTTCAGAAATCGAACACCTCATTTCCTTACGCCTGATTTACATTGTACTACAGCGTGGTCGTACTGCAAACAAAACTTTTAAAATGAACTACACCGACAGTCGTGTCATGCGTGCAGGTTATTTGGACGTAGCAATAGTCAAAATGCAAAGTCAATGTAGGGTCAATATTTCTTCTATCTTTCCAACGTTCAGCCAAGTTCGGCCACATAACTTCTTGCTGTCTATGATTATATTGCTGTGTTAGTGTCCTTTCACACCCGCATTCTTCTGTCTATATCTTGTTCATGTTAACGTATTTTTCCCATTTTCTTGTGGCCAAAATATGCCCCAGCCCAACAAACCCTCCACCATTACATATACAGATTTTAGGTGCTGAGGCTAGCGTCATGCTCCGGCATCATTCTTGGTCATTTTATCGGGCATATGCTCTTTGCCCTGCCTGCATTATTAGGATAGCACTCACGTATTTCCACAATATAATTGCATGCTAATTAACGCCGTGTGCATTCTTGCTCCTACTATCGTGTGTTGCCTCAATATTCCTAGACCAACTGAGGCACGATACAGTCATGGCTTGAACAATTTTTAACACAGCGCACGAGCACGTGGACACAAGAAAAAAAGGGACAAATCACGTAGTGTCATGTGTCCGCGTAGCCGTGCGCTGTGATAAAATATGTTCAAGTACTGGGACCAAATGGCGCAGCTTTCAGTCCTTCTACTGACATGACAGTGCACATGTGTGCACTAGGCATGTAAGTGTATGCCGTGACAATATCCGTGTCTGGAATAGTTAAATTTTCTGACACCTCAGAACACACCGTGAGGTATACCATCCTGTCGGTATTTCGGTTTAATAGTTAATACTTTTCTAGTATAGTGTAAGCACTTTGGCTCCTTTTACTTTATTACCGTGAGGTCAACAAAAAGAAAACAGACTTGATCTTAAGAATGCTCGAATCGTTTTTTTACAAAGTTAACTTATCGTCCAAAAACCTGTATTTAAATTTGTTTTTCTGAAGAGCAACGAGTGCCAGAGATATTTGAATGTTAATTATACTTACATTATAGTCATAGCAAAGAAATGAATGGCCTCAACCTCTCACAGTTTGTTGGTATTTCGGAACACACTAAGGAAATAGACTGTAAGCAATGAGAACTGCAAGATACACTTATATACCGCATATGGACTGTGAGCCACAAAAAATGTTTCGCATGAATTAAATGAAGAAATTTGCACTAGATGTGCAAAGCGCAAGATACAACAAAGATGGTCGATCTCAGGGGCTTCGCGTACAATCTTGGCTGATGGCAGTTTTTTGTTTTTTGTGTAGAGAGAGCACATAGGCCACCCATCGCAAGAATGTCCAATTTCCAGCAACAGACACTAGGGTGCAAATCTGGCAGTGGGCCCGTCAGTAGAAATGCACGCCTTCCTTTAGTCGCCCGTGCTGGGCTCGCTCCACACCAGCCAAACCTTGCGCGAAGGGTGCACTACAGTGCATTAGAAGAAGGCAGTGGAATAAACGAGGCGGCCACACTGCATCCCAGCTGATTCTCCGGTGGGTGACAGTAATGGTGGCATTGTAGTTGCTTCGCGCTAAATATGTCAAGAGCGCCCATGTTTGGAACGTGCGCGCCAAAGCCTGCAAAAGTGTGTAATTCCTTGTCTTTAGCCCGTTTAGCAGATTGCTCAGCCTTTATTGGTGCATGCGCAGCGCATGTGCGCCTTGGTGCACGAGTGAAAACACAGGTGTGCTAAAACTGCGTCGCGACATTCACTGTTTCAGGAGCCTGCAGATCCACAGAAGAGAAAAAAAAATGGCGTAAAATCAGCATTTGCACGGATCCACCTATCTGCTCACTCAACGCTATGCGGTTTGAAAGCAGCGCTTGAAGCCGCGCTAAATCATAGGTGATTGATTGATTGATATGTGGGGTTTAACGTCCCAAAACCACCATATGATTAGGAGAGACGCCGTAGTGGAGGGCTCCGGAAATTTAGACCACCTGGGGTTCTTTAACGTGCGCCGAAATCTGAGCACACGGGCCTACAACATTTCCGCCTCCATCGGAAATGCAGCCGCCGCAGCCGGGATTCGAACCCGCGACCTGCGGATAGGTGATTGCTGGTGGACTACAAAAAGTGGAATGTGAAAACGACTGTGAAACCATACGCTCGTTCTGTTGCAGTCTTCGCGATATCTCGATAACTGATTCGCACATGAGTCCACTTGTGCTCGATTGTGTCATGAGAAACCCGAGTGTAAGTAACTTTGTGACAAAATTTATATCAGTCACGACTCACTTTTATAGTGCCACCTTTAGCGTCACCTGTAGCCATTTTAGGTGAGTGTGGCACACTCTTTATGAGCCCACTTGGCGTCACGTAGCACGTGAACTTATTACGAGCTCGCAGCTGACCAATAGTCACTCGTATACAACCTAATGGCACCAAATGGCTACAGGTGGCGCTGAATGACACTCCCACGTATAAATTCACATATACACCCAATAAATTGGCTAGGGGGATAGCCGCCACGGTGCCTCAGTGGTAGAGCATCGAATGCGTTATTCGAAGGTCACAGGTTCGGTTCCTGCTCACGGGAAGGTATCTTTTCACCCACTTTTCTTTCTTCACATTTACATTAAAATTGGGTCCAAGAACTTCTCCTATACAGCCCTTGGCATTATTGTCTGTTAGATCTCATATACATATATATATATATATATATATATATATATATATATATATATATATATATATATATATATATATATATATATTCAGGGCGCTATTCTTGCGTGATGCATGTATGAAAAACATGCCGCTACTTGATTGTCGATGGGACATTGTGGTGTACCTACTCGTCCTACATAATATATCACATATAAGAAGAAGAAAACTCGAAGCAGCGCGCAACAACAGTTTTCGAATTTGTCTTGGTCTTCTAAGGGGGTAGCAGAAGCCAGATGCCTGCCTCTAGAAGTGATCTCTTTACAGGTGACACTTCGGATTCACTTCAGACAAGTTATTCATTCCAAGACTCACTACTTAAACAAAAAAAACATTTCTCAAGCCAATCCTACATCTAGCTTCGGGAAGGCCGTAGAAAGAATATGCGCATGTATATTGATACCAGCTCAGGCGTCACCTATTAATCCAAGGAACATAGCGCCCTGACCACTGTCACCACTAAACATTTTTTCTTATATCCCCGGTATTATTGCAAAAAAGACAATGCCCCGAGCAGTAATCCTTCAGACAGCGTTAGAGGGTATGTAAACAGAATATGCTGGAGTAATGTATATATTAAGAGACGGATTCACAACGTAATCTCGATCGCCGTACGGAGTCTTCGTGCCCTGTACAGGAAAATGCCTTGCGTTCCGCCTAAAGAAAGCGGCGTTTTTTTCGACTGAGGAGTTATTTGGAATTAGGGGGCTCTATTGGTTAATAAAGGGCATCAGCTGCCTGAAAAATGGGCTGTATTCACAGACTCTAAAGCAGCTTTTCAAAGTATAAGGAACAGGCATAAGAGTGGGAATCAACAACCAGCAACATCTGGTATCGGCGATCTCCATCACAATGCTAAGGCTGCTGGACAAAGCAATACGTTTCAATGGATACCTGGCCGTGCTAATATTTCGGGAAACGAGAAAAGCTGATGAAGCTGCCTGAAAAGAACTACAATTCAGAAATTTCTGAAGAATATCTTTTTACAAAAGCCGATGCTTGAAACTTTGTGAAAAGATATGCCTACAAATAAAGACAACCTTTAGAATTTTCCACTTCACAACAACAGCTTTCTCTATTGTATTGACCCAAAACTGAGCACGGAACTCTCCCACTCAATCCTTCGACACCTAGAGACGTTATATCATCGTCTTCGACTAAACGTGGCATACATGAACAGTTACATGTACAAAATAGCGCGTACCGCAAGTCCATGTTGTGATAACTGCGGCAGCATAGAGGCAGTGCAGCATATACTAGCAGAGTGCCCCACGTACTGCGATGAGAAGCAGCTGTTCGAAAAAGAAATTCACATTATCTACCACGAACAATTAACATTGCGCCACATATTAGACCATATGCGTAAACCTGCAAAACATCGTTGGGCCATACTGTCATTGATCTATTACCTATCTAATATTTTCCTTGCCGGAAGGCTCTCATAATTCGACATCTCCAAAAAGAATTTTTGATTTAGCTGATACCTCAATGTAAATAGTTTTATAGGGTTCACAAGACCACAATTTCTTCTAATACATTTCTTCACTCTCTGCTGAAACCCTTGTGTCCTTTTCCCCCTCCTAATACAGAGTAGCATGTCAGTGATATATAGACGCCGACAAGAACCCCTGCTTTTCCTGATAAAGAGTGTCTTTCTCTCTCTCTCTACTTGATGGTCGATGCTTGTACGCGGTGTATCCCTGACCCGATTATATGTTAGACTAGCAATATTTATGAAAACTCATACTGTCGAAAGAGTCACACCTACGCTGCACGTTTGTAAGCAGGCACACTATACTCAGTTTCGTCAGTGATAAATTCGGAGGGGGGTGCAAACGGATAACTTTAGCGATTAGCGGCTGCTGTAAATGCGTGCGAGCATTTCCAATGAAAAGCTAAAGCGTGAAAAATTTCAGCGTGGGGGGAATTTAGATTTTCAACCTCCCTACGCTCTACTTACGGCGTTCTGATTCAGGGTACTTTTGACTAGGGTATTTATTTTTTTAGCGCGCAGCATTAAAAGCCAAGCTAAGTTTTTCTTAACAAATTAAGTTACTCTGAATAAGCTAGACTCCTAACCAACGCAAGAAGAATTATTTAGGGCAGAACAATTAAGAGTAAGGCATGCCCCCTGTCTTTCTTTTGTGTCTCCTTTCTTCTGGTAGTGAATCAACATCATCAGGTTTATTAAGCCCACTGCAGGACAAAGGCCTCTCTTATATTGTACCAGTGAACTAGGTTCTGTGGTTGTTGCTATCGCTTCATACCTGCAACTTTATAATCTCATTTGCCCACCTAACTTTCTGTCTCTTCCTCAACCACTTGCATTCTTGGGGTAGTGTTTCGGTGTCTAATCATTCAAAGCGATGTACGAACTCTCCCAGCAACTAGTTCGGATCAATTACACCGAGATTGGGAATCTTCATCATGACAATACGCCCGTTTTATTTGTTTACATTTGGCATAAATTCCTGCAGTAGCTCGGCTACAAGAACTTGTTTTCAGTGTCTTTAAAACGTATTTACCAAGCAAACATCCACAAAACATTTACCTACAAACAAGACAGTATTTATGTATACTGAAACTCAAGTGTGCTAAAGTCTCAATAATTGTTATTATTGAAATCTTTCAAGCCACGTTCTTTTTAATTGACGCATTACCAGCACGTCGAAACCTATAAGTTCCGCCGTGGTTCACAATGCAAAAGTACTTTAGAGCAAGACTAATTTCAGGTAACGTGTAGACGAAATTTTTCCTCTCTCCACCTCCCCTTTCCCCCTTTCCTAACCACTCGTGCCATGTCAGTGCTCTAGAGCATACCCAGGCAGCACACCACATCAGGCCAATATTGGTTTTGGGGCGGATTTGTATGGCCCAAGCTCGGGCTGTGGTTGCCGGCATGACACCGATATCGGGAGAGCTGTTGAATTTCACTGGAAATATCGGGCTGGCTTGGCCGCCTTTCAGGCGATGTTCCGCTTTTACCGGCAACATTGGCCCGAGCTTGCCGCCGTTCTGCCATACATTCACCGATATTGGTTCAGCCGATGATTTTCATAGGCAACATTGGGCCGAGTTTTCCGCCATTCCGTCATTCTTTCGCCAATATGGGCTTATCGATGACTTTCGCCCGCAACATTGGACCAAGCTTGCTGCCATGTCGCTGTCTTCTGCTTATATTGGCAAAATCTTCTGGTAATATTGGCATCTCGCTGTCTTCTGCTCATAGAAGTCTTTGCCAGCGACACAGGTTTGGACATTATGAACGAAATAAATCTAAGCCTTCTTGGCATACAATTATTAAGATCCGATCGAGACGCGCAATACCGAAATTCTGTTCATTGAATTACGTACATATCAATCAGACGTCGAGAATCTTATGTACGCGTTTCACTTCCGGAACATCACGCATGCGCATTTAATAGTAGTTTAGTTACACGTCGGGGTGGTCTTGTGGCTATAATGCTTGACTGCTGACCGGCAGATCAAAGTATCAAATTGCGGCTGCGGCGACTTCGTTTTCGATGGAGGAGAAAATGAGACCCGTTTAGTAGATATAGGTGTACGTTGGGCAACCCCCGTTTGGAGAAGTTTGGGTGGTTTTTGGAAGGTCAACCAAAAAACGCTCATGAACAAAACTACTCGTCATAATTACTATGAGTAGATTTGATTACACCATAGCAATGACATATATGAAAATAGAAAAGACTGTATAATAATGAGATGGAGCATTAGGCACATAAATTTTGTCGCACATAAGCTGTTGAAAGCAGTCACATAGATTGATGTACGTGTGAATATATGAAATTGCTTTTATTTTGTCGTGCTAATGCCGCACGTATGATTAGGGGAGTGAACTAAATAAGCTTACATTTGTTTCTTACTTTCTGCTAAAACAATAAATAACCATAATCACTAGCACAGGCACTTTCGTGCCTCAAAAGAGGGCCTTCAATAGTATGCCTGACTCGCATTAGATGACCACCAATTGTTAACGTTAGTATAATACTGACCCTTTATGATACATACCATTATTTCATGGGCCAAATTCAATGTACGCATTTTCTGTAAAAGTTGTTGCCACTGGTTTGTCAATATCGCTAATACATTTACCGTCAGCGTTTACGCAGACCTTTTCACGCGTATAATTTTAGTCCAAAACCTTGATTGATTGATCATCATCATCATCAGCCTGACTACGTTCACTGCAGGACGTAGTGAGACAGATGATGATATACGGGGTTCAACGTCCCGAAACCACCATGTAATTATGAGAAACGCCGTAGTGGCGGGCTCCGGAAATTTAAACCACATGGTGTGTTTTAACGTGCACCGATATCTGAGCTTACGGGCCTGCAACATTTCCACCTCCATTGAAAATTCAGCCGCCGCAGCCGGGATTCAATCCCGCGACCTGCGGGTCAGCAGCCGAGTACCTTAGCCACGAGAACACTGTGGCGGGGCTAGTCAAAAGCTTTATGTGAATACTAATTTTTTGCACAAACCAACCCTGAGATCTCATATATAGGACTATATACATTCCATTGTTTCAGCGGCTGATTTTGTGGCGCTAATGTTCCTAGATTTTCCCTCAACGACGGCAAATCCCATGACCTTATTTCGAGCGAGGTCTCAAACTGCACGAAAAATTTCCAGTGTGTGTGTTTGTGCACGTATTCACACACACGCGCATTGTGCTTAAGCGTAAAAAGAGTGTTTATTTTAGTGACATAACACTATGTTACCCCATGAAAGTGGTAAAAAAGATCCCCAAGGCGCGTTAGATTTGGGTGCATGTTAAAGAACCCCAGGTGGTCAAAATTTTCGGAGCCCTCCACTATGGCGTCTCTCATAATCATATGGTGGTTTTGGGACGTTAAACCCCGCAAATCAATCAATCAGTAACAATTCGGAGACTACAAAGCTTCACTGTGCCAATCGGGTATTTTTTCTCATAGCATTCATACCTATAGTTATTATTGTAGTGGTTTAACCCCAAAAATAAATAGTTTTTGATTTCTCACAAGGACTACGATGCAGCTGTAGATCAGTTGTCATTCCTCAAGAGTTGTGACAGCATGTGCTGGACAAGAATCATGGGCAGGCCCACACAAAGCTGCACCAAAAAAGCATGCCAGGGCAGCCGAAACCCATAGCAATTTTCCGCGCTGCGCTTGCAGTACTAATTTACTTCAGCGCAGCCGCTGCGGTTGCGCATCAGGCCGCGAGGCGTGTTTACGCCACTGAGCAGTTCGAGTACACTTAGTTGCGCAAGCTGTAGACGCAGCTTTTTTTAGACGCAAGGCAGGCATTTCACTAGCCTGCGTCACGCTCTCCGTCCGTGTCTCCGTGCCAACGAATCACGCCACGCTCCCCACGCTGCTGGTGTTGGGGTGGTGCCAAATAGGTTAGGCTTTCTCTTGGAGCGCGTGGTGACATCACTCTCTCCCTCGCATGCCTGCGCTTGCCACATGTCACCTCTCATTCGATTCTCACTTGGCGCTCGAAACATATGAGTGCACATCTAATGAACAGTCTTTCGGCTCGTTTATCTGCGATAGAAAGAGCTTCTTCACCCACGGAAACATTCGCGAAGTGATTTGGCCTAGCCTGGCCGGCGTTGCGAGGGTTAGCAGGACCGATTGCATTCGCGTATGGCGACGTCACGCCTGCAACACCGACGAGGGGCGAGCCAGGCAAGCCGAATGCAGTCGTCGGCAGTGGAACACCTGGGTAACCGACGAGGTGAGAGTCAAGCACGCCGATCGCGTTCGAGAATGGAGACGATGCGCGGGTAACACCGACGTGACGCGAGGCAAGGAAGTCCAGCGCGAGCGTCTTCAACGCGTTGGCAACACCGGCGAGGCGCGAGTTAAGAAAGCCGAGCAAAAGCACCGGTAGCTGAAGGCAAACGCCGGCGAATGCTCTATGTCCTCATCAGCAACGTCGTCGGCAACGTCTCGAAAGCGCTGCACGCCCTTCGCTAAATCGCCTGCCGAATCGCCTTGTGCAACGCCACTGCTTCGCCTGCCATGAGGGTTCTCTTTAGAAACATGTCGTTAATATTTTTTTTTTCATTTTTTACTATTTGAGCAGTAAATTCTACCCACAACGGTAGTCTAGTGACTAAGGCACTCGTCTCCTGACCCACAGGTCAAACTGTAAATGGAACAATAATGCTTGAGGCCCGTCTGCTTAGTTATAGGTGCGCGTTAAAAAGCCCCAGGGGGTCTAAATTTCCAGAGTACTCCACTGCGGTGTCTTTTTAATTATATGGTGGTTTTGGGATGTTAAACTCTAAAATTATTAGATTAATAAGCAGTGCCTGCAATCTTCTGCAACCAAACACACTAATCATTGTGTGTTTCCACCAATAAGTGATTTCCTATTGTAATAGGCTGTTGTAGAGTCACGTAATATTTATATGTGATTCAGAAGGTTCATCAGATGATGTAAAAATTTGTCATGCTACCGAAATATGTTTCAGGATTTGGATGAAAAAGTCACTACGTTGAATATGTTTTTCTACCTATCCTAAAAGGGCCTTGCAACACTTTTTTCACATGGCCAGAAAACGCTGTCAATCGCTGGTAAAGGTTCCCGAAAACGTGCTAGATGAAAATTGTAGTGCAGCACGCGGTCTAGGTATTACAATATATTCCTAGTCTCTTGAAAATATTTCTCCCTTGTCTCGTAAAATGATCCTATAGCAAAAAAAATTAATCACTGTGTCACAAACCAAGTCGGCCATTTACTGATTTGAGCATGGCGACCTCGGTCGGTATCGGCGTCGCCACGGGAGGCGGCGACTTGTTCACGCATGCGCGCGAGGTCACACTGAAAAGCTGCGCATACGAAAAAAAAAGAGAAGAAAAAGCTCACCAGATCACGAGGTGCGCTTCCCATGACATCCATCTATTTTTAGCTTCCAGCGCATTCGTCGGGACGAGAAAAAGATAACGCAATGGAAGCGTGCGATTCATCTTCGCAATTCTGCTCCTATTGAACGCGTTCTGAAATTTATGCGGGGGGGGGGGGGGTTAAATTGTGAAGCAATAAGCACCTTTAGTGAATCCGATCTGTGGATACTCAGTAAACTGCTGCACGGCCCCTTTAAAAATGGCCTACTTGTGGTAATACCTGCTGCACACTTCAGCTTATAGAGGAGAAGTCAAGCTTCATATCTCTATTTAGATAGCAGTTAAAAGTATCCTGGTGCTGCAGCGATTCTTTTATGCAATCTGTTATACCAAAAATGAAAGAAAAGTTACGAAGCTACTAACTACAATGAAGTGCGTTGCAGCGTGCTCACACCTTTAACGTTGGGAATAAAATTGCTACGGTGAAGAAATAAATATAAAATGGTTTCTCGCATATCCTTCTTACACACAGCTTCGTGTTTATGAAGCATCGCTTGCGAATAACAACACCAAAAAGCTACACACCAAGACTTTATTTTTTTGTAGCATCATAGCATGCATTGCGTCATCAAAAAATGTGCATATACATTTAATCTAAAGCTCCTATTAACCCTCCGCTTTCTCTAGATGATATTTACAAATTCTCGTAGCCAACGACACAGAAGTTTGTAACCTTTACATTACCCCACTAAGCATTTTACTATTGACTTAATATTCTTTTAGAAAACATGAACGCTCATCTTAGTGTGTTCGGCGGCTAGCAGCCAAGAGAAGTACTTTGGTTTGGCCTATTTGGTTCATAGTGCTCACATAGAAAGGGCAGCGCGAAAACTCGGGAAAAAGAAGGACAGAAGAGACGTTGATTGATTGCTAGATATGTGGGGTTTAACGTCCCAAAACCACCATATGATTATGAGAGACGCCGTAGTGGAGGGCTCCGGAAATTTCGACCACCTGGGGTTCTTTAACGTGCACCCAAATCTGAGCACACGGACCTAGAACATTTTCGCCTCCATCGGAAACGCAGCCGCCGCAGCCGGGATTCGAACCCATGACCGACGGAAGAGACGTCTTCTGTCCTTCTTTTTTCCGAGTTTTTGCGCTGCTCTTGGTATGTGGCAGCCAAGCACATTCAAACAACACACAAATTATGGTGGCGTAGCAAGTCATTTATTATTTGTGCTTAATAGGGCGAAAATACAGATATAAACTACAAGTGAACACGACACAGAGCTCACTTTCAATAGAATGTTCATTTAAAAAATCACAGCATATCTACGAAGTTCATGATGACGAGTTGGACGAAGCGTCTGTTCATCCGGTCGTCCATCCGTACATCCATACGTCCGTCCTTTCGTACGTTCAGCTATCTGTGCGTCCATCCATTCATCTGTCTGTCTATCCGTACGTGCGTCCATCTGTGTGCCCAGCCCTGCATTTGTCCGTGCATTAATCCCTGCGTCCATTCATGCACCCGTCCGTGCATCTGTCTGTCCGACCGTTCATCCGTCTGTCTACCTAGTGAACACTCCTAGTACCACCATCTCGCATCTTTTCATCATATATTCAGCATATAAAAGTACCGCCGTCCAGCGGACATTCCAAAGACTAAACGAGAGGTGGCACTCGCGCACTTTCTTACAGCCTGCGCTTCGTGTCTACTTCCCACCTTTCACGACCTCTAGTTCAAGGCTGTATACAAGTACACTATATTCATTTCACTGTGGCCCGACCCTCGCTAAATCTTGCTAAAACCAAGGAGGTTACGCTCAGCGACTTTAACGTGGCAACCCTCTCTGGTCAGATAGTGCTCAAAGTCCGTTCTTCTGCTAGTAGTTTTTAGGGGCGAAGCTCCTTAGGGCGTGGGCTGTGCGTCCCCTGTAGCCAGTATGTAGCCACCTCTAGTTTAGTTCTTGCAGTGTTCACTAGATGGCGGTACCGTCCCCTGTATGTAGCCACCTCTAGTTTAGTTCTTGCAGTGTTCACTAGATGGCGGTACCGTCTCCTGTATGTAGCCACCTCTCGTTTAGTTCTTGTAGTGTTTACTAGATGGTGGTACTTGTAGCTGATGATGAAAAGATGCAAGATGTTATAAACTAGAAAGCGGTACTTGTAGTTGATGAAAGACGCAAGATCTTATAAAATAGGAATGATGTCACATATGGCGCGTGTCATTGGTTGAAGGCAATCGTTCGATTTAGTGCGGCGACGTACGCTAGGGGGAGCATTGTAATAAAATCCGTTCGCTGTTGGCGCGCGCTCGGAGTCGCCGGATGGATAAGGCTGCACAGCGGAGAGAGCGCAAGGCAGCAGCAGCGCGCGCTCGCAGACAGAATCCCGATGTGCGAGCGCGCGAGGCAAGGGACATCGCAAGCCATCCATCGTCTAAGAACAAATAAAAGTTGATTTGTGTATATACACACACAGCGTTTCTCACGTCTTTACATGATGATCGACTGGGCGAATTACACGGAAGATTCACAGTTTACCGATGAATCCCTCCGGAGCTTCGCCCATTCATCATCATTCACCCCGTGAATATGCCGTAATTTTTTTAGTAAGCATCCAACTCAAGGTAAATTTTCGGAGAATAATTCATTAATACTCGCCTCTTTAAGTTATTTCCTCAGGAACGACTTTATTTTTAACGCGATAGCGTTAAAGAGCTCATGTCGCAGAAAACCTGCTGCCGGCATCGGCCCCGGGGGTTGCGAGTGGAAAATCGTTCATGTTTCTGTGAACGTAAAATCGTCTTTGTGTCTGTGCCCGAAAAATCAAGTTACTGAAATAGCTGTAGGAGGGCCCTACTTGTCCATGGGTGTGCACGCGATCACACTGAAATAGCCGCGCATTAGTCGGAATAAAAAGTGCTCAAGGTCATGAGGCGCCGTAGTTTCGTTGCCCTGTCAGTCCTCCGTGCTTAGTTCCAGCGCTTTCGTCGGCATGAGAAAAGAGATATTGCAATTGCAGCATGCGACAAACCTTTGTAACTCTACTCGCACTGGACTGATTCTTAAAATTTTCGTGGCGTTGAATTCAGGAGGCAATAAGCTGTTCTAGTGATTTAATTTAATGGTTACTTGATAAAAGTGTTTCAGGGCCCCTTTAACGCATTTTTTTACAGGTGTCACGACGAAAACAAGTCCATTCGGCGACAATATATCTATTTGTCTATATATTCGCCTACATCTCACTGCTCTCATGATCACCCCCTTACTTTGGGGTAACCAAAAATTAGTATGGGATGTTAAAATTGTTTGAACAATACGCCTCGCTGGTCAAGACATAAATATTGTCACAATGCCGTCGCTTACGCCGTCAAACACAATCTAAACAAACAGAGGCACATACCCGCAAGCGGTTATGTGCCACTGCTATGCGGTGATGCGCCACAGATGATTGATAGTTTATATCTATCCAAGAAGGGCGAGAACACACATAGGTATTTTTAATGCTTGAGCGCCAAGAAAGAGCTGAAATGCGCAGCGTCGACCAGAAAAACCCAAAGAATAGATGCCATTGTCCCTGCACAAATGGAAGCTTTGCAATCTGCGTGGCAATCAACACCAGGTCTCGGTACTAGTAATATCGTAGCGCATAAAAACTGAGACACAGGACAATGGAAGGAGCCTAAAGGGGAGCGCTAGTTATGATATTACAAGTTATGAATGACCAACACACCCAACTACGTACCCTTGTTTCGGTACTACCTTTCTGACAGACTTTATTGTTCGTTAAATGCCAATTGTGGTTGCACTGCTGGTATTACAATTTGACAAACATTACATACGTGCTGCTATATATAGTACGGCCGTTTCGTCTGGTTAACGCCACTCGTAGTTAGGCTCCACCCTCTGAAGACTGTGTAGCAGTGTCCAGGGCTACTACCCTCGCGAGCACCAGTGCTTCATATCAACTTACTGCTTCTGGTTTTGCTAATGTCCATGTTGCTGTTTGCATCGTGAAGCAACTGTAAGCAAAAGATGCTATAAAACATATGCAGCTGCGTAACGTATGTCTCTGAGTGCATTTGTTCATATCTTTAGCGCCATACTGTAACGTTTGGCTCCGTAGAAAGTTACAACAGTCACCTCCAATCCACATCCTACCGCAACAAATCGATCAGCAAAGATAGTACGATCTTGGATCTGTTTTTGTTAGACGAGTTGCATTCACAAAAGCTGCAAGCAATGCTTGGGGCAGATAGTTTCGCAATGTTCGTTCGTCAAAGCTCACGAGTGTCTGACAAACTTCTGGGAATATTACACACATGACGCAAATAGTGAAGTTTATTCAAAAGCCTTCGCAAGCGCCAGTGATAACGCTAGAACGTTCGATGTGGTATGTACAAATGTCGACGGATGTTACCGCAGATCAGTGTATGAACTCCCCACTGTCTTTTCATGATCACTGTGTGGTTTGTGTTAATGTAGTGCAACCTGCCGTTTCTCGCCTACCAGGTCGACCATATATATGGTTTTTTCTTCTACCCACCGACTGCTGTCATCGTCGACGTTAGGAACCCGTGACAGCATAAGGCAAGATACCCCTGCAACGGAACTTTGTTCCAGCAGCTACAGCCACGTACAAGAGACCGGAAAACATGAGAAAATTATTATTGTAGAAGAAAATTATCAACTTAAAGTATTTCAAATATGTGCATTGATGTATTCAGTATCAGTACATCTACTTTATTGAAAAAAAGAAGACGTTGCAATCACGGGATCTACAATCAGCATCATGGGAAGGAAGCATGAGATCGGTGTTCGAGCACCATCATCTGGTCGGGCCACGTACTTTTCAAGCTACCACCCACTTTTTAAAAACGCTGGCTCTTTACGTTTAGAAGGGGGGGGTGCTGAAAAGCAACCCTCGTGTATTTCACCTGCTGAGTCCTCGTCTCACGTATTTAGATTTAACAACAGTGCAAAAATGAACAATGTCAGATGAGAGACAACAAGGTGCTGAACTCGCCAAACTCCCCAAAATTTAGCTTTTAGTCTCGTCCCACGCATTTAATTCACTTATTTTACTTTTGACGACAGCGAATCTTCGACGTCCTGATCTTTCAAGACCTCAAATATGGGGGTGAGGGGTCTCGCTGGTGAACAGGAGCACACGGCGGTCGCAAGAAACGTGAAAATCGGTCCCTGTTGGGTAGCGTCTGCTTGCATGGTCAGTGGCAGTGAGGTGGGTCATAGTTTCAAGACTCAGACGGCCTGTGTACCCAGCAAAATATACTAATATTTCACCATTATGTTTTGACGGCGTCATGTGCGGTCCACACTGACGCCAACTGTTGTAGCCTCGGTGCGACTCTCGCGCAACAAAAGCCTAGGCTCACCTAGTATGGCTTTGCGTACAGCGAGTGGCATAACTCCCAGCAAGGATGAGCTAAAATATAGCACCTCCAAGGCGAAAAGCTTGGCCATTGTTTGGGCGCTCCTAAGGTTCTGCCTGTACATTTGTGGCAGCACCTTTAATGTAAAAGCCTAGCACCATGCTTAAGCTCGTTAACTTCACTAAAGGATTCATCGGATCATCTTGCGTGTTGGCTCATTGGCTTCTAAATATATTACATACACGTTGTATGTCAATGCGGCCGGAAGAACTCCGATATGATGCGCTCTCTAGGCCCCCACTACTTTCAGACACTGCACATCCATTTCCCCAGGCTTCACGTTGTCAGGTGAAGACGTCAACACAGTCTCTTTTGCAAAACGCAATGATGTATAAATAGCTTCGCTTCTTCCCGTTTTATCCGATGCACCAACACTTTGGTCCGCTCGAACAGAGCAATGCCTGTCTAGTTACTTCAGTATTTTGGATCACCTTTTGCACCGGTGCTACTACACACCAGATAGCCGGAAGTAGCACCTAGCTCGCTGAGCGTCGCACTTATAACCTGCGCGTCATTTCATTCAGACCTGACTTGCGCTCATGCCAGTGTCTTCAAGATATACGAGCGCCTACGGTAAAGGTATTACTGGCGCATAATGTTTAGCTGATTTATTCCAGGCCGCCACAAGTGTCAGCTACGGAATAAACCACCAGCAATTGCACAAAGTTCATTGTGGCCACTTCCATGCTGATACCACCCTTTCGAACACGCTGGATTTGACCTCTACAAACAATTGCCATTGACAACGGAAGGTAACTTATGGGCCATCGTTGCATTGGTCCGCGCTATATAGTACGCCAATACCCGCGCTCTCACCACAGTAACAGCACAATACGTCGCATGTTTCATCTTCAATACATTGTTCCTGGTCGCTGTTCTTGAAAAATCTTGAGTTACCATGGGCTTGCATTTCTTTCCGATATATTACAAGCACTTCTCCAACAATGCCCTAATGCACACCGAAAAAGTGCAGCCCACCCCCTTCATTCAAATGGTTTACTGAGTAGTTTATAGGACTCCGTGTGACATGCTTGCGGTGCATGTTGCATCACATAGTACAAACTGAGATTTTATTTTTTCATTCGCCACATACGCGTCAACACCACTGCGCAAGTCACAACTGGGCTTTCGTCGTTTTCCTTTCTGTACAGTCTCTAACCGACGCATATAACGGATACTGTGATGTAGTAGCTTAAAAAATGTTAGCATACAATACGACAGCGCCACATCACCTGGTAGATGAGAAGAATGAAGGGGCATTGCAGCGCGCCCACCGGAAAAAAGAAACCATAAGCCTTTTAGTTAAGATCCTGCCACCCGGTTCTTGGCCGATCCCCCTTTGTGGGTGTGCGCCAGAGTATCAGGGATCATCATCAACATCATCAAGAGGAGACACTCGCGGAGAACGAAGCTGTTCGGACGCCGGCAAGACGACGCAAGGGAGCCTAGGGCGAACCCGCAACTACGCGCGAGGTTTGGTTCGAAAGGCTGAGTTCCAGTCCTCGAGCCATTGACGTACTCGGGGCATGACGTGTCGGCGTGGCCAGGCGCGACTTCTGGGTGAGTGGTCCTGCGGACACCTCCGGTACGGCGAGCGCCCTCGAAAGACCGGAGCTGCTGACTACGTCCACCGAGCTGACGTCGCTGACAGTGTGCGGCTACGCCTAGTCCTGGTGATGCCCTCTACAGTGGTATACTGACCTGGCACCCAAGCGACGACAGTATCCGAGCACGCAACGTGTCCCACTTCAAGGCACCGGGCTACGGCACAGACTGTGAGACTGTTTACTCTTTTCTTTTGTGTGTGAACTGCGTGCGTGTACGACTTATAGTACGGTATGTTCAATAGTTGTTTTGTTCGTCCAATATAACTTCCTTTTGTTTTCCTCACTGTCTCCATCTTCCTCGCGTCACACGTCTTGCTATGTGACGAACCTAACACTTGACATATCTGGCGTCCGCGAGACAGGACTACTCTTGTTACATCTAAGGAGAGCATCACATCGCATATGTGTGTGTGACGGTCGATGATGAAAGCAGATAAGCTGACGGCGATCGGAAAGGAATTGGGGTTAAGTGGGTCAGCACTAAAAGAATGGATGGACCAAGAACGCACACGCGAAAAAGAGGCACGTGACGCTCTTCTGGCTGAACGAAATGCCGCGAAAGAAGCGGAGGCAGAGGCAGTGGCTAGATTACAAGCAGAGAAGGAAGCTATTGAGCTCAAGTAAAAGTTCTATCAGTTAGGTGCGACAGCAGGTAGCACAACTACAGGGCAGCTTACCGAGGGTGCGCCCATAGGCACTACGCAGAGCTACCGAAGTCCACATAAACTCATCCCAGAATTTAACGAGGAACGCGATGAGCTGGACGCATATATACAGAGATTTGAGCGGGTCGCTACTAGTGAAAACTGGCTGCAAGACAAATGGGCCCTATCACTAAGCCTTTGCTTGACCGGAGAGGCCTTCAGTGTAGTTGGTAGGATGGCGCCTGAACATGCCACTACGTAACGTTGAAGAAAACGCTACTACAACGCTTTAGGCTCACAGAAGAAGGCTATCGGACCAAATTTCGATCAGCAAAACCAGATAATTCTGAAACGGGCACGCAGTTTGCCGGGCGTGTATTAGGTTATTTTGACCATTGGGAAGAAATGGCCAAGACAGACCGGACCTATGATGCCCTGCGAGACAAAATTGTCTCGGAGCAGTTTCTCGCACAATGCCATGAGAAACTCGCTTTGTTTCCTAAAGAAAGAAACTGTGAATCCATTGAAAAACTTGCGGAGGCTACAGACCACTACTTGGAGGCCCAGAGAATGATTAATTTTGGCAAACGTAAAGGCGATATACTGAGCAAGCCTCCAGGTCAAACTCGAACGTCTGAACGGCAAGATGAGAAGGAGAGACCGAAGTGTTTCCTTCGCAACAAAAGGGTCACAGAGCTGCTGATTGCTGGACCAACACAAAGGGCCCAGGTACAAAGCCACCTTTTTGTGGAAAATGCCACCGCACTGGGCATAAAACAGGTGACTACTCCAAAAAAGCCAACAGAATTGAGAAGACCTCATGCTCTTTTCAGCAAGGAGATGGAGCCAAGATAATTAATGCAGAGTCGCAGGCTTCCCTTTGTGTTCCTCATAGTCTGGAGTGCGCAGAAACACACCTAGCCAAGCTGAAAGAAAAATCTATGCCCACGGGCGAAGGTGTACTCGAAGGATATCCCGCAACGGTACTGCGAGATACCGGATGCAATTCAATCATTGTCAAAAGGTCTCTTGTGGCGGATAGCAAGCTGACTGGAAAGCTTTCCTCGATTTATCTCTTGGATGGACGGTTGATGAAGCTGCCTGAAGCACACGTGGAAATTTTTTCACCTTTCTTCACTGGGTAAACTCGATCCCTATGTATGGATACTCCTTTACATGATGTTGTCTTGGGGAATGTGGAAGGCGTTCGAGATGCTCACAATCGTGATAATGATTTGAAGAAGCCGTCTTTACACCCAGAACACTGCAGAAGAGTATTCTGGCGCAGAAAAATCTGGTTCTGCACACGGACTCTTGTATGCAAAGACTTCGATGTCGGCTGCAAGGAAAACACGTTTCAAGACGAAAGTTGCAGCAGTTAACTGACAAGCAGGGCATCCACATCTACTTCCGGCTCCAGTTATTAACCCCTTGGACATCAGGCCACAGGACTTCAGAACCAAACAGGAGGAAGACAGCAGCCTGCGGAAATGCTTCGAAGCCGTTAAAAAACAGGTCAAGACAAGGTTTGCTAAAATATTGTTGTTTATGAAGGACGGAATCCTCTATCGCAAGTACACCCTTCACTCTAAGAGGAAGGTGATTCAGCTTGTGGTACCAAGGTGCCTTTGACAATTTGTTATGAAAATGTCCCACGAAGGCATCCTTTCGGGCCATCAGGGAATTAAACGAACTACAGACCGAGTACTCGAAGAGTTCTACTAGCCAGGGGTTCAGTCAGACATCACACGATTTGTTAAATCGTGGGATATTTGTCAAAGAACTATTCCCAAGCACTTGGTAGGTCATGTACCTCTCGGCAACGCTCTTATAAATGACACCCCATTCAAGAAAGTAGCCAATGATATTATGAGTCTATTATCACCGATGTCAGAGGGCGGAAACAAGTACGTACTGACAATAGTGGATATGGCAACGCGTTATCCCGATGTTGTAGCACCTCCGAGCATTGAGACGGAGAAAGTGGCTGAGGCACTTCTGGAGATGTTTTCTCGTGTAGGTGTCCCACGGGAGATAATCAGTGACAGAGGCACGTCATTATCGTCACGCCTAATCAAGGAGCTAAGCCGACTTCTCTCCTTCAAACAGTTGCCAACAACCCTTTATCATTTTATGGCTACTGGCCTTGTGGAGAGGTTCAACGGCATCCTGAAACAAATGATGAGAAGAATGTGTCAGGAGTGTCTGAAGATATGGGGCCGGCACCTGGCGCCCTTACTCTTCGCTTATCGCGAAGTTCCCCAGTCGAGTTTAGGCTTCTCCCCGTTCGACTTGCTCTATGGCCTTTACGTCAGAGGTCCCCTGGCGATATTGAAAGAATTATGGGCCGCTGATCATCTCGATGATGATGTAAAAACATCCTACGGGTACGTAGTCGAACTGCGGGATCATCTTGAAGACACCTGCCGATTAGCCATGGAGAAGCTTCAGAAAGCGAAAATGATACAGAAGAAGCATTGTGACCGAAAGACCACACCACGTCAATTATCTCCTGGAGACAAGGTTCTCCTACTGCTTCCATCGGATACCAACAAATTGGTTCTGACGTGGAAGGGACCCTTCAATGTCCCTGAGAAGAGAAATGATGCCGACTATTTAATTGACCTCGGTACCAGAAGCACGCTATTCCATATAAACCTACTGAATAAGTATTAGGAATGGTTGCCTGCACCACCGCATGAAGCATCAGCTGTTTGCCAGGCGGATGACACCGAAAGCGACGAGTTACCATGCGTTCCATTCCAACGAAAGGAATACTGCACCCAGTGTCACACGCAAGCCGTAGACTGCAACCACGTGAAACTGCTTACTCTACAGGGGAGCGAGTGGCCCTGGCTCTTGTGCGGACGGTCCAAAAACTTCATATCTTCTTATTCGGACGCAAATTCAATCTACAGAGTGACCACAAACCGCTTGTGTACATCAAGTCGGCTAAGCATGTGAACAGCCACGTCCTATGGTGGAGCCTCATTCTTATGAAATAGGACTTTTTGTTCGAGTACATAAAAAGCAGTCACAATGTAGACATCATTTAACCATATGGTGTAGTAGCGCAATTTTCACGGGGACAAAGAGAACAAGAACACACGACACTCGCTACACTCGCCACTAATTTTATTTCAGAAGCAGCACATCATATATAACCCATAACCCTAGCGACACAGAAAAGAACTACAAACATTGAATCATTGCCAACAGAAGCTTTTGCGCAGACTCAAGCGATAGTACACGGCAGTTACGCTTACACTTTAAGATGACATAACTAAAATGTTTGTAGTTCTTTTCTGTGTCGCTAGGGTTATGGGTTATATATGATGTGCTGCTTCTGAAATAAAATTAGTTGCGAGTGTAGCGAGTGTCGTGTGTTCTTGTTCTCTTTGTCCCCGTGAAAATTGCGCTACTACACCATATGGTTAAATGATGTCTCACCAACTAGCCCAGCTCTCAACCCTACTGTACAATGTAGACGCAGATTACATGAGCCGTTTGCCAACTCCGTGAGCAACGTCTGTATGAAGAATCGATGCTCAGTGGTATTAATAGCTTAAGATGCGAACCTTACAGCGCGATCCAAGTATTATGACGCTTTAGTTATGTGACTTGTTTCTTTTTTTTTCCTGGTGTGTACTTTTGTGACCGAATGTGCCGAGTGTGCGGGTCTAGGAACTGCTATAGTGTGCAGTGGTGCTTACGTGTGTGTTTCTGACTGCGAACCAACGTGTCCCCAGTGCCCTCAAGTTCTTCTACCGGAAGAACTTTCTTATGTGGGGGGTGATGTGTTGTAGTAGCTTAAAAAAATGCGAGCATAGAAGACGACAGCACCACATCACCTGGAAGATGAGAAGAATGAAGGGGCATTGCAGCGTGATCACAGGAAAAAAGAAGAGAAGACGCTCGCGGAGAACGAAGCTGTCCGGACGCCGGAAAGATGATGCAAGGAAGCCTAGGGCGAACCCGCCACTACGCGTGAGGTTCGAAAGGCCGGGTTCCAGTCTTCAAGCCATTGACGTCCTCGGGGCATGGCGTGTCGGCGTGGCCAGGCGGGAGTTCTGGGTGAGTGGTCCTGCGGGCATCTCCGGTACGGCGAGCGCCCTCGAAAGACCGGAGCTGCTGACCATGTCCACCGAGCCGACGTCACTGACAGTGTGCGGCTACACCTAGACCTGATGATGCCCTCTACAGTGGTATGCTGACCTGGCACCAAAGCGACGACAGCATCCGAGCACGCAACGGGTCCCACTTCAAGGCACCAGGCTACGGCACAGACTGTGAGACTGTTTACTCTTTTCTTTTGTGTGTGAACTGCGTGCGTGTACGACTTATAGTACTGTATGTGCAATAGTTTTTTGTTCGTCTAATAGAACTCTATTTTGTTTTCCTCACTGTCTCCATCTTCCTCGCGTCACACGCCTTGCTATGTGACGAACCTAACACACGACAATACTTTGCTGTCTTACACAGAGCCCTCCGAGAAAACACCCATCTTGTAAGCCACCCGTTACAAAGCTAGCCGAACAACTGACTACAGCCGACCAACAGCGCCAGAAGGAGGCCCACGACGGTGATCATCATCCTGCTGCAACGTTCGTTTCTGGAGCACTTGTATGGCTTCATAAAAAGCCCTGCGCTTCTGGTTTATCAACCAAACTACTCTGAAGCTACCATAGTCCCCATAATCGTGAACGCGGGGGAGGGGGGGGTAGATGGGGAGGCCACGCTCTGTGGTCACCCAAGAGGGCGGCGCAAAAGTGAACTCTGTGCATTGACACAATTGGGAGGTAGTGCTGCGATTCAGGGGGGGGGGACACTAAGTTGGCCGCGTACAGTGATATGATATGGAGGGGGCACTGAAACGATACTTCGCCCCCCCCCCCATTAGGGGGAAACCTGCACACACCTATGATGTAGATGTGTGGTCGAGTGCACTTCACCAGTAAACTACGCCATTGAACCTCTTACGCCACAGAGTGACCATCGTCGGCGAGGACATGATAATGTTCACGTACAACACCTCAGGCCGCACAGTGATTCCGTTGTTCTAATCTGTCGAATTGCCAGTATGGCTTCATTTTTCTTGACGGGGGTAGTTATAATGAATAAAGGAAGACTTTAAAATTACTGACTCAACTATCAATACCACAGGAAGAAAGCACAGTATCTGCGTTCGATCAACAACATTTTGTTCTACCAGCGTACTTTTAAAGCTACCACCGGCTGCTTCGGCTGGCTCAATAAATCTCTTCGGTCAAATATTTTATTGCGTCAAATATCCCGTGTGTCATATATTTTATAGAAATGCTAAAGTAAAAAAAACACATCGGCATCTCACTTAACTTATAGTGTACAGTCTGCGGGAATGTCGTGACGAATTGGTGCCTGCATCATTAACTCTTGCTGACATAATAAAATATGAAAAATGATGCTCCCATGACATTTACCACTCATGACTATATGAAACCTCGAGATGATGCCTCGCGGTAGCTACGACGGTCTTTTCAACAGATGGTTGTTTTTTGCCAAAACGGAGTAGGCAGGGCAACTTTCGTTATATTGCAATGGTAGTTTGCACCAGCAATGGTGCTGGTGCGATGTCTTTGAATTTTGCATTGACGCTTCCATTGCAGTGGGTGAGTGAATAGGTCCCCGTAAAGTGCCCAGCGCAATTAGCGGAGTGGGTAAAGTGTGTTCAGAGTTCAACTTCCACTTTATTGAATTTTAAAACAATCCTGTTGCAGAATTAAGACAAGTCGGCTTGTATTTCATCATAGTAATATCCTTCTGCAATATTTATAGCAAGTGTTTTCTTTTTGGGATTGTTCTTAGTGTTAGCACCGGATATTTAAATCATTCAGGTGCATTCGCCTTCACCAAACGATGACGTTTATAGGGCAAAAGGCTCACCTTTTGGCAGGTACGAACTGCCATCAAAAGTTCAACAAATTTGTTCGTTTTATGAATTGTATTCTCTTTATCCATTCTTCTTACGACAATCGGGCGCACTGACAATGATCTTGCGGACATGGAAGTTCCTACGGAAGTAAAAACACGCTTACTACAGTATTAAGACTGGAGCATACGTCGACGGCCTTTCTTAGGCGCACAGATAGAAAATAGCCAGTCCTACATCTCCTATCCGTCAGCATAATGACTATTCATTGTTTCGTCTTTTATGTAGTTAGATTTCTCTGTTCAGCATAATGAGTAATTACGAGCAAAGCTACTGAAATGCAATCAAAAGAAACTGTAAATTACTAGCCACGCGATTAAGCATAACTATTACAATGGTTTTAGCACGATAGCACTAATGGTATTGTTTCCCAGAAATTTCGGTATTGGTGTTGTCAGTTGTGAGCGAAAATCATCTTGTGTTGGTTTCTCTGTACGCACGTGACATGTTCATTTTGACCACGAGTGTCTGCTAGTACAAACGATGCTACAACGGGTGGTACCGACAACGTCTGTACACTTCAATATCTGCGGACTGCAAATGTTACAGACAAAAAATGCAACCGCGCAGAATTGACGAGAAAGTCCATGACGTGTTACACCGTAGAGATCGATGGAAACGTTTGATGGTATTAACCTTCACTTAACCACCACGATTTCGTCAGAGTAATCATGGAACATGATTCATTCAGTCAAAGCGCATCTGCGCTAAGCAAAAAAATTAAAGAACTACACAGCTGTGCTCACGTCATTTGCCATATGTCTGGAAAGCCTTGGGGCCTATGCAATCATCTCTACTACAGCTATAGAAGACGGTTTTTGTTGAATACATCGGCAACAGTGCTCCTGTTTTCTTGCGTGTTTGCAGATCTCGTGTACGTATACTCAAGTGTACTCAGACTCTTGGCCTCGGCGTTTTCCTAGGAGTATGTCGATGTACTTCTACATTGGGTGCTATTGCAGAAACATATGCTTGCCCAGCTCGCGTTTATGTTCAACACGAGCCACTGCGAGCATACGTGAGATTTTTATCCAGGCATAGCGACCATTCACTGAGAGACATTATTACAGCACAGCTTGCAAAGCGTACCACGGCCAATGAGTTATAAAAATCTACTTTGTTTCTATCATAATCTTTACAGATAAAGTTCTTTTGGAAAAACAGGTGGTGTTCGTCTAGGAAGGAGGAAATATAAATTACAAGGCTGCGTTGTCGTGTTCCTTCACCAAACTTCTACCTTCAAAAGTCAGGTCAGGCCCACTTAATAAGTAATAAGTGTAATAAAAGTAATTCTCTCAAGCATTTCGTTTTGATGCGCGGAAGATTTAAAATGGAAAGGAAACAATACTAGGAGAATGCCTACGAAAGTCGCTCTCACATTTGTCACTTCCGATGATTCTTTCAGTGGCGCACCAATTCTTTTTCGAGTGGCGAGGCAAAAAGAATTTGCCTAAATTGTTAGCTGGGATATATATATATATATATATATATATATATATATATATATATATATATATATATATATATATATATATATATATATATATATATATATATCATCTTGTGTTGGTTTCTCTGTACGCACGTGACATGTTCATTTTGACCACGAGTGTCTGCTAGTACAAACGATGCTACAACGGGTGGTATATATATATATATATATATATATATATATATATATATATATATATATATATATATATATATATATATATATATTGAAAGGGCGAAGTGGCTTGGCTCATACGCCATGTTTATTCAATGGTACTTCTTCCTTCTCTGCTTCTACAAACCATCCATTCCATCATACGTTGCATGATTCCCCTCCGCCCCCCCCCCCCCCCGTTAGAAGGCCTGAGTTACAACTTACAAACAAGAAAAAGTAAACCTGGAGTGGCTTAGAAGTCACAAACGTCAAAATGAACGGTAGTTTTACCAATTTTAAAATGCACGCGTCGTAATCTCCGTCGCAAAGACTTGAGAGGAGAGTACACCAGTCCGGTGATATCAATCAGAGATCTAGTGGGCGAGGCTGATGGTCGCGTCCTGGATAGTACAAGGATGCTTTGAACGTGGAGTTAGCGGAAATCGCAGCTGACATTCTTGTGAACAATGAATGAGGTTTGAATGTCTTTCAGGATCGAGAGTTCGGATTTCGTAGGCGTCGAATTCCTTGTCGTGGGTGATACACAGGCCGTGCAGGCAGCTTGCGTGCGCGTTGAACGAGATTGATTGGGCGCTGCCTGTGTTCCTGCCGAGTACAAGGGATGGTTTTGTGGGTTTTGGGATTACTTTATGGCGATGTCGCAGATGTTTTGATCGGAGGCGCAATGTTGATCTTTGCTGCAGAATGTATACACGACGATGTTCTTTTTTGCAGTACTTTTTAAGCCTTAAGAGTAGTTTGGATGCAGGTTTCTTTTGTTGTTGACAATGTTAAAGTATACGTCGACGTTGTAGTTTCATGGTTTCGTCGATTTGCTTGTGGTGTGACATTGATCGTGGTGTTCCAGCATTCTTAGCACGTCCTCCGCAGGCTTTGAAGACGGAAACCAATGCAGCTGTTTCAGGCGCAAGACAATGAAGGGGGTTTCGTGCACTTGAATCTTCAGTATTTATAAACCGCACATTGTTGGTGGTTGCCTGAAGAGTACTTGTGTCGTGAGAAGTCGCACCTGCGCTTTTGTTTTCATTGTTGCCACAGAGGTTGTATACTTGATTTACGTCGCTTCGATCTTGTAATCGATGAACACTAGACGCTTCCGCCCCGCCACAATGTTCTAGTGTCTAAGGTACTCGGCTTCTGACCAGCAGGTCGCGGGATCGAATTTCGGCTGCAGCTGCTGCATTTCCGTTCGAGGTGGAAATGTGGTAGGCCCGTGTACTCAGATTTGGGTGCACGTTAAAGAACCCCAGGTGGTCGAAAATTCCGGAGCCCTCCACTACGGCGTCTCTCATAATCAATTAGTGGTTTTGGGACGTTAAACCGCACATATCAATCAATCACTAGACGCTTCTGCAGAAGACTTCTTCAAAAGATGCTGAATGGGAATGCTTCTGTATTTGTGGAATTTATGAGCTGCATACTTTGAACCAATGAGATTTTTGTTAACATTCGTTGTCTGGTTTTGTTTCGTGCGGATTTACTAAGTAAACTCGTCATGCCTGAATGCGACGGTCTTATGAGGTGCTTCAACAGGTTTATCAGTAACGTTGATGACAGGTGATGCCAAGTCAGTTTGCTAAGTATGCATGCGGCACAAAGTATTATTAATTGCATCTGGGTCATAAATGGTGCATTCAAATCTTTTATGCAGCGTAGAGTTAAGCGTTGGCAATATGGGCGCAGATGAGGAACTTGGTGGAAAGTTGGGAAAACAACCACGTAGTCTTTCCGTGAGCATGTGGCTAACATCAAGAGACACTGGGATCGGGCGTGTAGGTATAGCATCATAAAGAGTGCTTACCAGCGCAAACGATAGGGCAGGAGGGGACAGGAGAAGAGACCACGTAGAGCGCTGATAGAGCGCTCTATCTCGTCTCTTCTTCTGTTCCCTCCTGCCCTGTCGTTTGCGCTGGTAAGCACCTTTTATAAGATTAACATCACCTGACGGGAATCGTAAAATCGTGCTGCGTGGTTGAATGCATGAAGGCTGCTTATGACTGCAATTACTGAGTTCGAATGCACTGAGAGTGCGTGTTCTAATCGAATCTTCAATATTGTCTTAAAACCAGATGATCATTTCTTCTTTTATCGTTTGTCAATACTCATAGTTTTCGAATATGTCGGTAAGGTAAAATTTGAATGCCTCGCCGGTGACGTAGTCGCTGAAGTTCATAACCATCTCCAGTTCCGACCATGATGCGGAGGTAGCGTGGAGCTCGAACAGGACAAACCAATCCTGTACAGGTTCATGGTCCGCTGCTCCGGTGTACTAGGGGAAAGGAAGGTCAGTCGATGATTCCATCATGATACTCGTCGATGTGTACTGCTAGGTGCTGGTTCGGTAGTTCATTTATGGTCAGGGTGTCTTGCGGAGAACCTTGTTGATGATGTGGGACTGATGAAGGGGCTGGCAGGTCTCCATCCTGTCGACTTTATGACGCTACAATGAATGGGCGACGTGGCCTGGCTCATACGCCGTGTTTATTCCATCGAACTTCTTCCTTCTCGGCTTCTAAAAGATATACATTACATGGCACACACACACACACACACACACACACACACACACACACACACACACACACACACACACACACACACACACACACACACACACACACACACACACACACATATATATATATATATATATATATATAAATATATATATATATATATATATATATATATATATATATATATATATAGATATATATATATATATATATATATATATATGAAAGAAGTGTATACCTAAGAGCTTGTTTTTCCGTGTTTTGACACAATATTAATCAGATCTAACAGACAGTAATGCCAAGAAATGTACAGGGGAAGTTATTAGAACCAATGGAATGTAAGTAAGGAAGGTGAAGGTGGGTGAAAAAAATAACCAGCCGTGAGCAGCAATTGAACCTACGACCTTCTAATAACGCGTTCGACGCCCTAACCACTGAGCTATCACAGCGGCCTTCTCTCCATCCACTTTTTGGGGTTAATATGTGAATTTAGAAGTAGGAGTGTCAGTCAGTGCCATCTATAAGCAAAGGACGAGTGTGAAACACTCTTTTATGCGCATAAGTGGTGTGACGTAGCATGTGAACTTTATTACGAGCGGGCAGCTGATTAATAGTCCCTCGTGTACAACCTAATGACACCAAGTCTGCCAGTACGAGACCCTCGTTAATGAATAAGGGAAAGAAGTGTATACCTAAGGGCTCGTTTTTCCGTGTTTTTACACAATATCAATGAGATCTAACAGACAGTAATGCCAAGGAATGTACAGGGGAAGTTATGAGAACCAATGGAATGTATATAAGAACGAAAAGTGAGTGAAAAAATAACCAGCCGTGAGCAGTAATTGAACCTACGACCTTCGAATAACGCGTTCGATGCTCTAACCACTGAGCTACCACAACGGCTTTCCTCCATCCACTTTTTTGGGTTTATATGTGAAATTAGAAGTAGGAGTGTCAGTCAGTGCCGTCTATAAGCCAAGTGACGAGTCTGAAACACTCTTTTATGCACATGTGTGGCGTCACGTAGCACGTGAACTTTATTACGAGCGGGCAGCTGAATAATAGTCCCTCGTATACAACATAATGACACCAAGTCTGCCAGTACGAGACCCTCGTTAATGAATAAGAGAAAGAAGTGTAAACCTAAAAGCTCGTTTTTCCTTGTTTTGACACCATAATAATGAGATCTGACAGACAGTAATGCCAAGGAATGTACAGGGGAAGTTATTAGAACCAATGGAATGTAAGTAAAAAAGAAAGATGGGTGAAAAAAATAACCAGCCGTGAGCAGGAATCGAACCTACGACCTTCTATTAACGCGTCCGACGCTCTAACCACTGAGCTATCACAGCGGCCTTCCATTCATCCACTTTTTTGGGTTTATATGCGAATTTAGAAGTAGGAGTGTCAGTCAGTGCCATCTATAACCGAAGCGATGAGTGTGAAACACTCTTTTATGCGCATATGTGGCGTCACGTAGCACGTGAACTTTATTACAATTAGTCCCTCGTATACAACCTAATGACACCAAGTCTGCCAGTACGAGACCCTCGTTAATGAATAAGAGAAAGAAGTGTATACTTAAGGGCTTGTTTTTCCGTGTTTTGACACAATATTAGTCAGATCTAACAGACAGTAATGCCAAGAAATGATTGATTTGATTGATATGTGCGGTTTAACGTCTCAAAACCACCATATGATTATGAGAGACGCCGTAGTGGAGGGCTCCGGAAATTTAGACCACCTGGGGTTCTTTAACGTGCACCCAAATCTGAGCACACGGGCCTACACCACTTCCGCCTCCATCGGAAATGCAGCCGCCGCAGCCGGGATCAAGAAATGTACAGGGAAAGTTACTAGAACCAATGGAATGTAAGTAAGAAAGAAAGGTGGGTGAAAAAAATAACCAGCCGTGAGCAGGAATAGAACCTACGACCTTCTAATAACGCGTTCGACGCCATAACCACTGAGCTATCACAGCGGCCTTCCCTCCATCCACTTTTTTGGGTTTATATGCGAATTTAGAAGTAGGAGTGTCAGTCAGTGCCATCTATAACCGAAGCGATGAGTGTGAAACACTCTTTTATGCGCATAAGTGGTGTCACGTAGCATGCGCACTTTATTACGAGCGGGCAGCTGATTAATAGTCCCTCGTGTACAACTTAATGACACCAAGTCTGCCAGTACATGACCCTCGTTAATGAATAAGGGAAAGAAGGGTATACCTAAGGGCTCGTTTTTCCGTGTTTTTACACAATAATAATGAGATCTAAAAGGCAGTAATGCCGAGAAATGTACAGGGGAAGTTATTAGAACCAATGGAATGTAAGAAAGAAAGGTGGGTGAAAAAAATAGCCAGCCTTGAGCAGGAATCGAACCTACGACCTTCTAATAACGTGTTCGACGCCCTAATCACTGAGAAATCCCAGTGACCTTCCCTCCATCCACTTTTTTTGGGTTTATATGTGAATTTGGAAGTAGGAGTGTCAGTCAGCGCCATCTATAAGCCAAGTGACGAGTGTGAAACACTCTTTTATGCACATGTGTGGCGTCACGTAGCACGTGAACTTTATTCGAAGGAGTGTTGCGGAGCTATTTCGGCCCTTACAAAGTACTTCACTGGTTAGGCACGCTAAACTACGAAATACTTCCTGAATGTCATCTGTGCTCAACCCGACGCAGGAATTGCCCTGAAGTCGCACAAGTAGTGCGAATGAAACCGTACTACGAAAGGCAGTGCACAATACAAGTGCTAAATGTGCTGAAGCATCAAACTCACACTCCTTTACAAAACAGTTCGACGTCAGCGTACACATCGGGACGATGCATTTCGGGCAGGGGACTAATGCCGCATGTTGTTGTGCACCTACCGAACTCTTGCGCCACTTCATGCTCTTATGAATTGTGCCACACCAACTGACAAGCCAAACGCGCCATGCAACGCTTGCTGCACGTGTCATCACACCACGCGCTGAAAGAAGAAGGCTGGTGGCTTTTCAAAGGAGCGGCACGCGGCGAAACGCAAAAAGAAAAGAAGGGGATGAGGTTTTTCAATAGCGAGTTCAGGATGACCTTTGTCTATTTATTTGACGGGTACAAGTTCACCATAAATAATCGGTTTATCTTCTGGCGTTGTATTTGTTCGTTACAATAAATGAATGAATAAATAAATAAATAATATATATATATATATATATATATATATAAATAAATAAATATATATATATAATATATATATATATATATATATATATATATATATATATATATATATATATATATAATATATATATATATATATATATATATATATATATATATATATATATATATATATATATATAGTGGTGGTTAAAGTCGAAGGCGGGCGACAATATATATGTATATATTGTAAAGAAGAGGAAGTACTCCGGCGCAGAGGCAGCAGCATCGAGTGTGCAGCAGCGGCTCGAGCTCGGAAATTGCGGCTGGTGCATCGCCTTCCAAGCCTTCCAAGCACCAACCTTTCTGCTTAATAAATCTCCTTTATAATTGGTGGAGACGTGCCGGGTACCGTCCCTTACACCTTCCCGCTACCATACTGGAACTCCGTTCTCGACGGCTACCTTCTGCTATGCCGGACACTGATCAGCAGACGCTTCCATCTCTTCCGGCCACCTGTCCAGGCAGTGTTCCTCAGCGGGAGCCTCCAATCTTCAGTGGAACAGATGACAAGGACGTTGAAGAGTGGCTCTCGACTTTCGAACGGGTGAGCGCTTTAAACAGATGGAGGACGCGGACAAGTTGACACGCATTTCGTTCTATCTCACGGGTGTAGCCAGCCTTTGGCTTAGAAACCACCAGGCAGACGTCCGAACGTGGCCGCCATTTAAAACGTCGATTGTAGCAGTCTTCGATCGACCTGCCGTCCGAAAACTTTGAGCCGAGCAACGTTTACGCACACGCGCACAAGAAACGGGTGAAACCTTTACAAGTTACATAGAGGACGTCGTCGATTTGTGCAGACGCGTGAACGCCGAAATGACGGAAGCTGAAAAATGTAAGCACATCCTCAAAGGGATTGACGACGACGCTTTTCAAATGCTCTTGGCAAAAAGCCCGACCACTGTTAACGACGTAATTAGCCTCTGCCAAAGCTACGATGAATTGCGGAAGCAGCGAGCTCTGACAAGACGTCCTCCAGCGCACGATTTGGCATCGCTGTCTAGTGTGATCAGTGGTCATGACCACGCGTCACTAATAGCCGAAATAAAAGCATTTGTCCGCGAAGAAGTTGCACGACAGCTTTCCTTGGTGCCTTTCACACCAGAAGCTACCACAACTTTACCATCGTCTCTACGTGACGTCATTCAAGGAGAGGTCGCCGAGACCTTACCAGCTGCTCGCGAGCCTAATCTTGTGGCTGCTCCTCTCACCTACGCCGCGGCTGCAGCCATGCCAACTCGCAAGGCGCCTGCGCCTCCGTTCCAGCCTCGCGCGAGCTATCCCCCAGCTCCAGTTCACTGGACCAGCACTAACACCGCCAACCCGTGGCGCACCCTCGATAATCGCCCGATATGTTACGCTTGTCGATACCCCGGACACGTCGCGAAGTGTTGTCGCCGCCGGACGCATATCACCAATGAAAAGCGCCCTGAGCCTTTCTCCCCGCTTGACTCCAACGCGCGATACGGTTCCTCCACTCCAATGCCAGCCCGCTACCAGGACGACCACCGCCCTCGGCCGGGACGTCTTCGCTCGCCCTCTCCACGCCGCCGCTCGCCTTCTCCTATGCGTCGACGGCCCGCACCTAACGAGGAGGAAAACTAGACGACGCAGTTCCTGAGGCAAGAACTGCGCAAGTTTCGGTTTGCCCAAGTCCTCATTTGTTACCTACCAATGTTATTGATGTGTTCGTCGAAAATATCCCTACTGTCGCTCTTGTAGATACCGGTGCAGCTGTTTCGGTAATAGATGCTGGATTTTGCCGCTCAATTCGTAAGGTTACGACGCGTTTCTCCGGATTATCGCTTCGCACAGCCAGTGCTCAACCTGTTCAACCGACCGCAGTATGTACAGCCCGCGTGACAATTCAGGACGTTCTGTATACGATAGAGTTCGTTGTTCTTTCATCATGCTCCCATAATATTATTTTGGGATGGGGCTTTTTGTCGCGTCATAACGCCGTAATCGACTGTGCTAGGGCTGAGGTCGAATTTTGCTCACTGGATGACCAAGCGTCCGTCGACACCCAGTTTGCCGCTAAACTTGTCGTTAGCGATGACACCTACATCCCTCCATGCTCTTTTGCGTTCGTGCCAGTTTCATGCAGCGCCATATCCGACGGCACGGTCTTCTTCACACCATCTCCAATATTCGTCGCCCGAAGAGCTCTCCCCCTGCCTTTTGCTGCTCTCGATCTTGTAGAAGGGTCAACCACAATGCCAATTTATAATCATGAGTCGTCGTCTTTATCTCTACTTTGTCGCGAGTGCCTTGGCCACGTCGAGACAATCAGTTCTTCCAGAATTATATCCGTCCCCGATGAGGTGCCTTCTACCTCCGTCTGTGAACTGGCTGTCGTCTCAGCGCCTGACTCAACGTCGGCAAACATATTTCAACAATTCATCGCTGCAGATGTGACATCTTCGCAGCGTTCACAACTCCTCACCATTCTTGAGAGCTACCGCCACTCTTTCGACGTTGAACAAACATCTCTCGGCCTTGCCTTAGCAGTAGAACACCACATCGACACTGGGTCCCACTCACCGCTGCGACAACGACCATATCGCGTGTCCGCTACAGAACGCCGCGTCATTGCTGACCAAGTAGACGACATGCTTCGCAGAGGCGTCATTCGACCTTCACAGAGCCCATGGGCGTCTCCGGTGGTTCTCGTCAAAAAGAAAGACGGTTCTATTTGTTCCTGTGTCGATTTCTGGCGATTGAACAAGATCACGCTGAAGGATGTCTATCCACTACCGCGCATTGACGATGCTTTGGACAGTTTGCAGGGTGCCGAGTTCTTTTCCTCGTTAGACTTGCGGTCAGGCTACTGGCAGGTGCCTATGGCGGAGGCCGATCGCCCCAAAACCGCTTTTGTCACGCCAGACGGCTTATATGAATTCACCGTCATGCCCTTCGGACTTTGCAATGCACCTGCAACGTTCGAACGAATGATGGACAACATCCTGCGTGGACTAAAATGGAAGATATGCTTGTGTTACCTCAATGATATCGTGGCCTTCGCCCCTAACTTTGACACACACTTACGTCGCCTTCAGCACGTCCTTACTTGCTTAACTAACGCCGGTTTGCAATTAAACCTCAAAAAATGTCGATTTGTCATGCGTCAACTGAACATTTTGGGCCACGTTGTTTCCAAGGAAGGCATCCTCCCGGATCCCGAGAAATTGCGAGCTGTTACGGCGTTTCCTAAACCTGCCACCATCAAAGAACTTCGAAGTTTCATCGGCTTGTGTTCGTATTTCCGGCGATTCGTCCGAAACTTCGCGTCTATTATATCACCTCTCACGCAACTTCTCAGCAGCTGTAAAGACCACTTATCGTGGTCTCCTGCCTGCGACGAGGCTTTGAACACCCTGCGACGGCTTCTTACGACGCCACCAATTCTACGCCATTTCGATCCTGAAGCTCCAACTGAAATCCACACCGACGCCAGTGGTGTAGGCCTGGGTGCTGTGCTCGCACAGCGTAAACCGGAACATCAGGAATACGTCGTGGCATACGCTAGTCGCACACTTACCAAGGCTGAGAGCAACTACAGCGTCAGAGAAAAGGAGTGCTTGGCCATTGTGTGGGCCCTTGGAAAGTTTCGCCCATATCTATATGGTCGTTCTTTTGACGTCGTGACCGACCACCACGCGCTGTGCTGGCTTTCGACGTTAAAAGACCCATCTGGCCGCCTCGCTCGCTGGGCGTTGAAAATTCAAGATTACGACATACGCGTGGTTTATCGGTCAGGACGGAAGCATGCTGACGCCGACGCCCTTTCTCGTTCCACCCTGTCCCAGCATGCCACAGCTGACTCCGCTTGCGATTCCACATTGTCATCGCTTGACTTTGACACCACTGCTATTGAACAACGCAATGACCCATGGACTGCGTCTCTCCTCAATCATCTCTCCGACACTTCTGAACTCCCAAAGACGCGAACGCTTCGGCGCCAAGTTCCACACTTCTCGATACGTAACACGCTTCTCTATCGACGCAACTACGCACCAGAGGGATGCAAGTGGCTGCTCGTCGTTCCACGAACCCTGAGGTCGCAGATTTGTTCCTCTTTTCACGCTGACCCACAATGTGGCCACGCAGGAGTCTTCAAGACCTACGAAAGGCTTCGACATCGCTAATACTGGCGTGGCATGTATACCTTCGTCCGCAACTTAGTCCGCTCTTGTGCCGAATGTCAGCGCCGAAAATCTCCACCACACGCCTCCGCCGGTAAACTGCAGCCTTTATCATGCCCTTCCCGACCCTTCGAACGGGTTGGAATAGATATTTATGGGCCACTTCCATTGACTCCGACTGGCAACAGGTGGATAATAGTTGCTATAATAGTTGATATATCGACCACCTAACGCGCTAAGCTGAGACCGCTGCTCTTAAAACGGCTACAGCACAGGAGGTTGCCACTTTCCTACTGCGTCATTTTGTGTTGCGTCATGGAGGCCCTCAAGAACTCCTCAGTGACCGCGGCCGCGCCTTCTTGTCCGAGGTCATTGAAAAATTGCTCGCTGAGTGTGCTATTGTACATCACACATGTACCGCTTACCACCCACAAACCAATGGGGCTACCGAGCGCTTCAATCGTACTCTCGGTGACATGCTATCTATGTATGTGACGCCTGACCACTCTAACTGGGACTTAGTTCTCCCATTCATTACATACGCCTACAATACGGCAACGCAAGTGACAACAGGCTTCTCCCCTTTTTACCTCCTCTATGGCCGTCACCCCTCCCACATCATTGACACCATTTTGCCCTATCGACCAGACGCGTCCGAGTGCCTACCGATCTTGGACGCCGCCAGACACGCAGAAGAATGCCGCCAGTTAGCTCGTCGCTTTACCTGCGATGACCAAAACAGGCAAAAAAGCAATTCGTGATGCCCAGACCTCAACTCCCGTTTTTCTTCCGGGTTCTCTTGTATGGCTGTCAGTGCCGCATCGCACACCTGGGCTCTCTTCCAAACTTCTGCCAAAGTACGATGGGCCATATCGTATTGTCGAACAAACTTCGCCAGTAAACTACCTCATTGAGCCTCTTACGCCACCATCAGACTTGCGACGTCGCAACCGCGAGGTTGTACACGTACAGAGGCTCAAGCAATACCACGGTTCAACACCGCCTGCACAAGACTAAGTCGCCAGGATGGCTCCTTTTTTCTCCGTGGGGCCATTGTAAAGAAGAGGAAGTACTCCGGCGCAGAGGCAGCAGCATCGAGTGTGCAGCAGCGGCTCGAGCTCGGAAATTGCGGCTGGTGCATCGCCTTCCAAGCCTTCCAAGCACCAACCTTTCTGCTTAATAAATCTCATTTATAATATATATATATATATATATATATATATTATATATATTATAGATAGATAGATAGATAGATAGATAGATAGATAGTTGGCTCCTCCATGGATGGAGGCGATAGCTGGCCAACCTCAGGAGGTCGAAATTTCCGGAGCCTTACACTATTTCATCTCTTGTAATATTATGGTGGTTTCGGGACGTTAAACACACATACCAATCAAGCAGCTCACGACTATTCAGTCAGCATGCGTGTACACTAAGCACTACACCACACCACGCTACAGAACCACCTGAAATGACACCAGCTTGTGTATAGCACTGATGAATCGTTTGCACACGGCACGAACATTCCTTCAGGTACTTCAAAGAACGGGTGCTTTAGTCCAAAAGGAGGAAAGTTCCCTTCCTTGTGTTTCCGTGTGCGATCTTTTGGGAACATTTCGTCCTTTGGAGGAGCAAAGATCCTGTTTCGTGGTAACTGCACACTTACTCCGGAAAATGTTTTAGAGTGTATGGGCTCGTGCAAGTCTCTTTGAGCTCATCTGTTACGAGAGAAAGAGGACTAAGCAGTGCAGCGTATGTGTGCTTCTTTTCTGTCAGAGTTGTATTTTGAGCTGTAAAAGACAATGTAAATTGAATGAAAACGAATTAGCCTGGCATCTAAGCAGGCCTTCATTGTGCAAAAAAACAAAAAAAACGAACAACAGTTTCCACCTTCTCTCTGGTCCGGTTGGTCAAGCAGCGGTGTAAGCTTAGAAGCTGAGCTTCTGTACTCGAGTTCACTGCTTTATTATTCGCCACTTTGGAAACTGCTGCTATCGCTCCTTGTTTCCATAAGCAAGGCTGATCAAATTTATCAGATAATAAAGCACAAACCTTTTCGTGGCGCTTCTAGTACAGCAGAAGTAAAGCATTTAAAAAGATTCGTCACAATCATCAGCTTTCAGCAGCTTCTATAAAGCAGCGATGAAGCTATTCATTTTTGATGAAAGAAAATAATTTTCCTGACGCAGCAAATGCTTTGACTGGTCCATAAAATGATTCCTCGTTCCCATCCATAACAAAGCAACTGCAAGGCGCAGTCGCGCCTCGTACTGTAGCCCGCTTTATAATAAATTGATTTCAGCCAGAGGAGAGTTTTCAACGATGTAACGAATTTTAAACGAAAGTTAAAAGAACTGAATGTTGAGTTTATTTTCATTTCACCTATTTTACTTTGATAATAATTGGTAAGAACAAACAGAAAAAAAATGCCATAAGATCAAACAATCGAAAAAATGGAATGAAGAAGGGAAAAGGGGAAAAAAGAGAAAATAAAAAAATAATAAATAAAAATGAAACAAAAGAAAACGGAAGAAGAACGAAAGAAAATGATAAAAAACTGATAAGTGATGGCAAAAAAGACCCAAAAAGTAGACATATTTAATCTGGGCAATGGGGTTGTCTACCTCAACATTTACCATCCTGTTAGGCAGCGCTCAGTTTCTGTGCTGCCACGCTTTCTTCGACTTCAGGTGCTCGAAGCCTTCGACAATTACTTCACCTCTGGCCATCTTGCTTTAAAAAAAACGTTTGATTACATTCTATGTCGTTATTCCCGACCTGGCCTTTCTTCTAGCGTAGCACGGTACGTCGATTACTGCTCCCCATGCCAGTGTTATAAGCTCCCGACATCTGCACTTACCGGACATGTTATTCGAGGTTGTAGGGATTGACCTATACGGGCCTCTCTCCATCACATCTGCTCGCAAACGATGGACAGTGACTGCCGTGGACCACCCGACACGTTACGCTGACACATCGTCTGTCATTACTGGATCAGCTTCGGAGGTTGCTGACTTTATTCTTACGCCACAATCCTACGTGATGGGACTCCTCGTGTACTGCTTAGTGACCTTGAAAAAGTCTTGCTGGTACAAATGGTAAATGAAGTACTGCGCGCTTCTGCAACTACTCACAAGGCACCTTCAAGCCACCACCCTCAGACAAATAGTCTCATAGAAAGATTTCATTGAACTCTTGCTGACATGATAGCTGTTTACGTCCTACCCGAACCAAAAACTAGGATACTCAGCTACGATTCCTGAATTTCGCCTACAACACGGCCGTTCAGCAATCAACTGGCTACCCACCGCTTTACTTCGTGTACTGACGTCCCCCTACTACCTTTATCGACGTCTCCTTCTTTACCAGCTATGTTAATTCATGTCAGTCGTTTAGCAAAGAGTACATTTTCCGACTGGCCTAGTCTTGACATCAAGCTCGCATTAATACTGATGTGAGACAGCTCGAGTGGAAGATAATCTATGACGCATCTCATTGCGTCTTCTCTTTCCGACCTGGTGAGGAAGTGCTGAATTTGACACATATTTGCACTGCTGGTCTGTGTAACAATTCCCAACCAAGTTTAATCGGTCCCTACTTAATTTTGGTAGAGACTTCACCTTTCAATAATTGAGTCACACCACTTGTCGCCTCAACAGACCATCGTTACCGCAGCACCAAGATTGTCCACGTTTCTCGCACGAAACATTTCACGCGACGTTCCCTATAAATTTGATTTACGGGGCCAGGACATACACTTCCAAGTGGGGGAATAAGTGCGGGCGTTCGGTATTTATTTCATTCTCATCCCTGCATAATGATAATCACCATCATCCGTTTGTATCTTCGTCCTCATCGCCACTGTGTATCATCATCCCCGTTACCGTCTGGGTGCAGGCTCTGGCCGTTCGTTTTCCGAGGTTTCGCCTCAAATAAACGCCGTGGCAACCCAGATTTCGTAATATAAAGAATAAAATCCTGTCCAAAAAGGGGGAATAGGAAGAGGAAGATGCGGAATAACGTGATTGTGCAATAAGTATATGTATGCATAGAAATGTATATGTATTCTTATGTACATCTCAAAGCATATGGGAGAACATATATAGACATTTGTACTGCGTAAAGTTACGTATAGTCTACCTTTCCACGCGTTGAACAAATCAGAAGAAGAAACCACCGAGTCTATAATAAGGGGCGCCTACAAAGTTGCCCTAGGGCTACCGGTAAGCACACCAAGCCGAAAGCTTTTGGACCTCGGTATATATAATACATACCCTGAGCTAAAGACTGTGGTACTGACTGCGCAGAGAAATCGTTCAAGCCAAACGGAAGCGGGAAGAGAGATACTCGCTAAGGTGGGCTTCCCGCCATACCCTCCAAACCTGGACGAGGTCCTTGTAGAAATTCCGGAACCCGTCCGCAGCAATATCTCGATTTCACCACTGCCCAAGAATATGGACGCAAAACAAACAGAAAACGCAGAGAAGAGACAGAGCAAGGCTCCGAAAAACATTAGAAACCAAATCAAATGTTTGGTATGTGGACGCTTCGAGGTACAATTTTCAACGGTCAGTTGCATCGGTACTTAGCCACTACAACTGCATGGTGACATGTGCATCGCTGTACACGTCCTTGACCGCCAAAGCGGTATGCTTTGTCATTGCCCTAGCAATCAAAGCCCAGGAACAGAGAGAAGAACCGCAGACAATTCTCATCTCTGACTCGCAGGAAGCGTGCCGTTTCTTTTTAAGAGGCCGCCTTGTGATAAAAATAAGCAAGTTCTTAGGCGGAATATACACCACAATAGCCAAACTTCGCACGGTGGGAGACCAGGTGGGCCGTATGGTCCGCCGGGTCTCCAACAAGCGGGGCGGATTACGAAGCAGGGATGCAATGCGGCTTGCCCATGCTTTCGTAACGAGTAGAATACTCTACTCGACTCCCTACTTGCACCTACGCAAACACGAGGATGATCAACTCGAGGTCATCCACCGTAAAGTTATCAAGCGGGCTCTCGACCTCCCTATCACCACGTCCAACCAGAGACTTCTGGCCCTAGGCGTGGTGAATACCTACCGGGAACTTCGAGAAGCCCACCTCGTTAACCAATACACGCGCCTTGCACAGACCCATTCCGGTCGCCGCCTCTTGGACCGAATACACATCAAACACGATTACTATATTGAGGAAAGGGTGAGAGTGCCAGAACCTTGGAGACGCGCCCTCCGGGTCCGACCCCTTCCCCGCAACATGTCCAAAGAAAACCACAGTGGTCGCCGCCAGGCGCGCGCGGAAGCGTTGCAGCGACACTTTGGTCAAGAGGAACACGTGTGCTACGTGGACGTTGCCGGCCCGCACCATGGGGGGTGGTATACTGCCGCAGTCATACACAACGCAAACACCGTAAACGGGCTCACTTTCAAAGCCTACAGCGCAACACACGCGGAGGAGGTTGCCATCGCTCTGGCTCTCACCTATCCCTCTTCTAAACATATCATCACCGACTCACGAGGGGCCTGTCGGAACTATCAGCTAGGGTGGGCTTCACCGCTTGCTCAGCGCATACTGGAACCTAGCTGCCGATACGTTAATCCAACTCCGCGAAATCTGGTTTGGGCACCCGGTCACCAAGGACTCAGGGGTAATGAACAGGCCGATCAGGCCGCCCGCGCACTCTCTTCCCGGGCTATCTCCCTGTCTTTGGAAGCCTACTCGCAATCAGACAATTCGGCCCTTTCATTCAAAGATATTACCAATTACTACAAGGAGGAGCACCGGCGCTATCCAGACCCTTGTAAGGGACTGCATCGCGCTGACGAGCGCCTCCTTTTAAAACTGTTTACCAATACTGTACTGTGCCCGGCGGTGCTAAAACATTTCAATTCATCCTTTGATGGCACGTGCCAGTTCTGTGGTGAGGTGGCTGACACATTTCACATCGTCTGGGCGTGCCAGTCTAATCCATCTATCCCCCCCAACCCCAATCCCACGAGAGAGGACTGGGAGGCGGCCCTGCTCGGCTGTCAAGACCTGAAGGCCCAAGAGGCTCTGGTTCAACGTGCGCGGGCGGCGTTGCTTGCCAATGGAGCCCCGGAATAGGGGTTCCACCTAGTGCTGTGAGGGTAGGAGGCCAATAAGGCCCCAACCCAATCACCTCTCTGTAACCATTTAATGGTTATTAAATGTTTTCACCACCACCACCACCACCACCTAGGCGGAATATTGACGAACAAATAAAGGCTGGTGTGGTGTCCAAGACACACAGGCCTGGAGGGAAATGAAAGGGCCGACGCTTTCGCTCGAGGGCTCACAAACCGAGCGGAGCTTCGACAGCACTTTCAATTCTTTAAAATACTCCAGGAGGAAGCTATCGAGGAGGATAATGACCCATCCAGAATGGCCCCTCGCGAAGTTCTTGCTAACCAACGAAGCATGGAATAACAATACAGCACCCCCCACAATTCATTAGAAGGGGAGGACACGACTGACTTCCGAAAAGTTCAAACGGGAGTCTTTCCTAATATTTAAAGATTACACATTTTTTTTTCTAACGCTGTATGGGCATGCGTGTCCGTGGTGTGGCGAATCGCCATCGCCCTGCCACATTTCGTGGGGATGCTTAAACTGACCACAAAATTTAGATACCTTTGTAGGTCAGTACAAGCTTTTTAATATTTTCGAGCAATGGGAGGCACGGCTCACCAGCTCTGACCCAGAGGTGCAGCTTGCACTACTGCGTCACGTCAGGCAGGCGGCAGCAGCCAGTGGAGCCCTGGAGTTGGGGCGCCTCCCATCAAGTTCATGACCCCTGTCCCAAACCCTCGCGAATAAAGTTTTTCCTTCCTTCCTTCCTTCCTTCCTTCCTTCCTTCCTTCCTTCCTTCCTTCCTTCCTTCCTTCCTTCCTTCCTTCCTTCCTTCCTTCTTTCCTTCCTTCCCTCCTTCCTTCCTTCCTTCTTTCCTTCCTTCCTTTCTTCCTTCCTTCCTTCCTTCCTTCCTTTCTTCCTTCCTTCCTTCCTTCCTTCCTTCTTTCCTATATAGGTATATGCGTTTATGCGTATCATATATTTATGTAAGCGTATTTATTTACAGAGAAAATCATGGGGGTCGGTATGAGTTAGGACGAGGGAAGAATAAGTTATATGAAGAAAGGAGGAGCAAGAATGAATTGAAAAGAATCACGAGGCCCAATCCACTTAATTCCCAGACGGTGATACATAAGAAAGTGGAGCAACATTAAGGACATGGAAGAAAAAGACAAAGATGAAGGATTCAGAATGGAAGATGAAAAGCAAGATAATGAAAAAAAACCAACGACGGAAAAAATTATATCTGTAAGTGAAGAGTTTGTGTGCCTAGACCGAGTCTCACTATTTATTTTTGTGTTATATAATTTACTTATGTAGAGTATATCGATGAGGTCCTCGCACCCGCCATGAGCCACTTTTTTAATTAATGTTGTTTCTGTCTCTCTTGGAGGTGGTTGGCACCATGGTGTCCGTGTGGTCCACCCTACTTCTTTTTGTTTCTCTCCCTCTTTTTTTCTTCTTCAAAATTACCATTTAACACTTGTATTACACATTTCTTTAATTCTGTTGCCTGCAATATTTCGCTGCCATGCCACGTTGGCTTAGTTGCTAAGGCACTCGAATGCTGAGCCGCAGGTCACAGGATCGAATATAGGCGGTGACAGCTGGATTTAGATGGAGGTGGAAATGCTGTAGGCCTCTGTGCTAAGATTTTGGTGCACGTCAATGAATCCCAGGTGTTCGAAATTTCTGTAGTCTTCCACTGTGGCGTCCCTCATAATCTAATGGTGGTTTTGGTACGTTAAACCTAACGTATTCATTCATGCAATATTTTGGTGCATCAGGCAGTGTAGTGAAGGGGTAACGTGACTGACAACCCCCGTGTAGCGTCTGCATACATACTGCCGTTTTATTAGACATTCCACAAACACATCTAAGCGCAAGGACACAGTGTTGCTAACCTAAACACTGAAACCAAAACTACAGGATACAACACTTTCCCTTCCTTATTTATTTTAGGTTTTGTGAAGGTGTTAGTCTGTTAGTATATATTTTTTAGGTTGATTGCGCCCACATACACACCAATCTTTACGCACCAAGTACACTTTATATATACAACAAATACACTAAATATTGCCGCGACAGGTTGACCATGTTCATGCAGCACACCGCGATCATCGTGGCACGAGCACCAGGCAAGACCCGACTGGCATGCGCCACGCGCTCGTGCGCTCGGGCCAAGAGGAAGAGGAAGACCGTTGGATCTGTGCAACTAGACTATTCGGACTTCGATGACCATAGTCATCAGAGGCGTGGGCGCAAGTTCGCCCAAATAAAGCCACTTGTTTTTCAGCCTGTCTGCCTCAGCATCGCTACATTTCTGGTGAAAGTGCTAGTGTAGTGAATCGAAGCTCCGCGATCAAGACAGCGCTGCCCCGATGAAAGTGATTCCTGTACACCAGAGGGCAAGTCGCGTCTTTGAGGTGACGCACCTTAGTTCAGTCCTCTTCAATTCAAACCAAGGGGAATTTAAACAATGCACGCCACCACTATGACTAGCCGGGTAACATCGGCACAAGTATTCATCAGCCAACCGCACCAACCGCCAGTATTGCACGGTGACTCGTAGGAGAACGTGGAAGATTGGTTGGACCTGTTCGGGAGAGCTTGAATGGATGGGACAAAAGAGAGAAGCTGCGTCGCGTATACTTTGGCCTGGACGATTTCAAAAAGATATGGTTTGAGAACCATGAAACCTAGTTGTCTACCTGGGAGGTATTTGAACAGCAAGCGGTGGCTACGTTCGCGAACATAGACCGGAAAGAAAAGGTGGCGGCTGCTCTCCAATCGAAGAACCAGCTGACAAACGAGAGTGATGGTATGTAAATTGAGGACATGGTCGGTCTGTTCAACTGTGCGGTGGCTGAGGATAACAAGGTGCGCCATCTAATGCGTGGAATGTAACATGAAGTGTTCGCTGTTCTAATCCGCAACCCCAAAGCACAGTTGCTGAGTTTACCTTGGAAGCGACGGCCATCGAAAAACACTGGAACAGTGGGCTCGGCAGTACAACCAGAATCTAAACTGCCCATCTGCATAGGTATTCTCTGAAGGCGTGTGAAATGACGTTGAAGCCCTGCGAGAGCTCATCAGATCAGTTATTAGAGAAGAACTGAGCAGACTGCAAATGCCCCAGACTCCAACTGCCCTATCTGTTACCGACGTTGTTCGAGACGAACTGAGGCAGGTCATACGAGAGCGAGAGCAGAAGGTGCAGCCGGTTTGGCCTATGCGATATAAAGTGCGAAGTTCTCAGACAACCCACGGTAAACAGCAATACAGCAGTTGCGGTGGCGGCAACTCATCTCTCACCTGCAGTACGCAGCGCACCTCGTCCACGGGAACTAACGGCTACCTATCTGCCCCCAGGAGAACGTAGCATACATCGCTATGTGGAGCATAGTCCCAGGAAAAGTGACGTATGGCGTGATCATGAGCGCAGGCCTCTGTGTTTTCATTGTGGCGAAGCGGGTCATCTGTACTGATTCTGCCCTTACGGACAGGCTGAACTAAGAGGCTTCCCATCGTATGCACCATGCCTCCGAAATGGCGAACGACCAGTGGAGCCAGAACTCACCACCTCCACGCCAACATAAGTCACGGTGACCATCACCTATGCGCTACCGGTCACTGAGCCCACGTGCACCTTCAAGGCAGCCTTGTCATTGTTCTCAAAGTCCACTCCCGGAGAACTGAAGCAAGCGACCTGTGGAGGTGAGGCCGCTGATAAAGATCCTCCAATATGGTTCTAGGGCGACAACGGTGTTTTTTCGGTAAATGAGTGTAGCAACGAAAGCGTGACTTCAGACTTGTGGTTGAGAATGGAAGGGTGGGAGCTGAATGCCTTAGTTGACACCGGTGCTGATTATTCAGTGAAAAGTCACAAAATGGTGAAGAAGGTAAACAAAGATGTGACACAGTGGAGTGGATCGCAGATACGCACGGCAGGCGGTCAAACTATTACGTCCCTTGGCAGATGCATTGCAAGGCTTGAAATACGGGGCTTTATTTACGTTGCCGATTTCATTGTGCAACCAGAATTTTCAAGGAAACTCAATATAAGAATGAATTTTGTACGAGGTAATGGCGCCGTAGTTAAACTGCATAGGTCCAGCCTGTCTTTTTAGACTGAACTAACTATGCTTGTGAAGGAATATGAGGAACCACGCCTAACTGCTGTACGCGTTGTGCATGACGTAACTGTGCCGCCACGCTGCAGTATAATGGTACTCGTAGAGAATGACGCATTGTACAACCGCGAAGGCATAGCGGATACAAATGTAGGGCTTTTCTTAAACAAAGATGTCTGCGCAGGGTCATGTTCTCTTGACGAATGACCGTGCAAATGTTCTACTCACAAATTTCTCTAATGAACTTCAACACATCACTCAAGGCACAGCTATTGCCTCTTTACACGACTTTTGTATGGCGACCGAACTAAGAAGCTTAACGTGGCCAACCTGTCGAGGCAATATATACACACCAAAACACTCAAAATATAAACATGCACAAATACTGAATACATTAGGTGTCCAGGTACACCAACTTGGAACTATTTACTCCTTCACAGTTAGTAACCGCATCGGTCCGGTGGCCGTCTTTCGTGGTGCGGCTGAATGCGACGACCAGGTGGGCACAACACCACAGGTTGTTCTGCAGGGTTGACGGGTGTCTGCGAGACAGTTTCTGAATCAGGAAATTGTCCGGCAGCTGATCTAGTTTGCGACCTGGAATCGTACCCTGCACTAAGCACAGATTGCGTGGCAGGAACACTTGCTGTTGCAGGCGCTGGCTGCCATGTTGACGCGAGAAGTGTGGCATTCAAGGGGTCGTGATGGAATGATGATTCACGCCCAGCCGAATGTTGCCGATGGCCGTTGTCGCCAGGGCGCCGAACAAGCACCTTGAAAAGCTTTGCCACGTTCCATGTTTTGCTGTCGTCGAGAATAAAAGTTGTGTGACCACACTGCTCGATGACTTTCCTGGGTATTAAAAAGGAGATGTCACCCTTGAAGGAAACCTATGGTTTCTTCACCGGCACAATGTCTCCCACTGCCACTGTTGTTAGTTTTGCCACTCGCCTCCTGTCAGTGTAGGCTTTGCTGTATTCTTGTCTTTGCTTGACACGTTGCCAGAGCCTGGTCAGTTCCTGGTAGGGTGGTGCCTTTGCTAAGGGCTTCGGTGATAAGCCGAATATGTCAAGCTTTGTTCTTGGCTGCCTTCCATGTAACAATACCGCAATGGCCACTTCTGTTGTGGCGTGTGGCGTACACCTGTGTGCGGCGATTGCACTGATACTGGTTGCACAAAAATGGAAAATTCCTTTATTTTGACTGCTGCCTGTTCGATTCGACTCGCGAGAGCAACCGCCTTGCTGAACGTAAGCGAGGAACATTCTAACAGAAGACGTTCTCGAATACGATGCGAGGACCCACCTTCAACAAACTGGTCACGTAATGACTCATCTTCTGACGTAAATGAGCACCTCGTGGCAAGCTCTGTTAGCGCTGTCATGTATTCTTCATTAGACTCGCCTGGGGACTGAATTTGGTGGTGAAATCGGTGGCGCTCGACGACCAGGTTGCAAGTGGTATCGAAGTGCTCAGCCATTGCCGCTAACGCGTAGTCATACGTGTCGGGCGTAGCTCCGGTCTCTTTTTTCTCGTCTGTCTTTTCTGGCGCCTGCTAAACAGAGAGGTTATTAAAAATACGTTGACGTTCAGGTACCAAGGAATGTAAAAGAACAGCCTTGCGTTGCACTGGGGAGAACTCTGAAGCACCAGAAACCAGCAGGTAGACCTTGAGCATATCGTGCCATCGTGACCATGGCTGCACGGGGTGACCCGGTGTCGGAAGAAATGGATCCCGTGGGGCGATGCCGGCGAAAACCATCTGGGGGCGTATCAGACGGAGTTCAAAAAACTCGTCGCTATAGTAGTGAAGGAGTAACGTGACCGACACACCCCGGGTAGCGGCTGCATACACACTGCTATTTTCTTAGACGTTCTACAAATATATCCAAGCACAAGGACACAGTGTTGGCAACCTACAAACTGAAAGCGAAACTACAGGATACAACAAGCAGGACAATGTTTGTTGTTTCATTTTTAATATTTTAATAATAAATTTTGCCCCCACAAACCTGTCAGTAGATTATTTCAGTTGTTTGACATATAGACGGGTTTTCTATCTTTTTTTTTATGTTTTTGTAAGAAATTCAAAAGCTTTTATTTTGAAAGTCCCACAAGTTTAATTATTACTCGTAATGACTAACAAACTAACTTCAACACTTTCCCTCAAGAAATGAATTTGTTTACTTATCGAGGCACTGTTTGCTCATGGCTTATCTGGCAAGGTTGGTTGCGCAACCAACCCGACCAGCAACATGGCCTAAGGCAGTATACTGAGAAGTATCAGTTCTTTTCCCTGTGTATTTTAAATACGAAGCATTTCTTAGCGAACTTCGGTGACTTTGTGCGTATCTATCTATCTATCTATCTATCTAGCCGCTAACGTTAGGTTGTTCACGTGGTCACCCTTTTAACTTAGTGGGAACCAAAATTAGCATTGGAGGGTACGATGGTTTGACGAATATAAGGCACTGGTCAAGACAAGAATAATGCCACATTCCCGTGGCGTACATCGTCAAACACTTCATGCCAGACATTGGCACGTACCCACGGGCGTGTATGTTGCTGCTGGTGTGCAGGTATTTGCCATGGTTGATTGACACTTAGTATCTACCCAGGAACGACGAGAGCACAGATGGATAACTTCAACGCTCGAGCATTAAGAAATACCGGACATCGGTAACGTCGCCCGAAGGAATGCAAATAATAAATGTAAATAAGAAAAACCTCCCTTAGGAAGCGTTGACCTCCCGACGAATGCCAATAATAAATTTCAGCGTCTTAACAGGAATCGAACCCATACATTCTGCGTGGCAGTCAAGCATTCTACCACAGAGCTATACGCCAGGTATCGGAACTACTTTTCAAATAGACGCTAATCTTCGTGAAACATCCATAGTGGTTGGGTTGTAGTGCTGCCTACCCAATTTAATATACATTACATATGTACCCCTTTGATACAGGCGCAACGTCGGGTTAACGTCAATTGTGGTTAGGTGCCATGCGCTGAAGTTGAGTTATGAGCAGTGTCCAGGGCCAGCATTTTTGCGAGTATCAGCGCTTGATCTCAGCTTCTGGTGTTGCTAATACGCACGTTCCAGTTCAAAGCGTTGCGCAAGAGAAAACAACTGGTTATATAAACATCTGCAACTCTTCAACATAGGTCTGTGCGTGCAACATATTTACATATATTTTGCGTAATTTCATGACGTGCCGCTAATTCAAAATCGCAACACGGTCACCTTCTCTCCGCATGCTTGGAATAATGTCGATTCTCAGGCATACCTTGGATCTGCCGAATTTTTTTCGCATTAGAAGACCTGAAATAAATTACGTTGATTTCGTCTAGCAGCATCGTTTGCCTACTCATTGCATTGAAGGTCCGCTTGAGCCTCTCCTGGCTGCGTTGTGCCTGCAGCTTCCCATCCTTTGCCGCCACCACCATAACGACAATGCGCCTCGCCATTTTTTCCTTTTAAGACTTCTGTGTCTAGTGTTGTTTTAGTTACAAGTCAGCTTTTCCAGTCCCATTTTTTTGCTATCGCATTCATTACTTCGCTATGGCAGTGAGAATAAGACTTTCTCTGTTTTTCAAAGTAATTGTCAGTATGTCTGTACATTTGCAAATCCACATGGTATTTTGTTCTTTAATTGTGGGTGTTCTCTAAGATTTGATGTGTGATGACGTTGTGCTAATAACGCAAAGAAGGGTTCCAAAAATAGAAGACATATGTCAATGTTCTAAAGCAAGGCTGCCATGCAAACAAAAAAGAAATCAAATGCCAAATGTGAAACGGAGGCTCGAGTAAAAAGGAATAGCAACGAAAGCGCGACTCAAGGTGTCAATGCTAGACAAGATGGCTTGTCTTGGTCAGACTTGGTCAGACTTGTCGCTTACCGGAAACATCGACTCCAACTGATTTTCATTCCACAGTGTCTTTTTAGCGTGAGTAACAAATTTCTAACAATTAGTGACCTGTGGCGGTTTCATTCAAGGAACAGAGTAAGCAAAATATTGCGTGACCCAAAACTCACATGGTGCATAAAAATAGGCCGTACATTGTCCTTGTGGTCAGATATACATCTCACAATGTGCTTAATACCCAGCGAGTCCTTTAGCTGGTAACTTTATGTTTCGTATATCTGAAAATTTGTCGCTCTTGAACTGTTTCAAAAATGTCCACTTTTTGCAATGTCTTCCTCGCATATATTTTTTCCTAGCACTTATCGCTCGGGAGATATTCTCATATACAGATACATGTAACGTTTCCTCTGCCAGAAAACTTCACATTCACTTCCTCGCTTTATTTCAGGTGACAGTACTGTGTTGAGGATCACCTATATACTTAATAAATAGTGAGGTCTGTCTAATAGGCAGGAAAAGAGCTGGTAATGCGTATTACATGTTCATTCCTGTTGATATTTCTGCTTCCTGCCTTGTGTTCATGCGGGCAGCTCAGCAGGAGGTAAGTTTACATTTCAGATCAAGATATCTTTCTGTGTATGTACTCTTAGTGTCCTTCCTTCCACTTGCGTGATGGCGGTGCAAGATAATGAAGAAAATGGATCTTTTTGTGCTCATCAATGGGTATGTTTATCTGTATTTGCAGTCCATGCGTCCTACACTTTGCATCAGAAACGAAAAGCAGTAATGCTTTCTTTGTATGAACGCATGCTATTCTTATACACTCTTTTACACGTAAAGAAGAAGGTTTGCATAAAATACATTCCGCCTCTTATTTCAGAAGATTCTGAAAAGGGTTGCGTTCGAAAAGGCTTTCTTAAAGTAGCAAAGGTCATCAAGGTAGCCGTCTATTGCGCGGTCTCTCCTGGGTGGCCTATGAGGCATGGACCACAGAAATCAAGCGATACCACTTCTTTCCACTGGTCTACTAAAATTCAAAAGGCAGCCGTTATTCTAACCCTAGGGAGCGGAAAAGGCAATGGTGGCTTTTAAAAGACCTTGTAGTGATGCAAGGCTTGCACCGATGACCTGACCATAGGTCTGTAAGAGGTGCGAATGCCTCGTTTCAGCGCGAGTTTCTGTCTTGGAAGTTTGGGCATTGGTGCCACGTCCACGACTGTATGAGAGGAATGAACATTCGGTATGAGTGGAAATTTCTGTCTCTGGAGTTCAAAAATCTTCGTGGTGTCTGCAAAGGTTTGTGGTTGAACTAGAATCTAGATTCACGGAGACTCAACGAAGCAACACTGTAGCATCATCTTACTAAAGCCTAGAAAGAACCTATAAGAAGCATAATAACGTTCAAAATAGTCTACATTCCTTATTTCAAGTCTTAAGCGACTTAGTGGAACCTTCATCGTTTTCAATATTGAAATAAGTCAAGACTGTATAAAGTGTTTAATTAAACAACCAAGCACGATTTGCCGCAGCAGACATTTTCCAACGTGCTTTGATTGTGTCAAATAATTGCGACACACATTTGAAAAATATTTAGCACGTATTCAGACGACAGACTGCTCCACTTGAATATCTTCAGCGGACGATCGTTCCGCCGCCCGTCCAGCTGGGAAGTGCATTCAGATGGCGGGTGAAACGAGTAGACGAACACGCTGAAGAAAAAATCACCGCCATATCAGCGAAGTGAATGTTGTTACAGGAGCTTGCTCAGAGAGGCACAATTCTTGGCGAGGTAATTTATGTAGGAAGGTTTAGCGAGCTGGTGCGTGAAGTGCACAGGAACATCGAAGGCTGCGTATTCGGACACGTTGCGTGGACGGATCTGCACACTGTACACTATACGTCAACAGGCACGTTAACCGCCTGCTCTTTTACGCCGTCCTGGACGCTGCCGCGAGTGAAATGCCCAACTCTCATAAATGACTGAGGTGAAGGTATAAGGTGTCCTACAACCATGCGGAGAGCAGATAGATGAGGCGGCTTGAAGAGCTATTGGTATCCGTGCACAACACTCACCTACCGCCGTCGTCCGACAGGAAGAAGACGCGGCGCTCAGACGCACTTTGTCCCAGAGTCTCACATAATTTATCAACCCATCATCATCTATAGGTCTGTCCCAGCACTGCCTCCTGGTTGAGAAGAAAGATTTCTTATGTGCGTGCCGTCATTACTAGATGGCCAAATTATGGTCAAACGTCTATTCTGTTCTCTGCTCTCCTATCGTTCCAATTTGATATATGAAGCAATCCTCTTAGCGGTTTAGAAGGACATTTACATATTAGAACGTAGTCTTCTACACGCCTTTATTAGGCCTGGAAGATGTGGTCAAAAGAGTCACCTGCGAGGCACAGAACAGACTCAAGGGCTATATCCACTAACGATGTAGATGGGGAACGTTATGTGATGATGGATATGTGCAGATAATGAAAAAGCATGTTTTAAATGCCCAAACTAATAGCCCGCACATCAGAGTGGCCATCCTGGCCGCAACGTATGAAAGCAGAGATTGCCTTGGGAAAAGTTTCATACGCGAGACATGCACAATCTCGGTACCGCGACAGCGCCGGTCACTTGGAGCAATCACAAGTTCAATGCAATAATTAATGGGTGAGGTCTTTTCTAAAACTGTGTATGGGCCGAGGAAACGAAGCTGAAATTTGTCGCGTAAGCCAGGAGTGCGAACTGGTGTCCGGAGTAGCACCTCATCGCCGGGGCGGAAGATCACACTGGTGTGGGATACGTAATGCAGATTTTTGCAGACTTGTCTCTCCTCAGTGTTAAGTCTGGCGAGCTGGCGACAGTGATGGAGGCGGGACAAGTATTGTTCATAAGGGGATGCAGATGGTGTAACAGAGGCTCCCAAGAACTAGACGTCAAGAAAGGAAGATGGCGATTGGCCGTTGACAAGGTAGAACGGCGAGTAGCCAGTTGTGCTTTGTATGGCGGTATTATATGCAAACTTTACGAACGGGAACATTGCATCCCGCTTGGTGTGGTATGGCTCAATGTACGTTGCTACTACTTTAGACAGAGTGCGATGAAAGCACCCAGTGAGTCCGTTAGTTTGGGACTGATAGCTGGAGGTTGTCCTGTGGCTGGTGCTGGAAGCTTTGCGCAATTTGTCCACAGTTTGCGTAAGGAAAGCTTTTCCATGTTCGCTCGGGATGACACGAGGAGCACCGTGACGCAAGACGAAGGCTTCAAACATAACTGTAGCCACGCCAGAAGTGGACGCCGAATTCACGCAGGACATTTCAGCGTAACATGTTAAGTGGTCGACAGCTGTCGCTATTCATCGATGGCCACTGGGAGTTGCGGGAAGGGGACCATATATATCGATGCCAATGACTTCGAATAGCGCCGATGGATATAGAACTGGTTGCAGCTCTCTACATTGAAGTGATGTCGAAAGCTTTAAGCGCTGAAAAATGTTGCAGGAAGTGACGTACTTTGGTACGCTGGCGGGCATCCCTGTCCAGTAAAGATGTACTTTAATGCGATTGCACGTTTTCTCTTCACCAAAATGACCAGCAGTCAGGTCGTTCTCATAGGCCTCAAAAATATTGGCTCGAAATGAGCGAGGCGGAACGGAAACCCAGCTTTGGCCGTCCGGGTGATAGATGTGGCAGTAAAGAACGCGGCTATCGAGCTTGAACTCCCAAAGCTGTCACCGAAAGCGGGCATTAGGTGGTTGCCATTTCCCCCGAAGGCGATCTCTGATGCGTCTGCAGTAGGCGTCAGCGAGTTGATGCGTTATGATGGAGCTGTGATCGTCAGTAAAAATCTTGCAGATGGCGGCTAAGGACGAAACAGATGTGCAAGGAGTATCCAAGCGTTCATAGCTGAAGTTAGTAGCGGAACCACTGGACGGCGCTGTAGGAAGTGGGCAGCGAGAAAGCACATCTGCGTCCTGGTGCTTTTTACCACACTTGTAGGTAATAGTGAAGCCATATTCCTTAAGACGTGTAATTCATCGACCAAGGCGTCCTGATAAATTCTTGTGTGTGGAAAGCTAACTTGAAGCATAACGGTCGGTAACTATGGTGAAATTACGGCCATGTAGATAAGGTTAAAACTTCTACACCTGCCACACGACAGGTAAACACTCGTGTTCAGTAACGGTGTAGTTCTTCTCTGCGTTGGTTAGCACGCAGCTTGCATAGGCGACGACCCTTTCACGTGATGATTCATCGCGCTGCAGTAGAATACTTCCGATTCCGTGACAGCTAGCGTCAGTATGCAGGAGGGTGGGGGCTGTTTCATCGAAATAGCGAGGTACTGGTTCAGATGTGAGGGTGTTTTTCAGATGAATAAACGCCGATTTGCAGGCAGGAGACCGCTCAAAGCGAACATCGGAACCGAGCAATTTGTGCAAGGTGCCGCTATTGAGGCAGTCTCGTATGAATTGGCTGAAGTATGAAGCCAGACCGAGAAAACTGCCTAAGTCCTTGGTCTTTTCGGCGTGAGGAAAATGAAGAACCTCCAATTTTTTATCGGGATCAGGACAAATGCTATCCCTACTCACAATGTGGCCGAAGACCCTAAATTTCTTGCTGGCAAAATTGCAATTTTTTGTGTTCAGCTGAAGGCCAGCAGTACCAAGGCACCTGAGGACTTCATCTAAATGGTGTAAGTGTTGACAGGAGGTCGACGAGAAAACAGTGATGTCCTCCAAATAGCACAGAGAAGGTTTCCACTTCAGGCCATGCAGAACGGTGTCGATCATGCGCTCGAATGTTGCGGGTGCGTTGCAGAAACCGGAGGGCATTACATTGAACTCGTAAAGTCCACAAGGTGTCAAATACGCCGTCTTGTCTTTATCGTCCTCATGCATCGGTATCTTCCGCTATCCTGAACGTAGATCGAGACTTAAAAAATACTGTGCTCCCTGTAGCGAATCGAAGGCGTCATCTATACGTGGCGTAGGGTATACATCCCTGCGCTTGATCTTGTTTAGCGACCGGTATTTCATGGAGAAGCGAACAGAACCGCCTTTTTTTAAATAAAAACGACAGGTGATGACCAAGGGCTGGCAGAGGGGCGCATTATGTTCCGTCTCAACATGTCGTCGACGTTTTTTCAATAACCTTACGCTTAGCTACAGATACGCGATATGGCCGACGATAAACGATGGACGTACCGTCAGTCCCGATCTGATGCGTGGTGACAGACGTCTGTCCCAATACGGGAGAATGGACGTAAAACGAAGCTTCGTGCTTAGTCAGCAAGGCAAGCAGCTCTCGGATCTGCGAAGGGGTCAGGTCGGAGCTGATGGTAGTTATGAGTGTGGAGATAGATAGGGAAGATTCAACAGGGAGATCTTCAGGGGAGGTGTGTTGAAAAGTTATCAAAGAGAAAGGCTCCAGTCTAGCGACGCAAGCCAACGTTAAGCCCCTCGGATCCAGAATTTTTTCGGGCGTCGGGTTTGTTGCTTAAACAAATGCAAAGCCATCGTCGAAATGGGCCAGGCCTGATGCGAAGGCTATCCCTCTGGTGACAAAGCGTACGGAGGGTTGTACGAGCACATCACCGTAGTCACTGACATTAGACAGAAGTGCGACAATTTGCTGACTGAGCGGAGGTAGTTCAGTGTCTTCTGCAACACAAAAACGAAGTGGTGCGTCATCTGCGTGTAGCGAATAGGCGGTATTGTTCATGTGGAGAACGCGTTGCCGGCAGCAGATGGACGCGGACACCGTCAAAAGAAAGTCCCATTCTAATATTAGCTGTTGACTACATGAACTAATCACTTCAAATTGCGCACAATGCAGAAGTCCATCAGTATAGATACGAACAGTGCACATGGTTGAAGGTTGGATGGCGTACCCTTGAGCAGCGAGCAACGTCCACCATAGGAATGGTGGATTCCACCATCCTCCATTTTGGTGAATTATGGCGGTGGAAATGGTGGCACATGGTGTATGGAGCGTATAGTGGAGCGGATGGTGGATGGCGCGCTCAAGCCGGCAATGCTGGAGCGTGAAGCAGCGTCAGAACCACCGTGACGAGCTACCGCTAAAGAAATAATAAAGATAACTGTATAAAAAGAATGTACAAGCACCCGTAAAAAAGGTGCGCCAGCGTGGAATCGAATCTGGCACCTCCGAAGTTTGAACTGAGTACATTAACCACTGCGCATGCCGACAGATAGCGGTGAGGGTGTTAAAGAAATAGTCAACTCACAAAGTCACCGTTAAACTTCAGTTCTTTTTGTCGTTTGCTTAGGATTGATTGATGATTGATATGTGGTGTTTAACGTCCTAAAACCACCATATGATTATGAGAGACGCCGTAGTGGAGCGCTCCGGAAATTTCGACCACCTGGGGTTCTTTAACGTGCACCAAATCTGAGCACACGGGCCTACAGCATTTCGTTTACTTCGGAGGGACGGGATCTGCACCTTCTACTAAAATTTGCACATTTGATAAACACGAACAACTGATGCCTGTAACGATTGCCACTGCGATAATGGCGACAGAGCTATGTTTTTGTTACAATTTACAACCGCAAGGAAAAAAAAAAACTCAGTGGAGTGAGGAGCAGGTAAAGTTTATCAGCGGTTACTGCCAAGTTTATTATCCATTTGTCGCTCCTTCCAAAGGGCAATATCAGTTCAGGCTTTATGACGCTTCTATGCTCATTCGATAGATACGCCCAAACAATTGATTTTTTATGTTTTTCGCGCGACGCACACCGCAGTCGTGCCAGCGCACCGCTGTTGCTCTGCCGTTAGGAACAGCTACATAACGGCTTGTCCAAAACGATTTCAGTGCGCCAGAAACATTATGCTATCATATTGGTTCAGTAAGCATACGAATCGACTTGTCTATGTTCTTGCATAAGAGCCAGCGAAGCGCCAGCGAGTGCGACAGGCGGCTGTCGGTGAGGCGAGGCGTACCTTTGGTGGAAGTGCTGCAAGCGCGTCGCATCGATGTTTGTCGCTTCTTACGCGGACACCGTACACAATAAAAAAGGCTTCACTTCGGGTAAATGATGCTGCAGCTGTGCTGTATTGTCATTTTTACTCGTCATATTCGTGTATTCTGAAACCCAGAAGCGCCGATAACACTTGTACGGGCTCGGTCGGTATGACTAACCTTTGGTGGAAATCATGGTGGTAGAACAGAAGGGTGAAAGTCAAATTCGCTGGCACTCATCTCGACGCATGTAAAAATTGAAAGTTTATGCATATTCGCACGCCCTTTATTAACTTAAAGGTACGGCTCAAACAATACAGTGCGCAAGAATGACCAGAGTGGCGTTTTTAGCGTGGCGACATCAAGTGAGCGCTGTAATCTGCTCTAACATATAAAGGGGCAATTGCGAACTGGAGCCCATTTATTTGTCGACAACTGCTCGCCGATGTAAAACATTTATTGTCATGTTCACAGTGACAAATCTAGTCTTCTAAACATCACAACAAAGAAACACATCGCGGATGTCAAAGTGATGCAAGTACGTGCGTGAAATGTAAACATATTCCCGGCCGCATATGCTATGCTCTACAAAATTGAAGCGTTGTTGACATCACAGGAATAAAAAAAAAACGTACTAGAAAGCATAATGAGCAGCGTTGGTTTCTTTTGACTGTAAACATATATCTCCGCACATTCAAAAATGAAACACTACAAATAAGTGCTTTCACATACTGTCATGTGCTTTTCATCGTGCCACCGTCATTCACCTTGCTCATCAAGCCTTTCACCAAACACGTTTTGCCTCGCCACCTTGAGCCGGCATTTTCCACCGTCACCACCATTGGCTCGCCACCACCACCACCATCAGCCACAATTTTTTCCACTCTCGCCGCCATTAGCCATTATGCCGACTACAGTTTGCACCATATCCACTAATATTTCCACCATATCCACCAACAATTCCAGCATCGACCAACCAAGAATTTTCAATAGGGATATTTACAGTTAATAAGGAAGCCTATTTTAAAAGCCCACAATATCCATAATGTTTTTATTGTGCCTATAAATGCTCATTTTGGGCGTTCTTGTCTGAGCGCCCATAAGTGCTCTAAATTCCTTTTTTTTATTTTGACGCCTCTATAAACGTTTTTTAGCCTGAAGTTTCGCTGTCGGGTGCTGTTTGGGATCGTTATTTTTGATACCAGGCAACTTTGTTTGTTCAGAACTTCATGGGGTTGAACCGCATCTTCTAGCGAAATCCAAAGTCACATATCCCCTTTTTCTGACTCAACGAATTCTCTAAAACCAAGCGCTAACAGCAGTTCAATGAGCCGCATCGGCCAGCAGGTTTGCCTTTGTGTTGACATGGCGTGAGCGGTTGTTGGATTCGTCACCGCAGAGAGCTGTCATGACACAGCCGCTTGATGAAAACACACAAGGTGCGGCCTGCCATCTCACCCGAAACCAACGTTCGTGACCTATAGTCGCCGTGGTATACCTCTGGTAGCCACCCTACCCCTGGGCCACCCTTCCTACCCGACTGGATTACGTCGGTGGGAGCGCTGAGCACTTTGTTTAGGTGCGCATGCTTCACGCAGTGGCCGCTTTCCGCGCTTACGTTACACAGGTAGGGGAGTTGTGCATTTTAAACGTTTCCCATATATAAAGTAAAGTGTCAGAGCTGCCTCCAAGGTAATTATTACGAAAAATTTTGGTATCGCGTCAAAATGAGCTTCTACGGCGCACCTTCGTGATCTGTTTCTAAACAATATTGTCACGCGATTAGAGAAATACCACAACGTCTGTTCACAGGAGCAGCAGCTCTGGACGTCGAGCCGAACCGAACGTTAGACCACGATCACAACAAACAGTCCTCTTATTTTTCCCACAATGGCATATATTCGCATTGGCATGGCTCAAGCTCGTTGCTTGCCTGTGGCATTACCCCACTTCTAAAAAAAGTGCCACCCTGATCAACAATGCCGATTAAAAGTTAAAGTAATTGCGTACACGCACAAAGACGCATGATGAAGCAGTGTCAGGTGGCTAAGGCGTAGTGTGGCTTATTCCGGGACACATCAACAATGTCCGCCTGCTGGCAACATCGAGATCGCCGAGCTGTGCCTTCAAACAAGATTTCGTAGTTGACATCTGTGAGGCGCCGTAGTACTCAATAGGAACCGCAGCAGCGGTTAAATAACTTTTCCGAGCGGCCCCTTTGGCGAACGGGGATCAACAGTCCCCCCATATCACCGGGTTGGTTAATAACATGGCGATGACGGGAGTTGTACCTCTGTGAGTCGATGCATTGTCGTTTTCGGATCCGCTCGAGTGCAAGTTGGCGGGCCGCGTCAGCGAGCTGGATAAAGTCGTTCGCGTCAGTAGGAATATCGGTCATGTCAGACAAGAGCATGGCATCCAGTATCGTAATTGCTTCTGAGCCATGAAGCATCCGGAATGGAGTGAAACCCGTAGTTTCTTGAGCCGCAGTGTTTTAAGCGAATGTTACGTATGGCAAAATTTCATCACAGTTTTTGTGATCGCGGTCGACGTACATAGATAGCATGTCAGCAAGAGTCTTGTTTAATCTCTTCGTCAGACCACCGCTATTTGTCTCCTTTTCTGGTCCCTCGTTATTGGTGCTGTTTTTATGTGATTAAACAAGACTTGTAGGGAATACTGGACACATTAGATGTGAAAGATGCAATAAGTAATCTTCTAAAGGACATCTCTAAATAAACAAGGTAGTTATAAAATACGAAAAACAGGTATCTGAACCTACAAAGATACAATGCGAGCTTCGACAGGTGTTTCCCTTGTCACCCTCGTTATTCATAATGTATCGACATAGACGATAAGCCAAATTTGAGTGGAGTCAACTCGGCTTCGACCTCTCTTTTGCCAAGCAAGGAAAACACACTGAACAGTCATTACCGGCATTGATGCATGCAGATGATACAGTAATAATAACCGACAGCAAAAAGTATCCGCAGGGCTTGATAGACATCTGTGGTAATGAGGAAGATAAGTTAACTTTGAAGTTCAGTAGGGAAAATTCGGCAACCATGATTTTAATGACAACAAAGGCAGTGAGCATAAGATACAGGAAGTCACACTAGAAGTAGTGGATCAGTACAACTATTCGGACGTATGGATTAATCACGGGGGGGGGGGGGCTGAGTACCTAATAAGCACGAAAGATACGTAATGACTAAGAGTAACAGGAATGCAGCTGTAATATTGTCACCAATCTTGTCTCACTCAAGGAAACCTTCCGCAGAACTGCTCGTCAAGCTAGGACAAAAAGAAAAACTGCTCCAACCCAACCTCTTCGTCCTCCTCCACACGAAAACCACGCGAATTCATGCGGCATTAAAAAGCGGCTCAATCCCAACCTCTTCGTCCTCTTCCACACGAAAACCACGCGAATTCATGCGGCATTAGTCCCCCCTTTTAAAAAGCATCGACTCGATGCTTCTAAATAAAAAGAAGAAGAAAAAAAAAACCCATAATTAGAACACGCGTTGACGTAGAGAATGACAAAGTGAGTGCCAGGGAAAACAAAGAGGGCGCACAAGCACTTGGACCATGCGCGAACACAACAGCACCAGTGGAAGAGTCAAGAAAAAAAAAAAACACCACATGAGATCACTGTCACGTTTGCGAAGTAACTCGCAAGCACAGAGACTATTGTGTGTAGTACGGCTTGAGTCGTACGACATGCACAGTTTCGGGCCGATGTTGTCGACGTGACGACACTGTGCCGTCCGGAAGTACTTCGTATGTAAGGTCACTCACACGTCGGATAACCTTGTATGGTCCGAAATAACGGCTCAGAAGCTTTTCAGACAAGCCTGGTCGTCGGACAGGAGTCCACACCCACACTCGTTCACCCGGGTGGTATGCGACGTTTCGACGGCGAAGGTTGTAACGTCGTGCATCTGCGTCTTGTTGGTGACCGATGTTCACGCGAGCCAGTTGACGAGCCTCTTCGGCGTACTGCGTGTATTGCTCGGCTTCTGGAGAAAGAGCATCGCTATTATCGTACGGCAGCATAGCGTCAAGCATCGTTTGTACGTTGCGTCCATAAACAAGGTGGAAAGGTGAAAATCGGGTTGTTTCCTGCATTGCCGTATTGTATGCGAACGTGACGTATGGGAGGATATCGTCCCAGGTTTTGTGCTGCACGTCCACGTACATTGACAGCATGTCCGCTATGGTCTTGTTGAGCCTTTCCGTCAGTCCATTACTTTGTGGGTGGTAAGCCGTTGTTTTTCGGTGACTCGTGCAGCTCAGTCTGAAAATGTCCTCTAGCATTTGTGCCGTAAATGATGTTCCTCTATCCGTAATCACACATGACGGCGCGCCGTGCCGGAGGACGATGTGCTGCACGAAGAACTTCGCCACTTCAGACGCCGTGCCGCGGGGTAATGCCTTTGTCTCAGCATACCGGGTCAAGTAATCGGTTGCCACTATAATCCATTTGTTACCAGTGGCCGACAAAGGGAAGGGTCCTAGAAGGTCCATTCCCACGAGGTCGAAAGGTGTCCGTGGTGGTGTAATAGGGTGGAGAAGGCCCGCAGGTTTCACGGGTGGCGTCTTGCGACGCTGGCACTCGCGGCAGCCTTGCACGTAGCGGTGTACACTGGTCGAAAGTCGTGGCCAATAGTACTGCTGGCGCACTCTGGCGAGAGTCCGCGAGTAGCCCAAGTGTCCCGACGTGGGCTCGTCATGGCACGCGAGGAGGATGTCATCCCGCATGTCGGCTGGTACAACGAGGAGGAAGGCTTTGTTGCTACCTCGAGCATTTTTCTTGTAAAGAATGCCCCTCCTTAGACAAAAGGATGACAATTCGCGAGCGATGCGCCGAGGAGTGTGAGAATTTCGGCCTTCTAAGGAATCAATAATAGGGCGCAATTCCTGATCGGCTCTCTGTCTAGACATAAAGTCAGAATCACTGAGGGCTCCGAGAAAACCATCAGCATATTCCGAGTCCATATCAGGATGTCCCACGGGTGCTCGAGAAAGTGCGTCGGCATCTTCGTGCTTGCGCCCAGACCTATACACAATCATGATGTCAAACTCTTGCAAGCGCAAACTCCACCGAGCGAGACGACCAGACGGGTCACGGAGATTGGCCAGCCAACACAGCGAATGGTGATCGGTCACCACCTTGAAGGGACGGCCGTAGAGGTAAGGTCGAAACTTTGCCGTTGCCCACACGACTGCGAGGCATTCCTTCTCTGAAGTGGAGTAGTTGGCCTCGGCTCGAGAGAGAGTACGACTGGCGTAAGCTATGACATGTTCTACGCCGTTGTGCCGTTGTACAAGGACAGCGCCAAGTCCGACGTTGCTTGCATCCGTGTGAACTTCGGTATTAGCGTCCTCATCAAAATGCGCAAGAACAGGTGCCTCTTGCATTCGCTGCCGTAACTCTGTGAAAGCTGCTTCTTGCTCTGTAGTCCAGGCAAACGGTACATCATCTCGGGTGAGTCGCGTGAGCGGTTCGGCTATCGTCGAGAAGTTGGTAATGAATCGGCGATAATAAGCACACAAGCCGAGAAAACGCCGTACCGCTTTTTTGTCTGACGGCACAGGAAAGGTGGCGACTGCTGCAGTTTTTTTCTGGGTCAGGCCGCACTCCATCCGCACTCACAACATGTCCCAGAAATTTCAGCTCATCGTAGCCGAAATGGCACTTCTGGGGTTTTAGCGTGAGTTCGGCCGAACGAATAGCTTCCAGAACCATTCTTAGACGCTTCAGATGTTCTTCGAAACTCTCGGCAAAGATAACCACATCATCAAGGTATACAAGGCAGCTTTGCCACTTCAAGCCAGCGAGGACGGTATCCATCATTCGCTGGAATGTTGCGGGAGCCGAACAGAGGCCGAAAGGAAGAACTCTGAATTCATAAAGCCCATCGGGAGTTACAAACGCTGTCTTCTCTCTGTCTCGCTCATCGACCTCTATCTGCCAATAGGCCGCTCTTCAAATCTATCGATGAAAAATACTTCGCGTGTCGTAGCCTGTCGAGAGAATCATCAACCCGTGGAAGCGGGTAGACGTCTTTTTTGGTGACGCTATTGAGTTTCCTGTAGTCAACACAGAATCGCAGCGTTCCGTCTTTCTTCTTTACTAGAACGACTGGCGAGGACCACGGGCTGCTCGACGGTTGTATTACCCCGTCGTCAAGCATCTCCTTTACCTGCGTCTGTATAGTCTCGCGTTCTTTAGCCGAAACACGGTAAGGTTGCTGGCGGATTGGGCGAACATCATCGTCGGTAATAATTCGGTGCTTTATGAGGGGTGTTTGACCGACTCTAGATGAAGAGGCGAAGCAAGATTTAAATTCCTTCAGCAGGGTATGCAGTGCGGCCTTCTTCTCGTCCGAAAGCTTCGAACTGACGTCGATGTGGTCCAGAAACTTATCTCCATCAACCATTTCCTCGGATGCGAAGCACTCGGTGACATCCGCTACACGGTCTCCGAAGGCCACGGTGGTGCCGCGGAAAAGATGTCGGTGCTCGAAGTTAAAATTTGTGACGAGTATCTGCGACCGTCCGTCACGCACACGCAGAATGCTTCGCACTGCACACACACCTTGAAGCAGTAAAAGGGATACGTTGCTCTCGGCGACCACGTCACCGTCTTGGAGGTCTTCACAGGTGACTTCTACGAAAGCAGTCGCTCGGGGAGGCAACGTCACGCTTTCGTCGGCAACACGCAGCGCAGGTCTACGACAGCTATCAGCGCCTCGATCGGTTGCAAGTTGCGTCGAGAAAGTCACCATTCGCTCGCGGAGATTTATGATCGCGCCATTCTCTCGAAGGAAGTCCATTCCAAGGATGAGCTGACGAGAACAGTCGCGTAGTACGAGGCAGGTTACCACAAACGTTGACTCGCGTATTTCCACTCTTGCGGTACAGCGACCCAATGGAGTAATAACGTGGCCTCCAGCAGTGCGAATACGCGTCCCATTCCAAGGTGTCATCACTTTCTTAAGACTGGTTGCCAATTTTCCGCTCATAATAGAATAATCTGCACCTGTGTCCACCAATGCGCTGACCTGAAGACCGTCTATCAGCACGGGAATGTCGAGTGAGACTCGGCCACTGGGTTCAGACGCACAATCCGGCATTTCTCTCGCACTGCACTCAGACGTCAATTCAATGTCTGCAGCGTTTTGTGGAAGCGTCGATAGGAGGTCTTCCGCACTTTTAGTCCCAGCGACCTCGCCCCCGAAGGTCGCTGCCTTCAGTTTTCCCGACGAGGGCTTGGGGAACGTCCCCGTGCCATCGTACTGAGACGTGGTCCAATAGCTGCGGGTCGTCGTGGAGATGGAGACCGCGATTGACGCCGTGGGAAAGGCAGACGTTGCTGCGCGAGGTAGTCCTCAATTTCTCTTGGCCTCTGACCAACTAGGGGACGAGGCGAATGAATAGAGAAACCGCGCAGTCCAAGTTGTCGGTATGGACATTCCCGGTAGATGTGACCGGCTTCACCGCAATGGAAGCAGAGGGGTCTTCTATCCGACGTACGCCAAATATCGGACTTCCGCGGAGGGGCACGGCGACCGTCGATGTCCAAACCAGCATGCGCAGATTGAATTGAAACTGGCGGCATCGTCTGGATTGGGACTGCAGGGCTTGAGACCGGCATGGAAGTGCGCAGAGCTTCGGCATATGTGCGGTTCCCAACATCAGTGGACGCAGGAGGTGGTTCTAGATTTGTAACCGTTGGTTGAGGGCGACGGCTGTGAAGCACCTGCTGGACCTCGTCCCGAATAATATTGGTGATGCTGCTTACCTCCGGCTGTCTCGCCCCGTGTAGTTTCGCGATTTCCTCGCGGACGACGGAGCGGACGATTTCGCGAATCCACTCAATGCTGTTGCTCCCGAAGCTGGCGGAAAATTCAGTAGGTGATGCAGAATTCACTTGCCGGTTGAGTAGGGCTGACCGCTGATGAAGTACCCTCTCCATCGTAGTGGCTTCGGTCAGGAATTCTGCTACACTCTTCGGAGGACTCCGCACTAGACCAGCAAAAAGCTGCTCCTTCACGCCTCGCATCAGATAGCGTAGCTTTTTTTCTTCTGGCATTGCCGGATCCGCTCGCCTGAAAAGCTGCGTCATGTCCTCCACGTACATGGTGACGGTCTCATTAGGCATCTGGATGCGTGAATGCAATGCACGTTCAGCACGATCGCGGCGGTCGGGGCTCCGGTAGGTCTCCAAGAGGCGATGCTGGAACTCGCGCCAGGATGTCAAGACATCACTTCTGTTCATGAACCACGTTCGGGCGCCGTCTTTCAAACACGCGTAGACGTTGCGGAGTTTGGCGGCTTCGTCCCAGTAGTTGATCGCTGCGACGTGTTCGAACTCGCTCAGCCAGTCGTCCACATCCTCAAACAGCTCTCCGTGAAAGGGACTAGGCATCAGCGGGTTCTGGACAGTGCAATAAATTGGTGCCGACGACGTAGGAGTTTCCATGACGCCTTGAGGCGAAGTCATAGTCGCTCTATGGATAAGCTGTGCCGGTGTCTCTGGTGGTAGGCCTCGTTGGCGGCGGCTTGTTCTGTGAACTGGCGTGTCCACGGGCACAGGGCTTGTGTTCCGGCTCCTGGATGGGCTCTTGTGCATGGGGTGCGTCGTCAGTTGTCGTACCCCGCACCTCCACCAATCTTGTCACCAATCTTGTCTCACTCAAGGAAACCTTCCGCAGAACTGCTCGTCAAGCTAGGACAAAAAGAAAAACTGCTCCAACCCAACCTCTTCGTCCTCCTCCACACGAAAACCACGCGAATTCATGCGGCATTAAAAAGCGGCTCAATCCCAACCTCTTCGTCCTCTTCCACACGAAAACCACGCGAATTCATGCGGCAATATAAAATAGGGCTCTTTGGAACTACAGTAGGTATGACGTTGTGAGACGACTTTGAAAAAGTTTCATCATGGTTCCAGGATTGAAGCTCGATAACGCGGTTTTGTTCATGAAATCAGATGTTCAAGCAAGATCAGAAATCAAACAACGTGGCATAGGTAGACTTGCTTTGGGAGCACTCGGGTATACCCCAAATCAAGGGGTACAGGGTGACATGAGATGGACATCGTTTAGATGCATGGAAGCTAGTAGCAAGATAAAATTTGAGGAGCTATTGAGAAAAATGGGAGAGGAGCGTCGGGCTAGGGTTGTTTTTAGCTACTTGAACATGTAGAATGTTGATACTAAGTAGAAGAAGTGAACTTGAAAATTGTCAAGCAAGTATTTAGACAAAAGCAGAATATCAAACCAAAAGAAAACATCGCTTAAGAAAAAGTGACGTAAACAGAGAGGGACATGTGGAAGATTGGAATGCTTAAAAAATCATCACTGGAAACCTACCTGGCTTTCAAGCAGGAAATTGCAAAAGAAAAGATTAACGATAATTCTTGCGCTAGTTCTCTGCTGTTTGACGCCAGAACGGGAGTATGGTGGACGAAGACGTACAAGCCCGGCAGTGTCTGCGCCTTCATATGAAGGCGCGGACACTATACGTAGTGCGTGTGGGGAGGAAGAAGCAACGGCTGAACATTTGATATTGTTCTGTGAACGGCTCCCCCCTAAGCTCCAAGATAATGGCACGGAATTTTTCAAAGCATTGTGGTTTAGGAACAGTAAAGACAAAAAAAGTATTTAAACAGGTAGAAATAACAAGGAAGAGGCTATTTGATTTGTGGCTGCAATCAAGCGCAAGTAAAAATGAATCCTTAAACACAAAGTTATAGTTCTTAACCTGATAGCTAGAAGGCGTGAGCCACCACCCGATCTTAAGGGCACAGCCGGATCCATCCATCCTCCATCTATCCATCCATCCATCCATCCATCCATCGATCTATTCATTCACCCGTCCGTCCGTCCGTCCGTCCGTACTTCCATCCATTCATTCATCCATTCATGCATACATCCATCCATCAGTCTATCCGTCCTTCCGTCCGTCCACCCGTCCGTTCCATCCATCCATCCATCCATCCATCCATCCATCCATCCATCCATCCATCCATCCATCCATCCATCCATCCATCCATCCATCCATCCATCCATCCATCCATCCATCCATCCATCCATCCATCCATCCATCCATCCATCCACCCATCCATCCATCCATCCATCCATCTACATGCGCTTCTAACGACGTGACGGATAAAAATCGTGATAGCACCTCACACACTGCCAAATTTTCAAAATGTTTGCGTGTTAAATGCATAACTAGGTGTGAAAAATGTTCCAGCGGCCGTTACTAAGTGATATTGCCAGAGTTACAGGTGAAGGACGCCTGAAACTAGCTTCGAAAACTGGCCTTGGAGCTGCCGCATACACGTGCTTCCCACTGCTCGCTAGCATGTTGTGGACACGCATGTTGGGCGGCCTTGGGAGAGAAAGTTCCCCACAAACTGTCGTGGTAGTTTCTTTTTTCAGTGCTCTCAGTGGCTTTAGTGCGTTTCTGCAGCGGCACTGACCATTTGCGCACGCATTTTGTGCCATGGCAGAGGATAGCACTTTGCCGATTTCGAGCAATGAATCTTCAGGATGGGGCGCATATGTGCTGTGCCAAATCGCAGCAGTGGTTACGCACCCTGCAAAGAAAAGGTAACCTTCAAACTTTTTAGTGACCCGCCGGAGTTGGAAGTGTGTGCTCGCTCAACACCTAGGAAAGGTGGCGAGATAACGCCTCATGACTTACGTTTGTGAGAAGCACTTATCAAACAGTGCATTGACAGGTGGCGCTAATATGGCGAGCTTGGTGGGGAAGTTCTCCTTGACAAAGTGGAATCACCGGTGTTGTTACCAAACACTGTACCTTCTATTCTTTCCGCGCCATCCTAGCTACTTGTCAGGTGTTTCCAAAAAAGAAAAGAAAAGAAAACGAGCTGCGCCTGATGTGAATAACGGAAAGCATGCAACGACAGGTGCTTTGGTGGTTCAAGGTAAAAACACGCCCACTGCTTGAAAAGGTGAAGATATTGAAAATGCCTGTCTTGTACCTTTTCCTCTTATGATTTCACTCTACCGAACTACGAAGAACAATTGCCGGGGTCTGTGATCACGAAACGCACTGTGCGAGTAGCTCTACTGACCATGACGTAGTACAAATGACGGGCCTGCAAATCTTGTCTTCGCAGTCTGATTGATCTCAGATATGTATCTTGGATAAATCCACAGGACAACAAGAAATCCTTATGTCGAGCTCTTCTTGGATCCGACAAGACGTGTAGGGAGCTCCGATCATCTGTTTCATACTGCTGAAAAAGGCATCACCATAAACACCAATTTTTATAAACAAGAACCTCGAATTCACAGTCTGCAAATGGGTGTGAAGATGACAAAGCGTGCTCCAGCGAGGTTAGCAGGGGCATAATAACGCTTTCGCTAGTGGGGAAGGGCAAACAACCTTCATCACTCGTCGGACGTCAAACGAGACACACACACACACACACACACACACACACACACACACACACACACACACACACACACACACACACACACACACATATATATATATATATAATATATATATATATATATATATATATATATATATATATATATATATATATATATATTATCTAACTGACAGTAATGCCAAGAAAAAATGTATAGGGGAAGTTATTAGAACCAATACAATGTAAATAAGAAGCAAGAAAAGTGGCTGAAAAACTAAGTAACCAGCCATGAGCAGGAACTTCCTCCTCACGGCTGGTTAACTTGGGATAGGCAAATCGCATGTATGCACTAAGTGACAAACAAGGCAAAATAACTACTAATATGGATAGGATAGTTAAAATAGCGGAGGAGTTTTACAGAGATCTGTGCAATAGCCGAGACAACCACGACCCTAATACTATAAGAACTAGCAGTAACCCAGATGACACCCACTAGTAATGATAGAAGAAGTCAGAAAAGCTTTGGAGAGCATGCAAAGAGGCAAAGCTGCTGGTGGGAATCAGGTAACATCAGATCTGCTGAAAGATGGAGGACAGATTGTGTTAGAAAAACTAGCCACTTTGTTTACTAGGTGTCTCCTGACGGGAAGAGTACCAGAGTCTTGTAAGAACGCTAACATCATCTTAACACATAAGAAAGGAGATGACAAGGACTTGAAGAGATACAGGCCGATGAGCTTGCTCTCTCTAGTATACAAGCTATTTACAGAGGTAATTGCTAACAGAATAAAGAAAACAGAATTCAATCAACCAAAGGAACAAGCAGGATTTCGAACAGGCTACTCAACAATTGACCACATTCATACTATCAATCAGGTAAAAGAGAAATGCTCAGAATATAACCAACCACTATACATAGCCTTCATAGATTACGAGAAGGCGTTTGATTCAGTAGAAATATCAGCCGTCATGCAGACACTGCGGAATCAAGGTGTAGATGAAGTATACATAAACATTCTGGAAGAAATCTACAGGGGATCAACTGCTCCCATAGTGCTTCATAAAGAAAACAACAAAACACCAATCAAGAAGGGTGTAAGGCAAGGGGACACAATCTCGCCAATGCTATTTACCGCGTGCTTACAGGGGGTTTTCAGAAGCCTAGAATTGGAACAGTTCGAGATAGAAGTTAGTGGAGAGTACCTTAGTAACCTGCGCTTCGCCGATGACATTGCATTGCTGAGTAACTCAGGGGACGAATTGCAACTCATGACTACGGAGTTAGACAAGGAGAGCAGAAAGGTGGGTCTTAAAATTAATCTGCAGAAAACAAAAGTAATGTACAACAAGCTCGGAAAAGAGCAGCGCTTCGAGATAGGTAATAGTGCACTTCAAGTTGTAAAAGACTATGTCTACTTAGGGCAGGTAATAACCGCAGAGCCGAACCACGAGATTGAAGTACTTAGAAGAATAAAAATGGGGTGGAGCACATTCGGAAAGCACTCTCAAATTATGACAGGTAGACTGCCGCTATCCCTCAAGAGGAAGGTTATAACAGCTGTATCTTGCCGGTACTTAGCTACGGAGCAGAAACCTGGAGACTTATAAAGAGGGACCAGGTCAAACTGAGGACGACGCAACGAGCAATGGAAAGAAAAATTGTAGGTGTAGCCTTAGAGACAAGAAGAGAGCAGAGTGGATTAGGGAACAAACGGGGGTTAAGGATATCATAGTTGAAATAAAAAAGAAGAAATGGACGTGGGCTGGGCATTTAGCGCGTAGACAGAATAACTGCTGGTCATTAAGGGTCACAAACTGGATTCCCAGAGAAGGGAAGCGGGTTAGGGGGAGACAGAAGGTTAGGTTGGCAGATGAGATTAAGAAGTTTGTGGGTATAAATTGCCAGGAGCAAGCACAGGACTGGGTTAACTGGCGCAACACGGGAGAGGACTTTGTCCTGCAGTGGACGTAGTGATATATATATATATATATGGGCCACGTCGCCCATTCATCATAGCGTCACACACACACACACACACACACACACACACACACACACACACACACACACACACACACCACACACACACACACACACACACACATATATATATATATATATATATATATATATATATATATGGGAAACAAGTGTATACTTAAGGGCTTGTTTTTCGTGTTCTACACAATATTAATGAGATTTAATAGACAAAAATGCCAAGGAAGGTAGAGGGCAAGTGTTTAGGCCAATTGTAATGTAAATGAGAAGAAAGAAAAGTGGGTGAATATATATATATATATATATATATATATATATATATATATATCTATCTATATATATATATCTATATATCTATATTATTAGTTATCATCATTCGTCTGGGTCTCTGTCCTCATCTTCATTGGGTGTCACCACAATCTGTACCGCGTGTGTGCACGCTCGCTCTCAGACTGCCTGTTCGCTGCTGAGCCCTTGGGCTCAATAAACGCTGTCTCAACCCAGACGTCATACGTTGTGGAGGTGGATTTTCGGTCCTTGGTCCTCTCCCACTTCGCTCGAGTCCCTGGAGCTGCGTTGAGGCCGCCGATTGCCTCCACTGCCTGGCAGCATTCCACAAAACGAGCCTGCTGGCACTGCTGCCATCGCTGCTACCATCTCTCCTCCGCCGTTTTCAGGCGTGCCTCCTGTTTACGTACACAGCCACCAGCGTGATCCCCTTGTCTTCGCCGGTCTTCGCGGGGAAGACACGGAGGACTGCCTCAATGAGTACAGCAGCGTGAGTGTTGCTAATCACTGGGACGATAGCACAAAGCTCCGTTACGTCTCTTTCTACTTGACGGGTGTGGCGAAGACATGGTATTGCAACCATATCATTGACTTACACGACTGGGCGACCTTCCAGCCCCAGCTGCGACATGTTTTTGGGTTACTGGCCATTCGTTCCACCGTCACGAAGAGGACCCTCGATACTCGCCGACAACATCCCGGCAAATCTTACACTTCCTACATTGAGGATGTTCTTTCACTGTGCCAGTGTGTCACTTCATCTGTGCCAGAATCGGACCAAGTACGCCACGTCTTGAAAGGTATTGAACCTGTTGCTTTTGATGCCCTCACTTCACAAAATGCAGCTATTATCGCTGACGTCGTCGTGACATGCCATCGCTTTGATTCACTGCACTCTATTCGTCTCTAACCGGACATTGGTGACCACCACTCCACGTCTCGTGGCTATCTGCGTGACCTCATCCGGGACATTATACGAGAATAATTGCCGTCTATGGGCTTCACACCTCCTTCACCGTGTTCAACACAGTCTTCAGGAGTTCCTTTGCGTGACCTCACTAGGGATGAACTTACAACCCTGACCAGCCCTGATTTCGTACAACCACCTTTTTCTCGCACCATATCAACCTACGCTCAAGTCGCTGCCGTGCCTCCGAGCAACGTACACGTGACATTGCCGCAATCAGCTGATGCGTCGGTAGCTGCCTCTCCCGCGGTGAACTACTGTTCGATGCCACCTGACCCTTCATCGGCCCACCTGAGCACGTTATCTCCTGCTGCCCCTAACGCCTTCTACTCACCACCCTGGAGCTCGTCCCGCCCTGTCTGGTATTACTGTGGCTATCGCGGCCACATATATCGTTTCTGCCGAAATCGCCAGCAAGATGAGTGTCAGGATTACGAAATGCGTGAACGAAATACCTTGTACTATCAAGGTCAACGCCATTCATCACCTCCGCACCGGTCTCCCTCTCCGCCCGCATCGAGTGCACCTCAGAACAGCCGGAACTCCAGACGCCGTTCACCACCACCCTTTCACCGCTCCTCCTCCCCACTTCGGCCTGCCTCATACGCCACTGCCAGTCATTCGGAAAACTAAGTCATGCAGTTTCTAGGGGAAAAACTACATTCCAAATCAGGACAGATATTCCGCCACAAGGCCCGTGCAACATGATTTCAATGGTAGTGAGAGGAGTGTACAAGGATGCCCTGGTGGACCCGGCTGCAGCATTTTCTGTTATGCGTGTTAATTTAGGCCTACGTCGAAAAACGTTATGACCCCTTACGATGGACCCACGTTGGTTGCGGCCCAGGGGTATACCATTCGCCCTTTCGCTTTCTGTACCACCCGCGTTTTTATAGATGGTATCCGACACCACATTCAGTTCGTCGTCCTCACTGACTGCTCTCACCAATTAATTTTTTGGTGGGATTTTCTTTCTTCTGCTTCCGCGGCTATTTGCTTTGGCCAACGCGTCGTACAACTCACCGACACAGACTGCACGCTCAAGTACGACCCCCAGAGGCCACATTGCTTGACAGTTGCAGAAGATACCGAATTACCACCAGGTCAAGAGTGAATTGTAACTATTACCTAATGGTGAGACCAAGGCATCGACCATGGCGACATCTTGGTCTCACCATCATTCAGTTGCGTCGGTAAAGGCATCATTCTCGCTTCCGGTGTAGTTCATTTTTTCAATGGTTCTGCACTTGTCACCACCGTAAATACAACATCCGATAAAATTCTACCTCCTCAGAACACCACGGCGGCCTGCGTGATGAATCCCGAGCCTGCGTGCATCATGCCACATCATGCCGCCTCCTCCAACGACAGCCCTTGTGGTGAGCCTGCTTCTTCCGCCTTTAGTGCAGCCGTTAGCGACAACTTTACACCTTCACAGACGCAGCAGCTTCGATGTTGCGTCTGTGAAGGTCGTCTGAGAAACATCGTCTGTTAAACATCGAAGGAATACGCAAGTTCCTTCGATGTTTACTCCTTGACGTTGGGCCACACTACTACTACAACACATCGAATCCACACAGCCGGAACATCTGTTTTACGCCGACGGCCCTACCACGTGTCTCCTGCTTAGAGAAAAGTTATTTAGGAAAACGTAGCTGACATGCTCAAACGAGAGGTAATTCATCCCTCATCTAGCCCTTGGTCGTCGCCTGTGGTTGTGGTTCGTAAGATGGATGGCTCCGTATGCTTTCGCGTCGATTACAGGGCGCTCAACAAAATCACTCGCAAGGATCGGTATCCAATGGCTCGCATTGACGACACCCTTGATTCTCTACAAGGCGCGAAATACTTTTTCAGCCTCTACCTGCCTCTTCCGGATACAGGAAGAGGCAGGTAGAGGCAGGTAGAATTAATTTTCCAGCCTCTTCTGGATACTGGCAAATTCCTATCCATGAATAGGATAAAGAGAAAATGGCATTCCCAACCCCCGACGGGCTATACTAACTCAACGTTATGCCTTTCGGGCTGTGCAACGCACCCGCTATATTTGAGCGCATGATTGATACCGTGCTTCGCGGCCTCAAATGGAAGACCTGCCTCTGGTACTTGGACGACATCGTCATTTATTCGTCAACGTTTCCTCAGCACCTACAACGTTTGGATGACGTTCTTACGTGTCTTGCCACCGCTGGTTTCCAACTCAACACAAAAAAATGCGAGTTCACCACAAAGCTATCAAGGTTTTGGGCCACGTTGTGACCAAAGACCAAATTTTGCCAGATCTGGAAAATATTGCAGTGGTGCTTCGCTTTCTGCGTCCCGAAAGGCAGAAAGAGTTGCGAAGTTTTCATGGTCTCGCCTCCTATTTTCGCCGTTTTATACGCAACTTCAAATTATTAGCGGCTCCACTGCACCAGCTCCTTGCTTCCGACGGGCCTTTTTTGTGGTCGGAAGAATGTCAAACAGCATTCGACCTTCTAAAGTGTGCCCTCACGTCCGAACCTGTATTCTATGTCTCTTTGATGAGGCCGCACCGACCATTCTACATACGGACGCTAGCAGCGGTGGTATAGCTGCTGTTCTGCTTCATCGTGACACCTCTTCACAAGAGAGAGTAGTTGCATATGCTGGTAGAGTTCTGACTGCGACCGAGACGAACTATACCATAACTGAGCAGGAGTGCTTGGCTTTTGTCTGGTCAGTGCAAATTTTCTGTCCCTATCTCCACGGCCATCACTTTACGATCGTTACAGACCACCATGCCCTATGCTGGCTTTCCACGCTGAAGAACATGTCTGGACGCTTGGGTCGGTGGATTCTACGTTTACAGGAGTATGACTTCGATATCACTTACAAGTGAGGTAGAAAACACCAAAATGCCGACGCCCTTTCGCGCTACCCGCTACCAAATACCGAGCTCAGCATCGGTCAAAGTTAAGCCATCAGTTCTACTGCAGCGCCCACGCTCGCCTCAATAGACCAGCTATTCTGGGATGACAAGCGTACATTTCACTCCTGCCAGTTGTCTGATCCGTACTGTAGGCGTATTATGGACCAGCTCTCAGGAGCTTCCCATCCACCTAACGCGCGACATCGGTGTCAAATCTTGCAATTTAGGCTGGAGAATGGAGTTCTGTACAGTCACATCTACCACCCAGATGGCCAATGCTGGGTTCCCGTGCTACCACGCTCTCTTTGACTTGACGTGCTCAAAGCCTTCCTCGACGACTTCAGTGCCGCACATCTTGGTATTCAAAAAACTTATGACGGCATACAAAGTCGCTTCTACTGGCCTGGTGTTTCTACTAACATCGTGCGCTACGTCAGTTCTTGTGTCCCGTGCCAGCGTCGTAAAATCCAGACAACTGCAGATGCCGGGCCTCTTCAACCAATTCCGTGCCCCACAACGCCATTTGAGGTTGTAGGTATAGACCTTTACGGCCCTCTTGTTGTCACATCTACTGGCAAAGGATAGATAGTGACCGCAGTAGAGCACTTTACACGCTACGCGGAGACAACGTCTGTATCAACTGCCTCTTCAAAAGTTGCCGACAGCGCTCTGCACGCCATCATTCTGCGCCATGGCACCCTTCGTATATTGCTGAGTGACTGTGGAAGGGTGTTCCTGTCAGAAGTGCTAAATGAAGTATTGCGTGCCTCTGAAATAACACAGAAGACAGCTTCAAGCTACCACCCTCAGACCAATGGTATCACCGAGAGGTTTCACCGTACTCTTCATGATATGATAGCCGTCTACATCAGTCCAGACCACAAAAACTGGGATACTCTTCTGCCATTCCTCACCTTTGTCTACAACACAGCCGTTCAGCGCACCACCGGACATTCACCGCTCTACGTCGTTTATGGACGTTCACCTAATTTCATCCTCGACGTTTCCTTTTTACAGTGACGTCAACTCGTCTCCGTCTTGCAGCGAGGAATACATTTCAAGACTAGCCCGGTGGCGACATTGCATTCCAGCACCGTTCCAGAAGGGTGACTGTGGCGCCACGGTGAGCCATGGCGTGAACTAATGAGTGTAGCCTCCCGCTAGGTGCTGTTCTCACGACCGCGCGCGGCCTTGCTACCATATTGCGTGAACATCCCTAGGCACTTTAGTCCCTAGCTGTGCGCCCGCGCTGGCTGGAGTGGTGCGGGTATGTAAAGGCGCCACTGGCTGTGTTATGTGTGTGTCAGCGCTTCCTCTATTTCGTTGTTGTGCGGTGGTTCGTATTATTGCGATATTATTCCTTGCAAATATGGTGATGATTGAGGGCTGACTGTTCTTTGTTGACGTTAGTTCTGAAGCAGCGGTGTGCTCTGACGTGCTTTAGTGAACGCTGTCACACGGGTACTTGCTGCATGTGGTTGCGCTGCACTGTATTTGATCCGAACCGTGTACCGGTGACTAATAGCGGTTTTCCTCGAGAAAATTTGATCGCGCGCAACAACTTTGTCACTGCTGCGCTGTACAGCATAGAGTTTGGCGTGGATGCTCTGACCATGATCACAAGTGTCTGTGTGACACTGGCGGTTTTAATTTCGCATTATTTCCACTACTCACACAGGTAGTCCAAGTAGCATGGAGAAAAAAAAAAAGGTGTGACTGCGATATCCCCTGTCGGTGGTCACACGTGAATGCTTATACCAAGTTAAACCGTTCAGTTCTGTACACTTTTGTGGTCTCTACTCCTTTGGCTGCTGCCTAAAACGACTATTCAAGAAAAAAGCAGTCTACTAATTACACCAAAATTACGCAGAAACGGTGTATCATACTTAGGCAAGTCTCTAGAAAAGATAAAACGTCTGCAAAGAAGCCCTTGTACATGTTCGGTCTTGCAAACAAGCTTATTGGTCACGCTTCTGACAAATTTTGTTGTTAGGGTTCTGCTGACAAGAGACGCGGTGGACCACCGCATTATACATAAACTGAATGATTGGCCTGTGAAGTGGTCACCTGCAAAGTGTGATCTGCATAAAAAGCAAGTGCTTTGCCTACAGCGCAACTTCGGCATGCTCACTTTTTGCTTAACACCTAAATGTAAACTTTGTCGTACATTGAAGGTGTCATCATCATCAGCCTGACTACGCCCACTGCAGGGCAAAGGCATCTCCCAAGATCTGCCAATCAACCAGGTCTCGTGCTTTCCGTTGCCATGTTATACTTGCAAACTTATTGATCTCATTGACGCACCCAAATTTCTGTCTCCCCTTCGTGCGTTTGCCTTCTCTGGGAATCCAGTCAGTTACTCTTAATGACCAGCGGTTATCCTGCCTACGTGCAATGTGCCCGGCCCATGTCCATTTCTTCTTGATTACCACGATGATATCCTGAGGCCTGCTTTGTTCACCGACCCACTCTGCTCTCTTCTTGTCTTTTATAGTTACACCTATCATTTTACTTTCCTTTGCTCACTGGGTCATCCTAAATTTAAGCTCAACCCTCTTTGTAAGCCTCCAGGTTTCTGCTCCGTAGGTAAACACTGGCTAAATGCAGTTGTTATATACCTTTCTCTTGAGGGTTAGAGGCAGATTACCATTCATGATTAGAGAATACTTGCTGAACGCGATCAACGCCGTCTTTATTCTTTTAGTTACTTCACTCTCATGGTTCGGCTTCGCGGTTACTACCTGTCCTAAGTAGACGTATTCCTTTACAACTTCCAGCATCTCGCCACCTATCGCAAAGTGCTATTTTTGTGCCGAGACTGTAGTACACTACTTTAGTTTTGTGGACAGTCATTTTCAGACCAACTTTTCTGCTTTCCATGTTGAGTTCTGTAATCGTGAGCTGTAACGGATCTCCTAAGTTACTCCTTCAAGCAATGTCATCAGCGAATCACAGGTTAGTAAGATACTTTCTATTAACTCTTATTCCTAACTCTTCCCAAGCTAGCGTCCTGAAAACCTCCTGTAAACACGAGATGGATAGAACTGGAGAGATTGTATCTCTCTGCCTTACACCCTTCTTTATTGGGATTCTGCCGCTTTCTTTATGGTGGCCGTGCATCCACTGTAGATTTCTTCTATTATGTTTATGTAGCGTTTTTCGATGCCCTGGTTCAATAGTGCCTGCATTACTGCTGATGTCTTGACTGAGTCGAAGACCTTCTCGTACTCTATGAAGGCTATGTATAGGTGTTGATTGAATATGAAAGTGTTGTTGGATAAGTTTATGACGCGCGATAACGCTAACATTATGGTACATTCTACAGTGCAGTTTTGTGTGGCGATTTCAATCGGTGCATTTTCTTTTCATGATCTAGCAGTAATTTATTTTGCGCAAAAATATCAGTTATGCTCTTGTTGCTTTTCCCCACTTCATAATGCAAATTATTCAATAAAGGTCACATCTCATACATTGATAAAAGGACCAGGGCAGTGGAGTGCCTTGACACTTTAATCGTGCACTACAATATTGCAATTTTCAAGTGCTACTCACAGACCACTGCTTGGCATATTTAATGCACAATAAATTCTATTGTTGCAACATTTGTCTGTGTAAACTTTTGTTTGTGAAAACAAGCTCAGACGATCGACAACAGCTGGTCCATTAGTTGTTAAAAGCACCCAAATAGTACTCCATGCCTACTAGATATAGTACAGCGTAATAGTATTTGTCTAGAATATATGGTCCGTAGGTACAAAACAACAGCTGCGGCAATTTAAGCAAGTTCTTTGCAGTTAAATAAAAGGTGGGAGCACTTAATCACAGCGCTATTGGGAGTCTGTCGCTATGTACAGATCTTTTGTACTTGCATGAATTTCTGTGCTTGCAGGCTCATGCACAGCAGAGCAGAAGGAACCTACGTTACTCTCCAATAGAAGCATAAAAAAAAATTCGATTTACCTCTTGCATTCATACATTTACACTAGGAAGTTTGTCTGCTTAGAGTTATTTGAAGAGGTAAAAGTACTTATGACCTTTAGACGCTATAACGCCCCTGAGGATGCTTTGGTGGTCAAAAAGAAAATGCTTTCTTAGCAGAAAAACCAAGGCAAGGCTCCTCTTGATTGTGATTAAAAAAGGCTTTGCTTCTCTTTGGCAATATAGTCTTAACGCCCTTCGCTAACACCAAGGAAAGTCAACTGTTTTTCTAGGTCTTAAGCTCTTTTTCTGGCCTACGAACAATGTTATACTAAACTCTATTTTTACTCGTTATATAGCTTCTTTTCTATCCTTTTATAACATACTGCTAATACCTGAACAGTAAATGTCTACAAATTTATATACTTCTGAAGTCAACATTGTCACAAATTTTTAGGATTTCCTTTATCGTGCCAGGCAGGTGTCATAACATATTGAACTTCACTGTAATGAATAGAGTATTTTTGCTCTCATTGAACAGGTGCTGTTTCAATTGCCATGCATTTGCACAGATTGTGAAACACATTGCAAATGATCTAATAACAAATGCCTTAACTTAGTAAACAGAAAACTTGTATAATTCAAATGTGGTGTTTTATTGTATTTCATGAAGCGGGTCACATCATTCGGTAAAAGCATTGCTGGTGATCTCCATAGTCATAGAACTAATTAAATTTAAGTAATTAGTATTGAGCTTACACTTTGTTGCATGTACATACAGTAGCACCATATTATTCTATTCTTTATGCCTGTGCATTTCGTTATAGACGTTTAAACAACCCGGAAGTCGTATTATATTGCCTGTCTTTGTCATATATCACTCCGACTTAGCATAGTGTTTGCTGCTAGATGCCAAAAAAGACTCATATGTCACATCTCCTATTCACCACGAAGAGGTTTCTTTTTAAGCTATTGTTCAAGGCTGTGACGTTGTTCAGCATTCTGCTGTAGGGCATATGAGCAATGCTGCTTGTTTGTACAGGACGCTATACCATCGGTCGCATATACATGCTGTTTTAGTCTACACATGTAGCTTTAAAAAATTATCAGTGTAAAAACGGCTGTCTTTATTTAAATATGAAGTAGTGCACTCAAAGAAACAAAGTCTGTATCACTATTCTGACCCTAAGGTAAAGGGAAGCGGTGCCGTGCAGTCAGGGGTGGATCCAGCCACTTATTTTAGGGGAAGGGGTTGCTTAAAGTAATACCGGAGAGAGTGGCGTGGTAATTACTTTTTGTTTTCTTTACTAGCTTAAAAACACTATCGTAGCATAAATACTATTAATGTGTGCTTAAATGAATCCCAGTCGTTTGTTCTAATTGGTGATAACAGGTAGACGGCAAGCACTAAAGAGAGGGGGAGGGGGTACCAACAGGCTCTGGGGTGGGGGGCAATCGCCTCTAGCGCCCCCTTTTGTATCCGCCACTGCGTGCAGTTCTGCACGAGATAACAAGATTGAGTCCGAACATCAGGAGTTGCATTACAATAGTTGTAATATGTACTAGTGCCCTAGTTGTATGCACTCAGAGAGATTGTGAAGTCAAAATAATTAAGCTTAAACTTGAAACTGTGCATCTCATAACCAGATTTTAGTTTTGTGACATGAAACCATCAAATTTTAATTTTATTAATTTTTCTCTCAACCAGCATAAATGTACAGTGCTTGCAAAATTCTGCTCCCAGTTTTTTTTATGTGAATGTGTGGTTCATCACAGAATTTATAGCATTAATTAGCAGTGTGGTCTTTCAGGGCCTTTCCTATTGCCATGACCTTTTTTTTTCACAATTGTTCAAACCAGAAGACAAGTTCACCAGGGAACATTTACTGCATGGGAGAATGTTTGAAACAGTTGGTTATGTGTTCAAGTTGGCCCATACACACACCTTTTGCAAATCAACAAAATTTCTTCATCTTCAATAGGCAAACTAATTCTATATAATTGTGCAGCAGTCATGCAGCTATACTGTCAAATAAATATTGTTCAGGACAAATAGAAACGTTTAATAAAAGTTACTGACAAGAATGTGTAAAGTTAGGCGTCTGTCATAATCACATGGTGGTTCTGGGACGGTAAACTCCACTTATCACCCAAAATAAAAAGGTAACCTTGCCTGAAAAAGTTGCTTGTTATTTAATACACACCTCAAGGATCAACATAAATTCTCCTCAATTAGAGAGAAGTGCAAATCTAGAAAAAAGTGCATCTTAAACCAAACGAGGGAGCAGATAAACGTTAATGCCACTGAGCACTTTTACTAACTATCCTATCCAAGATTGCAGCAAAATAAGCACCTGCAAACATATGCACTAGTAATAGCAATTGAATGCTCAGCTTGAGGTTTTTGATGCAGGAAAAATAAAGGAATTTCGAAAACAACCACACGGTAAATGATGAAGCCAAGACAATGCTTTATTAGCAGTTTTTAAAATGCTTATTTTGTGGTTCGTTGCAATAATGTTCCTGGCTTAGGTCGTTGTGCACTTGGCTGGAGTGCAGATTTATTTCCACCACTGTCACTTATGCTCCATTGAGGTCCTTGACAGCAAGTACACCTACCGGTAACAGACATGGCAAATTACCTCACCTCCTCCTTTATTTTCCTGTACAATTCAAGCAGCAGCATATCTCTCCACTCCTAAGTAAAGGTGACGGTGAGTAAGCTGTGCATGTGAAATGACGTTTACTGGCGCAAGTGGTACTGCTACAGCAGGTCTATTGATACAGCAAGCAGGCGGTAGCAATCGACACAGGAATCATAGCGCTCGGGACAACAGCTCGCGCTAGGTTCCTCTCACCAAAGGCGTGACCCACTGCGGCACATAATCTTCTTCCTCTCTACAATACCCCGGTGACGAAGACGAGCCATCCTAGCAAGTCAAGGCGACGAGAGTAAGAGTTGGTCATGATAGGACTTGAGACGACTCACGTGGACAGTCTCACGACCAACGCGTCGTCTGTCTGTAGATGGCGTGACCGGCTCGATCACGTATGTGACATGAGATCGACGTTCGGCGACGCGATGAGGACCACGAAACTTGGGGGCAAACCGAGAGGACAGACCTGGGGAGTAGAAGGGCAGTCGGAGCCAGACGAGCGAGCCCGTGCCAAAAGTCATGACCTTCTGATCACGGTCATGGCGGTCTTTTTTGAGTGCTTGCTTGTCCAAGGTGAATGATCGGGCCAACTGACGACACTCTTGTTCGTGGTGCACAATTTCAGAAAAAAGGTTGAACTCTGAGAAGTCGGGACGATACCGCAAAATAGTGTCAAGGGTGCAGCATGGCTCACGCCCATATAGAAGAAAGAAAGGCGAGAAGCATGTGGTTGACTGCGGCGCGGTGTTATACGCATAGGTCACAAATGGGAGAATGACATCCCAGTTCGGTTGGTTGGAATTGACATACATGGCGAGCATGTCTCCTAGCGTTCGGTTGAAGCGCTCATTTAGACCGTTGGTCTGCAGATGGTAGGCTGTAGAGGTGCGGTGAACCGTGCGGCCTGTGCGAAGGAGTTGTTGTACAACTTCGGATAAAAAGACATGCCCTCGATCACTCAGTAGTTCACGTAGTGCCCCGTGACGCAGCACGAAGCGTCGCAAGACGAAATTGGCTACGTCACGTGCACCAGCCGTAGGTAGTGGAGCTGTTTCAGCATACCTCGTCAGATGGTCGACGGCGACTATAATCCATTCATTTCCAGCGGCAGTGTATGGAAGGAGACCATATAGATTGATTCCAACGCGGTCGAAAGGGCGCGCCGGGCACGGTAGAGGCTGTAACAATCCAGGTGAATGGGCCGCTGTCTTTCGTCGTGGGCGTAATGAACAGAACCGGATGTATTTTTGTACAAAAGTGTGCATACCAGGCCAGTAGTAATGCTAGTGGATCTGGTGATATTGTCGCAACGTGCAAAGAACAGGACACAAGGCTTCCTTTCGACGTTAACAGCAAGACTCTATTGGCACACAAAAATAATCGGCAAGATCAGACGCGCAACGTCGTCTTCCGCGAAAATGCCAGAGACCACCACACGTAATGCTGGCTTCTTCCTCCTTTTGTGCTTACGGCTAATAACCATGACATTAGCCTCCCTCTCCAGAACGCATCGTCCCGATGCTTCGTCATTATGGCGGAAGGTTTTGTAGTCACTGGCAGCCCACGGTTTCATTCGGACAAATAAGGTTTCATCCGAACCACGTGCACAACTTCTCGTGCATGTCTTTGACGTCTTGAACAATGTGGACTGTCGGGAATCACCACATAGTTAACATCACTGAGATGACGGAGGACATTATACGGCCCAAAGTACCGTCTCAAGAGCTTCTCCGAGAGGCCACAATGGTGAACTGGGGTCCAGATCCAAACTTTCTGTCTTGGTTCATAGGAGACAGGTCTGTGACGAAGATTGTAGCGCCTTGTATCATAGTCCTGGTGGTGACGAATGCGTACGCGGGCAAGTTGGCGGGCTTCTTCAGCAAGCTGAGTTAGGTAGTCTGTACTTGTGTCAACGCCGTCACTTTCATGCGGCAACATAGCGTCGAGCATGGTTGTAACGTCACGGTCATAGAGAAGACGGATTGGTGTCATGCGTGTTGTCTCTTGCTGTGCCGTATTGTAAGCGAAAGTGACGTAAGGCAGTATCTCGTCCCAGTTTTTATGTTCCCCATCGACGTACATGCAAAGCATATCCGCAAGTGTTTTGTTCAGCCGTTCCGTCAGACCATTTGTTTGTGGATGGTATGCCGTTGAGCGCCGATGAGATGTTCCACTTAGACTTAAAACTGTGCGTAATAGCTCCGCTGTGAACGCTTTTCCTCTGTCAGTTATTACTACAGATGGAGCGCCAAGCCTCAGGACTATAGTCTCAATGAAAAACCAGGCTGCTTCACTTGCTGTGCCCTGCTCTAAAGCCTTCGTTTCGGCGTAGCGAGTAAGGTAGTCTGTGGCTACCATTATTCATTTGCGACCAGCAGCCGAAGTTGGAAATGGTCCTAGAAGATCCATTCCGACTTGAGCGAATGGAGTTTCCGGCACATCAATTGGATGGAGGAGCCCTGCTGGTTTGACGGCTGGCACTTTCCTACGTTGGCACTCAAGACAAGTCCGACCGTGCTGTTGAACGGTTGCCGTCAGTTTCGGCCAGCAATACTTCTGTCTCACTCGGCATAGCGTTCGTGTGTGGCCTAAATGACCGGATGTCGGTTCCTCATCGCACGCCTATAGTACTTCTTTCCTGAGTGGTGTTGGGATGACAAGTAAGTAGGTGTTGCCGCTCGGAGAAATGTTCACCTTATAAAGGACCTCATTGCGCAAACAAAACGATGCTACCCCTTTTGCAAAGAGCTTTGGCATAGCTGATGTGCGTCCCCCTAAGAAATCAATAAGGGGTTGCAACTCGGGATCATCGCGTTGCTGCTGTGCGATTGTAGACGTGTTGAATACACCGAAAAACGCCGCATAGTCATAATCTTCAGCATTTGCGTTTTCCAATGGGGCGCGAGAAAGACAATCCGCGTCTGTATGTCGCTTTCCGGATTTATAAACTATAGCCATACCGAATTCTTGAAGCTTGAGGCTCCAGCGCGCCAATCGTCTTGACGGGTCTTTTATGTTCGTCAACCAGCAAAGCGAGTGGTGATCACTGATGACTTCAAACGGGCGGCCGTATAAATATGGACGAAACTTCATGACCGCCCACACCACCGCAAGACACTTTTTTTTCAGTGGTAGAGTAATTCTCCTCTGTACGCGATAGAGTCTGACTTGCATAAGCAATTACTCGTTCGGCACCACTTTGCCCCGGAACGAGCACAGCTCCTAAGCCGACATTGCTGGCGTTGGTATGAGCCGCTGTCAGAGCGTCATCGTCGATGTGTTCGAGAACTGGCGGGCTTTTAAGACGTTGTCGCAGCTCGTTGAACGCTTCCTGCTGACTTCACCCCACATTAACGTGACGTCTTCTCGGGTGAGTTGTGGTAAAGGTGATGTGATACGCGAAAAATTCTCAATGAAGCGTCGGTAATAGGCGCACAGGCCTGAAAATTGCCGCACTGCCTTCTTGTTTGATGGCGTAGGAAAACTTGCAACAGCGGCTATTTGGTCTGGGTCAGGCCGTACACCTTCACTGCTGACAAGGTGTTCCAAGAAAAGAAGCTCTTCGAAGCCAAAGTGACATTTTTCTGGCTTGAGTGTTAGTCCGGCTGATTGTATCGCTTGAAATACCGTGTGTAGTCGCTTCAAGTGTTCGTCAAATGTCGCTGAAAATACAATTACATCGTACAATTATACCAGACACGTTTGCCACTTTAGGCCTGACAGGACTGTGTCCATGAGCCGCTGAAACTTAGCACAAACCGAACGGGAGAACTTTAAAATCATAAAGACCATCGGGTGTCACAAATGCTGTTTTTTCTTGATCTCTTTCGTCAACTTCTATTTGCCAATATCCGCCCCGTAAATCCATCGACGAGAAAAACCGTGCATGGCGTAGTCGATCGAGAGAGTCGTCGATACGAGGCAGCGAGTAAACGTCCTTTTTCGTAACCTGATTGAGCTTGCGGTAATCAACGCAGAAACGTAAGGTGCCATCTTTTTTCTTCCCCAATACTTCCGGTGATGCCCAAGGGCTTTTTGACGGCTGAATAATGTCATCCTGAAGCATCTTTCGCACCTGACTTTCTATGGCCTCACGTTCCCGCGGAGCTACTCGGTATGGGTTCTGCCATATGGGTATGGCCGTTTCATCCGTAATTAGGCGATGTTTCATCAACGGCGTTTGGCGAACTGTGGACATCGAAGAAAAACAGTCCTGAAATTCATAAATGAGCTTCAAAAGGCTTTGCTTCTGCGGGGGCAGTAAACTTGGGCCAACGTCGACGGGTAGAGGGGCTCACCCGGTGACATCGGCTTTCTCCACAGTCAAGCAGTTTGCAACCTCATTCAGCTCTTCGACGTACGCGACTGCCATACCTTTTGCAAGATGTGGTCGCTCAGTACTGAAGTTCGTAACCAGAACGTGCGTGTGTCCGCAATTGAGGCTCACGACGGCTCTTGCAACAGATAGGCCATGGCTGAATAGCAATGCTGGAATGTGTTCAGCGATGTGGTCGAAGTTGCCTGGGTAGTCGCATGTTAAAGCTACGAGAGCACTTGAACGGGGTGGAAGGGTCACATGATCTTCGAAGATGCGCAGTTGTTTACGCCACTGGTCGTTACATATCATATCTCGAACTTGATCTGGGGCCATCAAAAATGTAACTGACCTGTCTGGAATGTCTATGACGGCACCTTATTCAAAAAGGAAGTCTATCCCCAAGATCAGGTCTTTGCAGCACTCGGACAAAATCACGAACGTGGCAACGAGAGCTGACTCACCGATACTAACTCTGGCAGTGCACTTTCCAGTTGGCGTCATCAGTTGGCCCCCCGCGGTTTTATGTTAGGCCCCGTCCATGACGTTTCAACTTTTTTAAGCTAATCAGCAAGCTTTCTGCTCATGATGAAGAAATCTGCGCCAGTGTCTACTAACGCTGTCACAGGGCGTCCGTCTATGTAAACAGCTATTTCCTTTGGGGTCGGCGGCGTTGCATGGTTCGTCGTATCATCAAATCGTACTGGTACTAGAGGTATTGCAGCATCTAGACGAGTGGCAACCTTCCCTCCAAAGGTCGCAGCTGTTAGTTTCCCCATAAGGGCTTGGGGACCTGCCCTGGACAGCATCGGCGTAACTACGGCGGTTGGGCGAAGAGCTCGGCGAAGGGGACGAAGAGCGGGGTCGACGATACAGAGTGGATGGCTGTCCTTGCGGGTGCACGCCGTCACGTCGGGTATCGAAACGAGGTCGTGAAAAAGTCGGCGCATAAGTCGGGTCTCTTTCTTCATGATATGGACAGATGTGGTAAACGCGTGCAGCTTCTCCGCAATTGAAACACAGTGGACGGCGGTTGGCGGTGCGCCATAGATCCGTCTTCCGAACGAATGGTCGACTGGCAGGCACCCTCGCCGACCAAGTTGCAGGTGTCGGCGGAGTGTAGAACGGCGGGTAGAACGGAGTTTCAGTAGGTGCGTTATATTGTGGAGTCGTCGTCATTGGTGGTGGTGGCGGTGGTGGTGTGTTGTAGGCTGGTGGCACCGGCGTGTTGTAAGAATGAGCCAGTGCAGACGAGTTGTGCGGCACTGGCGACGGACGACGGGTGGCTGCCGCATAGTTAATAGATCGCTGGGCTGGTAGTGATTCGGGCTGGGAAAATGCTTGCCTGATTTCCTGCCGCACAACTTCTCCAACTGAAGCCATCGCCCGTTTTCGCGGAGTCACAAGGAAGTTGCGGATCTCCTCACGAACAACCTCGCTAATAAGCTCACGAAGAGAACCGTCGCTGGCGGCCGTCAGAGCAGAGACGCTGATTGAGGCACCGTTTGGTCGGTCGTAATAGCGACACCATTGCTGCAATGCGCGCTCGATAGCTGTAGCCTCTTTGATGAATTCCGCAATGGTCGTCGGTGGATTGCGGAGAAGGCCGGCAAACAACTGTTCTTTGACGCTTCGCATCAGATGGCGGAGTTTCTTGGCTTCAGGCATATCAGGGTCAGCCCGCCCAAATAGGCGCGTCATGTCCTCCGCAAACATGGCGACACTCTCATTCAGTTCCTGGACCCGAGACTCGATGAGTTGCTGAGCAAAGTCACGGTGGTCGTTGTTTGCGAATGTGTTGTGAATCTGGTGGCGAAATTCTTCCCATGAAGACAGCGTTGCTTCGTGGTTCTCATACCACGCACGAGCGCTGTCTACTAAAGCAAAGTAGGCGCGTGAGAGCTTTAGCTCGGTGGTCCAAAGGTTTGCCTAAGCGACTCGCTCATACTGGGCTAACCAGTCCTGAACGTCTTCATACGCCTCACCATGAAATGCTTCCGGAATCTGAGGCTGCTCAAAAGTCAGCTGGGAAGCACCTGCAGTTGCCATTTTTCTAGGTGGAGTGCTGTGCTGGGAAAGTTCCAGAAGAATCACCTCAGGACTAAGGCCTTGCTGCTGGCGACTGTAGCGGTGGGCAGTGGTATCCACTGAAGGAACGGGTTGCGGTGTCGGGCTTGAAGTGCCGGGCCGCGAAGGAGTCCCGTGCATCAGTCGTAGAAGTCCAGCACCTCCACCAGTGTCGCCACGTGCAAATAACAGAACACAAGGCTTCCTTTCGACGTTAACAGCAAGGCTCTATTGGCACATAAAAACAATGCGCAAAAGCAGACGCGCAAGGTCGTCTTCCTCGAAAACGCCAGAGACCGCCACACGTGATTCTGGCTTCTTCCTCTTTTTGTGCTTACGGCTAATAACCGTGACAATATGTTTTTAACACACCAGCGTGAGCATGTTGTGGGTCGGCATGAAAATATGCACAGACATGGGATCGCATGTGGAGTGGCATAACCAAGAGCCATCTACGACTATCCGCGTGGCAGTTTCTGCGGTATAGTTGCGCGTCCCGTATCTTGAATTGTCTAACTTGGCGGCGAAGAACGCGCGGGTACGCAGACGTAGAGGATTCGGAAAGAATGCTAAGTAGAGATGTTATTTATGGTTATTTCCACTGTTCGGATGACAGGCTTGAGACGGAAATGGGAGCGATGGAGAGGTTGGCTTCCGAATGCAGGTCTGCGCTGGATCTCACTGGTGATCATAAGAGGGCGTTCGAATCAGAGTGTTTCGTTTTGAGCGGTAGGCGACACGAATGTTGAATTCTTGTAGGCGAAGAGCCCAACGTGCAAGGTGACCTGAAGGAACTTTTAGCGACGTCAACCGACAAAGTGCGTGGTGGTCTTTCACAACGTCGAAACTGTCCGCACAAGTAAGGACGAAACTTGCTTAGCGCCCAAACGATTGCGTGGCATTCTTTCTCAGGTACTCAGAAGTTCATTTCCGCTTTCGTGAGTGCGCGACTTGTATATGCGACGACGTACTCTGGAATACGGGGCTTTTGTTGCGCGAGTACTGCTCCCAGGCCAACGCCACCGGCGTCTGTGTGCACTTCAGTTGGGGCACTTGGCCGTAATGACGTAGAATGGGTGGTGACGTAAGCAGGTGGCGCAGTGTAAGGAAGGCTTCGTCACATGCCGGGGTCCAGTTAGAAAGATTAGCTGGACCGTTCAGTGGTTGTGTAAGTGGGGCCATTATTGATGCAAAGTTGTGGACGAAACAGCGCAAATACGAGCACAAGCCGATGAAGCTTCAAAGTTCTTTGAGTGAAGTCGGCTTCGGAAAGTCGGCTACGGCTCGAAGCTCGTCCGGGTCGGGGAAAATTCTATCCTTTAACGCAACATGACCAAGTATAGTAAGTTGGCGAGCCCCGAAGCGGCACTTCTTGAGGTTGAGCTAGAGGTTTGCTTTAGTAAGGCACTGAAGAATTGTGCGCAGACGGTCGACGGGGGTAGGGAAATCAGGAGAGAATACGATAACATCATCTAGGTAACATGAGCATATCTGCCATTTAAGGCCGCGTAAAATGGTGTCCATCATTCGTTCAAACGTTGCAGGTGCATTGCACCGACCGGATGGCATAACTGTGTATTCGTATAGGCCACCCGGCGTAACGAACGCTGTTTTGGGATGGTCACACTCTGCCATCGGACCTTGCCAGTAACCTCAACGTAAGTCGAACAAAGAAAAAAATTCCGCACCATGTAGGCAATCGATAGCGTCGTCGATGCGGGGAAGAGGGTATACATCTTTCCGTGTAATTTTGTTCAGTCACCGGTAGTCGACACAAAATCTAATCGAACCGTTTTTTTCTTCACTAGCACAACACGTAAAGACTAAGGGCTAGAAGATGGCTTGATGACACCACACTGAAGCATATCGTTCACCTGTTCTGCAATTACACTCCGTTTCTTGGGTGACACGCGGTAGGGGCGTTGCCGCAAAGGAGGGTGCGTTCCAGTGTTGATTGTGTGAGCGACGGAGATAGTTTCACTCAGTGTCTTTTGAGGAAGGTCAAATGAATTTCGGAATTCATGCAGAATGGTTATTAGCTGGTCCCATTGAACGGAAGGCAGCTTGTTGTCGATCGTACGATTGAAGATATCCGAGGAGTAGTCATCCCGCGTAAAAAGAGGAGTAACAGCGTTCAGTTGAAGTTGCTGGCCAGGGTCATGGGACTCAAAGGGCACAATAACATTGTCATCAACAGGAAGAACATAGCCCAGTGTTTCGTGAGCTCTTAAGGTGAGAGGGCATGCGCTAGGATTGCAAACGACGATTCTGGAAGTATCTTGGTGAGGTGGCAGAACGGCGTACGGCAGAGACGTACTGTGGCGGCGACTGAAAACGTCAGATGGGGAGAACACAATGGTAGAGCCGGACAATTCAGTGCGATTGACGGGAACAACGATGGCACTAAGAGGAGGAACATCAATGTCGGAAGCAATGACAAGCTTGCCAAGGTGAGTGTGCTCATTGTCGGTTGATGGTGCATGAGAAAATAGGGAAAATTCCAACTGCGCGCGAGCGCAGTCAGTTACTACGTGGGGACACGACAAAAATCCCGTCCAAGTATGACGTCGTGTGAACAAGTGGTCAACGCGAGAAACACGATGTGGTACAGGACGTCTTGAATGATTACTCTCACCGCACATGCTCCGACTGATCGAATTGGTTGCGCGCTCGCGGTATTTAGCAAAACGTCAGAAGGCGTCGTCGTTACTTTTCGTATTGAACGGCAGAGTTTTTGACTCATCACAGATACGGTGGCACCGGTGTCTACAAGTGCAAGAGTTCGGAGACCTTCAACAAACACTTCCAGAACGTTTGTGGGGGACATGCGAGGAATTCTACCATTTGACGATTTTGCAGCTCGTGCCTCCGGAGCTGAGGCAGGCAGTTTTCCGTCTCTACGGGGTTCGGTCGTTACGCAGAGGGGATGGAAAATGGTAGCGGCTTGGTGAGGATGAGTGACGGGGACTGAATGGTCGGTAGTCGGCCGCAGGTTGTTGGTCCAGTTCGGTTGGTGACGAGTCGAGTTCCACTGATTGTCCTTCGTATTGACGGGGCAGTTTTCGCTGAGCATTGTACGAAGACGGGAAAAAGTAGTCAGAGTACCTCGAAGCTGCATCCGGGCGCGCTGCAAAGCGCCGGCGACAGAAGCGCGCCATGTGACCTGGATATCCGCATGCTTCACAGATCGGGCGATTGTCAATTGTGCGCCAAGGGTTTCCGTTATAGCACTGCTGAATTACGTGAAATGGCGTCGTTGGTACTCGTGCAGGCTGGGGAGCCGGCCCAAGCGGAAGTTGTGGCGGAATAGCAGCAACAGCAGCATAAGTCAATGGCATGGTGACAGGTGTTGTCTGAGAGACGAACGACAGTGCCTCAGAGACCTGAGCCTGTTTTACTTGCCTGATAGCGGGCGCCAGACGCTCAGAAGAAGGTTCCGTTGCCGGTAGATACGACAGGCACGAAAGTTGTCGGGCCACCTCCTCGCGCACATAGTGTTTGATTTCCGACATTATGATGATGAGGTCTCCACCGAGGGTCAATGCCGCAAGAGTTTTGTTGGTAGCCGCTGGCCGCCTTGTTGTTTGCGCAGCTCTTCGAAGCTCTGGCACATAGTGGCGAGTCCGGACACGGTAGGTGGGCTGTTGGCCAGCAGCATCTGGAAGGCGTCGTCATTTATCCCCGTCAAGATGTGTTTGATCTTGTCTGCTTCTATTATTGAAGGGTCAAAGCGCATGCACAAGTCAAGCATATCCTCGATGTAGCTTGTGAAGCCTTCCCCTTGAAGCTGTGCGCGTTCGCGTAGGCGCTGTTCGCCACAAAGCTTGCGTACCTCCGGGCGACGAAACACATCGGTAAAGCGTAGCTTAAAAGCACCCCAAGTGGCGAATTCCGAGTGGTGGTTGTTAAACCAGAGACTCGCAACACCTTTCAAGTAGAAGGGTACATATTGCAGCTTCGAAGGGTCGTCCCACTTGTTGCTTGGGCCTACTTTTTCAAATGTCGACAGCCAATCTTCTACGTCTTCCTCATCGGTAGCGTCGAAAAAAGGTGGATCGCACACACGTAGTGCAGTGGGCATGATGACCATCGGAGGCTGGGTCGTACCTTGCTGGGAGTTTTCTGCATCCATTTCTGGGATGGCAGGCAGTTTCCTGTTACGGAGTTCCAGGTTGAGTTACCCCGCACCTCCACCGCTCTGAAACGGGGTTTAATGGCGTATGTGGTATTTGTACAGTAGGTCTATGATACGGCAAGCGGGCGGTAGCAATTGACAAAGGAATCTAAGCACTCGGGGCAACAGCTCGCGCTCGGCTCCTCTACCTAAAGGCGTGACCCACTGCGGCACATAATCTTCCTCTCTACACATGCATGAACTTCACTGCATGACTCGGGCTGCAATTCCAAGCATAAGCTCTCACAAGAAACTGTGATAAGTGTTCACTTTGTTCAGACTGCAGATATTTAGGCAAAATCGGTTGACATCAAAAATATGAAAATAGGTGTGCATTTTTACCGTAAAGTATCGCACACCTAAATAGTGTGACGAGAACACTCGCAGATAGAGCAGCTGAGTTTGTGGCAAGTGTTCCTTGGTTGTATGGGTAGTCACATTCATTGGGCCTCTTGTGCAGCCCTGGCAATGCTATGAAAAAAGCACATGCTAGTGTCTCCATTCCAATTTCAATCGCGAGTGTGCACTGTAAAATACCGAGCATGCGCTCCATCCCCTCCCGCGAATATTTTTCAACCTGTTCTCCACCACGGAATGCTGCAGGAGCAGTTCTTGGGAACCAAAGTTCTGAGATTTCTTATATATGCGCAAGATTTTTTTTAACACTTTTACAATGTGATGCCTTGAGGCTGCATTCTGACTTGTCACAAATTGTCAGAACATTTGTAGAACATCTTTCCTGCCTTGTAATAACACCCGAATTTTCACACAAGGATTCTCCTCGGGTCTGTAAAGCAGTAAATGCGTGTGTATTCAATACAGCATTTCATTAGAAACACAAGTGTGCATTTTTCATAAAGGCACTTTTATATTGAATTAGTGTCCGAGACCAAGCAAGGGTCCGCTTCCAGATCATCTTTCAGCGTCGAGGGGATTATTTCTCGGGATTTTACAGTAGTATGAAGTTGGAGGTAGTGCTTGGGCCAGTGTGCATCTCTCACTTTAAAGTACTAAAAACCTGGAAGCTTGTACCCCTACGCAAAGAGAAGAAACAGAGCATACCAAATATGTTTGCACTGTTTCAAGTTTTAGTTCACCATGGTGAAACTCGCATGTCCATCAAAAAAGTTGTCCAACTGATGGAAACCTTCAGCCATGTGTAGCCTTTGAGCTTCGGAGGACACACTTCCCACGTTACCAGTCATAGTCAGCATGGCTATACACTGTCGTCCTTTATGAAAGGGAAAACGCGAGCACGTGGCCTGCGCTCAGCGGCGACTGGCTGCTGTACCATCAACGTACAGCTGAAGAAAGCGTGCCTGCTTCTGTTTTTATCAGCGCCTATTCAATGGCCATAATTCATTCTTTTGTTTGCCAATAGATGCCTTCAAAAGCCGTTGTGCTTTGTTTAGCGGTTGCTTTGGTTGTTCCAATTCAGTTAGTAAATAATGGTAAGAAAGTACCAACACAAAAACTCGACGTGTCATTTCTTTTGTTACAGTGAGCGGCTAATGACCCAGTTATCTTGACTGCAAACCTTTTTTAACGGAGCGTACATCAGTTAAATTGTTTAAAGACATTTTCATAGTTCTCTGCTCGGGCCCATCAACATTGCCTCACAAGGTACCACAGTGCTGCAGACTTGTAAGACTGCATATTTTTTGCTTTTTTGAGAAAATCAGCGCACGGGCTAGTTTAAATGTACATGTAATGTGTGCATGTTGCAAGAAATTGTCCTCTGTGTCACGCTTCCTATCCCCCATCTTCCTAGAATTATACGCATTGAGATGTGATACACCTAACACTACAACTACACTGACTTTCATTTCTCTTTGGCCCAGGTGAATGAGCTGGTCAGCTACTCTACATCATTCTTGTTAGGTTTTTTTCTTTGGATGTTTAATGGACACTAAAGAGTGAAGTAAGTTTTCGCATACTATTGAGTATGATAACACAGCACCACTATTACCACGACACGACGCTTGGCAAGTGCGAAACTGTGCAAAGAAAGTGTCTCACCAAACACCATGACATCATTATTTTGATGATATTTACTGGGTTCTATATACCTTATACTCAATAAAAATACGTACATTGTCATGTGTGGGTGTAATAGACCTAGCATGCGAAGTTTTTTGAACATATCACCGATCCAATCGCAAAATTGTGAAAAATACATTTGAAAAATTTTGACGTCACGCAGGGACATTTCGGCACAAGTTTCAAAAGTGAAACTTCACTCTTACTTTTCTCCGCTACTAATGAACATATGGCATTGACATTAGCGTTCTCAGAGTGCAGGTTGTCAATCTAAACAAAGTGACTGTTTCTCTTCAGTATCTTTGTAAGGCTTTTGTAGAATACACACAAGAAGCTTGGAAATCAAGTGCAAAGCTGCACAGCAAACTGGTGTTGAGAGTACCGAGTTTGTGTAATGTGATTTCACCCATGTCGCATTGCTGCAGTGAAGGGAACCAAACTGCTCGAGACTACAGCAGCAGGGGCCTATAAGTTCCTCCAGAGTTTCCTTCCACAGTTTCAATCACATAGGTTCAATAATGGCAAAACATGAAATTTATTCTACTTGTTGTTTACAACTATACCATAAACAGAGACTAACACATGCATTATTCTTGGTTAAGATGTAGTTTTTTTATCTTTCAGTGGATAAGTTGTCTTGAGGTTACGTTGAAAATATTGAATATACAATCATTTTGAAGAATAGATTCAATATCTTTGCTGCCAGCCTCCTTTTTGACATGCATTCATGACACTTGCATTACTTGGCAATCGTAAGAAGTTTCACCCTAGTAGTAAATTTAACATGCACCACCCTTTCAGCAAAATTAACTTTCTAGATATGACGGTATCTATTGAAACACTCTTTAATGTGAGGTATAAAAAATACAAATCATCGGCCCACACCATGAAGATATAGCAGTCAATGCCAATCAGAAAAGAAAAATGAACAGGGCAGAGCCAAGTGAAATTTTGAGGAGGAGGGTTGTGCAGGAGAAGTGGACTCCACCCCCAGTTGAACCGGACAAAAACAAGAAAAAAAGATCTTGGTTTGGTTTATAATGTTGTTCTTGCTGCTAACATGTTTGGTCAAATTTAATCATCAGAGGTGAATTCTTGTGATGCGCATCTCAATGGGGCAGTCTTGGAGTTCTTTCTTTCACAGAGCAATCAAAGGTCACGCTCTACATAATGCCAATACATAGACCACACAAGCCATCATCTATGATACAGCAAAAAAGAAATATTCGTCAGACAGGCGAAGCGTTTATGAAGCGTCTGCAGCGACAACAATCACTATGCTCACCAAATAACCAGACCAAAGGAGACATTTGGCAAAATGACCTGCACAACACTCTGAACAAAATCCAACTTGAAGCTTGAAAATGAGGAAATCATCACTAGCTGAACATGTCCCATGGCGCAGCCAAACCAGCCGCTAGCCTTTGCAATCAAATACCGAAATGCACCTACAAACTTAAATAATATCTTTCGCAAGTATTACCCAACATTAACTAGCAACGAGCCGCTTCGGAAAATGTACCCCGACTTGTTAGTGCATACAAAAGTAAACCCGCATTTTTTGTACATATAATACCTAGTGGTCATCTAAGATTTAAGACTTGCAAACACCTTCAAGGTTATGTTAGAATAAAAAGCACTAGAAGTGATTTAGGCATAGTATAAAATCTAGTTTTACCTGCACTCGTTCAAACATTATCCACATGATTAAATATACATATTGTCACAAACAGGACGACATTTCAACATGGTGTAGTAGCACAACTTTAACAGGAACACAGAGTACAAGAAAACACGACACTCGCTTTTCTTGTCCTCTGTGTCCCCGTCGAAGTTGCCCTACTACACCACATGTTAAAATGATATCTCACCAACTAGCCCAGCACTCAACTCTACTGAACAAACAGGACAACCTGTTAACGTTTCATTAATTAGGTATCAAGCAAGCATGGAAAATAACTGGAAGCAATGGTGCAGCAATTTATAATTGCAGGACATATCTCTAAAAATAATAAACCTTAAACACAGTAACCAGCTTTTTGAAAAAGAAAAATGCCGCACCTTATTCACAAGTTTAATACATTCTAGCCAACAAGTATAAATGTTTCAAAGGGGCCACTTGAACCAATTTGACATGACACATACACAACGAAAACCTATAAGAAATAAGCCATTCTTCAAGGAATTTCTAAGGCTAATTATTCCCATTGTCAGGTGGTGCTTCCTCGAGGCAAAGATAATTCAGCGAAATGTCTTCTCCTTTTCTACCCATCCATGCAAAACACTTGCTCCCTCCTGCTTCTCATTTCTTTCTGTTTGATGGGCTTTTGATTAATTGCCCTTTTTACCCTGGCGCAACCCATTACGGGGGATTGGCTTTCAACTCACCCAATTCAGCATGCCGACTCCTCGTTTTCATCTCCCCGTTTTCACATGTGGCCTTTTATGCTTTAAGTCGGAGAAGAGGGTGTGCAGAATATACAAAATGCACTAAGGTAGGCAAGGGATGAATTTCGGCCTTGTTGGTACAACATAATTGAAATGTTTTGTGGTCATTTGCTGATTGTTAGCACCACTGTATGTGGGTTCCCTTCACCTTGATAAATCTGCCCTACACAATTCAGATAGGTCGGCAGTTGCAGCCTTGAAGAATTCTGCATGTTAAGACGATGGCCCTAGTGACAACCCGTGTTCACAAATGTTTCATCTCTTTAAGCTTGTCTTCCTCACAACTTCTGTGTTTTTTGGTTTCATAACATGACACTTCTGATTTAAAAAATGATAAAATTGGTACTACCTTGTATAATCCATGTTATTATTAGCTCATTTTTGTCTGTATTTCGGTAGCTTTTCAATGCACCCATTGTCTTGGTTTCCTTTGAGCAATCATTTGACAGAGTCAGTAAACCAGCAATTGCTCTTCATCGTTTATTTCCCGCCAACTTGCCTCTACAGACTAGTACATACTATATTAAGACTGAAAATATGAAAGAAACAAAAAGAATGATGTTTTTACACTGTAGCACCGAAATTGGCATGTTTAGTAATTGCGTCTTTTTATTTTATATGCCAGCATGTCAAGTTCCGAAGGCATGACTGCTGGCTCACTAATGAAGAGTTCATTTCTGGGTGAAAATGAAAAACATTTCACCCCCCCCCCCCCACCAACCCTCATCTGCAATTTTTTTTCGGTGGTTCAATATTTGAAATACCATAAAAATTTTAAAAGTGGGCCAAATATAACATATTACCCTCATTTGTTATGCAGCACTGAGCAGCTGACTCATCCATCACTCAGTGTCAGCGCAGCCGATTTTACCTTGTTGAAACGCTCCAGCTGCAGATCGGGCACAGCAGAAGAGCGAAACGTGATCCTGAAACCAGAAACGTGTTTAAATTACACACGCAATAAACGTACATCATGAGTACACGTATAGCAACAAGAGAAATACGCAACACGCATGGCGGAAGTAGGGTAAACAATGAAAATCTTACTTTTATTGTCAAGATCTGTATTAGCCTTCACAATAATCTTCTCAGGCTGCTGTACAAACTGAGTAACTTGCGCAGCGAGAACGTTTTCGAATTATGGTACATTAACAAAGAGCGGTATTACCGCCACTGCCACGAAATTAATGTTGCAAAAGCGCGTGCACCCGGAGATTAGTTAGAGGTTGACCGCTTACCCGTCCTTGACACGAGGTGCACTGTGAAGCTGTGAGCATTTGTGTTCATCATTGTCGTCACTCAAGAGTAGATTTATCGCGAGGAAGAGTGCTTGTCGCAAATAAATACGTAGCTTGAACTTTGCACTGGTCCAACGACAAAACCGGAAGCCGCCATGACACTTTTTCGCATAGGAAAAAGACCCAGTGCCAACGTAAGCCTAAGTTGTTGTGAGTGAAATTCAACGCAGCTACCACTTCAAATACAGCAGCGATGACCGGCGATTTGTGCCTAATACGTTTAAATTTTTAATCTTTCATTTTAAATGTTTCACAAAAACGATCTCTTCACATGCTTGAATACCATATTCATCATCATCAGTAAGCCCGCCAAAATCAAATGGAGAACTTCGAGGACCCAAAAATGCCATAATAATAATAATAATAATAATAATAATAATAATAATAATAATAATAATAATAATAATAATAATAATAATAATAATAATAATAATAATAATAATAATAATAATAATAATAATAATAATAATAATAATAATAATAATAATAATAATAATAATAATAATAATAATAATAATAATAATAAATCATTATTATTATTATTAATATTATTATCATTATCATTAATATTATTATTATATTAGAATTTTCAGAGAAATTGCAACGCTCATCTAAAAATAGAGCAGAGCCACAGTCACACGCATTCTCAGCACTGCCTCAGAACACTCCTATGCGAGGCCATAGAACAAGAAAAAGTATGACATAGAGGAAATGAACAAAACCATAATATATTGATCGCTAAAACGCAACTGCAGTTAGGTTAAAGCACTAGGGCAAGAAGTAAGCAAACTCTCCCAAATCTCAAAAAAAACAATCTACAAAAGCTACCCACTCAATATCTAAAGTTGAATTAACTGAGATAAAAGAATGAATAACAAAAAGAGAATTGCCGACGTGGGGATTTATAGCACCGAAGAATTAAATGAAGAATTCAAAGAAAGGACAGAGCATGACAGCAGGAAACTAATTACGAATGCACGTTCCAACGACTAGAGTAACATAATCAGCAGTCTCAACGCCTATAGTAAGGTGACAGAACACTTTTACTACAGCTCACGAATAAGCCATCTAACAGAAAAAGAAGCCAAAGTTCAACAAAACACTCAAACTCCTTGAGTAAATATGGACAGCTAGAAAGAAACATAAAATCAGAAGCTTAACCAGGAACAAATCTCCTTTAATATTCTACTCTAAGAGAATGCAATAGAACCCTTCAAATCATGACCAAAGAAAAATCATGCAGCAAAATTGTTGACCCGATCAAAAATGTAGATTTCGTGTTTATTAAGCGTGTGACAGTTTATGCACAATGCCTCACGTACTGTAGACTCAAATGTACAACCGAACTATAAAAATGCCAATACAAACAAATACAGAAAGAAAGAGATGAAAGATTTGAAAAATTATACACAGATCAACAGATGTCCCAATGTGGATCATAGTCATGCGCTGTCAAAGTGAAAAATCTGCGAAACGAAACGCATCGTTCACTTAGCTTGCAGAGAATAATAAAAGGCATTCGACTCGGCAGAGATACCAGCAGTCCTAGAGTAGTTAGTGCATAATGCATGCATGGATATCCTAGCCAACATCTACAGAGAGTCCACAGCAGACAGACAGACAATGAACTTTATTAAGGTCTTGAGGGGCGACTAGAAAGGTCTCTTTATGAGGGAGGAGCTGTCGCAGAGCAGAAAAAGTTTATTCGTGAAGTGGATCTGGCAAAAAGACCAAATTTGAGCAATGTTTACAGCATGCTTAGCAGAAGTATTTGAGCCACCATGTTGATAAAAAACACGAATAAACATTTACAAAGAATACCTAGGTACTTACGCTTTGCAAATGACATTTTGCTTTTTAGCAGTAGTGAACTACAAATAAACTGAGTGTCTAAACCGTGAAAGTCTTCAAGTAGTGTTACAGATATAATAGTAAAAGACAACTATCTAATGTTATGAGGCCAAACAAGAGAGCGAGAGTTCGCAACGGCACACTAGAATCCTTACAACATATATGTATTTAAATCAGATATTCATAGGACACACTACTCATAAAAAGGAAATTCAGCAAACGTTATGAATGGGCTAAAGCTTTAAAGGCAGACATTCCCAAATCATAAAAGGCAAGTTACAACTGTCCCTAAAGCAGAAAGTGGTCAACTATTGTATGCTGCGAGTACTAACATATGGTGCAGAAATTTGACTGATAGTAAAAAAAGAAAAAAAAAGTCCAGAACAGACCAAGAACTACGCAAAATAGAAACAGAAAAGGGCTAGCATACCACAGAGATAGTAAAAAAGCAGAGCTCGATAGAGAACAAACAGGGTGATATGACATCCTAGCTGATATTAAGAAGAAAGGGTGGACTTGGGCAGGTCAAAGAATGTGAGGGAGAGACAAGTGACCAGTTAGAGACATTGTGTGGCTACGAAAAGATGGGAAAAATTGCTGATAAAGGCAGAAGGCTAGATGGGATTTGCATGCGTAAGATCCAATGAGCTTGCACAGGGTTGGGAAAATTGTAGGTAACTGGGCGAAGCCTTCATATAGCATTGGACATAAAAAAGGCTGAGATATAAGAAGAGCATGTGTTATCGAGCTTTGCACATCGCAGGTTGGCTTCAATACCAACAGGTTATTCAACTCACTTCGCAGGGCTACTGCTTACGTATTGTAGTTGTACTACAAACTGCTTTTCGACATGTTTCTAGCAACGCTGAAACATACCTGAAACATTTAGCAGAATCATGTACAGCCATGTCTCCGACTCTGTATAGTGCATCTGCAGCCAGGCTTAATCCGTGGTACGTTGCGGAAGTTGTGGGCTCCGACGTGGTGTGCCCAGCAGCACGCGTGACCTAATGGACATGCTGGGCTGCTTTGCACAAGAGTGACCATGTTGAAAGGTGTGTCTGTTTAACCGTAGATGGATCGTTCCTCAGAGCGCTTTCAGCACGTGAATTCTGAGAGATGACGCGTTTCGACAAATAACACATGCCTGACTAGGCAGTTGTTATTGTGCCTGGTCATGTATGATACGTTTGGCATTGTAAACCTTCTTTAGCAGCAACCACTCCAATTCGAAACTTAAGCACATTGCTTAAAGAAGGTAAAAAATAAGCGCACCTGCCACCACAATTCGGATTTTAAAATTTTACATATTTGCTAACACAACTAAATGAAGGCATGACTACCCCGAAAGGCCATGTTCTACAAGAAGTGAGTGCTCTTTTCGGAGAAGTCAGTCACACCTTCATTTGGTCATGTTACGAAAGTATGTGAAATCATAATTTGTGGCAGTAGGTGTGCTTTCTTCACCTGCTTCGTTCACTTTGCTTCAGTTTGGACCTGGAGTGGCTGGAACTGAAGAAGCTTGGAGATGCCAAGTGTTCTGCAGCCCACATCACTGAGGCAAACTGGAACCTGAAGATGAGGCATGCCCGCTGTTTCATACGGAAGAAGCCTGCTCGCACGACCTGGGAAGGCCTCACTGGGCTGGGAAATGTTCCCATTTCAGAAAGTGTACGCTATGTACTAAACAAAGGCCCAAAATTCAGCAACGAAGCTTTGTCGCTGGCTCACTAATTACTGGCATTGCACCGACGAGTTGCGACAAAAGTCGATGTCGCAGTTAGGCACTATTGCTTACAAGACAATGTCTAAGCTCTAGCAGGAACAGGGGAAAAACCCTCTCCGTCAGGAGAATACGTTGGTGGATGTTGTCACTCTTCAAGTGCAACAATTTGTGCCCATTTCAAGTGAATAAAAGTAGTGGCTCCTTTAGTATTGGATGTAAACTTGTGTAATTTCAAGGCAAAACGAGCAGTCTACATGAACTTCGTCAAGTTAAAAGACATCAAAACAAAAGTTTTGAAGAGCAAGGCAGTGGCTCTGAGTAAGGACTTGGAATTTGCACAACTAGCAGAGTCTATTGCATACTGCAGCTAGCAAAAAAAACACCCTTTCTGTGTTTTTTACGGCCAAGACGCATAAGCCGGGTGTTTCATTCAGGACAACTGTGAGTGAATGAGGTATCTGGCATTACATGATTAATCAGTTTTTAGTGAAGCGACTAGACTCGATTGTCATAAGAGACCCATTTTAAACGGGAAATTTCCCATGCATTATCCACTTTCTTCAAAAAATACTTCGATGGGTACATGTTCTTGCTAGATGTTGAGGACCTATTTTATTCTGTGCTGCACGGTGAATTGTTTTTCTACATAAGACGTTGCATAGACGAGAGTTGTGTGGTTGGCTTCAGGAATGCAGCGGGCATGGCAGTATAAGCTTTTATGTTCCTTCTCAAGTTATATGTTAAAGGTAGCTCGTATGTTGCTCCTGTGTTGTGCAATATTTTAAGTTTGACCGTAACCGCTTTTATTACGTTACACCAACATTTTAATTAGTGGGAGGATTTAGAAGTTCTTATGTATGATGATAATTTTTTATTATTTTAAAGCAACTAACCACCGTCACATAGTAGCTCTTTGTGAACAATATTATAGCAGGCTTTCACAGACTGAAAAAGGATTGGTGTTTAAACATAAGTTGAAGGTTTGTGAATTTTTGCAGTTTTTGGCTTATAGCATTACCTTGCAGAGTCGTCACAGCTGTTGGCTTTTTTGTCTAGGTGTGATGAAAAATTGCTTCCATACGAGTTGACGCATTCCAAAACTGTGAAAAGGGCCATAGCTGAAAAATACCCAGATTAGGCATGTTGCAGGGTCGTGCTAACACGTTATGCAGAAGACTTTTCGAAACCAATTGGACAGGTTGTCTGTGGTTGCTTTCCTTCGCATGCTCCTTAACGCTGTAGCTGAGTTGCTCCACCAGACTATCTAGAGAAAACACCATGGTACTGGGGTAGAGAAAGAGCGCAGAACAGCGAGACCTGAGATTGTACTGTGTATGCACCGAGCTTCACATGACCTAAAAATGATTGCAAACAGAGATGGCATGCCGATTCTTTTTCTGCGCCATGAAAATCATCTCAGCTTTCTCATGTATACTATCCTATGGAACAAACAAAGGTGGGTCAGGCAAAAGGCAAGCCAATTATACACAAAATGTGTCAACGTGGTCATTTATGAATTTCCATTATCCTACGGCAAAAGATGAACGTTGGCCGGGCAAGAATATGCGTGAATAAGCATGCACAGAAACATGAGCTTTCGTTAAAAGATAAAGATGGGGTACATTTGCTGATGCATTGCGAGTGTCATAAGTGTGAGCAGTACCTGAACGAAGCTTAAGGGACTTTGCCAGGCAGTAAACACTCGCATAGAAGGCAGGAAGACTGGAATTTATCAGCAGTGTAGTATCAAACATACTATGAAGTTTCTCCCGTGCATGCAGAATGTCGTGTACTCAACCCCATTTTCATGCGGGCGAGAGTACATTGGTCAGACCGGGCGTTGTGTCAATATACGGCTAAGGGAACACCACAGTTCCTTGAAAGGATTTGCGCATTCACATTTGTCTTTGCATTGCCGCGAATGTGGATGCCACCCACTTTTTGAAAACACAAAAGTACTCTTCAAGCACCCAGACAAGCTTTCAAGAGAAATTATGGAGGCATTTTTTATAAATAAGAAAGGGTCTCAATGCGTTAGCCAGCCGTCTATCGCCTTACTTGGTAATGAATTATCTTTGTTAGATAGTGGCTAAAGTTCATTCGTCTGCTCATGCCCGGTTTTCCTGGCGACATTGGAATCTTATAGTTTGAAGTATGTGTTATTTTTGTGGCAAGATTGCGTGCACATGACAAAGCCTTGTCGCCGTGTATAATTTTATCGATTGAGGGGGCTGGTTTGGTCACGAGGTCTTCTGTTCTGTCTATATATATATTCTCGTGTTTTCAATAAAAATTTCAGTTGAAAGTCAGCGCTGTACCGTGTCCTTCTATCGCTCCTGTCCGGGTGTTTCGCGTAGTTAGTCTGCTCTCAATGTGAGCCTAGCTTACTCCACACATGTGTGCCTATAATTTTTGATGCAGGATATGATGAATAAACTGTCGAAACTTTGAGCTCCCCTAGACCCCTTTTCTCATTATTTTGTCATTAAAAACATCCATGTCTTTGTGGCTTCTACAAGAACATAGACTGATTAGAATAGCAAACAGTACTTCTAGCCTGACCTTTGAATCTTGAAAATCCGTAGGGGCAAATTTGACATAGAAGAGGGACACCGCGTCTGGGTAATGCAGACCAGGGAGACATGAGGCTATGACAATTTAGCAATATGCAATGACAAGAAGAATGAATGCAATGATTCTGCGAGCATTCCAAGCTAGAAAAAGGCTAGGGCTGACCAGTGTCTTCTGTCGCATAAGCCATGACATAATAAAAGCAACCACCGTCACCTCTGCCACCATCTGGAACGTTAGAGCACTACCAAAGGCTGCATTCATTGTTTTTCTGCACAGGCTTACGGCATGCAGCTCCATAAAAGTAAAGCGAGGGCACATAAATGCTTCAATGTGGTAGTGTCAGAGCGCATACTCAAATCTGTTGAAAATCACTGCTTTTTACATAGCAGTTTTTTAAAAGAACTTTAAGTCGGTCCGAAGGCAACGTTACATTCTACAGATTTTCGCTGGTGAATGGAAATTCTTCGTTAGATTGGAAACTTCGTGAGATAGTTTTGCTAGATGGAGTCTTAATCGTATTTATTAGCAAAAATTACACATTGAGGAGCCGTGAAATTTTTGTAAACGGGATGTTGGTGCTGGAGACGACGTTTTGACGAAAGGAGTTGTCTTTTACAAGGCTCAACAAAATTTTATGAAATTTCGTTCAATACAAGAACCATATTACTTTATCATTGGGCCTATCTCAAGAAATGAAGTTATTTATAATATAGAGGAGCTGAAAATTGTAACATTACGCCATTTATTATTGCACACACGCATCGACGAAGACCAAAAGCTGGTATCGTGCACTGACTACTAAGCGCGGACAAACGTGCTAATCTGATAGTGATGTAAAGATCAGATCCTTTTGATTAAAAAAATAACACGCAGGAAAACTAGTAATATGACGCAAAATCACATTGCACTTCCTAAAGAATGAAAAGTCGTTCAGTTTTCCATGTGGCACTCGATTTAGCGAGACCGAACCTATAGATGTGCTTGAACGTATTGTAACACTGGGCAGGACTACATGGGCACTAGAGAAGGGACAAATCGCTCTTGTGCCCGCATAGTCGTGCGCTGTGTAAAAATATGTTAACGTACTGTCCCCAACTGGTCCAACTTTCAGTCCTTCTGTGTAGATGTGCTTATTTGCGGACTTCCCATTATTACAGACCAAACAACTCAGTATGATGCATCTTTTCTGCATAATTTTGATAGAATTGCTTTGTATATGTAGTAAACTGTTTTTCTTGCATGCTCGTATACTGACGCAACCAGCAGCCAAGAAGCTAGCGACCACAAAATTGCACAGAAAGGGTTTAAACATTCGAATGTGCGATCATACTGGTGTTACACGGGTACTTTTGATTGCAGTCAGCTAGGGCATCTGCGCCAAACTCGTTCCGGCGCAGCAGCGACAGACCTGTCGATCTCGATCAAAATTATTCTAGTGACACCAGTATTAGTCACCGCTAACTGTCTAAACTAATCGTATCAAATATGGTGAAGCCGTCATCTAACTGCGATATAAAAGGGTACGACATAGCAAATAAGAACTCGTGTGACAGTGGTGTTGTCAGTACAGTGTGTCACACCCTAAATCTCATTCGGAAGTATGTCTGCACAAACATGATCGCACCTACGCGAGTGTATTTCAACGCTACAGCTCGCATGAACCAGCCAACACTAACGTATCATCAATTGTGCAGGGAACTAAATTTGTCAAACAAACCACCACACAGCACACACAAGACAGTCAGCACTTGAGCATATCACATCGACGCGGGATGCTGGTCATTCAGCGCTACCGCTTGCACGAAACACCCATGGCGCTCGATCTCCCCCCCTTTGAAGGATCGATCGGCTGAGAATCACTGCCACATCACCAGATTCGCAAGAAATAGCACCGCAATCCATACACAGCGTCAGAAAACGCCAAAATCAACCTTGACAAAACTAGAGGAAGTGCTGACACTCGACGTCAGCGCACCGCTAGGGAGTAAAGCGCCTAGGGATGTTCGCGCGATTTGGGTGCCTAGGCAGCGCGCGGTCGCCAGAAAAGCACCTAGGGCGCAGCCACTCATATTAGTTCGCGCCATGACTCGCCGTGGCGCTGCAGTCACTGGCTGCAACCATAGAGTTTCTCAAAATTAACTAGAGGGCACTCTGGCACTGCGAACGTTCAGCGACCATGGGAATGATGGGTAGCACACACATTTGCGTAGTCTTCGTACTTGCGAGTGGCGAATCGTACTTGCGGATTCGTTTATTGCTGTGTTTCGGTTTTGTTTTGAAAGAAAGATTGAACCCTTTTAAACTTCGTGAGCCAATTCGGAAAGTAAGTCTAAAAAATAAAATGGTGAAGCGCAACCGCTGAACATTTGCTAGTACTTGTTTTGTAAGAAAACAGCTCCAAGCTACACGAACACAAACGGAGCCAAAAGCAGGCCAGAAGTACTAATATTAGACAAACGTGTGTACTACCCATCGTTCCCATGCTTGCTGAAGCGCCGTGCGTTGTAGCTCCCTTAGACACTAGCGCCTGAGTTCCCTCTAGGAAGTATTGTGGGAAACTCTATGGCTGCAACAGTGCTCGATTTTAATGTCGCAGCCCGGTGTCGCGATCGTGCTCACATCAACACAGAAGCGCGACAGCTAGATCGAAAAATCAATTATGACGCATCCATCACCTTGTATTCTTCCGACTTGGTGACGAGGTGCTCCTATTTGCATTTATTCGTACACCTGGTCTGTGGGAAAAATTTCAGCAACTTCTATTTGTTCACCTGGTCTGTGGGACAAATTTCAGCCACATTTCATTGGGCCTTACATAGTCATCAAGCAGATTTCCACGTTAATTGTCGTGTGACCCCACTTCTAGTCCCAACAAAACGCCATCACCGCACCACAGAGATCGTGCACGAGTCTCGCATGAAGCCTTTCAGGTGACGTTCTCTGTCGCATTGACTCTCTACGGCCAGGTTGGCCGCCTCGATGTGGGGGGTATTAGTGTGGGCATTCGTCATGCGCTCCGTTTTATATATGCATTATTATAATCATCATAATCCGTCTGGGTCTTCACTGGGTGCCACTACAATCATCATCGGCTGTGTGCACGCTCGCTCTGAGACTGCCCGCCAGCTGCTGAGCCCTTGGGCTCAATAAACGCTGTCTCAACCCAGACGTCAAATATATATAAGTTTTTGATGGAGCTTCTCGATAGCTGTATTTTCAATGTAAGTGATAATGCTGTAGGCCCGTGTGCACAGATTTGAGTTAACGTTAAAGAACACCAGGTGGTGTAAACTTCTGGAGCATTTCACTATGGCATCTAACATAAATATAAGGTAGTTTCGGGACGTTAAACCACACTTATCAATCAATAAACTCCCCCCAATTCAGTCAGCATGCGTGCACACTAATCACGTTCCCACTCCACGCTACACAACCATCTGAAATGAAACAGGCTTGTGTAGGCACCGATGAGTTTGCACTCGGCGCGAACATTCCTGCAGTTGCCCCAAAGAACGGGTGCTTTACTCCACAAGGAGGAAAGTGCCTTTCTTTGTGGTGCCATGTGCAATCTTTCGTGCACATTTCGTTTTTCGGAGGAGCAAGGAGCCCTTTGCGTGGTAACTGTGCAGTTACTCCGGAAATCATTTTTGAGTGTTTGTGCATCTGTACATCTCTGAGCTCATTCTTGCTGAGAGAGAGAGAACTAAGCAGCGCTGCGGGTGAGTGCTTCTTTTCTGTCAGAGTTGTACTTTGAGCTTTTAAGACAATTCAAGTTGAATGAAATTTAACTAGCCGATTTGCTAATTAGGCCATTATCGTGCAAAAAACTTCGACCTTTACCCTTCTCTTTGGACCACTGGGTCAAGCTGTGGGGTAAGCTTAGAAGGTGAGCTTCCCACTGTACTCGTGTTTACTGCTTTATTCATCGCCACTTTGCAAACTGGTGCAATCGCTGCTATAGTTACCATAAGAAAGGCTAATCAGACTTATCAGACTAAAGCGCAAACCTTTTGTGGCACTTCTAGTATGGCAGGACTAAAGCTTCAAAAAGGCTCGTCACAATCACCGCCTCACAGCGGCTTCGATAAAGCCGCCATGGCTGTATTGAAATTTGATTAAAGAAAAGAATTTTCCTAAAGGAGGATATGTTCTGACTGGCCCATAAAACGATTGCTCTTTGCCATCCGTAGCGAATCAAGCGCAACACTACTGTAGCCCGCTTTCCAATGCTGCATTACAAGGTGTGAAGGAGTCGCATAGGCGGACGGAACCACAAGGAACATACAAGAATAATCGTCAATAGAAAGATGTGGTGGCCGCTCTTGGGCGCCAGCGGGAGCTTGGTGAGGCGAAGAATCTTTTGAGCACCCTGTAAATGAGGAGCGCAAGGTGTCTGCCTCTTCCGATGTAACTCATCTATTCAAATGCATCAGAAACAGACTGCTTAAACATAGCCCTATCAGGGTGAACGGGCAACGGGTGATATGGAATCTGTACACAGCCATGTACAAGGAAGACTGCAAGAACGCAAGAGACCGGAAGGTTTGCCCCAAAATAACTGAGCACTATATATACCCGTATGATGTGCTCTTCCTAAATGAAGTGCTCAATTCAGCCGAGGAGACACATATCGGGCGCAGGGTTGGCGGCAAAACAGAGACTAGAGACCGAGTTGGCTGGTTTAAAAGCCCTGCGCTAAAAGACCCCTTGTCAGCCGATCATCGTTGCAGAAAATGGTTTTCCAGAAAAAAGCACCTGAAGTGTGTCTCGTTTTCCTTCTTGGATGATATTCTTTACTTATTCATCTTCGACCACGAAGGAGTCGACGTGGTTGCAAAAGTTCACGGCATTCTCTATGTAGATATGGCACGTATCAACAGGCAGTTTAGGGTGGTTGCGTTGATGTTGCTCATAACGGAGCTTTGTGAAACTGGGGCAGCCGATCGATCACTTCCGTAAATCCTGTCTTGAAAGCGGGACAGGTTTGTAGTTGACACTCATGATCACGGGACAAGAGCTTCGAAACGTCAGCATAGTAGACGATAATAGTTCGTAGTTTCACCAGATCGCAGCATTTGTTGGGCTCATAGACAGGCTCATATATTTAAAGGTAGTCCTTTGCATCAGGACACTTGCACTCTTAAAGACAGGAGAGTCACGTCACGACCAAACGACTCCACAGGTGGTGGAAGGGACGGCGGCTTCAGGCTGATTTTTTTTTGACAGCGTCGGTCATAATAGAGTTTGAAGGAGCTGGCAATGTTCGATTCTGAAGTTCACGTTGAGGCCATAAATTGCAGCAACCTCCACCAGATGTCTCACAAGCTTAAACTAAGTTATATTCATATATTCTGAATTGACAGTTGAGGCATACAGGAAACATATGACAAAATTTAGTGTTGATTGTCTGACTTAGGTGTCATATCAGCTGGCTTATGCGAAAAGTATTCATGATAGTACCCATGGTCTGCATATATTGAGTCCACCAGATGTTGGCGAACTCCGTTATTCATATATTAACTCACTTAAATAAGCCAAAGTAAAGGTTTCAGAGAAACTTGAAATGGCTGTTATCTCAGGGACAGTCGAATAGCACTAATAAAACACGTACAATGTCATGTAAATAACCAAAGAATGGACTGAAGCAGTTCAGCGTTCCATCATGATTAAAGATTTATTTAGATGCGCGCCAACTATATCCCAGGTCGAGAAAAATAGCAATCTCACACATTATATATGCGGATAAAACTGAATGATATAGCTGTTGCTGTTGCTTTATGGGAGCATGACCTGAAACCGAAAGCGTATTTCTGAAGCTCTTTACTCCTTGAAATGCTACACAGCGTGGGGCAATATCTCTAAGAAAGCATGCTGCTGCTTTCGCTGGAAGTAAGAAAAACGATTAAAAACACTTTTCAACGCTTTGTTCCTGAGAGTGCTTTCACGCTCATAGTCAAGTTCATGTAGATAGATTGTGTATAAAGCTAACTTCCATATCCAAAAATAATCCACAATACAGAACCACGCAGAATGAAATCTGTGCAGCAAGAACATTAATACATTACGAATAAACTTGAAAAACAGTATAAACTACAAGTTAACAGGTAATAAATTGCAGTCATCATTTGGATCAGTTATTTCTTACGTACATTTGAGAAGTTGTCATTTGTCGCTGCAGAAGAACATTTCTAGAAAAGAAAAGCTGTCGCTGCGCGCCACCTACTCGTAAGGTCGTTGGAATAAACTTCGCAATAGAAAATTGAGTTGTACTTATTCTGATTAATTTCAATGGTAAAAAATTTTTGATTTGACACAAAATTGATGATATAGAACATTTTGAGCTTTGTAATGTTGAAGTATATATATATATATATATAGGTATGGGATATGGTACAACGGGAGCGTTGTCAAGAAGGATAAATATATTTATTTCCCAACAGTTTCGGGAGAGGTCCTCCCTTCATCAGGGGATGAGTTATACTGACATGAACATCCAAACTTTGTTGCTGCCGCGTCCCTCTCGCCTTGAAGGATGTTTGCGAGAGTAAGAGGGAACTAAAAAAATGAAAGAAAAAAACAAAAAAGGGAGACGAAAAAAGACGAAAAAGAAAGAAAAGAAAGAAAGCAAAAAAGAGGAAGAACCACTATCAACACTGAGAATGAAAGCAACTGTCCGTGTACGTCCACATACGGTTCTTATCACGTGCTGTTCAGTTCTCGACGTGTGTCGGGTCACCCAAGATTGTCGCCGCGGTGGCGGCAGGGTCCGTAACAGTGTGCGTAAAGAAAGGGGTTCCCCTTAATGGGTCGGTCGGCGTGCGGCGTGCGTAAAGAAAGGTTTTCCCTTTAATGGGTTGGTCGGCTCTTTACCTTTAATCTTCGTCCATTTCCCTTCAATGGTCATCAAGTGGTAGGCGAACGTATGTTGTATGTGCATACAACATACGTTCTTTGTATGTGCATGTGGGAAAAAAAACAAGAAAGGACAGTGTACACGTACGAGTCAGTCAGAAAAAAGCATGGTCTCCAGCTATCAATCTTTGTCACCAATTTCCTCCTGGCTTACTTCTCGGAGGCAGTTGAGTTTACCGGGGTCCTCGTTGATGCCGGCTACTAATGTTCGAAATTTGAAAATAAAATATGCCTCACGCTGTTCGCTCTCACGTCTGTTTGAGAAACCGGACTGCAAAAGAGTTACGCTGATATTTTCAAAACTGTGGTTTGGCAGGCGCAGATGTCTAGATAAAGGTAGCTTCGGCAGTGAAGTGGCGTGGTACCGGTGATTATTGAACCGCAGCCGAAATGGCATGTCTGTTTGGCCGATATATTCTTGTCCGCAGATGTTGTAATGTAGCATGTATATTACGTTACTGGAGTCACATTTAAGGCTTTCAGTTGTGCAGAATTTGAAATCCGAGAAGTTCGCTTTAGATTCACGTGTTGTGAGCATCTGTGGGCATATCTTGCATCGAGCTTTCTCGCAGGGATGGAACCCTGATTGAAATTTGGAGGTGTTTGTCTTTGCTCTGACAAGAATGTCCTTCAGATTTTTTATCCCTGCGGTACACCACGTGAGGTGGCTTCGCGAAAATAGAAGTTAGTCGTTTGCTTTGCCTGATTATGTTGAAATGGCGGGAAAGTATGTTGTTGATTCGTGGCGCTGATGAGGAGTAAGTTAGTACAAGGTTCGTTTGGGAAGTCATTTAAGATACTTGTTTGTTCCCTTAATTATATCATTCCTGTTCACGTTGCGAGCACGTAGTATGGCATCGTCAATAATGTCTTCCGGATAATTTTGTTTCAATAAGGAATGCTTTAGGTGTTCCGCGTGTCTGTCAAATTCCCGCATATCGGTGCATATTCTTCGGTACCGGCAGGCCTGAGAATATGGAATACCCGTTTTGCAATGCTTTGGGTGGCTGCTGTTGAGATGTAGGTACATTTGACGGTCTGTAGACGTTTTCTAAAGGTTTGTTGGCAAGCGGTCATTTTTGACCGTGACAGTGACGTTCAAAAAGTTAATGCTAGTTTTGGAAATTTTGTGCGTGAATTTTATTGACGGGTGGCACTTCCTAAAATCCTCTATGAAGCGGAAAAGACTTCCCTCATCATGGTTTCATATCATAAAAATATCGTCTAAGTATCTTTTGTAGTAGAAAGGTTTCAAGGTACGTCCCTCAATGAATGGGATTTCAAGTGAAGCCATAAAGGTGCTCGCGAAGTTTGGGGCCATTTTCGTGCCCATTGCAGTGCCACTCACCTGAAGAAAATGCTTGCCATTGAACTCAAAATGGTGATAATTTAGTACAAGTTCAAGAAGTGTAAATAGTACCTCGCCACTTACAGTGGTTGATGAGTCAGTTTTTACATATTCAGAAACCATAGCCGCTATTCCGTCATGGTGGGGTATGTTGGTGTACAGTGAGCAGACGTCCATGGTCCCCAGAAAACTGCCGCCTGGGATGTCGAGACTTGAAGTTTCGCAGATGAAGTGGTTTGTGTTCTTTAGGTGATCGGGAAAATTTGGGGGGATGTTTTTTATTAAAGAATTGATGAATTCTGATATATTTTCTGTTGATGTGCTGTTACTGAATACTATCGGACATCCCGCATTGCCTGCCTTGTGTATTTTGGGGAGCAAAAAGAATCGACCGGGAACAGAATGGGCCGGTAACCTTGCTTTAAACATTTTGCCGGTAATTTTCTCGTCCCGGCGGAGATTGTTTAGGGTTACTTTTATCTCCCTTTCGAATTCGGGAGTCGGGTTCAATGGAAGTTCTTTGTAGAATTTTGTGTCTGATAGTTGTCGTTCCCCTTCCTTTAAGTAGTCCGACGCGTTTAAAATTACTATGCAGCCCCCTTTATCAGCCGGTTTGATAGTAATTCCGGTGTTTTTTCGTAGTTCATCGAGTGCCCTTTGTTCTGACTTTGATATGTTGTTTCAAAATGGCCGATTTTTTTCATACACTCTGATGATATCTTTTTGAACTGCTGATATATACATATCGAAGTGTTTGTCCCTCTGCTCACCTGGACACCATGATTTGTCACCACCAATCAATCTATTCTTGTCTGTACAGTCCTTGCGATCATGAAAGTATTCACGGAGGCGGAGATTACGCGCAAAGTTATCGAGGTCTTGGTACAGTTCAAATTCATTGAATCTACCGGATGATGGACAAAAGGTTAAGCCTCTCGACAAAAGTTGAAGCTGAGCGGGTGTGAGTGTTGTGTTTGACAGATTGAGGACATTTTTATCATAAGTTTTCAGCTGCTCTTGGCTATCACGTGGCACGGGAGTGTCAGCATCATATTCGAGAGTAATATATATATATCGGAAAAATTACAGCGTGCACTGCTGGACCTCGGGCACGGGCAGATGCTCGGCTAGGGAAATAGAAGAACGAAGTCAGATTAGTACAGCCACCCCGCAACAGAAGTCTCTGTTGATTAGGACAGCCACCCCGCAAAGAAGACGGTCTATGGCCACATACCATTTCTGATTTTCTGTTCAGGTCTCGCGCATTGCTATCGCGTTGACGGTTGCCACCCAACCGTCGTCGTCGTTCGGGACCCCATGGAATTCCGGTAGTTCGCAGACGGCTGGTGATTGTGAGGTGGCAGGTGGCAACGCAGAGATCACCGACGCGAAGCAGTCGAGCTGGTGTGAGAGCTCGATGACAGAAGACCGAAGCTGCCTGCGTTGCTCCCGTGTGCTTGCCTCAAGGTCGTATGAGGCAGCTACATCCAACGCTGCGTTGTTGTCACACAATGCTGGCAACATTGTAGGAGGTCGCTTGGTGATCAACGCTGTCAGTTCGTTAGTCTCGACGTGGATTAGCACAATGGTACGCCGCAGGTCCGCGGTGCTTTCGGGCATTAAGCCCGAAGAGTCAGTGATCGTGGTCTTTGAGTAAGTAGCAATTGCAGCACTCACCCCGGTGTGATCGACGAGCAGGGAAGTCTGGATGGCGTTCCGTGGCGGCTCGTTTGTTGTAAGAGTACCGCAACGCGAATGTAGGCCATGGAAAACGTGAGCGGCATTCCCAAGGGACAGGAGCCGGTGTGGATCCCTGCCGTAAAATTGTGGCAGGGTTTCAATCATGTCATGTCCTAGAACCACAAGGGAGGCCTGGACGCCGTCCACAGGTGGTATGAAGGGTGGCTGAAGCGGTGGGCGGGACTCCATCGCTAAGGAAGCATGAACGGCGTTCCTTGATGGAGAAGCCCGCACTGCCGACGAACCACGAAGACACGTACTGGTGGGTTCCCGCAGAGGTTTCACTTGTCGGCTTGCGCTGACGACAGAATCCATAGCCAAGGACGCGTGGACGGCGTCCCTTGTGAAATGGTACCGGTAACGTGTACTGCAGCCGCCGAGGAGGCCTTGACGCCGTCCCCGAACGGTGGTGGCAGTGGCGGCAGGTGAACAGCTGCCAAGGAGGCCTTGACGCCGTCCTCAAGCGGCGCTTATCGCAGCTGTCCTGGATGACGAAGCCGGGACGTAAGCCTTCTTCTTCGTCAGCTGTGCCCTTGTGATGAGCGAGACAGAGAACAAGATACAACACCCGATCCTGGATCCTGGGCCAGCTGTTCTTATTCTGACTTCGTTCTTCTCTTCTTTGCTCTAGCTACCCGCGCGCCGAAGCGCCAGCGTCTTTCTTGGTCATGACACTATATATATATATATATATATATATATATATATATTCATTTATTTATTTATATGCAGCACTACAGCATTCGCCGCTGCTGTGGAAGGCCGAGAGTTGATAGGCACCTACTTTTGAAACACGTACAATTTTGAAATTTCGACACTTCTAACATCTCAATCTATTTGCACACTCTATACTAATATGGTGCCGAGCATGAACAAAGAAAAAACACGACATGGGCGTGAATAATCTCCCAAATAAAGTGATTAATGAAGTGGCACACGTTGGAAATAAATTTTTTGATGTGACGTCATCGAATATTTCGAAGCAACGCTTTCAACGAGAGCTCCCTATACCTACTGAATACTCGGGGGGGGTAGTTTACTCGATACACGTGGAGAGAGTAACTTGTCTTTTCGCTACTGCGAGGCCCATGGTGTTCCCCTATTATGGTGCCCCATAACAAGCGTATTGTGTAAGTCGAAGCCCATAGTGCCATTACTTCTAGTTTGTTAACACTTTCAGAGTACAGGACAAAATACATCCGCATAAAATTGCTCAATATTTTATGTTACAGCCCAATCATTCGGAAGTGGTGCATCAGAGATTAGTTTTCTGAGCTGCAATTTCAATGCAGGACCTTGACATCCAAATACGGCATCTCTTCACAGTGATAAGGGGAAGAATTGCCAAACAAAATTTGGCAAAAGGAACAATTTACCTAATGACTGGTTTCGGTTATATATGCACTATTTTAGTGAAAACTACATTTTGCGCTTTTAGTAAAGCTTTGTATATAATAAAGAAGAGAGTTGTGGTTTCAAATGAAATTCGCCACTCAACTTAGATTCCCGCAAAGTGCTAACATTTGAGGTTAAAATGTATCAAACACGGTTTTTTCACGAAACTTTCAGGCAAACGATTAAGAGTGCATGGCTTAGTTCATAACCATTATCTGTGAAACTCGCCATTTGGAGTCACAGCATTATGTTGTGATGCCATCCTTGGTTCGTACGAATAACATTCATGGTGTGTTTAATTGCAGGATATCACTGCAGGAACTGCCAGAACTGCTCTGATGGAGAGCCTTGTGTAGTAAGTCTACACCTTACCGCTTTTCGCAGATCTCAGTTTTTTACAATATGTCTTGGTCGGTCTGTGTAGTGCATTTGTTTTAACTGGAGTGATTGCCTCAGTAGCCAAAGTGATGATATTGCCACACACGCGCCTTTATTTTTCCCTTTCTTCCTCTCGCTTCTTTTTTGTTTTTTTCTTTCTTTCTTTCTCTTTGTAAGGTTGCCGGGCAATCAATTGGTCATGGCTTTTGAAAACTGTGTCATAATATTTGAGAACATTGCGTAATATTTCAGGATCATCTTGTAGGCTTGAGCACGCAAACGGGAACAGCGGAGTTTATTGTCGAACAAACGCCGCTCGCATTGATAAATGCTCAAATGTTCGCTACCACATGTATAAATGCCAACGCGCCTTGCCTCAGATCACTTCATCGAAAGCCGACGCTGTGTTCGCCGATATGAGTTTACGGCATGCATGTCTTGCTGTGTTTTGACTTTCCATTTCCCAGCCCCAAGTTCGGCGAAATAGTCTCAATCCAGACACGCCATCTCTGCCTTCGCCAACGTCACGATCGCGTGACATTTATAAAAGACCACGAGTTGTGAACGACCAACACGCCTTGTGTTTGCCAGCTAACTTGAAAAGCGCTTCAGTTCACCTCTGACTGCAGAACCTAAGACTTCAAGAATTCGCCATTACCATCATATACAAGTCCGGAAAAAACAATCTGAAGCTGAATGCCTGTCTCGCACTCCCATCGACGCACCACAGCAGGGCGATGAGGATGATGAGCGGTTCTTGGGAACCATAAATGCCAACGACTTCACAGAGTGACTGCGAGCCGACCAAAAACAGAGAAACCTAGTGGAAGAACTCGAGGGCGGCACCACCATCATCCCGAGAGAATTCAGGCGAGAGCTGGTGTCATTTTCCTCGAAACACAACGTCATTGCAAAAAAGTTCGCTCCGGCCCGCTCCAGCTGCCTTATCTTTGTTCTTTTAGCAATCAGACTAAAAAAATTGCAGGCCCTGCAGGATGTCCAAACGACTGGCAATCTCGGTTTTTCCCACATGCTCGCGAGGATGGAAGAAAAGTACTAGTGGGCACGCCTTGCCACCTAGGTCGCTCGTTACATTAGGACATTCCGGGACTGCTAGCGACGCAAGACGCCACCGAAAAAGCCAGTGGAACTTCTGGAGCCCATTGAACCACATTTCCGGCTGTTCAAGCAAGTTAGTATGAATTTAAAAGGGCCATTTCCGAAGTAACTGTTTTTCGTTATATTTTCCACAATATTTGAGACGCTCTCTGCATCTCGCTTTGTGGCGATGGGAGCGGCGACTTCTATAGGCCCACGTGGACCAATGTCGGCGCCCTCAAGCTCTTCTTTGGCTCAAGGCTCATGGTCCAACACCAGCGATGGGTCAAGAGATGCTCCTGCTCTTGTGCCCATGAACGATATGCCGACAGCTGGCCCGTCTGGCTACAGCTCAACAGTCGTAAGCTCGGCAAGAAAACGAGGCTCATGGTGCAGCTCCAGTGAAGACACTGACATCTACTCAGTCGACGGCGACGACTCATCAGATGGCAGCTTCGTGTCTGGGAGGAGTAGGAAGGCCAAAAGGAGGCTCATCAAGACGTCATCACCAGCAAGCGAGTCAACCGTGAAGGCAATGAGTGAACGCTGGCCGCATACCATTCTCTTCGCCCATGGATCCTTCCGTCAGCCTTCGCAAATTGAACAGGCAAGCTATCTCCACTGTTCTTGAGAGAATAGCACTGAATGAAATCAAAGAGGTCCGGCTAAACACACGTAGGAACGTTTTAGCTGTTGACACAACATAGGCAGACACGCTGGAGAAGCGTTAAATGATGACAGAGTTTGATGTCAAAGTACGAGTGGTCGTACCGATGACTGGCACATGCACTGCAGGTGTCATTTACGACATTGACTTGGCAATCTCAAACACGGATCTACCCATTCTGATAAAACCGGCGTACGAAGGAGTGGTCATTAGGCATATAAGCCGCCTCGGGAACAGCCGCTGTGTTAAGATAGTCTTTAAGGGCGACTCAATTCCTACGCACGTCAAGGTGGGACATTTCCGGCATGCGGTACGGCATTTTGTCCGAAAGCCGCTTCAGTGCCACAAGTGTTTAAAGATCGGCCATGTCAAGGGAGTTTGTGCCAACTCCACCGCATGCCCCCGGTGCGCGAAGGCGCACACGGTAGACACCTGTTGTGCAACAGCTTTCAGGTACGGCAATTGTGGAGGTACGGATGAAGCCACGTATAAGGAATGCGCAAGACTCAAGAAAGAAATGGGTATCCTGAAAAAAAAAAAGGTCAGAGATAACTCCACCCATAGAGAAGCTTCACAGAAATTCCGGCGTCGACGTCACCACCGACGGAAGCGCTCCAGTCAAGGTGATATTCATGCACCACTTACGTCTACAGCACCATCAACATCTAGTTCAAATCCAGAGAGTACAAGAATACCTCCACCGGCGAAGCCTCTTTCCCCTGAAGACTTGCTTGCGAACGCACGGCCTTCCGAGCAGCCTTCCCGCTCTCTGCTCCCAGTGAAAGCCAATGCTGCTGTTGAAGAGGCTCCAACAGCAGATCGTTCAATTATTCCTATGCTGCGATCTGTTGTGAGTGTCATCAGAAGTCTTCTGACAAGCATGGATACACCAAATACTAGAAGTGGCCTACAGGTGCTGGACGCGTTGAGCCCAGTCCTTGCAAGCCTCCAGTAAAGCCATGGCCGACAATCACAAGTCGTTCCGACGGGAAGTCAGAGAATCGTCGATTTTTCAGTGGAACGCAAGAGGTCTGAGATCTCGCATATCTGTTTTTCGGCAGTTTGTTCATGTGTACCGATTTCCTATGATGATTATATGTGAACCGAAATTATCGCACCCAATCAGACTATCCGGCTGTGAGTAAATTTTCTCCTCAAGTTACATTGAAAGTAACAAGGTTGTTGTATTTATTCGCCGGGAGCTTTTTTACGTCGTCCAGCCAGTTCAACATCACGACGGCAATCAGTATGTGTGCTTGTCTGTTAAAAGAGGAAAGGTGGCATTCGTACTTCTAGGTGTGTATATATCCCCATCAAGTCAATTCGACGCCAACAAACTAGACGGCATATTAAGGGCGCATCCGGGTCCATGGGTTATCACCGGGGATTTCAATGCACATCATCACATCTGGCGAAGCTCAAGGCTTAATTCAACGGGACGACGTCTCGCATCATTGGTTTCCAGCAATGGTCTTGTCCTTCTGAATGACGCCAATCCTACGTTTTTGCGAGGCAGCTGCCTTGATTTGTCCTTCGTTTCACGCCAATTTGCTACACGGGTAAAGTGGTTTTTGGACATTGAAACACACGGAAGCAACCACATCCCCACTTACCTGAAGATTAAAGGTATTTAGAACACGTACTCCTCTACCACAACACGAAGAATAGATTGGAATGTGTTCAAAACTCAACTTGAGGATGGTTGTGAAGAAGGCCGGTCCAATGGTCTTCAGCAAGCTATTGAGAAAACTGCACATGTGGCCATGCGCACAGTAATATGCTCTTCGAAGTACTCTGAATTTGACCTCGGGTTGGAGCGACTTCTTGCGATCCGCCGTCGTGCCGAAAGACGATACCGACGCACCGATTCCACAGACGATCTACGATCAGCCTGGCGCATCCAAAAGAAGATACAACGGCGCCTCGACAAATTAGACACCCAACGATGGAGGAAATTTTGTGCGTCGCTAGAACCTCATAAACCACTGTCTCAAATATGGAGAATTATGCGAGTCCTACGTTCTGTACCAGAGCAGCTCTTTCCATTCAAAGCCCTTGCACTTTTTAATCGCCGGCACAAAATTGAGGTAGCAGAAGATTTCTGCGCTAGGACCGTGGACCAGACAACGTACCCAAGCCTACATACAGTGAGACATGTTCCTCACTCACAGGACGCGCGCATGGATATACCGTTTACATCACAGGAGCTCGATGCGGCGCTCGTCTTATGTAATGAGTCATCGTCGACTGGCCCGAATGGCATTTCATACAGAATGCTGTGCAACCTTGGTGAACGGGTACGAGAAGCACTCCTTAACATTTTCAACGATTCCTGGCAAGCTGGGGTCGTTCCACAAGATTGGAAGATTAGCCGCATGGTACTGATTCTTAAGCCTGGCAAATCTCCCCTGGACATTGCCTCTTAACGACCGATCGCACTTTCAAGTTGCGTTGGAAAGGTAATGGAGAGAATGATCTAGGCTAGGCTTGAATGGTACCGGGAATACTATGAGATATATCCGAACGCCATGGCTGGTTTTCGCAATCACCGATATTCGATTGACAAGTTACCGATCTCGTCACATATATCCAGGATCAAAAGGCACGTAAACGACTATCTGCTGCCATGTTCCTTGACGTAAAAGGAGCATACGACAACGTTCTTCATGACGCCATCCTCGAAGCCTTTAAGTCAGTGGGCCTAGGTGGACAACTGTCTTGTTGGACACACAGTTATTTACAAGGGCGGACCTTATTTGTGAGCACTGCAGATAGTCCAACCTCCAACACCCAACGCATCGTGGAGTTCCGCAAGGTGGCGTCTTGAGTCCAACCCTCTTCAACCTCGTTCTCATTGGTCTTGTAGATAATCAAGGTGGACGATTGGGCGAGTTGGTGATTCATGATCGACGTATGTAACTGCGCGGTAGTAAACACGGACGACAAGAAGATACAAGGACAAGCGCAGACTATCAACTGAAGGTTTATTTTTCACAAACCACATATATATGACTGAAACAGAAACAGAAAACACGAAAATCTACAAAAAAATGATGACTTAGCACTTAACAATCGACAAAACGTGAACGTTTGACAACTTGGAGAACCACTACCAAGTGTGGTCAAGTTATTCATGTACGCTGACGACATTTGCGTCTGGGCATCTCGCGTGACAAGACCTCAGGTACGCGCAATGCTTCGGAAAGCTGTAACGTTGGTATCAGTGTACCACAAGGAACAGGATCTGAAAATCTCGCCAGCGAAATGTGCATTGATTGCTTTTAGTCGAAAGCCAAGGAGACTATACGCTATATATATCGACGGCCAAGTCGCACCATATGTCAGGACGCACAGATTTCTAAGCGTATTCATTTATAGAGACCTAAGCTGGGGTCCACATGTGGCCCACTTGAAAAAGAGGCTGACAGAAATTGCTAACTTATTCAAGTATCTTGGAGGAAAAACCTGGGGGACTTCAGTACATGCAACGATGCAATTGTACAAGACGCTTTTTCTTGGCTATTTGCGCTACAGTTTGCCTGTGTTGACCAATACCTGTAAACCAGCATTCGAACTCTCGAAAGCATCCAGGCTATGGCGCTGCAAGTTTATCTGGGGCTACCGCAATGTTCATCAACAGCTGAGACAATCGAGACCGCTAATGACTACCCGCTCAAGACGCATATCATAATAGAAGTGCTCAGAGCAAACGTGAGGCATCTTACTCGCGCCCCTGCCCATCATCTAGCTTCACTGCCAGAAGACCGACCTCGTGCCTCATTTTGCCAGACAGTCTTGTCATATCGCACACGCAATCCTACGGGATATACAACTCCATCCAGAATTTCAACTCCCCCATGGAGTATGACCTATCCACATGTCGAACTCACGGTTCCAGGCATAGGGTCAAAAGCCCGGCTTTCACCTCCAGCGCTAAAAAAGCTTTCTCCACTCTTGTTATATGAGAAGTACAGTGAGCATACTCATCTATATACTGACGCTTCAACTGAAGTGGATGGGTCTGCACGGTTGGTAATCTTTCCAGCAACAGCGACAACGGTGAAGTTTTGGTTTTCGCACCAGACATCATCGACAGCTGCGGAACTTGATGCTCTACGTAGCGCAGTTAAAGTCATTAAACACAAAGAAGCCAAGAAATGGAGCGTGTTCGTGGACTCTAAGGCAGCACTACAGTGTTTTATATTCGCCTTACGCCGGGGAGCTCATGAACAACTATGCTGAAAATTAGAGAGCTGCTTCACCACTTCTTCGATGAAGGACACAGAATCACGTTTCACTGGATTCCGAGTCACTGTGGCATATTGGGCAACGAACATGCCGATGCTGCTGCTCGATCAGCACGCGAAGTTGGTGAAGAAGAATTTATACCATTTTCAAGGACTGATGCTGCATTGACAATCCGAAAAATTGCTAATGCAGAATTAAAATCCCTGCGAAACGCTGAGTGCTTACGGCACACGCGACTGCAGAGAATGACACGTCTCGTCGACTGCGGCCTCCGTCTGGACTCTCTCGACTCAAGACAACGGTGCTTTGCCAACTATGGCTTGGTGTCGCCTTCACCAAAGCTTTCGCCTTCCGAATCGGCATGGAAGACAGTGCTGCTAGCGGTCATTGCGGCAGCGACGAAACTATAGAGCACATTCTCTGTCACTGCCTTCATTACAGCGTGCAAAGACGGCAACTAGCTGCTGCGTTAGCTCGCCTTGACGACAGACCTTTGTGTGAACAATCAGTGCTTGAAAGGCGACATGATTTGTGGGCTCACAGAAAATCAGTGAAGGCCTTACTGAACTTTTTGCGTGGCAGTGGTCTATTGTATAAACTCTAGCACCACAGCCCCCCCCTTTTTTGCGCGCGCCTATCTCCCTCTTCGCTTTCTTCCCATCCTTCTTCCCCATTCCTCTTCCCCTAGTGCAGTGTAGCAAACCGGATGCTCCATTTTCTGGTTAACCTACTTGCCTTTCCCTCATTTTATCCTCTCTTTCTCTTCGAAGTCGGCTGTGAGAAGCAAGTAGATCGCAGTGGCTACCGACTACCTCCCCCGCCATGCCAAAACAAGTCCGTGCCTAAAGGCAGTACCATTGAGGTAGCATAGTTTTCCGCTCAATGCATCGTCTTGCGTATTGTCGGCCCAGCGGCCCTCATTAAAGAAAGAGCCACAGCCTACACAGCGAAGGTAACCCAAGTGAGTTTGAGGTAGAGCCAGACAAGCCACTGCCTGACCACCGCCTACCAAACACAGGCCAATAGCCTCAGCAAGCTTCTTACTGTAAAACAATCGCCGATATCCCCTTCCGTCACGGCGTACACAATTCTGTACGCGAACTTTGAAGGCGTGTCACACGCTGCATGTTTCATTAAATGTGAGGAAACTAAGCGTCAACATTCTTGCAAGCTTCCTGAGCGGACAATAAGCTGTCATTTCATTTTATTTTGCTGTGAATTACTGCAGAAGATCACTTTGCTAGAGTCGCTACCATGTTGGACGAATGTTCAAGTTGTGGTGTACAAGGACTAACGTGAAAAAGTATTTTTCTTTCCTGAAAACAAATACAACCAAAAACAATCTTTGCATGTATTTTGGCCTAACATTTCGTTTTCTTGTGCTAGAACTAAAGCTCACTGGTGGCAGAGCAGCGAGATGTTTAGTTACGCACTCATTTACTTCAATCACTGAAACTCACACAAAACTACACATTCCTTCATTTTCTGACTTGGATTGTAATACTTAGTACGTTTCAATTATGTCATGCGAATTTGACCCGTTTTTTAAGAGTGAACGATAATTGATGACTGAAGGGGGATATGGTGGCCATGTACGTCAAAGTCGGTCAAAAGCCGTTGCATGCAATTTTTTTCGTGCGTGACTTTCGTGTACAACAAGAGCGTCCAAAAAACGACGCATTTGACGTCGTAGAGGTTGGTCTTTGGAACGAGCCTTGCATCAAAGCTCGATGCAACGTTAGCCAATGTCACCCACGGAGAGAACCTCGACATGACTGTTTACCTTAAGTGCGCTGGAGAAGCCCAATAACTCGCTCGTCTACGCATTTGGAATAAGCAGATGACCGACAGCCGCTGTCACAATCTCTGACTATGCTTCGTGGAATACCAACCCGGCGTCTATATTTGAGTGGGGACACCAAGCGCCGACGGGCACCACGTGAAAAAAAAACGAAAAAAAAAACTTCAGAGGTACTTCAGGCCATTCAAGCTTTTTTGACGTCTCGGTGCCCTTGACAACGAGGTTATCCCGCACGGCATTGCGAACTTGCAACGGTGCCATGCGCACCTGAACTTGTCAATGTCGTGCGACTCAAGCCGTATCATGTGCTTTAACGAGCATGAGGACTTTAATGTTTGCTTTATTATGGCAACTTCAGGCTTGTATGAATTGCTTGTTGTCATTGTATTTGCATGTGAAGTTAAAGCAGTGGGACGATGCCTTTTTATAGGGGGGGGGGGATGTCGCACGCGCCCTTTATTTTGTCGTTTCTTTATCTTTATGTTTTACGTTGCTGGCTTATTGCACATATCAATAAGGCCTTATGTTAACAGTGCCAGAATGCCTGAGAGCATTTTAAATTATTTCAGCACCGTCTGGTAGGCTTGAGTACACAAACGCGAATAGCGGATTATTCTCGAGCAAACGCGGCTACGAGTATGAATGCTTGAGTGTACACTGAAGCATGGATAGATACCTACGCGACGGCCAGCGTTGCGTCAGCTGATACCAGTGTACTGCACAAATGCCTTGCTTCAGTTTCCATTTCTCGCCCGGAAGTTTCGCCAAATAAGTATAGTTTCACTTCAGACATGTCGTCTCTGCCTTTGTCAGCGGTAGGACTACGTGATATTGTCATCATTACACTTGTTTTAGATAGCCTGAACATGAAAGCATAGCGACGTCTCTTGGGACCTTTCTTGGCAGAAAACATAAGCCCCAGTGAGCATAGCATATATTGCATTCAATTCGCACTTATGATTGCAGCTATAGCGGTATAAGTGCATCCGGACTATGTCCTCACAGCAATTTTGCAATGTATCTGTGACTGTACAGAACACGCAAAAACTCCTGTGTCAGCATGCAGACTTCAGCACAATGTTGCGTGTCTTTTCAAGGCCCCCAATACTTTTTTTCGCCCTCCTAACTTGCAAAGAGGGATCCGTAGAATGTGTGCAATTTCTTATGGTACTTTAGACATGCGACAAACTTGTTTGTATACGTGAAACAAACCTCTGATTCTGTGTCACCAACCATGCGCTCTCGGCCGTTTCGGTAGCGTCAAATATACCGAACTCGGTATTGCGGTACGTAAATGGATGACGAAGGTATGTGACTGGGGCAAACATGATAATCATAAGATGCGTGTCGTGTATTAACATGACTACATGCCACGCTCATGATGCGCTGGTGGCCGTTTCGCTAGCTTAACATATGCCAAATTTTGTGTTACGTGACGTCAATGAATGACGAAGGTATGTGACAAGTGCAAACATGAGAATCATGACATGTGTGTCATGTGAGAACATGACTACATACCACAGTCAAGGAAGGAAGAAATAAACTTTATTTTGTATCCGGGAAGGTGCCAATACAGTTAGGCGTGACGTGGTGCGCGTTTTCGCTGGCGTTCATTTCGTCGCGTCACGCCGGCGTTGACACGCCAGGCGCTGATCTTGCCATTATATACTCTCATTTTCATAAACGCCTCTCTGGGCACCGCCATAGTCCTCCTTGGGCTGTGCGAATTGGCGCGTCCCCTCGAAAATGCACTGACAACGCTGCGCCTTTAGCCTTTGTGCTCCCGCGCACAGTCCATCCTGGCGGTGTATTTTTTCCTTCCTGTGAAAAGGTGTATACTTGCAGGCGCGCGCGCCACACTGCGTGGCTTTGACGCATCGTTTCAGCGCGTCCGGTGTCCCGCCTTCACGAAAAGAGCGAGGCGCAGTGCTGTCTGGGCAACGCATTGGTGTGAAATGCAGCAGGTTGCATTGCGCGCCGTCGGGCTGTGCTGACGGACGCTGGTCGCGCCGGTTGCGCCTGGCGTCAGACTATAGAGCTCGCGTTTTGCGAACGTAGCATCGCTGTTCGCAGCGTGCGCTTGCGTCAACGCTACATTGGAGTATATTGGGCCCTTCATGATGCGCTCGCGGCCGTTTTGCTAACTCCAGATATGCCAAATTTGGTGTTACGTGACGTGATTGAATGACAAAAGTATATGACTGGTTCAAACGATATAATGCTGACAAGCGTTTCGTGACAACATACCATGCTCATAGCATGTTCGCGGCCGTTTCGCTAGTGCCACGTATACTAACATAGAAATCACGTGATGTGAATAGATTATGAAGGTAAACAACACATCGAAATATGATAATCATGACATGGAAGTCATGAACAGCATATTTTAACTCAACCTCGTAACGTTGGGATGATTTTAGAGTGACATATCAACCTTCCTCCTACGTGCCTCGCATATTATCGATTCCCACTGTACGTGGGATCTATCAGTTTCTTGCCTTTAGCGTCTTTTAAGGAAGCTAAAACGACTACTGAAAGGTAAATTAAAACTATGAATGGGAACCCATAGCCTGAATTTAAGTCTTCTATTGCACGCACAGTTACATTAGGTGCAGTTTGCTTCCCCGAGCGATGAAATTATGGAATTGCTTACCTGGTCACATTCGATCAGTCCCCCTGAATGATTATGTGGCTATTCTTACAGAAAATTTTTATACACCGAAAACCTAATTAATTTATTGCCATAAATATCTTTTTGTTGTTGTGTATCTTATCATGAATGCTTTATGTTGCGATTTTTTTCTGTACTTTACAATCCCACTCCTGCAAGAGCTTTTTCACAGGGCTGCACAATGTAAAATAAATAAATAAATAAATAAATAAATAAATTTTTCTCCATTTTTTTCTTTCATCTTGGCTGTGTTTACTGAAAAAATTATTTTATTACAATGATTGTGAGATTGCCGCGATTATTCTTATGCACTGTTATTTTCTTTTGCAGGCACGCCGAGATAAATCTTCAGTTACCGCGGAGTTTTCATGTGGCCTCGGGTCATGCCTTGCAGGTGTCTGTTTTATGTACCGAAATGCCCGTTGTGCGACCTCATAAGTGTCTCCTAAATAAAAATATCATGCACAATAACGCTGTAACACTAAACCCCAAACTACGCGTACCCATGTTGCCTCTTCGTACTCTTTCTTATCTAAGGTTTAGAATGCTTGAGTCTTTCTATGGTGACTGAAACAGGAAACAGTCGTATGTTCATATATCACCTCCAAGAAATCGCTAAGAGAAAGAATTCTTTTTTTTTCGTCAGGGGTCTCGAACGCATTGTCCACTGAACAAATATCGAGTGTCTTTGTGTTTAAAATGCACATCTATACCTTCAGGGATCTTCAGAGACATCAGATGTTGTTTTATCTCATCTCATATTGAAGCTTGGTGCCGAGCTCAAAGTTACAAATCAGAAAATATTGGAGTGGTGCCACTCAAGTTTATGTCAAAATAAAAGAAATACAGGCGTTTCGGGTCAAGTAAATCCCAATATTGGTAAGGAAACATGACTGATTCCTCCGGAATACGAAACGGCATAGCATGAAAGGGAAACAGCTCTTCATAGAAGTAGTACTTATTGTGTAGTAATATATGAGAGCTTGTACAGTATTTATTGGTGCTTGGCAGATATAGGCCAGTAGATTGCCGATGGCCCTCGCTGACAACATTTGACACAACTCCATCGCGAAAACAGAAGAAAATGAATATATTTTAACCGTTGTTTATCCATGAATATATTTTAACATATATTTCGACAGAGCGCATTGTGAATACAAACAAACACATCAAGAACCACACGATCAGCACTGGTATTCGACATAGGCGTCTGCAAAGCGTCATTCACTAAAAAGAGAAACGGCAGGAAGTGAGGTAACATACGTCTGAGCTCATGCACACACAACTCATGCAAAGCAGGAGGCTGGGGTTTGCAGCTTGAGCTGCAAACGCACACAGGCGTTCCGCGGCCCGCTAGCCTCTGTCTCGCTTCACCAAAACACGACCTTCGTCCGTCGACATGGTTGCTCTGCTGCGACAATTATTAAAGCAGTTTAATTAGTCGGTACCATCGCACCCGAAATAGTGGCAAAACAGCTTTTCTGCATGTTAAAGCTGCACGGTTATGCTAACTAGCCGTCATACGCTAACACGAAACAAAACGCCAAGAAAAAAATAACTATGTCGGTTGCGCCAGATACACTAGTGTATCCGGCGTTTTTCACTGCTATGGAGAAGGTTTAAATATGGCTTCTGAGATTGAGCGCCGGTGCGCGATCTTGGATGCCATTGATATCCTTGCGTCGTCGACATAGCCTTCTCTACCGGCGCTATAGTGTTATGCCGCATTAATTCTATTCACCGCTTGCAGACAGGGGCGCAACCCTACCACACCAGAAGACATCGCCTGTGAAAGAGAATCCGCGAACGATATCTGGCGTGTTTGTAACGAGAAGAATATCTGCCTTTGTAGCATAAATGGCAAAGCGCCAGACTTTTTGTCGTGGGCCAAAGCGTCAGAGGTTCAACGCCCGGCAGGAAAACATTAAGGGCAAAGCTACTTACACCATTTGTGGTACGTCCCGTGTTTGTAGTAGTAGCCACCTCTCGCTCAGTCCTTAGAATGTACTCTCGGTGGCGGCGTTCTTATATAATGAATATATGGCGAAAATATGCGAGATGGCAATGTTTGAAGTGTTCACTAGATGGACGGATGGACAGACAGACAGACAGTCAGACAGACAGGGAGATGGGCGGACATACAGGTAGACGGACGAGCGAACGTACAGACGGACGACAGCACGAACGGATGCATGAAAGGCCACGCGGACGAGCGGACAGATGGATGGACGATTTTGCCTATTTATCGTCATTCACTCCGTGGAAAAACTTTGAATATTTTAATGTTTCTTTTCTTTCTCAATTGTTGGCGTTAACTTTAAAACGTTTTATCTGTGTCGTAAATACGTCACTTAAGTCTTGCGAGACCTCGGCATAAAATAATTTCATTTTAAAAAGAGATGCGATGGCGGCAGAAAGGGACGACTGTTTTTCCGCCATGAACGCTCAGAAAACAGCACGTGTCCAGGTAAAAATTCGTAACTCGCAATCGAACTGGTTTCAACTGGTCCCAGTTGAACTGGTTTAAGGAATAAATTTTCAGTTGGGAATGTATTCCCATTTGGCAACTGAAACCAGTTGCCAATTCTCAGTTGGATACTGCATTGAAGAAGAACGGCTATTTGGGCTAGTTGGTTTGAATTCGTGGTAATAAGGGCTACAGCGCGAGCATGAAGGTGCTAGAAGAAACAGACAAAAAGCGAGGCAAAGAAAGCAAAGAGGAAGCAGCGCTCGTGTTGTCCTCTTTGCTTTCTTTGCCTCGCCTTTCGTCTGTTTCTTCTTGCACCTTCGTGCTCGTGCTGCAGCCCTTATTACCATGGATACTGCAACTTGTTAAGAATGCATTTCCAGTTGCCAACTGGGAATAGTTGCCGATTCTCAGTTGGCTACTGGGATTAGTTAGGAATGCATTCCCAATTTGAAATAAGATCTTCCCAGTTAGCAGCAGGCCCCATTCATCATTGGTCTCCGAATATACATGCAATTTAGCTAACTCAAGTCATTTGGAACGTGGATATATTTATCATTATTAGAAAACACTTCAAAAGATTGAATGTTAAGTGCACAAGAAGGGAAACTTTATTTGCCGAATGAAGATGATTCGAGTCCAGCGTTTTTTTTAGTGCGCCTGGGCACCTACCGCGGATGCGGTTCCGAGACCTTGTCTTGAAACGGCTTCCTCGGCATGCTGTATGGCCCAGAGTTGTGCTGTCAGGTTCGAACTGAGCAGTGCGGCTTTTCAGCGCCAGTGGAGTCTGGCAGTGGAAGAGAGAGATGAAGCAGTACTGTTCGATTCGTCTATTAGGCCCTGACACTCCCACAGCATGTGACTTAGTGTGGCAACCTCGCCACTTGATGTGCATCTGTTTGTAGAGTAAATGTCTGGATACATGGCGTGCATGAGTCTAGCGGTTCTGTATGAATCTGTTTCTAATTGTCTGAAGTGCACCGCTTGCGTTCTGCTTATAGCCTTCAGTGGGGGGCTGGGTATATGTGTCTCTGTAACTGGTAGTGTGTGGTGATATAGTGAAACCTGGTCATACGATTCTCCCATGCCTAGACATTTGCAGTTTCGCGCGGGGCTCGTCATCCTCCGCTGATGCACGGGGAACGAGGTCTCAAGCAACGCGGTGAGACGCTTCGTTCGGGGTACACAGCCCGGTGTGGGCCGGTATTCAAAGCAGGTGCCTGCGGTCATATGAAGTCAACCTCTCCTAGATGTATGGGATGTCGCTGGAGTATGTGAAACGCCTCTTGCGAGATGCACCGTTGGCAAAATTGTGAATTGCTGTTTGCGAATCGCTAATCAGGTACGTCGCCTTGGTCTGTGTGAGGGCCAGTGCTGTAGCCGCTTCCTCTGCCGCTTCGGCATGTGCTGTGTTCACAGTGAAGCTCGTGATCTATTTGCCGCGATGGCTGGTAACTACCGCAACAAAACGTTTTTTTCGATATAACGTGTGGCATCAGTGAAATTCACTTCCGTATTGTTCGAGTAGCTTTGAGTAATGCGTTAGACCCTGGCTTTACACCGTCCCGTATAATGCTAAGAGTGCATGTTGCGAGACAATAAGGCACGTATACTTTCTCGCGTACCAGTCGTGAAATTTCGACCTTGATGCCATGCAGCGTATGGTATGTGATGCCGAGTTTATCGAGCAGGTGTCGGCCCAGGTGGGTCTTGTATAGGCGCTCGAGGTGAAAAACTTGTTGCGCCTCCACGAGTTCCTCGAGGGCGTTATGCAACCCTAGCTCTAGGAACGTAATTTGTCAATATGGTTGATTGGACGATTTGGTGATACATGATTGTTTTGATATGAGAGCGCACAACTTAGACGCGCTCTCAAGCGCTTGTCCCTGTCTTTCTGTCCACGTCTAAATAGTGTGCTCTAATTTCAAACAACCTAGCTCTAGGAGTTTGCTGGTGCGAACTCCGGGCGCCAGTCCCAACACGAACTTGTACGTCTTGCGTATCAGAGCGTTAGGCTTGTCTTTTCCCGCGACTATTCATTAATGAAACGGTGCCGTGTACGTTAGTTGTGCAATGTCAAAAGCTCGTATGAGTCGTATGACGCTACTTTCGCGAATGCCGACATGTTTGTTTGTGATGCGTCGGATGAGTTGCATCGTACTGGTGGCCTTCGCCATGATCTTGCGCAATGCTTCACCATTGCCACCGTTCTGCTCAATAGTCATTTGCAGTACCCCGAGCTTCTTTACCATCGGGATAGGTGAGCCGTTTGATGCTGTTAATTTGGTTGCTTGTTTTTCTGAAGGGACGTAATCTTTGGGTGGGAGTCCCTTTTTGACTGGTCTATACAGCAGTCATTCAGATTTTTCGGCGGAGAAGTTGAGTCCCGTGCCTATACGAGGTGGGGTTCCATGCATTCTGTGGGCGCCTGTAAGCAATCCTCGATCTCTCCTTCACTGCCAGTTGTCGTTCAGATCGTAATATCATCCACATACAGCCTGTGGTGCAGTTCTTCAATTTGATGTATTCGTTCGAGCAACCCCAGCGAGATGAGGTTCAAGAGCATCGGCGAGATCACCGAGCCGTGTGGTGTGCCCGAGCTTCCAATGTTGATTAGATTTGATTCTAGTTGTTCCATTCGCGTGCGTGCCGTTCTTCACGTGAGGAAGTCTTGGACATAGTTTTAAACTTGCTCACCGAGATTCAGTTTGTATAGTGTCGCAACATGGTGCCGTGGCGGACGTTACCGAAGGCCTTCTTTAGGTCCAGGCCGAAAATGGCCCTCATTGGGCACAAAGAATTTTCTATGATTTGATGTTGCAGTCGCAGAAGGGCGTACTGCGTGTAGAAATGTCTTCTGAAACCAGTCATTGCGCGGGGTAATAGGCTGTTGTCCTCGAGGTATTATGTTAGTCTCTTGAGATATCCATGCTCCATCAGTTTACCTACACACGACCTGAGGGAGATAGGGCGCAGGTTCTCCAGCAGCAATTTATCGTCATGTTCTGGTATAAGTAGGATTTGTGCTCGTCTCCATTGCTGGGGTCACTTTCCACGAACTGAACACTGCTTAATATAATCTGGAAGTTCCTCTAGCGATATGTAATGGAGACTGCGCAGCGCCCTAGTTTGATATTCGATCTCGGCCTGGGGCTGACTTGCAATTGAGTTTGACGAGGGCACCCATGATTTCGGCAATTGAGAATTCTGCGTCCAGGATGGTGTTTCTTTTTCCCTTGTAGTCCGGATGTACTTGCGGTAACGTTTGGGATACGCAATGAAGTTCCGTTTACCGTAGAAAATCTTGCTCCGTTCCCCAGTTATTGTGGAACATTTTACATATGCCTTGCCTCTGTGTGGTCTTGTTGTCGGCGGGATCTATGAGGTAGCGCAGTATCTGCCACGTGCGACTCGTAGTGAGTTGACCGTCCATCTCAACGCATTTTTCTTCCCAGTGCTGTTGCTGCAGGCTAAGTGCGTGCTTCTGAATTTCTTCGTTGAGCTTTGTTATTTGTTTTCGCAGTCTGCGATTGTGTCTCTGTTGTTTCCAGCAGCGCTGCAGTTGGGTCTTTGCTTGCCACATGTGCAGTAACTGGGTATCTATTCTATCAAGCCCAGCTGTTGACGGCAACGTTTTCGCCAACCGCTCGATGTCCCACCGAAGTTGGTTGGTTCATTGTTCCATGTATTTGATGTTCTCAACCTACAGCTTGTCTCGATTTTTTCGCAGTAGTTCCCAGCAGGTAATCTTCATTTGGCGACCGGCATTGTGTTACTGTGGGTCGCCTTCTGCTTCTATAGAGATAATGTAATGGTCATTACCCAAGTCTTGGATGGTGTTTCTCCAAGTCACCTTTCGTGTATTGCACGTAAAAGCAAGGTCCAGTGTGGTGTTTGTGCTGACGCTGTTGCCCTGCCCAGTAGGTGCCGCTGGGTCAGTGACCAGCTCGAGGCCGGCGAGTTGCGCCATTTTCCACAAATGCCTGCCTTTCGGATGATCGTGTTGATAACCCCACGTCGTGTGCACCGCGTTGAAGTCGCCTTCAGTGAAGAGTTGTTGCCCCTGAGTGATATCAAGTGTTCGTTTGAAGAGAAGGAGAAAAAAGGTGTTTGCGGCATCTGGGACTTCTATAGACGTTGAGTGCGAAGATGCTGTCGGGCGTCTTACGTGGTGAAATCAGCTCTACGATTATGTTTTCAATCTCCTTGGCCTGGGTGTCGTGTTCGATAACCGTGAGCTCTCGCTTGACCAGTGTGGTGATGTTTCAATTCTCCGCCTTGCCTGTTACAAACTGGTACCCTGTAAGTTTGGCGGGGCCGTTTGTTTCCTGCAGTATGGTGACGTGAAGCTGTTCGGGGAACGTTTTCTGGTATTGTTTTAAGGGCGCTCATTTGTTTTTGAATCTTTTGAAGTTCTACTACCATATTGTGTGTTTTTGTTTCGATGAGTGTCTAGCCATGGTTACGTGAAGCTACATGTGTGGCACCACTTCGCTATGCGACGTCACCAAGGTGCCGTTGGCAGCTTTTAATCTGGACAACTTGAGATAAATGCTCTCCAAGCTTTGGTCAATCGTACGCGTGATGGTCGCGGTGATAGTTTCCTCGAGACTGCAAAAGCGAGCCTCGAGTGCTGTCACTCTGGTGTCACCTGTTGCTGCGCGGGTGCGCTTGGGACGTACTGCCTTTGTAAGGGAAATAGCGGGTCCGCATTTAGTATTGGGGCCTTCGACCTCACCGTCCTCTATGAGTTCTTTTTGGGGTTCCTGCATTGCCCGTTGATCAGTCTCACTGTGAGCGGCAGACTGGAGCTTTTGTACGAGTTCATCTTTAGCGTGAACCTGTGCCTGCATGCCTTCAATTTGCTTTTGCATTGTTTGTATCGGCTGTGTTAACTGAATTATCTCCGCCTGTATCTTAGTGTGTTTCTTGCCACCAGCCTCCGCGTTTGTTGCGCGTTTCCGTGTGACCGCATTTGCAAAGCTAACCAGATCAGTAGCCTTGGCGTCCCTCGTTGGGTTCCGTCCAGGTTTTCGGCTGCAAGCCCAGCGTTGCTGCTGCTTTCGGGGTCTCGGTGTGCGGCTACGAGATCTGGAGTGGCTTTGGCTGGGGGTCCTGGATCTAGTGCGGGGCTTGCTGGTGGGTTTGGTGTTGGCATCATCTGGCTCCTCCGTGGTTCTGCGTCGTTTCCATTGCCTCTTTGGCACGATGTAGGGCGTCTTCTACCTTGCACGGCAGTTGCCGTCCGCTATTATGTGTGCGCCCCCACACAGCTTGCAATGGGGAGAACAGTGGTGGTTGGGGCCTGGTTAGGAGCGTCACAACCACGACAGACTTTGTCCTTGGGATCTGAACACACGTCCATGCAGTGAGCAAATCTCTCGCAGTAGTGACACATAGCGACTTGCTTGCGATACAGGGTGCAGTAAAGAAGAGCGCCACCGTACCTGACGTAATTCGCACTGACGATCCTTCAGACGCCACGATGATGGTTATGGTGTTACCGAGCAGTTTGGCTGCCAGGGCGTGAGGGTTCTGTGTGTGAGCGATGTTGCTATGAATAGACTTGGTGTCTTCTTCCAACAGGATGCCCTTGACTATTCTTTTCACCAGGTAGTCGGGAGCCATCTCGTACAAACTAAACTGGTGGCGGTGGTCGCCGATGGTGATAGCTTGAAGCTGTCTATACTTATCGGCGTGAGAGGCATGGAGTGTGCTCACAACGATGATGTTTAGATGGATGATTTCATTGATTGATATGTGTGGTTTAACGTCCCAAAACCACCATATGATTATGAGAGACGCCATAGTGGAAGGCTCCAAAAATTTCGACCACGGGCGGTTCTCACGCGTGCACACAAATCTGAGCACACGGGCCTACAACATTTCCTCCTCCATCAGAAATGCAGCCACCACAGCCGGTATTTCAAGCCGCAACCAGCGGGTCAGCATCCGAGTACGTTAGCCACTAGACCACTGCGGTGGGGCGATGTTTAGATGGTTGGTTGTTGGAGCACACCATGTCCACCCCTGCTTAATGCACCGGTACGTTGGCCGCGCTGTAAATCGTCGATGCGAGGCGCACAGTTTCAGTGGTGGCCATGTCGAGTCCTCCTCGTGGTCATATTACGATCTTGAAATTGCTTCATCGGAGTAGTGGCATTTTGCTGTTTGTGATGACTTTCTGCTTGATGTTACGTGATTGTAGAAGTGAACGCTTTTGGTTGCAGTCCGCTCCCTCGCCGGTGCAAAAGGAGGCTCCGTTCTGGGTATTGCACTGCGCGTTTGCGCGGCTAACTTTGGTCTTAGATCCAATGCTGCACCAATCCATGCCCCTCAGAAACTTTTCGGGGGGAGGGGGGGGGATAACCTCCCTGCTCACTTGGACTACCATTGTTGATGGGCGAACAGAGCGCCCGCGTCAGAGGAGACGCTCAGCGCATCTCGTCGGGTTCCCGGCTTGCGTGAGGGTTGGGACAGTCGGCCGGGGGTCAAAAACCTCTCGAATTCGGCAAAGAAGTTCTTTCCCACTTTAAATTTTGGTGTCAGTGGAATTCTGGTAACTTTACGCACACGTTTTTGTAAAACTGATGAGCTGCCATGACAAAAATTACTGGAAGATAGCTGTTGGAAGGCGGAGTCGACGGGATACGCATCTGCTTTCTTTGGCCAAGTGTAGAAGAATAATATGATTTAATAGTTATAAATAATGATACATCACGCCAAAAAGGCAATCACTGCTGTATAGCTGCGGTTTTACACACAGTGCAAAGCTTCGTCCGCTCGGCTTTCACAGCCCCGCTGCGGTGGTCTAGAGGCTGAGGTACTCTGCTGCTGACCCGCACGTCGCGGGATCGAATCCCGACTGCGGCGGCTGCATTACCGATGGAAGAAAAATGTTGTAGGCCCATGTGCTCAGATTTGCGTGCACGTTAAAGAACCCCAGGTGGTCGAAATTTCCGGAGCCCTCTACTACGGCGTCTCTCATATACATATGGTTGTTTTGACATGTTAAACCCCACATATCAATCAAAATCAAAATCGGCTTTCATATTCTGACCTTTTGTGATACAGCTGATGTATCTGTGCCCTTCACCCGTGACCAACGGGAGAGCGTTGCTGTAAAATAGGTGGCAATATGCTACATGCATGTCTCAGAAAATATATATCAATTTAAAGAATAGCAGATCAGTCATATAAAATTTTCCTCAGTGGTAAAAACAAGATACAAAAATGAACAAACAAATATAAAAAGAGAAGAGAAATCGCAATTTTGAAGAAATTCATGAGCCTACACATGCGGCAAGTTCGGGAATATTCCCAAGCAGAGCAAACATTGCTATTCATTATGCGCTTTCATAGCCGTCTGTAGAGCTAGGTACGCTTCAGTTATTTAGCATGTCCTTCCATAAACAACTATTGCACAGTACTCGTTTTCTGCGACAATTAAAGACAGCAAATTCGCAAGCACTCCGCACAAGCCCATACACAAACATATTATAGAGCAGGGCCGAAAGGATATGTTTACAATGAAACGTGCCATCATCTCTACACTCAAAATATTCTGCGCTGCAATATACCTACATCTTCTCTAGAGTACAGCAAACCGAGCACTCAAAGTTTATACATGATTTCATTACCTTTAAACGGCTGCATCGCAGACTACAAAGACAGCGCAGCATTCCGCACACATTCGATCCATATATCGGTGTTGTCGTGAACGAAATAAAGTCTTGTGTCACAAACGAGCGGTCATAAAGGGAGCACGCGCCGTTCTGGCGCCGGGTGAAGGAGGGACGCCTCAAGGTCAACGCTAGAGAAGAAAACAAGCATCTAAAGATTCCCTGGGCGCGCCATCTCTTTCCTCGGAAGCGCAGTTTCGCCAACCAACCTCCTCACATCGGCCGCCGAGCAAGCCCTGGAAAGATGTGAAAGGAAAAGAGCGTGGTGATGCAGAGTTGCGTCACGAGTCGCGGACGGTACTCAAAACGTCTCGCTTTTTTCCCAGTATTGGCTGTGCTTCGCGCCGACGAAACGATTAGAATAGTCTGGAGTCTTGCGCGGAAGGTATACAAGCGAGCAGCAGCGAAGGGAGATCAGGAGAAGAAGAAAGTTGTGCCAGTGTGCGTAGGGTGTTTCCGCCGTGTCAATGGTGAAGGTTTTGTCCTCAGTGACAAAGCGGGAGAAGAAGAAAGTTTGCGCCCGTGAGCGTAGGCAGGAGATGGAAGTTTTTTTGCAGAAGTGTGCGAAGGGTCATTCCGCCGTGTCGGCGAAGGCTTCTGTCCTCAGTGACAAACAGGTAATGAAGAGGATTTTCACCTGAGGGGTGACAACTCGTGATACTAGTATAAGAGAGTCTCTACCCTCGGCGAGCGAAGACGTGTTGCAACAGCTGCGCGTGGGAAGCCGACATGCTAGCGGCGAAGAAGTTTGGTGCTGGGAAAGCGGCCAATTGAAGACGCGAGGTTTCCTGGAAGACGAACTTCGGGGGCAGCGGAACGACAACAGCGCTGGACTTAGAGGGAGTGATTCTCAGAAGAGTATCATTCAGACTATTGTTTCAAGAACGTTGGACTGAATAAGTTTTCGAACTTTTTAGTCTTTAGGTGTCTTAGTTGTTCAATGCATGTGATTGCACTGTAGCGCGTATTGTTGTTTGTTTCCGTTGTTTCGAGTGTAACATATTGTACCGTTTAATATGTTTTTGATTGGTGACATATCGTATTCAACTATTGTCGAGTGTGCATATTTGTGTATCGCTTGATCTGTCATATTTGAGAATATAATTTTGCTTTTTCATCAAATCTCGGCTCTGACGCGTTCTTTAGACCACAGCCGGCGTCCGCTGGCGCGCCAAATAGAATTACCTCTCAATTGTCCGCGCTTTCGTGGTGCAGATCGTGGTACCAATACTTTGGTCCTTTAATTAGCCCGGCGATTGCCTCTCTGATTAACGCGACCTGAGACAATTATTCTGGCGTTTGCGACAGTATCTTTTGGTGCAAAATGGGTCAATAGCAGTGAGAAAGAGCCTTGAGTTGTTGATAGTGCTATCGGAACAATTTTTGTGTGCTGCTCAGTGTTCTCGTTCACGAATGTGCAGAGGGTGTTTCGATAGACTGAGTTGGCAGATATTTTGTGCACACGTCTAGAATTTTATTTGAGAGGCACCACGAATCTGGAGAAGTTAGTATGTCTTGGTGAGAAGATGGATCTCTCTGGTGCCGAACTACGGAAGTGGGTGAGCCAGAAGAAGAAAGAGGCAAAGGAGAAAGAGAGGTTGGCAGCAGAGAGGGCCAAGGAAGAAAAAGCAGCTGAGTTGGGGAGAGAGAGGTTGGCAGCTGAGAGGGCCAAGGAAGAAAAAGAAGCTGAGTTGGAGAGAAAGAGAGGTTGGCAGCAGAGGGGGCCAAGGAAGAAAAATCAGCTGAGTTGGTGAGAGACAGGCAGGCAGCTGAAAGGGCAAAATAAGTATGAGAGGCGAAGGAGCAAACGCTGAAAAAAGAAAGAGAGGCAAAGGAGCGACAGCTGAAACAAGAAAGAGAGCAGCAATTGAAGTTTTAACTGGACAGAAAAAAGCTGGCAGCTGAGAGGGTGAAAGAAGAAAGAGAGGCAAAGGAGCGACAGCTGAAAGAAGAAAGAGAGGCGGAAATGTCTGAAAGGGAATGGCAGCGGCAGCACGAGATGAAACTCGAGCGGCTCCGTTTGCAACAGCGAAGTGAAACTCCCGTCCAAGCTAGAGCTGTAAGCAGCGAGCGGGAAGATCATGGCATCCGCTGGAACCCAAGGAAACTGCTCGTAGCGTTTGATGAAAGGAAGGACGACCTTGTCGCGTATCTTCACAGTTTTGAGATGATTGCAAGAAGCCAGAATTGGCCGGAACATCCATGGGCATTTGCTTTGAGTACTTGCTTGAGTGGCGAAGCGCTCAGCGCGTACGGTAGGCTGACACCGACCGATGCAGCCAACTATACAAAGGTGAAATCTGCTTTAATGAAGCGTTTTAGATTTACTGTGAAAAGTTCCTGGGGCAGATTTCAGACGAGAAAGTGAGCTGATGGTGAGACGGCTATGCAGTACGCCGCACGACTTAGCCATTATCTCGACAGATGAACCAAACTTTCAGGGACAGCACAGGAGCACGATGAGCTCAGAGAGCTTCTTATTAGAGAGCGATTTCTCACCAGTTGCCACCCAAGCCTGTCACTGTACTTGAAAGAGAGGAGAGCTAAGTCACTTGAAAACATGCTTTAAGTGGCTGATTAATTCTTGGAAGCGCAAGGTGGCACAAAACTTGCCAAGGTCAAGAAGGAGTGTCCCGAAGATATGTATGAATCGACACCCGAAGAAAAGAAGCGTGCACCGGAGAGTGTTCCGTGGTGTTTTCTGCGTAACCGAGTTGGTCATCACGGTAACAGCTGTCGAACTAATTTTACGAGCCTTACTGTTGTAAAATGTTTCAAATGTGGGCGAACCAGGCACAAGATAGACGCATGTCGCAACAGAGTGAGTCAAAACCACAAAGTAGCCTGTGTGCAGGTGGCACCAAAAGCCGATTATGAAGACGTCACGGACGGACTCGTGGAGTTGAAAAATGGGTATAAATTACCTATTGTGGGCGCTGTAATGACAAGACGGCCAACCAGTGTTACGAAGGGAATGGCAACGCTGCCTGGAAAAGTTGCGGGCAAGAAGGTTACAGTGTTAAGAGAAGCCGTAGCTCCACTGTTACCGTGAGGAAAAACTTGGTACGGGAAAGTGAGTTAACAGGCAAAGCGAAACCGCTTTGCCTAATTGACCGTATGATTCGGGTGCTTCCTGAAGGAGAGATTGAAGTTGAAACTCCTTACTTTAGCGCGAAGGTTACTGCCCTATGCATGACGACCCCCTGTACGACCTCATCATCGGAAATATCGACGGAGGGCGAGGGCCGAATGATCCCAAACGTTTGGAAGAAGACCTGAAGATGGAGCCTCCGGCAAACCAACATTCGAGAGGTACAGTAGAGGAGAATCCCGCGAAGGATTCCAACCAAGCTCAAGGTGAAGCCTCGGTACAAAAGACAGTGAATCGGGAGATGATCGTGTTGAACGAGAGAACAAGCCGTGCAGCTGGACTTACGGCCGCACAACCTCAATGAACCCACAGTGAAAAGGTGATTGAGTCGTCCAGCCAGGCCCAATGTCGTGACGTGAACAAGCTTGTAAACATTCAGACAAGATCTGTTGAATGTTATGACACGTTAACGGTGTTGAAAGTGTCAACCAAGGCTGAGACGCCGCCTCCGATACCGTCGATCGGAAGGGCTCGCCGAAACAGAATGACGAAAAATAAGAAAGCATCGAGCGAGCACCACAAGAAAAGGCGCAAGTGCAGCTCGAAGTACACAGGATAGATGCTGAGGTCGAATCGTAATGTGTTTGGCAGTATTTAGCCTCAATGTGTTGTGTAGTTGTTATCCTGTGCGACAAGTGTATGTCGAGCAAGTCAAAATGTTCGTTGCGGTGACGTGATGCGGTCGACAAGATCGCACCAGTGTTGTAAAGGCAGACCCTTGAACGTTTGTATTGTTCGAAATGTGTGATGGAGTGTTGTACTCTTAGTACCTGTGGTTATATGCTGTGTGTTGTGAGATTAAATTGCAATGTGCAATTGTATTAGGTGTTCTATTGCGAATGTGATGCGTCGTGAGTGACGGACAGTGTTACGGACTCTTATTGTGTGGTGACTATTCGCGCTCATTTGTGTGGTTTTGAATATTATGAGATAATATTCTTAGATTGGGCGGGGGGGCGTGTCACAAACGAGAGCTCAGAAAGAGAGCGCGCGCCGAGTTCTGGCGGTGGTGATGGCGCCGGGCGCTGGAGGAGCGCCTCAACGTCAACGCTAACGAAGAAAAAGAGCATCCAAAGACTCCCCGGGCACACCATCTCTCTCCACGAGAGCGTACTTTCGCCGACCAACCTCGTCACATCAGCCGTCGAGCAAGCCATGGAAATATCTGGAAGAAAAGGGGCGTGGTGATGCAGAGTTGCGTCACGAGTCGCAGACGGCCCTCGACATGTCTTGCTTTTCCCCCAGCCTTGGCTGTGCATTGCACCAATGAAACAAATAGAAATTTCAAGAATCTAGCGCGAAAGGTATATAAGTGAGCAGCTGAGAAGGGAGATCAGGAGAAGAAGAAAAGGGTGCCAATATGCGTAGGGTGTTTCCGCCGTGTCGTCAGCGAAGGTTTTGTCCTCAGTGAAAAAGCAGGAGAAGAAGAAAGTTTGCGCCTGTGTGCGTAGGCAAGAGATGAAAGTTTTCCGCAAGTGTGCGTAGAGTCATTGCGCCTTGTCATCGAAGGCTTCTGTCCTCAGTGACAACGCAGGTAATGAGAGGATTTCCACCGGATATTAGTAGAAGAGTGTGTATACCGCCAGCGAGCTAAGACGCGTTGCAACAGCTGCGCGTGCGAAGCCGACGTGTTACCGGCGAAAAAGTTTGGGGCTTGGAGACCGGCGAATTGAAGACGCGAGGTTTTAGAGAAATTTCAGAAGCAGCGGAATGACAACAGCGCTAGACTTTGAGTGAGTTATTCTCGGAAGAGTATTATTCAGACTTTTGTTCAAAGAAATTTGGACTTAATAAGTTTTCAAACTCTTTAGTCTTTAAGTGTCTTGGTGGTTGGATGCATGTGATTGCATTGTAGCACGTATCGTAGTTTGTTTTCGTTGGTTCGAGTGTAACTAATTGTACTGTATAGTACGTTGTTTGTTTGGTGTTGTATCGTATTCAACTATTGTCGAGTGTGCATATTGGTGTATCGTTTGATCTGTCATATTTAGGAATATATTTTTTTGTTTTGTTTACCAACTCTCGGCTCTGACTTGTTCTTTGGAGCACAGAAGGCGCCCGCTGGCACGCCAAATAGGACCCTTTTAAATTGTGCGCGCTTCCGAGGTGCAATTCGGGGGGCCGATACTCCGGCCCTTGGAATTAGCCCGGCGATTGCCTCCCTAATTAACGGGGCCTGTGAGACCTTGCTGGCGTTCACCTGAGGTTAGTTTTCCGGAAATTAAACTGTCCAACACTAATTCAACAAAACCTAATTAGGGCACGCCATAACTCCATATTCATTCAAAAAAGCGAAAGCCCTCAAGAAGTATATCTTATATACATTTCTCTATTGTCCACACGTTGGCGAAAGCAAGTGAACGTTCAGGGTATGCCGCGGTCATGAAAAGTTTTTCGAGCAAAACGTTCAGCCGCAATACTGTATGGGGTATACGCCAACAGTGTAAATTTTTCCGGCAGAATTTGTAAATAGTCGTGCGCCACGTCTGGAACATTTGGCATGGAATGACTAATATATATATATATATATATATATATATATATATATATATATATATATATATATAGTGGGAGTAATAATTCAATGGGCCAGTTAGTCTTTGTGAAGTTATGGGATATGGCACAACGGGAGCGTTGTCAACAAGGATAAATATATTTATTTCCCAACAGTTTCGGGAGGGGTCCTCCCTTCATCAGGGGATGAGTTATACTGACATGAATTTCCAAACTTCGTTGCTGCCGCGTCTCTCTCGCCTTGAAACATGTTTTCGAGAGTGAGAGGGAACTGAAAAAAAGGGGGGGAAGAAAAAAAGAAAAAGAAAGAAAAGAAACAAAGTAAAAAAGAGGAAGAACCACTGTCAACACTGAGAACGAAACCAACTGCCCGTGTACGTCCACATACGTTTCTTATCACGTGTTGTTCAGTTCAGTTATATATATATATATATATATATATATATATATATATATATATATATATATATATATATATATATATATATATATGACAGGAAGCACAGAGACACCACCTTTGCCTTCGCTATGAGATGGCTGTTGTATTCTAAGACGAAACTTCATTATTTTTCATTCCCACCTGGCCCAGCATGCACCCATTTCTGAGCAACACACGGCCACGCTGCGAAAGGGCATGGTGAGACCCCAAAATACATTCTGGTGGACGACAGTGGCTGTGCGGCCGTGGTCGTTCAAGGCCCACATGCCGTGTACCCTGAAATGTCAACGCAAGCGACAATCTATCTTATGGGCGGTGTTGGCTGTGCCTAGAGTGTCTTTGTAAACCTCGCTTGGCTGCCACCTCGCTTGGCTGCCAACTACTCGGCTAGACGACCTTGGCTACTTCGGTGCGCGCGCACTGCGCTTAGCAGAATATTTCATTGATGCAGTTTGGGGCACTTGTAGTCATCTAGGTTTGGCGCTGAGCAGAGGCAGATGCTTGTGCGGAGTTGAAGGTGCGCAAGTTCGGACACGCTGCGGATAGCGTTTGTAAATCGGTGTAGCAGCATGTGCGTTACTGCCTCTGCCATCTTCACATTTGCTGTAACTGGGCCAATGTGGTTTGCCTGAAGCTGGGTATCGCTTTTGTGCGCATGAACGCCACCTTGGCTGCTCCCCACGCCAAAAATATTAAATGTTCCTGAAAGTAGCTAATTGCCTTGACTAAAATGCTCACCGTTCAACCCGTCAGTGGCGAATTCCATGATTGTGACTACTTGGGGTGAGTCTGTGTCGAGTCTGAAAGTGGTGAGAGCCACTTCGTGTTGATCCAAGTGCTCCGTTTCCGTTCTAATTGAATGTCACCATGAAGTACTTGCGTCGTCAAGAAGCTGGCACCCGTGGCTGCTGGGATGACCAATCCTGGCTGCGCCTGCCTGAGGCGCATTCATAGTCGCCGTTCTGGCTTCATTGAACAAAACATTGATATCCACAGGCAATGACTGTAGGGAAGTCAGTATATTCGTGTGAGCTTGGTCACAGAAGGATCTCTTGGTATTAGTAGACACTCCTGGTTGTGGTCTTGTACTTGGAGCCTTTGGTCTGATGTGGTACCAGATGTCAAGCGGCTGAAATCAACTAGAGGCAATATATGGTGAAGCGACCCTAACTCGGGAGGAGGTAGTCAGGTCCGAGGATCATATCAGCCAGTAGGTCCTCAAAGACGGGGACTACGGCCACAAACTTGCTCCCGTTTTCGGTTTGGAGGTACAGGTCAAGACCATGGATAGACAACACGCAGCCACCGAGAACACGCAGGAGTGCCTCAAGCCACGATCGGAGGTTGGCCTGAGCGTGGCGTCAATTCAGCATTGTGCGCGAAGCTCCAGTGTACACAAGAGCTCGCCTATGCCGACGACTTGAATCTGTAGTGTTGAAAGCGGCGATATTTAGTTGTGGGTGAGTTTATTCCGGGAGTTCTGGTGTTGTAACGCTGAACTGGCCACCGAAACTTGGCAGGAGGCTCTCTATCTCTGTAGCGCCGAAGAAGACAAGTCGGTACCAGTGTTAGTTCTCATGGTGCCTGTCAATGAGCTGCACTGTCCAGTTGCCAACTCAAAGAAATTCACCAAAACTCTATCCCCGGTATTTGCCTTATCTGACATGTGTTTGTCGTGGCGAGTCTGGCAAATGAAGAAATTTGAGCCTTCCTTCGAGTGAAAAAGGGGGTTTATTCACAATAAACCGCCGCCCGACTCCATTTGTTGCTGCTTCAGCACATGGTTCAAAGGCCAGAACAGATTGTCGTCTTCTTCATTGATCTTCCCAAACTTCCCAAACAAACTGCCCCGTGCGCTCAATTTTGCAAAAACGTTTATTCCAGTGAGTACATATGCTGGAGAGTCCGGGCCGTTTCGCGGTAGTCTGTCGAGCTCCTCTATTTAAGGAATCTGTAGTTTCCGGGGCTCGATGGACCAGTTTACCCGGGCACAAACTCTTGGCTTAACGTTGCTTTGATTTCCGTAAGGCATCAGTGTTCCCAGGAAAGCATGCTGCACCGGCTTGCATTTCTTCGGCATTGAAGGCCCCTTTAGAAGCACTGTTCTGCTTTCACGCTTGGAGGCGTGTAGTAGTAGCCGAGCTGAAACGTGGTTGGTAGAGTCGTTCAGCAATTCAAGGTCTTCGAGAGCAAGCCATTTTTTTCCGGCCCACCGAACAAGGAAGGACTCACGACGGCACTCTCCTCTTGTCAAGTGATCTTGTAGGTTCTGCTTGCCAGGGCTCATTTTCACATTGGAAAAATCCAACATGCTGAGAGTGCCGTTTAGGCCTGAGATCACTTGTGTCACGAAAGTTTGATGCCTTTCATTTGCGTATCTTTGCTTCAAAAACTGTTCAGCATTACTCCGACTTGACAACAATTGGGAGGCGTCGGGGTGTCATTTCAATCACAAAGGTTTCGGTACTTCATTTTCTTTTGTTTTAAATGCAACTCCGAAGGTTGCATAGACAGTATGCTAATAACGCGTGAATGGATAGCAGCCTACTTCTCCATCTTGATGGAGGCGCATGGGGTCACGTTGACTTCTGACTGCAACTTGGACGTGTCTCCGACTGAAATGGCTTCAGAGTTTTTGTGGTGGGCCTTTTTTCATTTCTTACATTTTATTTTGCTGGCTTTTAAGTTACCGTAGTTGCATGTTGCAAGTGTCAGGGATCTCATGATTGATCACTGACGCTTCAAGTGCAATGACCTCGTTGCAATGCGTATTGTTAAAGAAACAGGTTGCTAGGTGATGTAATGTTCATCTTAAGTTGGTCTCGATGTCGTTCAATCCGTTGTCCTAATTCTGCGTATTTCTAGTGACAAGTCTTCAATAATCGTAACTGCCGTTCAAGGCATCGATCGCGTTCAGACTTCTGGCTTGATCAACATCAGAGAGTAATAGCATTGCCGTTCAAGCTTGTCAATAGTTTTGATGTGAATGTGGAACAAATTGGTGACAGATTTTTGTCGTGACGAGGGCTTCGATTGACAGTGGCGTTTTACTACGCTGAGAAATTAGAGTGACTAGCACACGCTGGAACGTCTTCTCATCATGTTGCCCGAAGTATCATACCAGTCATACATTCATGAGGTGCTGTCACTCTGCCGGACGGCTGACAGTGACATAACGAAGGGTGAAAAGGTCGGGCACGTGGTGAAAGGGATCGTTGATGAAGCATTCCCTTTCTTCGTGTGCAACGGATTTTGCACCGTGGATTCTATCTTCAAACTGTGTTGTCAGTTCGAGCACGCGAAAGGTCATTGCGTTCTCCATTCATTCGCTGAACTCCTAAACACCTTAGAAGTGTGGCAATTCGGGCTTGTTGGTATGACATGGCGGTAGATATAGCGCAAGAACAGGACGTCTCCTTGATGTTCCTTTGTCGTTGTTCTGGTCTCGCGCTATATCTGCCGTCTTAAACACCGCCGCCATAACGACTTGGAAAAGCAAGTCCGCACCACATTGACCATCACCAACAGAAGACCCAACACGATTTTTTTATCGCAGACTGTAAGCAATGACACCCTCAGCGTTCTATTCGCGCAGCGCCAATGCCGCCTCGGTCACGGGTTCTCTCGTTAAATCTATGGTACGAAAGGAGCTTGAAGATATTGGAGTGCATTCCGAGTGTTCTGTCGCCACGCACAGAGTTCACCGCTCTCAGCAAACACTGCTTCGCGATGTCCTCCTAAAACCGACGATTTTTTTTCACGTCCTCGCTACCCGGCTGAGTGGAGGACTGTGGATAACCGCAATGTATGTTTAAACTGCCGCCACATCAGGCCCAATGCGCGTTACTGCCGCAACACATGGTCCTCGGCCCCTCACGCAACGCCCAATAGACTCATTTAAACGGTAGTGCCCGCACCTTATCACCTGCCCTCATGTCGTACGCCGTTGATAATTCTGCTCGGAACACTTGACACAGCCGCTGGACTACAGCACGTGGGTGCGCCAATCTGGTTCACGAAAAAAACGTCACCCATCACACTGTTCACCGCAACCACGGTGCCTATACTCCGTTTTTTTCGGCCGCACCATTTCGAAAAACTAAGGTATGCATCCCCAGGAGATGGTTCTGCACTAACGACTGCTGCTGCAAATCTTCCATTAGTTTCCACCAGGCTAAGTGTAATAGATGTTGAAGTAGACGGTGTACCTGTCCAAGAACTTGCCGGAACTGGTGCACACATATCGGTTATGAGTGCAAGCCGATGCACTCGTTTGAAGTCCTAACATCAGTGGCTACAGAAATGCTCCATGCGGCCTATTGTTGTTGGTATGTGTACTGCCCGCTTAAATAGAGTCGACCACACTACACCTGTTCTTTTCACGTGACTAACGACTGCCCTAATTACGTTATGCTAGGTCTCAAATTGGACAAATCACTCTGCTCTATTTGATTGTCTACAACTGTCTTTTAGCTAGAGCTGCCTCAGATAGTCGCTGCTTCCCACACTGCGCCACAGCGCCTGTACTCTCTTAAAGATGTGCCTCTGTCATCTCAGGCATCTACCTTGGCCATTTTGACAACACAGCCACAGGTTGACGATGGCCAATATGTTATTTTTCTTCTTTGAGACATTTTTTTTGCCGCAACATTGGCGTTACTCAAACGCTCGCGAATGTAACAACTGTATCTTCATCGAACTTTTATATTTCACCTTGAACCCTTAAATGCTTCCCCGGGCATGTTTTGGCCCACATATTTCATGCTGACGAATTTTCGATTGCAACTTTCACCAATGAGACTGATTTACTTTAATCTCCTGCAGCTAACCGCCCCTGTTCTCTGCCGGATCATTTCTTGATTGCACCTCACCTCAGCCTTGCACAGGCCAATAACATTCACTGCCTACTCGTCATACAGAAATTTTGTTTAACTTCGACGAAAAACACCTGTAGGGCAAACATTCGTCTATCATTACCATATGAACACTGGTTACGCCAGTCGTATGTATTCGTCGGCACCTATATCATGTCTCTCTGAATGAGCACAGCGTTATCCAAGCGGAAGTAGACAAGTGCTCAGCAAAGGTGTAACCGAACCAACAAAAAAATCTTGGACCTCCCCAGTCATCCTTGTGAAGAAAAAGGCGGTAGCTGGCGCTTCTTTGGCTATCGCCACTCAAACAAAATCATTCGAAAAAACATACACTCACTACCACACATCAATGACACGTTGGACTGCCTGCATGGAGCTACATACTTGTCTCTTGACCTTTGGCTAGGCTACTGCTGTAGATTTCTGTCGATGAAAGGAACCGCGAGAGGGCGGCATTCTTCACACGTAATGGCTTATACTAGTTCAAGGTCATGCCTTTTGACCTACCCAATGCTCCTGCAACAGTCGAAGAAATGGTGGACTCTGTGCGGTCTGGTTGAAAGTGGTCTACTGGTCTCTGTTACCTGAATGATTTGCTTGTCTTTTCTTCTACGTTCGACGACCATCTGACCTGTGTCATGGCAGATTTTGCAGTATTTAGAGCAGCCGGGTTTTCAAGCCACACGTAAGAAGTGCCAATTTGACCACCATCAGATTACCATGATGGGCTATCTAGTCAACGCCGATAGAGACCAACCACATCTCTAAATAATTCACGCTGTTTGACGTTCTACCTTTGAGGCCCGGACTTTCATCAGCTCCTGCTTTTACTTTCGTATTTTTGTAAAAAAAATTGCTGACGTTGCTAGGCCACTGACTGACCTACTCACGAAGGATGCCACATTCTCATGGGGCATTGAGCAGGCTCAAGCATCCACCACTCTCATCGGCTACCTAACTACGCCTCTTCAAACTTCCCAGTTCAATCTATCTGCTCCCACGTAAGTCCGCTATGGCCACCAACATCGTTATATCAACTTTTATCCAGTTGATAGCGTGCTCCTCTAGTTACCATTTCCCCTGCAGGGCTCTTCGTGAAAATCTTGTCCCACTACGAAGTACTCTATCAAGCCTTACTTCAAGTTAGTGACGTGAACCACGAGATAGCGCCATTTCGCTCTGATTTGTCATAAAGTTTACCGCCTGTTGATATTGTGCATGTTTCGCCGATGAAACCCTAATTGTCTCCAAGGGGTTCAAAAAACATAGCTGGAGTGGAAATTCTTGCTCATGAGTGAAGCTCTGCCAACCGTAAGATGGCGGCTGCGGCAGCCATCTTACTAGGGGCTTGATGAGCTGTTGGCGTTAGGCGATTGAGAAGGAGCGTTTTTCGAGCACGCCCAGCGATTTTAACGTGGAAACCTTTTTGGGTCCCATATTGCTCAAAGCACGTCCTTGTGTTGCTATTTTTCTTGAGGAAGTTTTGAATTCAAGGCAAAGTTTATTGCAGATTAAGTCGCCGATACCAGTCTCTGTGGATTATTTCTTCGGAAACAACTACCTTTCAATTCATAATTAAAATAGCACTTGGCCTAATAGATCAGACACTTGATGTCTAAGTGGGCGCAATCAGAAAATAGCAGCTTTCTCAGATCTTTGGAGGGCAAAAGCTGGCTTCACTATTGCTGGCAAAGCACTGTGGAAACTTCCACTCTCGCAATTTATTTAAACCTCTTTGCTTGTTTCACACTTCTTCCCCAGAGTCACACGAAGATGGTGCTACAACGCCCGGTGGTCTTGTTATAGAGATGAAGTCAAGGAAGACCATAGGCTGAAAGAAACAAATAGGCACGATAGTGTGTCAGCCAGCCCTATTAACTCTTGCTGGTGTTTTTCCCAAGAAATGTATCTTGTATATACGCCAAGAACCCCGTAACATTCTCTGTTGCAGTCAGCCGAATGAACGCAAAAATATATGATAAGTGATGGTACACAGTGTTTAACAAACAGCAATAACCTATAATTGATTAAGTATTGTTGCGGCCGTTGAGCCGCTATTTGTTACAATGAATATGTTAAGAAGGTACAAAATTTTTTCTGTAAAGGGGCGCAACAACGGCAGAAGAATGATCGCGGGGAGCTCTACGAGTATGCGCGTCAAAGTATCACATTTCTGGTGGTGAAGAGAGGCAACATTATGCTGGGTCATTTTTCGGTAGAGTATCCAGATGCCACTGGTGACGTACGTGTACAAAGAAGAAGTAATCCGACAAGATATGCCATGGCATTACATTAGAATCTTGCGCAGTGAAAGGCCAGACTGGTTCTACCGCTGAGAGATTATCACCTTAGTGTGAAACAATTTGAAAAGTTCACTTTATGTGAGTATACGTAACTATCATTTGTCCTTAACAAAGCTCACAATAAATTCTTTAATACGAAATTCCAATTATAGGAAAAAACACTACGGAACTCAGTGCACGAAAGCTGCCAAATTCATACGGCTGCTTAAGAAAAATACACTTGCAGGAAGTCGTTCGAAAAATAGATATTTTCAACCAACACAGCAACTTTCTCAAAAATATTTTACTTTAGGCATAATTCACAGACTGGCGCTGTATCTTTCGTTAATTGTTTTCACATTTAGTTTTCTCTATTTCCGTACAGGTGCCATTCTTGCAAATTCCCCGCGCGCAGGTAGGTCCGCTGTCACCTTTTCTGCTTTCCACTATAATCGTTAACTGAAAAAGACAGCAGCATCGTATCATGCGTTAAAATGCATACGGCCGGTCAAGTGTGAATAATCTATGCTATAGTTCAAATCAAAGAAGAAACGCGCTCCTTCATAACTTTAATATACTGATAAAACGAAACAGGTACTATAATCTCTGGATATATAAGCAATAACACTAGTACATGTTGCGTACTATATTTGTGTCGTGGTTAAATGTACCAGTAAGCTTAACGCGCGCTTCGGCGCACCGGGTTAGAAAGCGACAAATACAAACTTCTGTGTAAGAGTAAATTTACTGACCACTGATCAAGGTAGCATGGGCAAAAATTGGCCTGATACAGAAATGGCAATGTTTCAAAGCCGTGCAACAACTGTAGGGTCAACTGCTCTTCAAGAAATGTTGCATCATGTCTACTGGTGTAAATAACAATACAGAGAAAATATAACAGCAATTTTAATAGAAAAAGTCGTTAGGAACTCAGGCGATGCCACAGAAAAAACTATTCTGAATCGAAATAAAATTGACTAACTGGAAAATACTCCTGTGAGCATGCGGTAACATTTATTATGAATTCGTGTTTTAGTATTCAACAGTCTAACCCCACTATATCGAGCTTGTGTCAGTCAAACTATCCTTCATATTGCGCAAATATGAAACACGATGATGCTCTAAAGCGAATGCATCCGAAGACTTATTTATGGTTGCACTTAACCAATATAACCGGCAACCTTCATACATTGAACATAGGGCAATGCGAAACACCCCAAGAAGGTGGCCATCCCGCACAGATAGTGTTTTTCTTACGCAAGTGAACTTTGCCACATGCATTAGGGAGAGTGAGACGTGTGATTAATACAGCACCATATGAACCGATATTTGAGAGCATCGCTTGATATGTGGGGTTTAACGTCCCAAAACCACTATATGATTATGAGAGACGCCGTAGTGGAGGGCTCCGGAAATTTCGACCACCTGGGGTTCTTTAACGTGCACCCAAATCTGAGCACACAGGCCTACAACATTTCCGCCTCCATAGGAAATGCAGCCGCCACAGCCGGGATGAGAGCATCGCTTCCTGCCACTTGCTTTCTGACTTGATCGCTCGTCATCGCGCCCATTGGTCAGTCGTGAGTGGGTGCCGTTCACCTCTCCACGATTTCGTACTCCCTTCATTCGCGCGATCGTTGTCGTGGAACTGAGAATCGGCTGTTCTCGGTGAGCCTTGAGGTGATCAACGCAGTCTAACGTGGATATAAGGGAACATGACATCACCGCTGCTTGCAGTATTCTCAAGACAGCACGCTGAGTGAGATGCCGAAAAACAAAGCCAGAATATTGGTGAAAGGTGGACAAGAGGCGTGCGTCAATGAGTGTGCGTTGCTGCGTATGACGAATCAGGGCCACTGTTTACATCGATACTGTATTCTCTCGTGTATTGGTCACCTGTATATAACTGACACTCTCAGCTGCTACAAACAACGTAAATACAAAAACTAAAGAATAAATTATCTGCGTATTGGCGTAATGCCATTTCCTTCTATGATCGTGTAGCAGTGTCATGAACTGGACTTCCGTGCTAAAATTTGCAACAAAGTGGGCCAAATTCCTTAAAAGCTTTATATGCAATCCTGTACTATGGCGAAAAATGATTGCCACTTTGTGATATTGTGGTACGGGTTCGATTGTACCATGGGATTTCAAACAATGAACCTACCTATACAGTGCATGCCCTGCTTATTAGCACATATCCTGCCGTCTTTCAGGTAGCTTGGAATTTAAGCGCTGTCACCTTAATTTATGCAACCAACAAAATAGCACTAAAATATATACCTTATTGCGATGTCTCTGACTTACTTGTTGTCCTTGTTCGTATTGATTTCATCATCTTCATGCCTTGTTACATTACACTATTTCTGCTTTAAGATACAGATTTTTACTAGGGGTTTAACGTCCCAAAACCACCATATGATTATGAGAGACGCCGTAGTGGAGGGCTCTGAAAATTTCGACCACATGGGCTTCTTTAACGTGCACCCAAATCTGAGCACACAGGCCTACAGCATTTTCGCCTCTATCAAAATTGCAACCGCGGACCCGGGATTTGATCCCGTGAACTGCAGGTCAGCAGCCCAGTACCTTAGCCACAAGACGACCGTGGCGGGGTCGGAGATGAGCTCTGTGTGTAGCCAGTGACCAAAAAACGCCGAGTATAATTGTGAGTCGGCCCAATTTGTGGTTCACTCGTAGGAGAAAATTCTCAGCTTTGGGTTGTCAAACTCCGGCCCTCTGCCGTATAATAGCTGGAACGCCACGCATACAAAAGACATCTTTATGTGCATGTATTATTGAACGGCCTCTGATACTCGTCGTAAATGGCTCACTGATACTTCTGAGAAAGGTCCGTAGTTGATTGAGGGAGGAGTGGGGGGGGGGGGGGGGCGTTGTGTGCCTCAAGCCAACTTTCAATTTTACTTGCGTGTATATGCACGTGCACATAAAAAGTACGTGCAAACATGCATGAAGTGAGGTTGCACTCCCCTCTCTCCCTCTCAAAAATTAGTTTCAGCTATGCAGCTGGTTGCCAATGACAGAGATATGCCTGCTAGTAAGTCGGACAAAGCTTCTGAGAAGCTGCATTTAAAGGTTGCTAGTCAGATATACGTCAAAAAGTGCTTGCTGTCGATTACGACACCTACTTTAAAAAGTGATTTTCGAGATAGTTTCTAAGGCTTTGTCGTCTTTGTTTGAATGTTGTGCGTACACACAATGGTTTGTCGAATGAATGACGGTCATGATTCGGCTTTGCGTTGGGTACATTGTATAAAACATATTTGTCTGACGAGCATTGGACAACACACTTCGTTTACCAAAGCATATAAGGGCTACCGCAATGTAGTTGCACTGCTTCCGAAGTAAACACTAGTGTAATGTAGTGTTGACTTCTGAAATAGTAGAACTCTTTGTGATGGTATCGACGCGTAAGTCTGTGCCTCTTAGGCTATCTATTCTTTGCTTTCGAAAATGACAGTGATGCTCCCTCCCCCTCTTGGCACAACAAATTATCGTGTAAGTGTGGTCCTTTCCGCGTGTATGTATTTATTTATTTGTTTATTTATTTATTTTCACTTATACCTACAGCGCCCTCTGGGGGCAATGTTGTAGGGGGGTTTACAAATTCAAAGTACATTTAAATCAGTGGGGACAAGCTGAATTGCACGGCACTCAAAAAATCAAAACAATCAAATCAGTATTATCTAAGGCAAGTAAGGTGTGCAAACAACTGGTACATGGTGAATGCAGAACCAAAGATGACTATGCGCTACAAGACTCAATGTTTATCTGTAAAGCTAGAATCGACTTTCCTACCACCTCGCCAACGTTTCTCTTCTGGACTGCTTTCCAGTAATCTCAGAATCCCAGAGAATTGTTGCACGGTTAGAAGTATTCTGGGTGTCACGTGAATGAGCTGACCAGATATTAAAGGTTGTTGCGAATAACCTTGCAGTAATTTATGTTGCTCAGGGCGTTGGGCTGGGTTGATGGCTTTATACTTAATGTGGACATCTATTACGAACGAGTGAGGAAACATTTTAAGCGCCTGTTTTTTTAAGAAGACGAATCCACAACAATATTAATGGAAATTTTTAAAGAAGCGGTATTTCATGAAGAGTGTGTTCTTGTCGGAAATCAAATATAGATTGAGCATTTTTTTCAAGATGGTCACTTTATAAATTTAACTAATCAAGATACAGGCAATTCGCAGTGCGAGAGATTGGTAGTAGAAAACTCAAAGCGTGTGCACACTGTATATTGTAAGTTCTGCTGAAACATGCAAAGTGACCTATTAGTTACGAATTTCAACTATTCTTTAGCGTTTGATGCCGCAATTTTCCATCCTTTTTTTTTCGCATTCAAGATATCAATTCTCTAATACTCGATACATATGAATTTCTATAACCCTGTTCTACTTGGGATCCATCTAACTCTGTCTTAGTCGATTTCTTGCATTCGCTCGAAACAGTGCGGCAGCCTCTTTATATTTACTCCCACTGCACTTGCGCCTGTTCGCTTAAAGCTAATATCATGTCTACGAAAACTTACCTGGTGCATTGAATTATTCCGCTTAAACATTTTTTTCCAATATCATTGGGAATCACGTGATTCTAAGAGTTGACTATAATTTTATCAATCAGATTTGCTTACACCGCACTTCCACTTGTACATTTATTTTCTGCTAACAAGATGAGTTAGAACCACCTATAATTTCATGTTATCCGTTTGCGCGCCATTACTGCTGCAATAAACGATACATTTTTAGGCGACTCCTCTCTGTAGGGCGCTTGAGCACGTATTTTATGGAATTGAATAAATAAATAGAAAACAAGGCACCCTTATGCAAATCGTTGAACACGATAGCGATAACCTGGCCCTAGTGCGTTATTCAACCATGGAGTGTATAGTTTTTGTTGCTTGATGTTACTTCAGGTATTTAATTTGTGTAGTAATACAATATAATCGATGAGGTTGGAAGGGCCTTGTGTCCGTACAGCTTTCGCATATGCCTGCTTTCTATGTAACGAGTAGCATGCTTTAAACCACGAGTGATAATCCACGTGAAATGTTTTGGAACTTGGTATGCGCCCACCACATTGTGTTGAGAGAATACACGCAGTAACGTGTGTGCGTTTCGTAATGGGTAGCCTTAGTTGAATCTTGCAGCTATTATGATAATCACTTTTATAGAAGCTCGATGGCAATGTACGCTTGTATCACACAAGATACTGTGATAATACATGTTGCATTGTGAAGCATGCATACAGGGCGCGTGGGTTTGTAAAGCATGAAATTTACCTTCACTGAATTTCCAAACAGAGAAAGTCTTTTGTTGCATTATCAAGCAGACACGTGATTGCGTGGTATAACACCTGATTTCAACGCAAACTGCGCAGTTTCAGCCATCAGCCGCACCAAGAAATTTTTATATTTATGTCATTGAAACTTTCTGAATTTTCGTCACGCACAAGAGGGTTTTTCACTCACAACCAACGACACCGAATCCGGCACCGATGCCGGAATTCCTGTGAAACGAGCTTTTTTAACGCTATGCCATTAAAACTGGAAGGATAACAAGACATCCACCAGGATTCAAAAAGCGAAACACTACCGGCACCAGCTGCTTGTTTAGCCGAGTAACTACGTATACACATCAAAAGATGAGGAGGTGGCAACACTACTAATTACCTATAGTAAGAATATGTAGCACGTATGCACGCTTTTGCATCCTTGACATAAAAATGTTCTTGGTATAAGCGGGAATGTACGTACGCCACAAGGCAATCCATTGTTCATTGGAGTGCCATTCTTTGCTCGACAGTCATACTTTACCTGGTGTAAAAAGCAATAGTAAGAACAATATGAGTTTGTAATAAATATGTACAAGTAGATTACGCTCCTAGTACACTTAGGTATGTTAAAAGGCCACATAGGAGTGAGTAATATATTATGTTTTTGAAATCAGTATCATGACGAGGAACACATATTGTCAGATTTGGAAGAATAGTTGCATTGTTCTTCTGCTTTGCTAAAACATTGGTTAACCAGAAAATAGAAAAAAAAGCTTTTTTTGGCTTGATAATAATCCTAACAACATGGTGGGGAAAAGTGGGACTGCAGCCCTTGGCATGCTTGAGATTTTCGGGGAGAGCAGGGCATTCCATGTCTTTCCTGATCGATGTCATCCACCTCAATCTGTCAGTACCCGGAACGTAGGTCTATGAAGGAAAAATAGCGGGAACCGTAGAGGCAATCAAGCGCATCACTTATTCGGGGCAGAGGGTACACGGCTTTTTTGGACATTTTGTTTAAACATCAATAATTGATACAGAAACGACATATGTCGTCTTTCTTGTGGACTAGCATGACAGGGGATGCTCAAGTACTGCAGGATGGCTCGACGATGTTTTTGGCAAGCATTTGCTCAACCTCGATGTAAGATAACAAAACCCGGTGGAGCTTGTCAATTTGCTGTGCTATTAAATTAGGAGCACTCGTTGACATAATCAAACCCTCGGAGCATTGAGTAGATTGGGGCTGGGCAGGGGTGTCGCATGGAATGGCCACGGTAAAAACATACACTGTGTTTCGTAATAGGGAGCAGTGCCGTGGAAAGCAGTGGAATGATAGAGAAAGCATTGTGAGAGCAATGCCTTGCGGCAGCATCTGAGGCGTCTAACTGAAATTACAACTGAGAGGCACGTGCAGTTCCCTGCGACAGACAGATTGGTGTGTGGTAATGTAATTTCTCGGCTGATGCGGACACTGCTGATGGGAGTCAGTACAAACTCGCCATCGAGAACGGATAGGTTTGATACAAACTTGCCTAAGGTCAGTGCTTGAGGCGGAAGACGAGCGTAAAACGGGTTGCAGACGAGGGAGAAATCCCCGGAGGAGAAGCGAGGATGGCGCATCACGTGGCAACGACGTCACGCGTTAGTGTGTTGACGCAAGAGGCTCGCGGATGCTCGGGGGAAGCGGCGATTGTTTCTCTGACACATCAAACGATCCCTGTGCAGCGGGGGATGTAGCAGAATGATATGTCTCACCCGCAGTGCCTGCAATATGTGGCGGCGGCGGCTGTTCCAAATTACACTCTGGAGTTGCCTCCACCGTGATGGCGAAAATTAAGGACGAAGAAATTTTTTAAAGACAATAGTCTTTATTGGGGTACTTCGACGCAAAAATATTGGTCTGTATGACCACCTGTTTGTCCGTTGTAACGATACCCCGAATGGCATCATGTGATATGCCAAACGACCAACCCCATCTAGAGCGCCCACCATTATCGCTCAGGTTTCATCATTCATACTTGCGTGATTGTTAATTAAAAAGCGATTATTCCACATATCTGAGGCACCATAGGAACACGTCAATATTTTGTGTGTGTGGCTTTTTACTAGAGAAGGCACACTCAAGTAATTGAAAGGACCATAGCGTTTTTCACGCTACGGTCCTTACAATTACAAAAGGAAAGTCCTTACGGTCCTTCCGTTTAGGGGCGAAGCCCCTTAAAGCAGCACGCGTTCGTCCATTGTAGTCGTAGTGTGCAACAAGTGTTACATTATGACCTGCAAGGTGGTGCCGGTGGGAGATTTCTCCTGTGCTTTTTTGAACAATATAAAGTTCGCGGCGTGCGCGTTCACTAAAAGCCGAATGCTCCTGTCTCTCATTCCCCATTAGCAGCCATTGGCATGTACATTGAACACTATCTGACAAGAAAAGGTTGCTACGTTATACTCGCTGGGTGTAAGCTCCTTAGTTTTACAAAGGTTTAGCGTGCGTTGAGCCGCAGTGCCATGAATACAATGAACCAGTATATACCATGAACTCTAGGTCGTTAAAAGTGGGAAGTAGACGAGAAGCACATGCCGAATTCTCCTGTCTCTTATTCCCCGTTTGCAGCCACTGGCGTGTACATTGAGCACTACCTGACAAAAAAGGGTTGCTACGTTATACTCGCTAGGCGTAACCTTCTTAATTTTAGAAAGGTTTAGCGAGCGTTGGGCCGCAGTGCCATGAATACAGTGAACTAGTATATACCATGAACTCGGGGTGGTTAAAGGTGGGAAGTAGAAACGAAGCGCAAGCCGTAAGAAAGCGTGCGTGTGCCACCTCTCGTATTGTCCTTGGAATGTCTGCTGGATGGCGGTGCTTCTATATGCGGAATATATGATGAAAAGATGCGAAATTGTGGTACTTGGAGTGTTGACTAGATGGACGAACGGGCACACAGATGGCTGCACGGATGGACGGACGCAGGGGTGGATGCATGGACGAACGCAGGGACGGACGCACGAACAGACGCGCGCACAGACGGCCGGATGGACGCATGGATGGTGACACAGACAGACGCATGGACGGATGGAAGCAAGAACGAATGGACGGACGAATGCTTCGCCCCACTCTCCATCATTCACTCCGTAGATATGCTGCCAATTTTTCGAAGATAACTGCTATGCAGCACTCATGTCTAACGTACCTCGATGCACTCGTTCACCATCACAGCACTGGTCGAGACTCTCTAACGCAGCACTTCCAGAATATATTTAACCAATTGTCTCGCGCAGAACATCAAATGAACGTTTTGCTGACTTTCTCTGCACGCAAGACTATCGTCCTTCGACGACATTGGAAGTGAACATGAAGATACAGGGCCATTTTTTTTTCTCTCGTGGAAGAATATCCTTGCATGTGAGACACCTCTTCCAATGACTATAGTAAAACCTAAAGAATGGTGTGTGGGAGACGATAACCAAGCAGATGATGGAGCACTACCATCTCTATAAAGAGATATTTAGTTTTGTTTTAAAGTGGCTATTTTTATAAGCATTGTGACGTCGCCAAATTTTGTTGTTGTTACTGCTTCTGCTACTCCTCTGCTTGTTCAGCCTGAAGGAGATGTCTTAATTTATAACAATTTTTTTAACGGGCCTCTTTATTCAAGATTAGACGCTTGAAATATAGGCAGCGGTAGAATCCGAGAGCTGTTTTTTTATTTTCAGAATCGTGACATACTTCACATTTTACTTTATTGGCTGCACTGATGCAGCAGAATCATAGGTTGAGTTCGTGTAGTGAAGACAGAAATGGTCTTCTATTACCTTGTGTTTCGAAATTATAATTAAATGGTGTGCAGATAATTGTCAAATATTAATAGACTAAACCCCTTCGTTCTTGGTTGTTCTCATGAGAGAAATGCTATGATAATTCACAGCATTTGAATATAGTGAATATAGCCAAATTCATTCGTTCACTGAAATGCAACCGACATCAAAAGATACTGAAAAGCCTCTCTTCCGACTGAATATTAGTATTTGACAAGTCAGAGAGGTTTTTATTATTTTCGTAGTAAAAAAAAATGGATAGTTGTTGTCAAGCGAGGCTGCCCGGCATGTCGCTTTTGGGCGAGTTTGTTTTCACAAAAAAGAAAAGCTTGTGGTGGCGAGTCAAACCAAGGGCAACACCGCGTCTGCATTTTACAAAAAAAGACACATAAACAAGAAATTTTTCAACAACAGCAAAGCGGCAAGTGAGGTGCAAAACAGCCACTTCCCTCAAATAATATCAGCACATTCGTCACCCGAAAACACCGACGCTTTTCTTTTTTTTCCTGTCAAGACACAACACAGCCCTAACCCCTCTTCTCCAAAACGAAAACTTGCCAATATCAATGGCCGGAGGGTCAAAGAATTCTTCAGTGCTGCCGCTTCATTATATGGTGGAGCTTCTGGCCACACTGATTTCCACCGTTCGCCACGTCCATGTGAGTTAGGGACATTTGGGGGGCCTTATCATCGCCTGTTGACCTGCTGACGTCCCTAGGCTCCACCTTTAACCCCCGTGTATATCTCCCTCGTGTAAATCCCGCTTAATCGGCACAGCTGAGGCGACTCAGTCGTGGTTCAGCGGTATCTTAAGCGCAAGACAGACGTGCGATTTTCCATGTGATGTGGCGTGCGGTGTCGCATGGTGCGGTGTGCCGCACGCGACGTTGTGAGGCACATGGGGGCAAAGGAGCTATCAGCGGCTGGCTCCATCACCATGCGGCGCTTCGGCATGCGCGGTCGGGTGATTTTGTATTTTTGTAATTAAGCTCAAAACAAACAACATTGAACAGCCACGCTTCGTTGTCCCATAAAGAAAAATAATGAATAAAACGTCTTCGCCAATGACAAACACGTCGCCGCAGCGGTAAGAGCTGATTATTCACGACTCCGACAGGTAGGCGTCGCATGGATGGCGGGCGCCGGCAGTCGCCTACGCCGTTCACAGGCAAGTGCGTCGTCGAACTCATGTTTTTGACAATGATATTGGGCTTTGCACTCGTATGTAATGCGTTTGCATACGCTATTACTTTCTCGATGCGATCGATGTGAAGAGCAATGGTGGAAGCGAAGCGAACGAGCGCAAAAACGCTGCGAAAGGACCTTGAATCGCCGCTCACAATCTCCACTCTCGCTAATGGTTTTAAAACGGGCGTTGTCGTGCAGAAATGGCGCACTTCAAATACCATTTTATTCAACCCTGAATAATAGCACGTCACCCGGTTAATGTACTCAATGTTTGTCACGCCCCCGCAGTCGGCAATGTCAGTAAATCCACGCTCGCACCGCTTTATCGACTCGCTTGAACTGGTCTGGGTAACGGGTGATGGGAGCGGCGTGATGTCACTAGCGGCGTGATGCCACTAGCGGCGTGATGTCACTCGTCTGATCGCGCTTTGATTGGCTACTGCCATGCGGCGGTGCGATGCGCCGACAAAAATATCTGGCCGGTTTGATGCTCGCTGTACCGGCTATGCGGTGGTGCGATGCGATGATACGTCACGAAACATCACTTTCGGCTGTCGCATCGTCACTCCGCACGCCACATCGCACTTCCGGAAAATCGCACGTCTGTCAGACAGATGTGTGATTTTCCGTGCGATGTGGCGCGCGGTGTCGCATGGTGCGGCGTGCCGCATGTGACGTTTTGGGACACACGGGGGCGAAGGAGCCATCAGCTGCAGTGTCCACCCCCATGCGGAACTTCGGCGTGCGTGGTCAGACGACTTTGTATCCTCGTAATGAAGCTCAAAACAAACAAAATTTCACAGCCACACTTCGTTTTATAAAAAATAAAACGCCTTTGTAAACGGGAAGCACGTCGCAACAGCGGTAACTGCTGACTATTCACAACTTCGACAGCTAGCTTAACATGGGTGCCGTTCGTGACCTACGCCATTCACATGAGCTCGCCATTGAACGCTTGTTTTTGACAACACCATTAAGCTTTGCACTCGTATGTAATGCGTTAGCATACACTATTACTTTTTAGATGTCATCGACGTGAAGAGCAAAGGCGGGTGCGAAGCGAGCCGGCTCACAGAGACACTGGTGTAGCCGTGTTTACCTGCGAAATGACCTTGCATTGCAGCTCGTGATTTTCGATCTCACTATCAGTTTCAAAACGGGTGTTGTATTGCAGAAATGGCACACTTGAAACATCGCTTCATTAAATCCGAAATAACCTTACGTCCTAAGGAAAATGTACTCGACGTTTGTCACGCCATTGCTGCTAGACAACGCCCATATTGAAACCGATATCGAGATCGGAGATCGTGACCAGCGATGCAAGGTCATTTCGCAGGTAAACACGGCCCCTTGCTGACACCGGCGTCTCTGTGAGCCGGCTCGCTTCACTTCCGCCTTTGCTCTTCCCATCGATAACATCTAGAAAGTAATAGTGTATGCGAACACATTACATACGAATGCGAAGTTTAATAGTGTTGTCTGAAACAGGCGATCGATGACGAGCTGGCGTGTGAGTGGCGTAGGCGACGACTGGCGCCCGCCGTGCTAGGCCTATTTATCGGAGTCGTGAATAACCAGCTGTTACCGCTGTTACGACTTGCTTGTCATTCACGAAGGTGTTTTATTCATTATTTTTTATGATGGCTGTGCAAATCAGTTTGTTTTGAGCTTCATTACGAGGATACAAAGTCGTCCGATCACGTTTGTAGAGGTGCCGCATGGGGGTGGAGTCTGCCGCTGATAGCTCCTTTACCCCCGTGTGTCCTGAAACGTCGTATGTGGCACGCCGCACCATGTGTCACCGCATGCCGCATCGCACAAATAATCGCACGTCTGTCTCGCGCTTTATGGGCAATCGTAGATGGAGAGTAATGGCCAACCAGCAAATGAGGACAGAATGCCCCGGCAAGAAGTCTATAGGATAACGTCGTGTGAGCGGTTTTCGATGTCGGTGAACTGTATGGAAGATAGCGATGCTTCAATCAGCGGCGCATAATCCAATGACAGATGCAGTTCCATCATCAGCAATACAAAGGAACTTAGTTGTCGCAGGCATGAGGACTTTCTTGAGCTTGCGGCGAAAAAGGTTGTCGTTACGGAAAGTTGAGCCACATTGTCCACCAGAGCCGTGAGGCACACCATCAATTCGCGCGTCGATAAGGTTCCGTTTTGTCTGCATGGTCAATAGAGGATTTTCGGTCAATTTAATTCATGCAGCACCACCTCCAGGGTCTGCAACACTTAGTTTTCTATCGCGGAACGTCGAGGGTAGCCGAGGGAAGGGGGTCAGCGTGGCTGGGCACAACGAGACTGGCTACGTTGTAGTGATGAGAGCGGGAGCAGCGGCGATCGCTCACAGGTTCCTGATGGACAAAATTGTCGGGGCTGGTTTCCTGATGATAAACAGGTCGCACATTGAAGGAGCGCGGGAATGTTTGTGCACTAAGACCTCAACGACTTCTGCAACGACGAGATATGTGCCCAATACTTTGACAAAAGAAACATACGGGCTTGTCATCAAGTGTACGTCATGCGGAAGGATTCCGGAACGTCGACGGAGAGGCAGATAGTAATGGATGTGCAGAAGTAAACTGTTGCTGCCAGTCAGTAAGAGAATGCGTCGAAATAGATCCATGCTGACGATTTTCTGTCGTGCAACAGCTTGAATAAATGGCAAGGGAGTTGATAGAACGGAGTGAGAGGACGTTGGTTGCGCTGTAGCAAGGGTGGCCAGTTCAAGTTATTGTCTGACGAGTGGAGTCAAGTACTCACAGCTGTCAGCTGGTCGATACGGGTCAAGGCACGAGAAAGTCACTGCTGTATTTTAAATGTAATGAAACTGATGGAACTTGCATTTGCTTTAAGCCTGTTCTAGCCAGCGGCATTCTTGTGTTATGACATCAACAAACAAACTATCATTGAACACCAACATGTTAGGTACATCGTCGGCGATGTCCTTGAGAACTTTTTTATTTCTTTTTTTTATTTTTTTGAATTTTATTTCTAGTTCTCTTATTACATGAAAATGCACAACACTGGTTAGACCCATAGCCACTGGCTAGTAGGGGGTCTAAATAAATATGCGTTTAAAGGAACAGATTGTGTTAACAAAGCAGATATTTTATAAGTACACTTCAATCATACAAAAAAAGAAAAAAAATCGAAACAAAATATAAGAAGGGAACATATTTGTGATAAGTCATTTGCAGTATATTGCAGCGATGTTCCATGCAAACAACGGATTGTATGTATACAATACATCAAATACATAAAAGTACGTATACCATGTCAAGTATGATTTTGTTGGACATATAATCTATACATAACGAAGTGGAGATTACAACGAAATGTGTGTTAGTGTACCTGTTCATTTTTCTGCAGAAAGTATTTTAGATGCGGAGCATCTAATACTCGAGGCTTGTAGTGTGGCACCGTCCGCAAGCTTCCTCCTCCTTCTTCCACCATCTGTGCATCCCTTCCTCCTCTACACACCGCGCGCGCTTCACTCCTCCACCATCTGTGCACCCTTCCTCCTCTACACACCGCGTGCGCTTCTCCTCTTCACGAACATTCGCTAGCTGTATAATGTAGCGCGCATGCGCCGTCACGCTTCGAGAACATCGGCAGCTGACGCGCGCGCATGCGCCCTCGCGCTTCGAGAACATCGGCAGCTGACGCGCGCGCATGCGCCGTTGCGCTTCTCCCCCTTCTCGAACATTCGACAGCTGACAGTGCATGTGCCGTCGCGCTGTATATATACTCAAGGTCGGTGCTCGCTCGCTCAGTTACCGCTCGTCGGTTGGTTTGTACGGCGCGTCAACGTCCGAGGTCGCAATGATCGACGTCCCTTCGACCAGCGCCGGCCAAAGTGGCATCTAAAAGCCATCGTGCTCAAAGTTCGTCGCAATAAATAAACACCGCCCTTTCGCATACGTGTCGTACGTGTTCACTCATTTAACACCCCTCCTACAACCACGTTAATCAATTTAGCCAGCGACCCAAGTAAGTCGCAATTTAACACCCCATTTCACAACCACGTTAACCAATTTAGCCATCGACCCAAGTAAGTCGCACTTTAACACCCCGTTAACCAATTATATGCTCCGCATCCTCCTCAGTGTTCCCCCGAGGGAAGCTGCGGGCAATTTTTTAAGAGCACAGACAAAACTTTTGCTTTCTTTTATTTGGCATGGTATATCATTCCAGACCTTTACTTCAGCAAATTGTAGCACTCGTTGCGCAACTTTGTCAGACTCCGACATGGTTTCGTCGGCTTTGCAGCATAATGTGAGAACATCCTGAATATAACTGATGTAGGACTCCATGGAAGTTGGTGCGCGAGTTGGCAACTCATTCTTCATGGGCTGACGACAGCCAAAGAGGTTACCAAAAAGCTAACGGATCTTTTTCTTGAAGCTGTTCTAGCTTTTAATGTCATGGTTGTGGTTTTCAAACCAGACACGAGGAGTTCCATCGAGATAAAAGAAGACATACGTATTATGCGTGTGGGGTTGCACTTGTGCTGACGCGTTCGTCGACGTCAGAAACCTCGCGGCCCGAGAGTATGCCAGGGTCTTTCACGGCGGGAAGCGTCACAAAAGTTGTTTCTGCTGGCTGCTTTGCAGGTAGCACAGAACGTGTGACGACTGGAAATGATGTCGACTTCTGAGAGGCAATGTTGACTGCCACGACTGAGCACCCGCTGCAGAGTTTCGTGGTGAGAACGGGGATCGCGCAGCTCCACCAAACGTGTTACGTGGAAGACAAACCCAGAAGGCATAAACTGGAGGGAGTATGTGCAATTGATTAGTTTAGCACAGCTGCCAATACGAAGAGCTCATGTCAGTCTATTTGCCGTCGTCCTCATCTTGGTCTTGTTGATCGCTATGCTACTGGCACGTTGCAATATAGAAATACTTAGAGGTGGTTATAGCGTGGATACAAGAGACACCGTAGAGACAGAGGAAGCGCTGATTAACAACGAAAAATAACTGAATGGACACAACAGTTTACAAAAGATACATGACAAAAATTTCAACGAATACTCCTGAAAAATGCGCGTAATTATCGTAAGTGTCATGCGCGAGACCAGAACCCAGTATTTGTTATAGAGGAAGCCATGGATACCACACCATCGCATTAATTTTTAATTCGGCCTTGTGATTTCTTTGGCGTCTGGTATTCTCGCGTTATCTGAAAGCGACTTCCTCACACCACACACCACTTGTAAAAAAAATAAGACAGAGGTTACTGAAAAAAAAAACTACTGCACATGCTGCTGTGGACAGCTAAGTGGCTACTGTTTGTACAGTGAACTTTGAATAGCACGTCTCCTTCACACCACTACCTGGTAAGGGGACGAGGCCGCTTCAACGTAAAGCTACGATAACGAAAAGCAAAGGGTTGTTATTTAGGTCGCACAGTAACTGTGACATGACTTTCTTTGGCAAAAAAACTTATCTTGCCTCGTGCACTTGAATGAATGTTAAGTAGACAATTGCCTCCATCATGATTAAACAGCGGAACTGATTAGGTCCTGCAAAATGCCGGATGCTCAAGCTTGGCTACTTCAAGAAACACTTTTCTAGGTGTTCTACACGTCAGCAACGGATAACGCCAATGATATTACTTATCTGTAGGAGCACATTCTAGTATTTGGTTATAAATGCTGGCGGCTCATCGCATGTGCTACGCAGGCTCCATTCGCTAGTGTTGATATCACGCCTAGTTTAGATGCTTCGAGGTGGACCTTGTTTAGGACATTTCGCAGATAACTCCCATATAATAATGTTTGATTTAGGCTTTTTAAGGGGTGAATGTGTTCCCCGAGCATTTTACTATGCTCTGCGAATGAACATTTTTAATTAGCACTGTTTACCTAGAAGTGTACGTGCTGAAGATTCAGTTATCATCAGACTTACCCCTGTGGAGCCAACTTGATTGTTTTTGTCCGATCCAGCATCAGTTCTCTCCAGTACCACATCAATCTCTGCGCGAAATGCAGAGCTTACGAACACGAAACAAATGCTGAAAATGAAGGATCCGTGTAAAAACATATGGGTGAATTTTTCACGGCACCTCAAAACTTAAGGCCACTCCGGCGATTTTTCAATATACACTGATTTCAATACACTTTTGCAAGTGCATTCTTGTTATTACCGTGGTTATATGTCCCGCATTATACAACAGTAACTTATTTAGTTTCTCGAAAACCTATTTTCAAAATTGAGAGCTATTTTTCCAATCGCACTTGTAAAAGTGGGACACCCTGTGTTTCTGCCGTAAGCAAACCTCGGAGAGTCATGAGTTCCACCTATCACCAAACGGGGGCGAATAAGTCGACAGCTAAAGAACACCAATAGTGTCCCCATTCCAATCGTCCCTCGGGAATAAAAAAAAATCTGCTAGAAGCATCACTGTAAGCTCAAAATTTAAAGCGATGAGAGCCACTGCTTTTGCAAAAAATTGTCATTTCTACCCAATTGATGGGTGACGTATGAATTCCGCTTGGTGCGTAGTACTTTTGAGCACTAAATTTGTTTCGATATCCTGGTGCCATACGAGTTCGACTATGGGTTCTCTTATTAGTGACGGTGAAAAAGCGGAAAACTTGCGCTGCGGCTGTTCAATGGGAGCAGCTGAAGCGCATATGCGCAGTTAGTTTTCATCCAATGGTTGCCGACGTCCTCGGCGTTGCGTTTTCTTTCTAGTTTTTTGTATTAGCTTCTGCAGTATAAGCCACTGTAGGTGCTGTAGGTATAGTCGTTGTACTGCTGTGGTGCAGCAGGAATGGTCATATCGGCGTACCGGCGAAGGCATCGATTTCTGTAAGTTCCACAGCGATGACAAGTAGATTTCTTTTGCCGATTCGCGCATATTTGTTATTTTTTCGTCGGCGATTTCACACTCAGACTTCTTCAGCTGTCGATGTTGTGTATTTGTGAACTACGTATATGTTCCCTGATACTGCACGTGTTCGAATGCTTGAGCTACTCTCGACTTTCACTTCACCATGATTTCCTTACGAAAAATCTCACCTCCTTGTGTCCTCAGCTTGACCGCACTTGGTCGAAATGCTATGAATAGTGGGGGTGTTAAAACGTGCTCGGCAAAAGTAGCAGCTGTAATTCGAAGCTGTCACTGAAGCAACTGATGCTGATTTTTACGAGTGTTTTGTAATAATAGTTCCTAAAAACCAGACACTCTTGCCTATTCGTTTTCCCTGCGAAAACAAAGTCGTGCTTTTTCTGAACTTTCATTATTGCTTCTAACACGATACAACTTCTTTTTTTGCATTGAAACATGATTCCTGGTTTCTATCAATAAATAATGTTTTTCCCCGTAGTCACTCTTAAAATGCTTTTGCTTGTGTCAGGTGCCAATGATTGCCTTTAAGTTTAATGTAGCCTTTGTACGCACAGATACTGTATTCCGAAGGGCGCTTTGGTGTGCTGCAGGGCGTATCGACGTGCTTGAAATGATCGGGTGAAAGATAAAGAGATACCCGTAGCCCTGAACGAGTCCACGTCTCCTTCATCCACTTCTGTTTAGAAAGAATAGCCGTAGAATAAAGAATGAGCCGAAGCAACCGCGTAGGCGCATGCACACCCGGTACAAAAGTAAAATGGTGGCCATTTTTTTCTACCTAAAAAGCAAGACACAACAAATTCCCCATTGCTGTTTACGCAGTGCTATCTCTTAGGTGTCCTCGGTAGTTTTATGCGCTACCGCTGCTTATTTTTCGTACCGTGGTCAATGCTACAGTTTCCCTTCTTCAAAGTGGTTCTTTATTCTATGACGTAAGTGCCTGCTCGTTTTCAAAGCCCCACCTTGCCCTGCATACGGATGTAGCATGCGGCTCCTTCTACAAGGCGACGACCAAGCGAGCACAGTTCAGCTTTGTCAGATGCATACAGCGTGTTAGTCATCATCGACGCCGGGTCTAAGCATACACAAAAATTGGCAGATCCCGCGTAATGGTTGAATCGATTATATGCGAAGCAAAAAAGAGAAAGGTTGATATTTCACTTGTAAATGATGTAGTACATCACTTACGTGTCATGATTATCATGTTTGATTTCTCGTTTACCTTCCTCATCTATTCAAGTCACGTGATACCAAAGTTAGTATATGTGGAGCTAGCAAAACGACCAGGAGCACGCTATGAGCGTGGTATGTTGTGAGCTTGTCAAGATTTTCATGTTTGAACCAGTCATGTACGTTCATCATCTATTGACGCCACGTAACAGCAAATTCGGTATATGCGGAGCTATCAAAACGGCCGCGAGCGCATCATGAAAGGTCCAATATAATCCAATGTAGCGTTGACGCGCGCGCACGCTGGGCAGAGCGACGCTACATTAGCGAAACGCGAGCACTCTATAGTCTGACGCCAAGTGCAACCGGCGCGACCAGCGTTCGTCGGCGCGGCCCGAGGGCAACTAGCGCTAAATGCGGCATGCGGCATTTCGCGTCGATGCGTTACCCACACAACACTGCGTCTCCTTCTTATTGTCACGCATGGACGCCGGACGCGCGGAAACGCGCATGCGTCAAAGCAACACAGTGCACCGTGCGCCTACGAGTATATTGCAAGACCGGCACCTGGCGCTGGCGACCCGCGTCTAAATAGAACGCCGGCGAGTACGAGCACCGCGTCACGTTGAAATGTATTGGCGCGATGAGCGCATGTAGTCATGTTCTCACATGAGACGCATCTCATGATTATCCTGTTTGCACCAGTCACATACCTTTGTCATCCATTGATATCGCGTAATACAAAATTTGGCATATGTGAAGCTCGAGAAATGGCCGCGATCGCATCATAGGTGTTGCATGTACTCATGTTGTTACATGACACGCATGTTGTGATTATCATGTTCGGATGTGTCATTTACCTATGCAATCCGTTCGCGTCACGAAATACTGAGTTGGTACGTGTGAAGCAGCGAAACGGCCGCGCACGCATCATGAGCGTAGCATGTAGTCATGTTGTTACATCACACGCATCTCATGTTTATCATGCTTGCACCAGTATCCTTTCATTTTTATCATGTTTGCACCGTCGTCACCATTAACGTCCCGTAATACCAAATTTGGTATAAGTGACGCTAGCGGTATGGCCGCCAGCACAACATGAGCATGGCATGTAGTCGTGTTGTTACAGGACACGCATGTAATAATTTTCAAGTTAGGGTATGTTGCTTGTGTTCGCTATGCAATCAGGTCTACCATAACAGTTTCACAACATACCTTGTGAAAGAAACGACCGCAAGAGCTGCAAGACTATGAATTGTAAATCATAACATTAATGACATGGATGTCTAGATTTTCATGCTATGACTAGCCAAATATGTTCTTCATACAGTCATGTTATGCCATGCCAATTCTAGTACCGATACCGTTATCAAAATGGCCAGGAGAGCTAAAAGTCGTAGGTGGCTAGACAGATAGATAGATAGATAGATAGATCGTTCGATAGATAGATAGATAGATAGATAGATAGATAGATAGATAGATAGATAGATAGATATGCTCAAAGTTTCCGAAGTTCGCTAAGAAATGCTCCGCATATACAGCAACGTAAATATTGACTTAAGACACGTCAGACGCTTCACTCACCGGCCGATCTAAATCAAAAGGCGACGCTTCCGCGCTCAGATAGTACCAGCAATCTCTTACTGAACTTGCCACTGGTAAGTTCAGACGAGCTGGCACAGCTTGATTCCGTGTCTAATCACATCGCCTACTTGCTTTTCGCAGGTCAGAAGAGGCACGTGAATTATGTTTACACCTTGGCTAGCCGTGGCGGTATGTAGAGTATTTCGTGACGTCATTGTATATGGACTTAGTGACGTCATTCACTACTCCCCAGGAAGAGTAGAGCAGCTATCTGTTTCATTTTTTGTTTTGACTCATCATTTAGAGTTGAATTAAAGTTACTGACGACCCACGTTCATGGTGTCCTTGCGGAAAGATGAGCCACCTATTTGTTGCAGGACTGCCAATACTATATAAAGCCAGCAATATTTCGGAGTGGTGAAAAATGCGCCCTAGTTCCTCTTTGACGTTCATTCAATTGTCTGATGAACCCATGTATTGAATTATGCCCAATCCTAGAATGCATTCATATTATACAATGCTAGTTGGTCTACGGTGATGCCATTTTTTTGGAGAGGAAACGCTGGAGGCCAATGTAATGTGCGATGTCAGTGCAGGTTACCGAATCCCCCATTATCGCAATTTCCGAAATCTTCCACAATGACATGCCTCGTAGTCATATAGCGGATTTGGGGCCCAGATTGTATATTTAGTCGCTCTTGAGTAAGGTATTTCATTGGCACATGTTGATTATTGTTCCGGTGTATTATATGTAGTTGTTTTACGTAGCAGCAAATAAAGAATGACGACCTAAAAACACTGAATGATTGGGGAATTGTTCAGGTAATAATGGAGCATCAAACTCAGCGCTTCTTTTATCTGTGCCCAGGAAATTCGGGCACTCGCTAATTTCACACTGTCCCTCTCACATGATTTATATTTTAAACTCAGAAAAAAGCATTCAGACAAGCTGTTTCGATGCAAAACGTTATTTCTAGGATGGCTTTGAATGTAATTCAGACAAAAATATGTGATATCTTTTGCAGTCCTTGAAGTAACTAAAATTTTCGGCAAATATTGTTCCTAATAAATTTAGCGTTGACAATCCCAAAACCTCTATCACCTTGCATGTTGTGACCACTTTGCAGTGGTTGTATCTTCCTTTATCATTGCACTCCGCGTAACACAATGCATCGGAAAGAAAAAGAAGCGAAAACTGCGGGAGCTTGGCTCACAAGATGGTCTTGTGGGATAGCATGAGACACGTTGTGACTTTCTTTAGTTAGCTGCATTTGCCGCGTAGCTGCATTTGCCGTTCTCCCGTGGCAGACAGCAGAAAACAGTGCCGTTTCATTTCCTTCATTTTTTAAATGCTCTCTATCTTATTTTGCTGTACTAATTTATCCAAACGTCACGCAACTGCTAAGTAAGCATGGCATGATGACCGCTGTTACGAAACGCTGATAATAGCTCTTGAAAGATTTTGTTCGCTTTCATTTCTATGGTTGGCGCACAAAATTGCATGAACTGTATTGTGCTGTAATCCTTCACAAATGTAAAATACTGAAGTTTGAAGACGTGAATTGCTGAAATAATTTACAATGTTGCAGAATTTCCATCAATTACTCGAACCAGTGGGAGAAAGTACACGCATGCAAATAATGAAAAGAATGACAAGGATGTGAATATCCGTACCTGCGGACAGGCAGAGGAGAGTGCCAGCTACAATGGTGCAGCGCAGAAAAAAATTAAAGGCGTTTTGTTGGTGTGCCATTGTTCTCTCTGAAAAAGACACAAAAAATCGGCATATTGCCATTTTTTCTCGAATACTTTACTCACAGCTACTCGTGAGACTGAGATCTATCTATCTATCTATCTATCTATCTATCTATCTATCTATCTATCTATCTATCTATCTATCTATCTATCTATCTATCTATCTATCTATCTATCTATCTATCTATCTATCTATCTATCTATCTATCTATTTCTTACTAACCTCCGATGACTTAGTGCTATCACCGCCGTTCGGGTGTATTCTAAGATTAGTATCGCATAAAATTAGTTCATGAAACATACACTATTGCTCATAACAGTGTAACCTTAACATGCATTCATGAATGGAGATGCCCGGTGGATTTCTTGGCTGATGGTTGTGCCGTCTACGATGTCCTCTTTTCGACGAACGCTCGCCGATCGGGATCCCATCAACGGACATGTCTAACCATCTCTCAGTCTGTTACGTTTCTCTGAAACTTTATTTCTTCTCAACAGAATTGAAAGTTGGGCGCTTGTCCTCACTTCCTTTGTGTTTTTCGGTGCGTTAAAACGACAGTTATATCTTGTTTGACTCGTTTAATTCCCCCTTTGCTGTTATCTTGTGAGCTATAACTGAGGTGTCGCACTGTGAAGCAGACAGTGGATGAGCTCATTTTTCTTTTCAGTTTTTCCATTTAAAAATCACTACCCCCTCCCCACCTCTGCATTCACAAACGGCTTGATTTACATAGAACTATCTTGGTCTTTTGCGGCCGTTTATCTTAGTATACTAAATGTAGTATATACTAAATTTAGTATTAAATGTACTAAATGTAGTATGGCACGAAAATAGTGCATGACGAACATAAGTGTCAGATTCTAACTAGCACATCATGAGACTGATGTCATGTATGGCATGATTTGGATGACATTCATCCAGGGTGACCCGCCGCGGTGGTCTTGTGGCTAAGGTACTCGGCTGCTGACCCGCGCGTAGCGGGATCGAATCCCGGCTGCGACGGCTGCATTTCCGATGAAGGCGCAAATGCTGTAGGCCCGTGTGCTCAGATTTGGGTGCACGTCAAAGAACCCCAGGTTGTTAAAATTTCCGGAGCCTTACACTACACTGTCTCTCATAATCATATGGTGGTTTCCACATTAAACCCCTTTGGGACGTTCAACCCCACAAATCAATCAATCACATTAACACCACATAATAATCATATCAATGAATTCTCTCGGGAACTTGCGGCCCTTTTTATAGAATAGATATTTGCCGAAAGAGGTATGGTGACGTATTTCAGAATGGTGAACGCAAATTACAGGTGGTAATCCAAAAATGATTTCATTCATGTCGTATACAGTGCATGACGTACAAGTTACGTTCATGGCGTGGGCACGGGCGTTTTGGTAGCTTTATATACATGAAAATGGGTATCGCACAAGATGAATTTGCGACGAACATATATAACTATTCAAAAACATAAAAACCATTATATGCATGTCAGAAAAGGCATGACTTACATGCCACGTTCATGGTGTCCTTGCGGCCATTTCGCTTGATTCATATACAACAAAGTTAATTTTGTGCGATGTAACTGTATGACAAAAATAAAAGACGGGTGGTAACACGAAAATCAAGACATGTATGCCAGGTACGAGATGAAATATTCACATGCTCGTGTTGAGCTCATAGCTTTTTATAAAGCTTGATGTAACTTATCAGTGCATAGCGTGACTGTATGACGAACAGTAGTAACAGAAGGTAACATGAAAATATTGACCTGAATGTCATATACGGCATATGTTACATGAAGTGTCTTCATGCTTGTCTGGCTGTTTCGTGAACTGGATATGTACGAAAAGATTAAACCGGCTCTCCAGTCATGTTGAGATTGGGTGTCGTCATTTCAGCTACAGCAGCGGACTTGTTAATGTCGCATACAACAAAACAACAAAGGGACATGTTCAGTGAACCTTCAAACACGTTTACTTTTTGTTATATGTAGGTGAGACCTTTTGCGGGATCAAGAAGTGTAATGTCGACAGTTTTTAGCAGTCTGAAGTTTAACCGAGCAGCTGATTCAATTTATTGTGCCACGTAAAGCGAACAATTTCTTCATATTGTCACCATGCTATCGGGTGGCACGGAGACAAGGCGAGGGAAAGGGGAGGAGCATGGGTGCCCAAGACAGCTCTAAATTTGTCCCATCGCCAAATGACGCCAGTGTGTAGAGGCACAAGTACGAGTTGCGGCGTGCGCAATTATACAAATGAAAAGCAAATTGTATTCAAGGAACTCGCCAAGAACAGCTACCAAAAAAACTTTATTTTGAAGGCAGGAAACGTCCGCCGAAAATTCAGCGTCTTGCTCCTGAATCTACACCACAACCAAAATATCACTCACTCGTATGGCTGAGGCGTCGGAGAAACCATTGCCCGTACAGAAAAGAAGACATCCGAGTGACTCTCAAGTTTATGACCCCATGCTCTCTACATATAGACGAGCCACCGAGGAAGACAGCCCAGGGCATTGTATATACGTAGAGCTTGGAAAGTCGAACTAAAGTACGTAATGTGGAGGCTTCGACGACCAATGAAAATTCGTTCGACTCCACTCGCGCGTATGCGAACTCCACGACACATTACCCATCGTCCGCTGCCTCTATCTTTGGGTCAGGCACCCGCTTTGCGGAAAGAGTGAACAGTGTTAACTATTTGTTACAGTTGGGACGCCCACCAGTTTCATCAGTATTATCAATATTATCAGTATCAGTACAGTCATCATCAGTGCACAGATGGAAGCGCAATGGCTGGCGAACTTTCTCGCCATTGTCAGGAAAGTACGCAGACGATCATCAGTCTTATTTACATTGCTGTACGTCTGGTAGAGCATTGTTTGCGTTTCCGTTTCAGGTGGAAAACAGCAATGTTCCTCGTATGTGTAGTGCCTGAAACTTTAAAATATGTCTCATAATTGAACTGGGGTGAGGTGCTCAACGCCTACAAAACACGCCGCTGACATGGTTTTCCTCTTTCACCGCAAATGCTTATGAGATAGAGCAATGGAAGTAATGAATCGTCGCCATGCGCTGGGATAGACCAACCGCACCTACATTGTGCGAGTTAAGGCGTTGCTTGTTCCCAAGCTTTCGTTCTGCCGTATCGGCGCTCATTGGGTGTACTCGATCATGTTGACACTTGTAAACGACGTAACTTTTCGTAGCCCAAGCATCTTTTGGTTGAGCTCCACCACCGTGCAAGGGCGCTACGTCCGAACGTTGTGTATCAAATGCGAATCATCTCTTAGCAGAATTCGACGTCTTTGAGCGTAAATACGTATTTAGCCGCTTAAGTTTGGGTGCTCTCATTGCCACCCCCTTAACATGGCTTGTTCCACCCTCTTAGCTAAGGTAACGTGGCTTGATGAATGTGATGGTTAAGGACGTTCGTCACTATGTTTGCTTATAGTAGACGAGATAGGATTAACATGAACAATTTATTTGACGGTACGGGTGGAACAGCTGACGGCGCACGGATACGCTACCGTGTGCAGCGCCGTTGAGTTGGACGTCGCGGCCAACCCAGCATTCAGGGTCGCAACTCCGGTGGTCCAGGATCAGGCCACGGTTCACGAGGACCACACACGCTAGGCCTCGCCCACGAACCTGCTCCCGGCCACTGCACCTAGGCAGGAGCCGTTCTGCAGGCCCCGTCCTTGGACCTTGTACAGGCCGACGGACTCGACCTCGAACAGACACACCGGAGCTCGACCTGGCCGACACGTACGGGTCCCACGTCCAGCTCAGGAACGCTGCCAGGAACTCGTCCTCTCGAGCGGCGCACCGCTTCGTCTGCCTTCGTGGCCTCGACCCTCGAGCTCTTTTTCGCACGTTCCTTCTTCTTGGCCAGGAATCCGCCAGGTACCTTCGGGTGCACACTGCAGCTCATGAGCTCGCGGCCCACGTCCGAGTCTGGCGCGTCACTCGGTACGGCTTGGCACCGCTCGGCGATCCTCGATTCAGCCAGAACTCCCCTGGCACCTGGATCCTCGGCCACCCTGAACCTCGCCCGGCTCCGTGGTCCTCCGAACACACGCCCGCGTCTCGCCCGGCAGAACGTCTTGCTCGTCCTTTGCCGATGTGCGACGCTCTGGTGACACCATCGCTTGATGGCATGGGTGCGGCTACGGAGCAGTCAACCCGCATCGGCGACGCGATGCTCTATGCGGGGAATGGCCAGCCCGTCCAGCGAACAGCTTGCGTCGAGACGCGATGCTCGGCGCAACCGTGACCATTAGCCAGGCCACGTTCATCGCTGTGCTGAACGGCTGACCATGAAGACGCCTCGCCGAGATCCGCGATGCCCTCGGCAAGGAAAAGAACAGCAGGCTAGGCCGCGCCCCGAGATGCAGTACTCGTGCCGGCAATGCCGCCCCAGCTGGTGGTTGGACGGCAGCAGCGTGGACGGCCGCGTTCCCTGGCCGGAACCTGGATCGCTTGCGTCCGACGCTTCGGCCCGCTGTCTTCTGTCTGCCGCTGCTCTGGCTCGTCCCCAGCCACAAAGCTTACCGCCACGTAATGATCACACGTGGCCCAATCGTGGCACGCCACTTCTATGAGCCACCGCTAGTCATCAGCTGATTGGCGCACAGTTGCCTCGTAATCGCACGTGCCTTGCCCGCACCTTCGTCGTTGGTGTTTTTCTCGAATCCTCACAATGAATATGACACGCTGGTCAGGGCATGAATAGTGCCACAATTTCGTCGTTTACTTCGTCGAACACTTCCCGCCAGACAATGGCACATAATCACGGGAGGGTATGTGCCACTGGTATGCAGGTATGTGCCACAGGCAATGAACACCTACTATCTTACTATCTACCTAGGAACGACGAGAACACACAAGGGCAATTTTAACGCATGATCGTTAAGAAATACCCGACATCGGCATCGGCACAACGAAGGCATAGCATAAATGTCAGTGTCAAGAAAAAGCTGACATAGGCAGTGTTGGCTCCCCGATGAATGCAAATAATAAATTTGAGGGTCGCAGCAGCAATCGAACCCAAGCATTCTGCGTCGCAGTCAAGCAATATATCACAGAGCTACGCCAGATCTCGGAACTACTTTTAAAATAGACGCTACTCTTCGTGAAACGTCAATAGTGGTTGCAGTGGTGCTTACCGATTTCATAATCATTACATATGTACTGCTTTGATACAGCCGTCACGTCTTGTTAACGTCAATTGTGTTTAGGCGTGGTGCGCTGAAATTGTGTCCAGGGCCAGCAGCTTTGCAAGCATCAGCTCTTCATATCAGCTTCTGGTGTAGCTAATACGCATGTTCCAGTTGACATCGTTGCGCAAGTGCAAACAACTGGTTATACAAACATCTGGAACTTTTAAACATATATCTGCGCGCACAACATTTGTACATATATTTAGCGTCACTTCTCAGGTCTATAGGATTTGCCGATTTTTTATTTACAGAAACAGCAATGCGGGAATCATTCACTTCAGAAAAGAAACAAGCAATTATTTAGGCGTTGCATTTGTAATCAAAATAAATGGGATATTCACATGAAGGTCGTACTTATCTATGAGCCTTGTTACGCTGGTCTGCATGATGCTCCTTTTTTATTCACCGGCTTGACGATTCACTCCATCTAAACAGCACTGTTGATGGTTTGTTCTCCTTTTAAGTAGGAGGTGATCGCATGTCTCACTGGTGACCCTCTTTAAAACTTGTCACTGCTCCCACGGCGTCATCTATCGATACTTTTCAACAGTCCGATTAACCTTACTACGTAATCAAACACGTCTTCTCTGGTCGAGCAAACCACACTATACTTTAATATAGCGCTATACCACACTATACCACGCTATACCACGCTATACCACGCTATATCGGACTTCATTCAGAAGACAGCAACGTTTGACACGTATTTTCTTCGTCACTGTCGTTATAGAAACATCAAGCAGTGTGCACGTATGGCTTAGTCAGCAAACAAAAGGAGAGCTTGAATACAAGGCAAAGTTGCGCCCGATTGTCGAAACAACGTTACTGTGCGGCCGTCAAGACCTTGCGCTGAGAGGAGACAAGGATGCGGGGCGTGTTTTGCTTGAGGAATCCTTGAAGAAGGGTGGTATGCAGGCGCTCATACGCAGCGACGTCTCAATGGCTTTGTACACGCACTGCTCGTCACACTCCCTGAACCTTTGTTGGAGTGGCGCCCCAGCTGTCCAAGGCATAGGACGGGTCTTTGGCCCAATTTTTGGAGTGTGCACACTCTTTCGGATGTCACGCTAAAAGAGAGCTGTCCTGAAAAATTATTCTGAAGTGTTTACAAAATCATTCGGCTGCCAGCGCGAATGTTGTAAAACAAGGTGAGTGGAACGTCACGATTCAGTTCCATTGTTTGTACAAGCGCTTTCCGCAATAGTTCTCTCACTTTAGGAGTTCATGGACACATTCCGTGACAAAGCAACAGAATCAACCACTCATTGTTTTCATCAGCGAATCTGGTCACCCAACTTTCTTATATGCCTTGCTGTTAGTGAGACATTCTTAGACCCCACACCACTTGTATGTGTACCTGCAGAACCCGTATATTGACATGAACATTGTCTTGGGGCAGGTTGACTTGGTCCTGACTGAGCTGGAGAAGATTGGGAACAAACAAAGAGGCACGATTCCACAAAATTTGTTTTCTATGTGAATACAGAGTGGCAGAGTGTGGAGTGAATGGTCAGATTCCAATGGTGGTAGAAACACAGAGATACCGGGCAAAATACGATTGTAGTTCTGCGGAAAACTACTACGGCCGAGCCTTGTTCATTCATACATAGATGACCTGAAAGCTTCCCTCAAACAGAGCTCTGCAAACCGTCACAAAACACAGCTAAGTTTCTGATTTGTGTTCCCGAAGCCAGACTCCGAAGGCCACGTTGAATCTGTTGAGCCGGCCTTCAATTTTTACTTGAGAGATATGAAAACATCTCTCAACCTTTGCTAAAGGTGAGCAGGAAACAGGAAATCTGAATGGTCAGCCATGCAAGCGGCCAAATATCTCCGCTTTGCGTCGGAAGCTTTAGCTGAATGTGACAAAGCCATCTTCCCGGGCATTCATAAGCTGCTCAAGATACAGACAGCACTCTCAGTGAGTACAGTTGCTACATAACGCAGCTTCTCGACACTGAAAAAAGAGAGAACGTATCAGGTAAATCGGACGGCTGAGTGGTAGCTTAATGGTCTGGCCATAATTTACATTCATTGGGTACAAGTCAGTGTCAATGAAGTTTTTGCTGTGTATATCCAGAAACTGCAACGCACGAAAATTTCAGTGCGAACCCAATTCTTCCACCAGCCTAAATGTTTTTTTAGCATTGACCTTTACTATAAGTGTAAACCATCAGCAATGCCTTCTTTATTATTCCTTGTTAAAATTATTGTGAACGTTCTGCCTCTATTGTGTCAGCGAAGCATTGTGTTTTAGTTCTTTTTTGTCTTATAAAATTGTTTTCCTGATTGTGTGTCTTCTTTGTTTAAAAATTAGTTATAAAATGATTCCCGTTCTTCTCGCACGCTTGCTCCTAAGACAGAGTGAGAGCAGTTGGGCCGAAAAAGCATCCTACATTTTTTGTTTTGCCGCACATGCGCAAGTAGAAACTGATTCCCTTGCACCCCCAGTCCGCCTTTTCTTTTTAGTCACTCGTTTTCCCGTTACTGACTCGGTATAGCCGTCCTTCATCAGAATTACTTAGTACAATATCATTTTTCTTGGTGCGACCACACTAGCTCTACTACAGTGCAAAATTTGCTTTTCATCAATGAATAACTCGCCTTTTGTGCTGTATTTTACTTTGTTCTCATTTTGATCATATAATTATGCCCCTTCCAGATTCCCGTGTGACTTTCTTTTTATTTGCCATGAAAAGACTATTTCGAACAATTAGGCCCCTCCCCCCCCAAAAAAAAGAGTCCTGGCTACGTGCTCGGCTATTGAAACGGCTGGTTGGGGGCGTGGAGTGGGGAAGAACATTTCAGCTTTTCGGTTTTGTGAAAAGCGACGCGTGCTACCGGATATTTTCAGTTACACTATAACAAACCTACCGCGTACAAAGCATCAGTTGTCATTGTGCTCCTGAACCATAGAAACGCCCTCTGCAGCGACAAAGATTGGCAGCTTAGAACAGACTCTAACTACCAATCTTAGTTACAGTAGGTGCACGAGGAGCTTGATCCGCTGACTATACTATCGGCATGACGAACGGAAAAATTACTCCCGCATTCCCATTTATGCGAAACGTGGTGCAAACAACGAAACCTTCTCTAAGCGATCCTACCGCATCGAAGACCCGTACGTCCAGGGAATCGGTGATCTCTGAAGGAAATTGCCTGAAACAATCCAGTGATACCCGCTTTCCAGAGGGCACTTGCGATAACTTCGCCCTGCGTCCATGGCCTGCCGTTCACTGCTCCTCAAGCTATAGAGTTTTCTAAATATAACTAGAGGGGACTACAGCACTGCGATCGTTTAGCGACCGTAGAAATTATGAAGGAACTAAAGTATGGACATGACGTCAGAACCTCAACACTGTTTGAGCAGAAATAACGATTAAAGAGCTACCTCGTTGCATACGTCAGAACTGCCTGCAGTGTGTGCGAAGCAGGATCATTGCCACTATATTTCTCAGAAAGAAAAGAAATTTAATCAACAAAGAGGACCTACTCAGCATGCTCCCTGCTGCGTGAAAAATGTGCTGTGACGAGTGTCTCCAGCAATGTTTTCTGAAAACGAAAGAACGTCGTTAGAGCGTCGAATTCATGGCGTTTATTCGAGATGCATACACGAACGAAAATTCAGATATTTTGAATGTGATGTGAACATGTACTGCGAAAATATATTAGCGCTTTGCGATCCAATTTGCATTTCGAGCCTCGTAATGTTGCTCTTTCAGTGCAGTTTCAGTCTTCCTTTCATGTTTTCTAGCAAAATCATGCAAGCCTTGCTCTAGCATTCTGAAGCCAGCATTTATCCAGAAGAACGTTGATCACCGAATCCCAAACCGAACATTTTTGATTAAAACATACACTAACGATAAAGGCGTAGTTAGTAGGAGAAACGACTACTGACTAAAAAGTGGGACAGAGTGGTGTTTTCTTAGTCTTCACGATTTCTTGTCGTCTTCCTTCGAGGAGGGATGTTGAAGGAACGCACTTTGCACACAAATGCCACCGATATGGAACAGTAAACTGAGAATGGACAGAAAAGGTTGACCAGAATAGCCATACTTATTCCTGTAACTCACTTTAGAGCATACTGCTTTTTTATTTAGAATGTCTATGCTCGAGAGAGAACGATTGAAGTCTCATTTATGAGTGCGGAGCCCTTCAGGGAACCGCGCTGTCGTATGCTCTCCTCGTCGAATGTAGTCATAGCTTAAAGTAACGCAGGCAGAACCCCATATGGCATAACCACTTGAGCACGCGTTTTCATCATCAAAAAGTCTTCTTTGTCTATGTTTTTCGACAGCCTTCATGACAATTGAAGAATATATCTGAATATACACAAAAAACACAAGGCATCCAGACAAGAAAAATAACATGGCTAATCGCATTACATAGCAGTCGGTATAGCACGAAAGTGAAGCGTGTCTTTACAGAAAAGTTGAGCATTTATTGTGATTTGTTTCAGGAACAGCAAGAAATTGCAATGTCGCGTTAACAACGGCGAGCAGCTCAAAACTTGCAGCACCAGCCTCAAGGAGAAAGCACACATGAAATAAGCATACACAGTACTCGCACGTACTAACACTTCCACAGGTCAACGCTTAAAGCGCGGTGTTCAAGCACAAAGACGCACAAAACGAGCACATGAGATACACAGGACAAGCGCGAATAACTGACACAATTCTTCCTGCGTCAAAAGCCGGCAGCGCACTTCATTTGTAAGCGCAGCCACGGCAGCGTAAAAAACTCCCAAGCATTTCCCCGAGGGTGAACATGGTTAAGTGCGAATACACGGGGTGGTGCTATGAGGGGTATTTATTAATTCGCACTATTAGATTATTAATCACACTATTGTGCTTATTGTGTAATTGTTCTAGGAAGCGCAATTTGGATCACACGGGGGAGTTTACGTTAACTCACTGGCGAATGCCAACGGATTTTAACTTTATTCCCCCTCACGCCCCGCTCTCGACGGGAGACTGAGAGAGAAGGCGGGTGCGCGAGAGAGAGGGGTGCACGCGCAGCTGCAGCGAGAGAGGAGAGCAGAGGAGCGAGCGAAAGGGGAGGGGGTATAAGGCGCGTTACTGACACCGATATCAGCGTCGCGTCCGTGGCTTATTCGGTAAAGCGTCGCGCTGCGGCCCGCCAAGTCCTCTTTCTTTTAAAGATAGAGAGAAGACTGCGGACGCCGCCGACGGCGGTGGATGGTTTGGGGTCGCTTATAAAGTGTATTCACACCTAAAAAGTGACCTTCATCCTCTCCCGAAGTACGAGTCTGAAGTGCACACCCACAGGAGAAAGAGCGTGAAGGCGGCACTTCGTGGAGACGGCGACCTTTACAGCCCGCTCATCGTGAACTTGTCGTGCCACCTCCCCAGTGATAACAAAGACGCGCTAGCGTTTCGAAGCTCTCAGAGCTGCGAAGATGTTTATGTGTAGATAAATACCTTGCCTTTAGCCTCGCAAGTATCATACTCTTTGTGGTGTAGTGTTTAGCACAACGCGTTCAGAATCAAGAGGGTGCTGGCTCGATTCCGTGCAACAGATGCGTGGCTTCTGGTTTTATAGCTAAAGCTGTTAAGAGATCACCAGTTGGGTCACGCGTCGCGCCATAGTTATCCGCCACCACCGCCGCCAGTGTCCGTAACCACATCGAACGAAATAGGGGAAAAAACCTAGTACCAACGACAGAGTGGGACTCGAACCTGGGTCTGCTGCGTGCCGGCCCAGTATTCTACGACTGGCACATGCCAGTGCTTGGTAGTTGTTCGCAAACTTGCCTTAGGCAAGCTTGATGTTGGAAAAGAAATCGCGTTTTTATGAGTATAAATCGTCTTAGAATAGAGAAAGAACCGCCAGGCGTCACACAATGCGAATTGCGTAGCAAGCGGGTCATGCATGTCGTTAGGCTCTTACAGGACACGTATCGCATGATTATCATGTTTGAACGAGTCATATACTTCTGTCGTTCATTCACGTTCCGTAATACCAAATTCATTATATGCGAAGCTAGCGAAATAAACGCAAGCGCATCATCAGCGTGGCGTCTAGTCGTGACTTACTTGACAGGCATATCATGATTTCCACGTTAGGTTCTGTCACTAATGTTCACCATGCAGTCGTGTCATACTGTACCAGATTTGCAACATGGCTAGATAGATGGCTAGATAAATGGCGAGATAGATAGATAGATAGATAGATAGACAGACAGACAGACAGGCAGACAGACAGACAGACAGGCAGAAAGACAGACAGACAGGCAGACAGACAGACAGGCAGACAGACAGACAGACAGACAGACAGACAGATAGATAGATAGATAGATAGATAGATAGATAGATAGATAGATAGATAGACAGATAGATAGATAGATAGATAGATAGATAGATAGATAGATAGATAGATAGATAGATAGATAGACAAATAGATAGATAGATTCACGAGATGTAACAAACAATAGTGCAAGGGAATTTATTAGACCGAATTGTAATGTAAATGTGAAGAAAGAAAAGGGAGTGAAAAGATAACTTGCTGAGGGCAGAAATTGCGGGTCCTGCCCATGCCCTCGGTTAGATATATACCATTAACCACTCACTAACTGTGAATGGACTCAAAAGAAACAGATTTGAACACAACTTGTACGTCTCGCTTATATTTATGCAGCCAGTTTTATGGCGAATTTGCCGTTTTGTGTAGGCGCCATATATCAAGGAAGAAGCAAGCAAGCCTCTGCCTGCCTTTCCGCTGCTTCCGACACCGACGCCTACACCGCAATGTTTCGGACAACCTAAGGTGGACATTTTGTTGAAGTGCATTGCAACTGTACTTTTTCCTACCGTAACCGGCATCATCCACGTAGACTGACCGCACAGAAGGAAACGCCGAGAAAACACCGAAAAAAAAAGTGGTTTGTGGTGCCAGCGCGTGTCTTACTAAGACCTGTGGAACAGTTTCATCAGATTAGTAGTTGTGTGGAGGCAAGTCGGGCTGTCATGCGTGCACAGACACGGAAACAACATGCTTCCAAAAAACGCTCCAGTTTGACGCCGAAGGCGTCAAGACAAAACCATGTGGAAACAAGGGACCAACACTAGGCGACAGCGCTGACAAGACCCGGCAGTTCGCAAGTACAAAGCAGGCACACATTGTGCCCATCCTGAGGATCGTCCGTGTTCACTAATTTTTGTCTAATTGGCGACTCTGCTATCCCTGATACGCACAACAGTCTGATGCTATCGCATAATGCTATCACATTCAGCCTTGTGCCGAAACTCTGACTTTTTTTTTGCATTTTCTTAATGAATAAGTGCATGTGCTGCACAAGCATGGCTGGTATAAACCATGTTTGTTGCCCGGCAGCTTGTGCGGTTACCATATATATTTATACAAACCGTGAAAAGAATCTCCATACAACAGCGCCCAGATTTTAAACATTTCAGATGACAAATGCCATTCCGTAGTCACACATGTAAGATATCAGAAAGGTTTCCTCTTGAATGACTGTATAGCCAACATGGCGTATGATCTTTTCGACTTTATGAACCTCTCATTCTCTCCGCTTCTATATAACTGTGGCTTGTTAGCAAAGGTGTGTTCATGATCTCTCGCATAGGGTATTGTGATCAATAAAGGTCATTGTTCCTTCTCGTCGAAAAAAGTTTATGGTACTTGACGTGGAGCATCCGTTTCAGGCTATCATTCACGCATGACGTCTGTGTGTACACAGGCGTACATTATGCACGTAAGCTGCTGGCAGTGCGCGGAAACAACAGCTTTGTCATAAAGCCAGCCGTAATGAATTACGTGGCGGAAAAATCTGAGCAGCGCGAAAAGCATTTCAATGACTTCATTGCTTTGGCAGTCAAACTCACTGCACTTTATTCGCGCTCTCGCAGGCCCATAGCTAGTAACGTCTTTCCTGAGAGTGGGGAGAGGCATTTGTTGGAGGCCTAGACATACACTTATTTTCATCATTTTCTTTTGGCAAAACACCTTTCTACTGGATTTTGTGATGGGGGGTGGGCCTTTGGGGCACCCACCCTGGCTAGTGGCCTGAGCTCTTGCAATCTTCCACGCACATGTGCCGTCGTTACCAAAAGAATTTGTGAGGTTCTAGCTGCTATACCTCGCGAACGACACCTAGAGAGTCATTATACACACTATCGGTAGAGCGTAAAGTGATAGCGATGTTTTCTCTAATAGCACTCAAGCGCCGTGTTTTCGTAGTTAATGTTTCTTCAAAGTCGAACAGTGATTTTCAGAGTTTAGTCGCTTCTCGGTACTTCCTCCCAGCCTCCCTCATCGTCTTGTCGAAAATAAAGGACCTATGCTAATTGTTAATCTCAATACTCTGAATTCGTAAAAGGTATGATATCTTGATACAGAAATATGTAAACGCACAAAATTCATGCCAGTTGTCTGGAAGCTTGAAGGCACAAGCATACTATACACATAATCGTACATACTTGATTGTGTTCGCAGTGAGGTCGGGCTATCGGTGGCAGCACCGTTCCTGCGATAGTGTGGATAGGCCGTCGGTGCAGCGTATACAAATACTCGAGGCAGCGCTTCGTTGCGTGCGGTCTGAGCCGATTGTCGGCGGATAAAATGAGTTGACTATAGTTTACTGTTAACATCTACACTCTTCTCTACCGAATGGGTGAATGGCGTCTATGTACGTTAACATTACTCGCGAGTAAAGCCCATCATACCCTTTCATAAGGAGGCTCGCCCTTGATGACGCTCTTTACGCTTTCGCACTAAATGACGCCTTTACTGCGTTGTTTGTACGTGGTTAGCTTGTGTTCTCCCTGCTACGCACTGATGTAGTTTGCCTCTGAACTACTTAATTACATTTTTGTCATCCGCATTCTGCATAAAAAGAGAGGAAGAAAAATTGTAGTAAGCTCGCATAGCTGTGCGATTAGTTCAGTACCACCATTCTCACCCTATATGCATAAGATTTTTTTTCTCTCATTCTGTTCTCAATGAAATGTGGAACAGTCAATAGGTCTAGTCACAAATGCCTAGTGGCTCACGGCGCTTGAACTACACTGCGTTTACCCCGTGTACGCACTTATTGTTGCACCAGTACGAATATATATGATTTTATTATAGACTTCAGCAGAAGGCCTTATTCGATGGATTACGTGCATGACAGTGCTACAACACAAAACCTTGGTTATTGGGCCAAGCCTGTTTTGTTCAGACAAAAATTTACCACTTCATTCTGTCGGTCAGTAACAATGCCACAAAAACGCTGAAGACAATAAAAATAGACCGCAACTCCCAGAATAGAATCGTGAGGAAATGCGAATCCATTTAGGTGCACCCGAGTGAGCGTGCGAAGAGAGCGATTGCGCTCGTGAGCGCTGTCGAGATCGGCTGCTCTTCGTTGGCGCTTGGCGTCGGCCTCCCGTAGTTTTACTCAAAGGTCGGCGGCTCTTCGTTGACGTTCCTCCACCGCTTCTCAAACAGGAACAACTTCAACATACTCGGCTCGTCATTGACGCTCATTTGTAGCGTTCTCAGCTCGCCGTTGTTGCCAGACAGACACCTGCCGAGCACACATGTCCGGATCTTCGACTCGTCGTTGGAGTTTCACAGTGGCTTCCCGAGCATGGAGTTCCGCATTGGCGACTCGCTTTAAGTGCACGCATTCGGCATTACGCGCTCGTCGCTTCGTAGCAGTGTCATCTTCTCCAACCGATGATGACGTTGAAGACACTGCAGTGACGCTAGCGCCAGGGAGAGACGTAATGCTCTAGTTGCGTTGTGTTACACTTCATCCTAGTGGTATTGTTGTAGCGAGAGATGCGACTTCACCGACTTCCATCGCTATCAAGACACCAACGCGCACGCTGTGTGCATGATATATATATATATATATATATATATATATATATATATATATATATATATATATATATATATATATATATATATATATATATATATATATATATATATATATATATATATATATATATCCGAACGTGTGGAGGGCAGGAGCGCACGAGCTCTGTCTCCGCCGAGCGAGCTCCGTGATGCGAGCGCTCTCGCCGGGCATGATCCTCTCTTTTCCCTTACCCTCCCCCACCCGCCTCACCACCTGCTCCGGTTGCTAGGCATGGCACAGCTTTTGCTCGGGGCGTGGAGAAGCGCTCGCTGAGACATCTGTGCATGCGCCGACCAGGGACGCATGACAACCCCCGACTAAGAAATGCATTCGCATTTAAAAATCAGCATATCCACGGACTGAATGATGATGAATGGGGCGAGGCATCCGTTCGTTCGTGCATCCATCTATCCGTCCAACTGTGGGTGGATCTGTCCGTCCGTGCGTCTGTCCGTCTGTCTGTCTGTATGTCCGTCCATCTAGTGAACGCTCCAAGTACCGCCATCTCGCATCTTTTCATCATATATTGAATATATACAAGTACCACAATCTAGCGGGTATTCCAAGAACTAAACAACACTGTCGCACATGCCCGAGAGAGATGGTTACTACAGAGGACGATCCAGTGTCGCCTTAGGGGCTTCAAACGTAAAAGATGAAATTTTTAGCGAAAGCACACGACATTATCTATAAGGCATGCCGTCTCAGTTTTTTCAATGTCGGGGCTTTTTAAAGCGTTCTTAAGTCTAAGCACACAGTTGCTAACGGTAACTTGTGTACAGTTTAAGTACCGATACACCACATTTTATTTGATAGCAATGTGTTTTTGAAGTGGTACCTTGACCAAATAAACATAACTAAGACTTTTCGCATGATTGATAAACTGCAGTGCTGTAGTTGTACACCTACCAGCCATGCACAAGTGCATGGCCTAGAGCATGTGTTTTTTTAACTACCAAGTCGCTATAAAACGCCGCATTCACACACCATTTATTAGATCTGATGTTCGAAAGGATGTCAAGAGCACTTAGCAATAAGCTTGAAACAGAAAGTGACACCCACTCTTAAATAATTCAGGCGAATGGAGGGTACGACGACAATAAACAGCACTCCGGAGAGTTGCACTCGCCGTTCTTATTAGAATGAATCAGCAGCCTAGCAAGACCAAATGATTTTGTACGTCGTTGCAGGCATACGTAGAAACAGTTACACTCGCGCTGACATTACCGGACAAACAACACTTGGAGAACGTGCATGACGTACGCGCACATAGAAACACGACGTGGCAAGCAGACGACGCACGGAGCAATACACACTTCCCCTCTTCGCCTAGTTGCCACCAGGCTGCGAATCTGGTCAATCTCGTGGCCAGTAGCGCCTATGCTAGTTCGTATTTTAACTTTCAAGTTTTGTAACAGATGAAAACCTACCTAATGAGAAAGGAAATAAAGAAAATAGAAGGAAAGGAATGGCAGGGGGTTAACCAGCCCATTAGCAGCCGGTTCACTACCCTGCACATGGAAGAAGTATGGAGGAGATGTAAGATCGAGAGGACAGAGGGAAGAGAGATGAGCACAGCACATTAGACAGCACACGTGCGCACACTCAGTCAGAGTCCAGTCTTGTCTTTCGTGGTGTGTGACATTGCTGCTACAGCCGCATCTTCCGTGTCATGAAGGAAATTCAACAGTGCTTTTGTCGCCTTCTGTTGCAATGTCCTCTTTCGGGCACTTGAAAGAATACTGTCCACAGAGATTTGGCTGTTGTCGATGCACGCAAGAACGGACGCCAGTGACTGTCTCTGGGTGTCATACAACGGACAGTCGCACAGGATGTGGTATAGCGTCTCTTCGCAGCGACAGGCATCGCAGAGAGCGTTTTCGGCCAGTCCTTTGACAAATGAAAAAGATTTAGTAAATGCCACCTCTAGCCATAAGCTATGAAGAAGGGTGGTTTTTTTTCGGTCGAGCCCAGTGGACATGCGGAGAGCCATCAAAGAGGACAGGTGGTATTAACGATTCGTCTCGTTGCTTGGTGGGCACTATAGTGAATAGTGAAAACGTGATTTCACGTGCAAGTCGTCGAAGGTTACTGGATGCATCGGTCCGCAAACGTGGTATGACTTCTTCTCGTGTTCCTTCAAGAGCTGCCTGCGCGGCAGTATCGGCATGTTCGTTCCCTTTGACGCCGCGGTGACTTTGCAGCCATTGAAAAGTCACATGATGTCCTTTCTCGGGTGAAGTGTGGAAAAGGCATCGAATTTCGAAAACAAGCTGTTCGTATGGCCCGCGACGCAGTGCTGAGAGCACAGATTGTAGGGCAGCCCTTGAGTCGCTGAAAATTGACCATTGTTGCGGTGGTTCCCGATTGACCACACAAAGTGCAGCGCGCAAAGCAGCTAGTTCCGCTGCTGTAGATGCCGTGGAGTGGTCATTCCTAAAGCTGATGGTAACACCTCTTGCTGGGATAACTACTGCCCCTGACGAACACTGGCGGTTCGTGGAACCATCGGTGTATACATGTATGCTGTGTGAATATTTCTCGTGCAAAAGAAAAAGAGACAATTGTTTCAACACGGACGATGAAAGCTCAGATTCCCCCCGAATCCCTGGTGCACTCAGATGCACTGTCGGTCGAATAAGACACCAAGGGGGTATCGATGGTTTAGCTGCAGGAGTGAAGCCCGAGGGAAGTTTCTCGTTGTAGTTCACGATAATTTTAGCGAATGATGCCTGGTGCCTCTCTGAGGGCAACAGTGCAAGGTGATGGCAGGGAGCACGTGCGAAGTGTCTGATGTGCGTTCTCAGGACCTATACAGCAATGTGAGTTTGTATTAGATAGTGACCAGCAATTGCGATTGTTTTCTCTGTTGACGTACATCTGGGCAGTCCAAGCTACACTCTCAGTGCTTGGGCTTGTACTGCCGGTAGAACACAAACATTAGGTCTTGCAGGTATTGCTCAGCACGGCCAAACTATATCTCAGCAAACCAAGAAACAGGGCTCTGTAGAGTTCAATCATTGCACTTAGTGACATCCCCCACGTCTTTCCTGCCAGGAACTTGAACAATTGGGATATAGCGGTCAGGCACTTCTTCATAAAGGCCACATGCGGACTCCAACAGAAGTCCCTAACAATAATGATGCCCAGAAACCGGTGGGTTCTGGCGTAAGAAATGGGTGGCTAGCATTTTGAGAAGCCATAAGGGGTCGTTGCGTTGCGAGTGAATGCCACCAGTGCATATTTTTCTGGTGATATGCTGAGGCCTTGTTTTAACAAGTAGTTAGCAATCATAGTTGCTGCTCTTTGAAGCAGGAAACGTACCTGAGTACGTGTGACTGCCGAAGTTCAGACAGAGATGTCGTCTGCCCTTTATTGATATCTTAATGGTACTTGACAAGTATTCAGCAAGGCCAATCAGTGCGAGATTGAATAGAGTTGGGCTAAGAACTCCGCCTTGAGGAACACCTTTGGAAGTATTGCATCGCGTAGTTGGGCCATCTTCTGTTAACACAAAGAATGACCTTGCAGCCAGGTAACTCGAAATACACCGAAAGACTGGACCATAAAGGCCAACCATCGCAAGAGGACCGAAAATGGCTTTGTGTAGTACATTATCGTACGCGCCTTCCACATCTAGAAACAAAGCTGTATATAGTCACTTACGGGATCTTTCGTGCTGAACGTATGAAACTAGAATAAAGACATTGTCAATGAAAGAGCGGCCGCGTCGGAAACCAGCCATAGAATTCAGATAAATCTTTTAGTATTCAAAATACCACTCCAGACGGCATAGTATCATCCTTTCTGTTATCTTTCCTATGCAGCGGGCCAGTACTATTGGGCGGTATGAGGCGAGTTCGAGTGGGGATTTGCTTTGCTTGAAGATCGGTACTAAGCGACTTACTTTCCAGTCGCCAGGAACATTGCCATCCTGCCACGAGATGTTGTAAAGTCCTCACAGTTCTCTCCTTGCACCTTCCCCAATGTTGCACAAGGCTCGGTACGAAATACCAATAGGACCTGGAGAAGTTGAATGCTTGCAGAGCGCTAGTGCCACCTCAAGCTCCTCTATCGTAAAAGGAAAGTCTATGTGGTAGTCACGGGAATGGCGGACGTCACCTCTCACTGGTGAATCTGGACGAGTGGCTTGGCTGGCAATCTGCACACAGAAATCTTTTGCGACATCAATGCCCTGCCGCCCTTGAAAGAGCGCAAGCACTTTCAATGGAAAACGCTGTTCCGTAGGATGACGCAGACCTTGCATTGTTTTCTAAATGTGTGAGAGTGGCTTGCGAGTGTCTAGTGACTGGCAAGACGTTGTCCATCGTTCCGACGCTAATTTATCCAAGCGACGCTGAATCTTCTTTCGTATCCTCCTGGCTGCCCTGAGATCGTGAATTGATTTTGTGCACCGTTATCGACGCTCCGCCCGGTGTCGAAGTGCTCGGAGGAGCTCCAACTCTATGTCAAAGTCGTTTCTAGCGGAAAACATCGTCACAATGCTAGTGGCGTTTCGCATTGTACTCTTAATTGTTTGCTCTAACCCAGATCGTAGGCCATCGATGCATGCATCTTCATGTCAGATTTGAAGTTGGCTCATTGTACTGCTCGAATGGTCGTCAGTGGACCACAACTTGACAAGCCTTTGATAATAAGGTAGATCGAAATATGATCACTTCCTCGTGTCTAAACAACTGGAAACCGATTGACGTATCTCGCGAGGGAGTTGGAGACGAAAGCAAGGTCCATACAGCTGTAGTATGTCACCCCTCGAAGAAAAGTGGGGTACCGTCATTCAGGAGAGTAAGGCCATAGTTGTAGGCAATGTTTCCTAACCTGCGTCCTCTTGCAGTTGTCTGCGTACTTCCTCATGCGTGAATGTGCGCATTGAAACCACCTATGATGGCGCATGGTGCAGGACATACTCTCAAAATATCCACTAATCTCCTGGAATCAAGATTGTTTGGTGGTGATATATAAACGCCGATGAGAGTAAACATGAGGTTGTTCTTTTTCACAGTGATGCAGACATACTGATTGTCATCGTGAGGCTCCATTGGTTGCACAACATACGTCTGTTTACGACAAACAAGGACGATGATTTTGCTGCACGCGAAGTTTGTTGAAGACATAACAGCTTCGTACCCCGAAGGTCTTAATGGTTTTGACAAATTGGGTTCACAGATGACGATTAGTGGAAACACGTTGGTATACACAAACTTACAAAATTCTAAAAGGCGTGATTTTAGTCCTATGGCGTTCCTGTGGATGAGGGATGCAGCCTTGACTTTTTTACGAATTGATGAGGTGTGTGTAGCCATCTTCCTAGTTGAGAAATTCAAGCACTGAGCTTATGGCGTCTAATACTCCAAGTGCGCTTCGAGCAGATGCTGTCATGTCGACTAAGATCGCTCGGATGGCTTCCATTAGGGAACGCAGCACCGAGATCACCTGATGATCTGTTTTAGGCTAATCTTCCATGTCTGGAGACGGCTCTGGTTTGGCCGCTACCTACTGAGATTCCATGGCAGAAGAGCAGGTCGGGAGCGTGGGCCATTTCTCCAGAGAAGGAGGCTTCTCGGCTTCTTTCGTAGAAGTGGTGGGTTCTTTTGTGGCGCTACTGAGTGGAACCGCTAAAGAGTGGGCACAAGCATTTCGGAAATGTGCCTTCTTTGAAGACTTTCAATGATGCCGACGTCGAAGCCGACGCCGGACGACTTCGGCTGCCTCCCTGTGTGTCGAGTTGACTCGGACCATTTGTTTGAGAACCGCGCGCTCCTTTTGGATTCGAGGACAGTCTTTCGACGAGGCAGCGTGAGGACCGCTGTAGTTGACACTCTTCAGGGAAGTTGCCCGACAGGTCTCTTCGGCATGAGGTTCAGCATGACGGGAACACATTCGTGAGTTGGGGCACACACCCTTGACGTGTCCTAGACTGAAGCACTGATGACATTGAAGTGGCTTTTGGATGAATGGTCAAACCGGATGTCGGAAATGTCGAACTTTAACGTGAGACGGTATGCAATCTTCCTTGAGGAACACTTTTACGCAGCGCAAATTTACAAGGCGCCGCACTTGCGTAATGACAGTTCCCTCGTTTGCAGGCTTTGTGAGGGTAGGCAAATGAACATTAGAATGGCAATGTTGATGTCATAAAATACTCCGGCAGTGGATTTATCATCTATAGGGATAACGGGGCGCATTTTAATGCCGCCTAGCTCAGTCATTTGCTGCAGCTATTCTAGCACACTCACATCGTGCACGTCTATGGCGAGAATATTCTTCCTTTGGTTTACTCTTATGTCCTTAATTTGATCTGGCACCGCACATTCCAGAGCAATGGAAAGGGCTTGCCTGTTCAGCAGTCGTAGGTTGCCTAAAGGATCTTCTGGCATGAAGATGATTACGTGGAGCCCGCACGCAGGCCTTGATTGTACAGTCACTGTACTTGCAGGAGCTGATGCTGGTGTACTTACAGTCCTTCTCATCGCCCTTTTACCACGGACAGCTATAAAGCTGTCATCGGATGTGTGGTCTTTTGACATAGAATACAGATTGGTGTCGTCAGTGTCATTGGGGGAGCCAGGTGCTTTCTTGTGGGTGATGGGTGTGAAAACCTTACCGGGCGAGCTCTGGCATGCTCCGCGACTATCACCGCAAAGCGGGGAGGCGAGGCACCTCAAAAAACCGAATGTCTCACTAAAAAATACAAAGCGCAGGAACAAGCGTTCTTTTAAATAGACACTTCTTCCTCTCCTACTTAATGAGGTTGCTGCTGCCTGAAGATGTGGTCTTTTTGACTGACAGTTTTCAGCTCTAAAAATGCCTTTTGAACATTGAAAATGTCTTCTACATTAGGAGCTCCTTCACGATGTTCGTACGGCCGGTGATTCTTGCTGCTATCAAAACGCTTTAACCCTAACGTTCGAGATTATGGGCCATGTGCACTCGGCGATGCCATGCTCAACTGTGTCGTTGATCAGTCGTGCTGCATTGCTGCTAGTGTTTGTAATGCTGCAAAATTTCTTTTCACCGTTCACAGACAGCGGCGCCACCCCACCCTGCGTACAGAGAGCACTGTGAGAGAGAGAATAAATTAGGGTTATAAGGCGTTTTTGTAAAAGCATTACATATGTGTCAGTAGTTCAGTCAGTAGAGTGCGTGGCATTAAGAGTCGCGATCAAGGCGCCTGAGAATTGAGTGCCGGTGGCAATATTTTTCGTATCTTTTGCTGATTTGGTTGCGTCCATTTCATAAAAGTCATATGAGTGACGGGGAAACGTCACTAGTGTTATTGAGGACTCCGGCATAAGACACTTCGTGTTTAAAAAGTATCAATAGGCACTACGGGCTCGCCCTTTCTTCTATCAAAAGAGAAGTGGTCGAGACAGTGCAAGATCAGGTAAACACCACAAATATAAGTGACCACAATGATTCTGTAGACTAATCAGCGACAAGAATCGAGCCCTATCCCCCGCTCTCATGGGTCTACGTGCTACGTGCCGAAGAATTGTATGGAAAAAAATCACAACGTTTCCACGAAGTGAAGGCTGAAAAGGGGGGTCAAGGTTTGGAAAGTTTAATCGGCAAACTGTGAATGAACCGCTCGCCTTGGACGTCTATCGTTCTGTCCATCCGTCTGTTCTTCTGTCGATCAGTTCATGTAGTGAACATTCCAAGTACCGCCATTTCGCATTTTTCCCTCGTATATTCATCATATAAAAGTACCGCCATCCAGCAGACATTCCAAGGAGAAGTGGTTACTACATACAGGGAGCAAAGGAGGAACAGGAAGGAAAGGAAAGACAGAGATGTTAACCAGTCTGGAGCGACCGGTATGCTACCCTACGCTCGGGAAACGGATGAGAGAGTTTGAAAGATGCAAAAAGGAGAGAGAAATCAGAGGTCGCACACACGTTGGGCTCACAAATACTGAAGACTTTGAGCATGTTGACGCGCACTAAGTGACGAAAGTATGAAATTAGGTGGTTTTAGTTCACTGGCGTTGTCCTGAATGATCGGTGCTTCTTTGACTTCTTAGAAATGATGGCGATTGTTAGCTATACTTCTACTCGAGTGATTGAAATAGAGTGCTTGAGGCGTCCAGTATTCTGAGAGCGCTTCGAGCAGACGTGGTCCCCATGCTCAAGAATATCTTTCGAACGGCATCCATGAGAGAACGAAGCATATTTATGACATTGCTATCTTATGTGTGCCATCAGCGGTTCGGGAAGACCTCTGAGTAGGCATAGTCCTCTGACGTTCTATGGTGAGCGGGTGACTTGGAAGAATAGGTCATTCCTCTGTAGAGATATTTCTTTCTGTAGTCATTGAATTTGTCGGTCCTGTTGTGACTTGACTTAATGGTGCAGAAGTAGAGGTTGCGCTGTCGATTTGAGCTTGCGCCGTCTTTCAGGGCGAACGATGGCGCCGATGCCACTACCGACGCCGGACTGTTTCGGCAGCACCGCTGTCAGTGGAATTGTCTGCGACCATTCGCTCAAGCACCGCGTGCTCCTTTCTAATTTGAGGGCCGTTTTTTTATAAGACAGTGTGTGAGCCATTACAGTTACCATATTTAAGAAATGTGGATTGACACGGATCTTGCGATTGGGATTCTGCACACCGGGGGCGCCATAGCGAGTTCGGGTACACGCCCTTGACGTGACCTAGTTTCAAGCACTAATGACACTGAAGTGGCTTTTGCACAAAAGACCGAACAGGATGTTGAAAAATGCCGGACTTTGACATGGGATGGTGTGAAGTCGCCTTTGAAGACCAGTTTCACACAGCTTGACTTCTCAAGGTGGTGTACCTGAGTGATTACAGTACCCTCTTTTGCTGGTTTAATCAGTTTAGGCAAGTAAGCGTCGGGAATTGCAATGTTCACGTCGTATATCACACCGGCTATTGATGCGTTGTAAATTGGTATAAAGGGGCACACTGTGATGCCGCCTAGCTGAGTCACTTGTTTGAGTGGTGTAAGCCCATTAACGTAGAATGTGTCTATGTCGAGTATACTTTCTGTCTATTTACTCTGACTTTCTTGGTTTCATTAGGCACCTTGCGTTCTAAAAAAAGCGGAGAGTTCTTGTCTGTTCAGATATTGCAGGTTTTCTGAGGACCCTTCTGGCATGATGATGGCGTGTGACAAGTGTTCATGCCTTAACCTCATGGTCGCTATGCTCACAGAAGTGGGCGAGGCTGCGTTGACTGTCTTCTTCTTCGCCCTCTTGCTCCGGGCACTGTTATGTTTGGCCCGGCAGTTTGTCTAGGCGGACGCCATTGTGCGTAAGCCGGTCTGCTAGGTTGCTTTAAACCCATCGGCGCCCAGTCGGCTAGACGCTGTCCTGTAAAGGTTCCAGGTAGCGGCCGGGTCTCAACGAAAGCTTCGCGAGACAGCCCTTTTGTTGAATGGTTCAAACAGCGTGAGACGGCACCACTGTGGCAGCTCTCTTGGAGTAAATTTTTCAACTCGGCGGTCGTCGCGGACGCAAAATTGCCACAAAATCACCGACAGTCCGGAAGCGTGGGAAGGCGTCGAAGAAGCCGTTGTAAATGATCGAGTGTTTGGACTACAATGTTTGAGAGAGTTCTGGAAGCCTGTAGCTGAAAGCAGCCATAGACCCGAAGGAGCTCAACTTTCCTTCTCCGGACTCTACCTCTTCACCCTGCGGTGCCTTCAAGGCGTGGGCCGGGTGCGTCATTGTGTGGTGCACTCGTGATGACCATTGGACATGTTGACCCACGTTCTTCTCACAAGTGGCCCAATTTCTGCACCCTTTCTGGCGGGTGGACCACTAAGACATAACGTCACCTGATTCGCGGCAACTGTGGTGAGCACCTTCTCCGTACGGTCGTGTAAAGAATCAACGGGCTATAGGAGCCGAAGCATTTTGTAAATTATAGCGGAATCATGGGCTGAAATTTGTACATAGCTAAATCTCTGTACAGTTTCATCTTTCAACCATCATGTAAATAAACCTTCGTTCTTTCTCTCTTAACGCATTCACTCAGTGGCGAAGATCGGCTATGAGGAAAATGGCGGGGAGCCTGCTACCCTAAAGGGAACCCACCGTACATGCTATTGACTTCGAACCCTTTACAACAAGTGGGAGTGGTGGGATGCCATCATCAACCTCATAACCTCTACAGCAGGAATGAAATCATCGTTGGATGAGTCGTCTTCCGAGGCAGCTGAGTACAGCTATGTGTCCTCGCTGTCTCTGAGTGACGTTTCTCTCTTTCTCGCAGTGGTCGGCCGAGATGACTGCTGGCCAGGCGGTCCTTCGGAAGGCCACGCGTTAATGGCTGCAAGACGCGGAGCCGGGGCACCAGGAAAAACTGAAGGTTCCACCACGAAAACTGGAGAGCACGAAGAGAGGCTGGTTGGTTGGTTTGACCCAAAAAGAATGGCTCAATCCACCACGGGGGATCACTTATGAGTTGCGCGGTAGTCTGATTTCAGGGAAAAAAAAGAGGACAGGAACGCTCAAATTTTTTTATATGAACGAAAAGCTTAGTTGTGCTAACAGGCAAATATGAATTGTTAAAAAAAAAAAGTAAAAATAAAAATAAATAAAAACACAGTTTAAAATCTTTGAAATAGGCTAATGACAAAAATTTTTACTGAGTATGTACTTGTCAGATTGGTATGGTAGCCATTTTGATTCTTTTATGTAGTTATGTATGGCTCCTTATATGTCACTGTTGCAACGACCTAGTGCCCTTAGGGAGAGTAGCACTGTTTCTGAGAGCTCAAGCCCATGTTTTCGGAAAGCTGGTATTAGAATTTTTCGCCTTAAATTTTGATACCTGTGGCATTCTGTGAAAAAGTGCTTTATAGTTTCTGTTTGTGTACAATAGTGACGATTGGGAGAAGAATTAAAACGAGGTCTGTATAAATAAAAGTTTAAAGGTGAAATACCGCACCGTATAATTTAGTGAATGTCACATTGAATTGTCATGTTGCGCACCATGCACTGTACCACGGAAACTTAAGGTGAATAAAATCTGCGCCATTTAGAACAGAAGAGTTGGTGTGTTCTCGTCGTATACAAAAATTTCAAAATCTTGTGATTGTTTATAGGCAGCAGGATCTTATAATATGCAGGGAGGGGCCCTGAATTCATTCTGCTGCCAGTGTGTCAGCCACTTCATTTAGTATTAGTCCAAGGTGACCTGGCACCCAAACCAATCGGATAAGACGAACGTGATTTGGTATATACGTATGAAATTCTAATGAACACGGCGATGTCTTTAGTGCTGTCAAAGCAGTGCAAACTGACAAAAAATTGGTCACTATAACAACCGAAGAACTATATGTTGGGAGCTTGCCTATACCAAAAATCACTGCTATTCATTCTGCTTGAAATATTGGCGTGAAATTGGGCAATTGCTCGATTTGCCGAAATATCAGCGTAAATCGGGAATAAGACTAATCTAATACTGTTGAGTAGATGCCTACTCCTGTTTACCCGCATTAACAGAAGCATCTGTGGCTATAACTGAACTTATCTGTAGGCTATTGAGACCGTCTTCGAACAACCCATTAAAATATTTTATCGGCAAAAGTTAGCATTTTTAGGAAATATATTGCCAAACTCTATTCTTACCCTAGGATTCCGTGCCTGTGAGAAACTCACATCACGGGTTTTTAACGCTAATGGCTCAAACATTTTTTGCACATAAACTATTTGAGGTCGACGTAGTCGAGACCACTAACAATAAAAAAATATGGAAGTCTCACTTTTAAAGGCGTGTTGGGAGCGTCTGTGTGGAGTCATAGATGTTCAGGAATGTTTGGAGAGTCAATATGCGAAACCTGGTTTGTAGAGAGGGCATATGGGCCTCATGATAAATAACATTAGTTGCGACAAACTTAAAAAGGCCTAGACATAGGCGCAATGCCTCATGGTCTATAGAAAGAGGAGGACGTAATTTATAAGTGGGTCCCCCACATCCCAACACACATGCAAACTCTAACAGTGGGCGGACATATATGCAACATGTCATCAAAGAAGCTGTTCTATGCATTCCAATTCAACCATTGCTGATGCTCTTGAGCAACCCAATCGCACGTAATTCCTTATACGCAATATACTCAGTATGTGAACACATATTGAAATTTGTAGTGTATATTTTACCCGAATATTTTAATGAGTCTACCTGTGGAATGAAGTGCTGTCCGTACATCAATCCTATTCTCACAGGAGAACTCAATGTAGATGCAAGAAGAGCACTTTTATTAAGATTAGGGCACATGCCCAGGTCCATAAGCAAAACATCAACAGCATTTAAATGTGACTGCAAATTATTTTTCAATGAGTGTATGTCATTGGAAGCTGAAAAAAATGCTATATCGTCTGTGTGTACATATCATTGCACTTTATCGTGAGTAGAGATAGAGCTTAATATTATATTGAATCAAATGGGTGAAAGAACAGATCCCCGAGGAACTCCCCTTGTCTGTTTGTATTGTTGTCAAGATAGCCCATTCTTCGGACAATAAAATCTATGCTCAATAAAAAAACTGAGTTCATAAAGTTATATATTCGGGAACGTTAACACTTCAAAGTTTACTAATCAAGAGGACGTGCCCCTCACTGTTGTACGCCTTAGCAATATCTAAGGTCACAAAAGTGGCATATTGCTTTGTGTGCCGAGCAAGTTTAGTTCTAGCTTCCAGGTCAACATGCGCACACCATATAAAGCAGCCAGGTCTAAATCCAATTTGAGCTTAACTCAATTCATCATTTTGCTCTATTCATTTTTCCCGATGTCGATATAAAACCAATTCTATTAGATTTACAAGAATAGCGGTGAGGAAAATAGGCCTGTTGTTGTCTATAGCATTACCAGTTCCCTGTTTTCCAAGTATTTGTGTTACTTCAGCAACTTTCCAGTAAGGATGTACCAAGGCATTTTCTATTGATAAATTCATAAAGTTAGTCGAATAGCTGGAAGATAAATCAAACATAATTTTTATCATCGCTGTAGTTTTGTTATCAGGACCTGGAGATAAGGTTGGTAGTGATTGTACTACATCTTATATCTCTTCTAGTGCTGTTGCCTTGTGTTCTTTAGCTTTTTTTGTTTCCGGCAAAGGGTGGGGTAGCACCGATGTAAAGTGATCTTCTAAGCCTTTCCCGATTTCTTCTAATGACTGCGGCGATTCTGCGGGTGATAAAGAAATTGATTCTAGATCTATTTGTGACAAAACAATCTTTCTGTATCACAGGAACCTAAAGTGGGCTTTCTTAGTTTTTGTCGCCGACATATAACTGTAATGTCTGAAGTTGTACTTTTCTTTTGCTCATTTTAACCGTTTTTCTGAATGTAGCAGTAACATATTTAGAGTCTTTCCAATTACGTCAACACTGGTTGTAGATTATTTTCTTTAATGCTGCCTTTCGTCACCTATAGCCGGGATCACAGTCAAGTGTTCCACCATTGTGAATAATCACTACTTCTAGCTCACTGCTTACTGAATTTGGATTTATTCGTGATGGCACCTAATAGCTGGCATAAATTAAGGGCGTTTGCCTGCTCGTTTTGTCGTGCCTGTTCATTTAGGCCTAATCGTAATGTATCTTCATATTTGGTGTAAATAACATATTTCCGGATATAGTGGTTTATTGAAGCAAATTGGTATATCATTTCAAACAATATTGGAAGGTGATCACTATTCGTTGGCCGATGGGATGGTGGAGCAGGATGAACTGATACAACTTGAGTTGGAAAAAGTCAGGTCTATAACAGAATGTGATACGCCAGATACGTAAGCGAGGGATCTGTAATTCACACACTGAACGCCATTCAGACTGGCCCACTTTAATAACAGTTTTCTATGGGCACCGGATCTATAACCTCATGCTATGTGGTGGTGGTGCCTCTTTTATAACTTTCAGTGCCTGGTGGATGGGGAGGAGAACAAAAGGCGCGACCGTCGGCCAGAGCACAACCGTCCAACGCCAGGCGCCGCCACCCAAACAGGGTTTCGCGGTCTTTCGCCGCTTTCGCTCGCTGCCCGCGCATCAGTTGCGCAAGTGCGGCTGCTAGTTTCGTGTCACGATTTTTTCGACTTCAGGGTTTCTTGAGATGCTGATAATGATCGGTAGAAGCAAGGCCTACTCGATCGCTAAGCTCTTGAGCTCGCTCGCAACAAACACAAGACTTGGCAAAACCCGCAGTTGCTGAATTGGCGCTCGGCCGCGGAGAAAGTTTATACAAAACCCGATTCAAAATCGGTCTACGTTCCACCATTTACCAAATCCAACTGAACCAATTTGCTTTCTTAATTCAAAATATCTCGTGAAATATTAACCCAACATTAAGAAAAAGGCGTGCTGTTTCTCTGTCCAGGGTCCAACCTGCTGCCTAGGATTAAATCACCAGGTGACAAAGAAAAAAATTATTGGAAGAAAGCAATCTTTCTCGCAGCCGCACATATGCTGCCCCGCTAATAAAACATTTGCCCACAAAGAAATAATTACAAAATTACACACACAATAATTTTCACACACTTACATTCGTTGGCCTAATAGTGAAACATTTGGTGGCAATTAAAGAAACGTTACCGGCACAAGCAAACAATATTTCACAACCATGCATACATTGGCCTAAGAGTGAGACATTTGCTGACAGACAAAAGGATCATAAACTGCACAAAACTATTTTTCAGAGCCATGCATACAAAAGCATAAGGTTAAAACATTCGCTGACAAGAAAAAAATATCATAAATTGCATAAGAGAATATTTATCCCAGCGCTGCATAAAATGGCTTGCAATGAAAATATTTGTTGGCAAAATAAAATATCACATAATACACAAGGACACAACCTTTCTCGAATCCTTACATACTTCCTTGAAAATGGCTTCCTCGTGAAATATGTGCAAGCATCCTGCTTGCACGTCACATTAAACGCATAGTTCGAGAGGAGTGGCCTGAGGAAGTAAATACATACGATGTTCTTGAGTCACATCCTGTGGTCATAGCTGCCATCACTGGGCATTTAAGGAGCCTATGCACAAAGTGCTGGAATTGTGTACTTCGTCAAGGTACTGAGTGGCTTTGCCAAAGTCGGGTTGTCTTTGAGCACACAGTCTGCAAAAGCTCGCAAAGTATCAAGGACAAAAAGGAGCTGGTCAGATGGATACAGCAAACCACCTCGGTACTGGTGGCGTGTCAGCTGCAGGAGCAGCTGGTTGCTGGCTGGCTTCGAACACACAGAGACACAGTTTTTACAGTTCACTTTTTCACTCACCACACGGGCAATGTAGCCCCCTACATATGCTGTGGCCGATATTTGAAGAGAAGGCAGATACTGAGGCAACACAGAAGCGGTTAACCTTTGCAACACCACAACTGCCTTTTTCATAGAAGGTGGTGTTTGCACATCTGTACTTGCAGTAGAAGGAAGCGGCACGGACAAAGTACACGATGGTTGCGAACTTGAAGCACCGGCAGGTAGGGGCACTGATGTTGAACTCTCAGCATGAGCAACATTTGATGCTGCACTAGCCGCAGCGATTCCGGTTTTCAGGATTTTTTCTAGAACCGAAAGTGCAGCACGAACATCCAGCGTGTCATTTGTGCCTAATGACATCCTCAATGTTCCAAACAATGACTCTATTGGGTCAGTGTTGAACCGGCGTGTAAGAACAAAGAAAAAGCTGTCATCGTTGAGCAGGTGCCTTATACATGCCACTGTAGAGTAAGTGGTGACGAGAACAGCCTCGTACGTCTCCTTCGTAAGAAATTCTCGCGGATGGTGTCACCTCTTCTTCAGCCCATCCAATTACAATGGAAAGGTGACTTCAAGCCATTCGCGCCTAGCACCTTCAATGTCTCATAGTGTCGAGCATCAGCAAAATTCTGATATATGTGCTGCACAGTATTGCTTGTGTCGTGCAGTAGAAACCAGCGCTAAAAATTCTTCATGAAGGTAATGGTTGGGCCTGAATGGGAAAATGATTTGGAGCATGTATGCCCAGCTTGACCTTTCAAGTTCTCTAAAGCAGCCGTTACGCTTGGGGAGAGGAGCTGAACAGCTCTTCCAACGATCATTTTTTCTATATTATTAGGGAAAACATGCTTCCGGCTCAAACATTGGACAGGTTTTACAGTTAAACCTTTCTGCATCTCAGACAGGTCCTTGATGAAGGAAGCAGCAATTTAACATTTTGGCCCAGTATCATGCAACAACAGTTGGGACCAGACGTTCTTTAACACATGACATGGGTCGGAACTCATGAAAAGGAGTCTGTCTGGGTCACAGGGATGTTCAGTCTTGTAGGTTACCAATCCATTCCCGAGAAGTTTGATGGCATTCACATTAAATTTGTGATTGTCGGTTACTAGCCGCACAATCTTAAATCAACATGCTTCCACTTTCTTCATTAGAAAAACAATCAATTTATGAAGTTGGTCGCCGGTAAGTCCCTTCGTAAAATAGTAAGCCACTGGTGTTCGGAATGCTGTGCTCATGCCACTAATCACGAAACAAAGAAGTGAATTGGCTAAAACAGGGATGCTGCTGTTTTGTTCTAGATCTACATCTACGTTCCCAACAAAGCAATACCTTTGCTTGTGGTACTGTAACTTTTATTTTATCCTCATTTCGTCAACGATGAGAGAGCCGACCCTTGATTGAGGCTTGTCCAAGTTTTTAGCTTCTGTAGCTAACCTGGTTTCAACCAGTTTGCTGAAGCCTGTCTCACGGCTTGTAGTGCCAATGTAATTCGTCATGGTTGTTCGACTTGGAAGATTTAGAAGCGTTTCACGTCGCATGTGCTCGTATGCTTTTTTTGACAAATGTCGAAGGACCATGCACCAACGAGTTGTCTCTTCAGACCAGGTTGGCCTTTTTTTTTCTTAAAATTTGTGATTTGGTCTAGCAAAAACAATGCTGCAGGCTGTTGCTCTGTGCCCCTTTGTTTGACATACGAGATATCTGACGCCAAAGAATCTTCTTGCAACTTTCTTAGCTCCAATTTGTACTTTTCTACAGTCTCTTGCAACCTAAGTGCCTGGTTTCTCAGGTCCTTTTCTTTTCTTTTCTATTTGGCTTTTTCTTTGGTCAGCAAACTGGACGCTTGCCTGCTGTCAACCTGAATACCTTGGTAACATGCACCAGGCTTGAGTGAACCTTCCTTATTATGCGTAACATCATTGCGCTGATCGGTGTGGCTGACGCTATCGGCGGTGTCCATGGGCACTGGTTCCTCTTATTCAGGTTCTGGTGGTGTGGGTGGTGCAGGTGGCAACATCCCAGTAGCGCCGCTTGTCGCATGACTGCTCCCATCTCTCAACGGAGCACAAGCTCGCTTTTCAATGCTTGCTGTGCTTCGTTCAGCGCTTCCTTTTGGCTGCACCTTTCTTCAACCATCGTCTCTTTCCTTCAAGAAAGTCTTCGACGCGAAAATTACGGCTACATACCTTCGTGTAACAGGACGTTGCATTTGGCGACCAGTCGTCCCGCCGAATAGCGGCCAACCACTTCTCTCGTACGTCGGCGGCAGCAGGAACTTCATTGAAAGATACTCAAGGCACTTTCTTTTTTTTTGTCCGACTTGCACAGTGGCACGCAGCAGTACGACATCGCAAGTCATGCAAGGTACGTGGTCACGACAAAGGGAAAAAAACTTCCATCGCATTCAACTCGCCGAACCCAACCGCACGTGTCAAGGCACAACAAAGAACACAAGTGCTCCAGGCCGCGCCCGCACCAGCATTACCGGCAGAGCACCCGACCCTGTTTTCACAGCGCCACCACGCAGTGGCGGTGAGCGGGAGAAACGAAAGCGCCGACAGCCATGAGAGGGTGTTCTACCAGGCACTGAAAGTTAGAGGAGGCACTGGTGGTGGTTAATTAAAATCTCCTGTGGTGATCATATTCTTTTGCACGATTTAGTAAAATTGTATTCGCAACACCTGTGAGGAAGCAAGCATTGATTATTAAAAATGATGTACAACCAGGAATAGATATATCTATTGCTAAAATTTCACTCTCTGTTGATGTAAACTGATATGTTACCTTCGCTCTATGTGCCGATCTCGTAGAGATGAAAATCGCTAACCCCCCTCCATATGTACGGCGATCTAAACGAAAGCAGTGATAGTGTCTAATAATAAAACTTTTTTCCTTAGGTCACCATGTTTTTTACAATATAATTATTTCAGGTGAAAATTCGGTACAAAGTTGTAAAATATCAATAGCTGCAGCAAGAATTGAGCGAAATTCCACTGAAGCACTTTCAATGACCCTATGTTGAAGGTAGACCAGCGGCCTCAACTGCCTTCTGGATGATGTTGTTCTTTAATAAATCATGCTTGGTCAGCAGACCATTGTCCTGGCACTTTCTTTACTTCAATCTATGGAGGAGAGTGAATTTCGGTGAGTATGGGGTGAGTGCTTGGATAACAGACACGTCGTCGTCGTTCCTATAGGAAAGCGAAAACAAGCGAATTACGATGGAGTGTGCGACAGTATAGGGAAGTCAGCGAAGATATCGTTCGAGTGAGTAATGTAGTGTACTCTGTTCGTTTCGAAAAGTACAATGATGATGCCCTGGGAGAACTTTTTTGAATGTGTTGCCAAGAAGGCGTGTAACAGACCGACGACAGAAGGGAACAAGGACGATCCGCACTGGACCTCGTTTGAGTGTCTTCTCGAAGAAAAGCATTCTAGATACGTTCGAAACATTGCAGCCTGAGAGACTTGCAGACAGACATATAGCAACACAAACAGACAGGCAGGCAGGCAGGCAGGCAGGCAGGCAGGCAGGCAGGCAGGCAGGCAGGCAGACAGACAGACAGACTGACAGACAGACTTTGCTTTTGTAATGTGTGAAATGTTTTCATGTGGCGCTAACGATGTGTACAATGTAAGCACAAACGCGTTAAACAATTCAACATGTTTATAACCAGTTGTTACAGTTGTTTAACAATGCCAACTACAAAGTGGATATTTGTAACACCGTTAGCGGTAAGGCTTATGAATCGCTTGTGCTCGCAAGGGTTATTGCCCTGGACACTGCTACATAAATCAACTTAAGCGGATGACACTGAGCTACTAGAGGCGCTAAGCCGACGTGATGGCAGTATCACAGGTGTGCATGTGTAATGTTTTTAAAGTTTGCTAGCCAGCACTGCAGCCATATTTCTCGTTTAACGAACAGTGGGGTCTATTTGAAAAGCAATTCTTGGCTCAATTCTTGGCTCTGGTATTTATTCTTTGAATCCGTTGTGTCAACGCTGTCAATGTCGGCTTGTTTTACGCCCATGAGTTAAAACTGTCCATAATATAGGCATTCATAACAAATATAAGCTTTCACTCTCCTGTGACACTTAACCGCCTGCGGGTATGTGCAACACACCTAGCGGAAACAGTTTCACAACCTACGCGGCAATACTGAGTACTGAGAGATTATCTATGTCACGACTAGCCAGTCATATTTTTCAAGCCATCTTACTCTCTCACACTACTCTTGTGTGCCCCATAGATAGATAGATAGATAGATAGATAGATAGATAGATAGATAGATAAATAGATAGATAGATAGATAGATAGATAGATAGACGCTGAAAGGGCCTGATGTATCCAAATGAACGCTTCGAAATAAAACAAATACAGCACATGCTTAAGCATTACGGTAGCCAACATTACGAAATAATGCATAAATGACACATTCGCCTACCACAGCTACTGCTGGGCCTTTGCGCTTTGGTAGTGGTGTCGTTACCCGACTCTGAGCAGCCAGTCCTCACACTTGCATGTTTTCCAGGTATGTGAATGTGCATAAAGTTCTTCATAAGTTTACTGATCAGTACCACATATCCACATCAAACGTTATGTGCAATTTAAAAGTGCCTCATAGCGAACTCTTATTTCTGCTTCACATTTCAATGAATCTTACGGAACGTGATTCAGTAGATTTTTTTGCTTGAAATTTCTTTTGCAGTTTATGGTTATAAGAGTATTAGAAAAGTGCGCCACAAAAATTACTCAGTTTGCACTTCCTTTTAAAGAGACAAGCAGCAATTTAGTAGGGACCACATACATAACAATTTGAAAGCCAGAATAACTAATAGAAGAAATTATGCATCTGAATATTAACATCTTCTGTCCTGACTATCGCCGAAGTTGACAAGGCTGTGAACCAAACTCAGTGGACTCATCATTTATAAAAGAGTCACTTTTCTGCTTTGTTGTAAATATAATTATAAACTCAATCATTTTTTAAAACTTTTGCCTTCAACTGTGAACTGGATTCATTGGTTGGTTTTGATTTATGTATGAGTGTAAAGTAAAACAAACTCATGATACGATGCGTAAGAAAACAAGTGGTCACCGTGCGGGAGTGATGAAAAGGAAACGAAAGTGTAAGCGCGAGCGACGCGTGTCACGGTGCGCGTGCCCGCCGTCGAGACATTTGCCTATCCTGGATAATCCTAAAGTTGTTGACTTGCATTAACCCTTGGCTTCTTGGCCGATCCCCCTTAGCGGGTAAGAGCCACAAGACGGGATGAAGAAGCAAGCAAGCAGCGATCAAGGCCAGACGGTTTGCGGCTGAACGTACGGTCTGGAGAACAAAGCGACGTCCTCCAAGTGCTACCATTCCTGTACTCCAGCTGCAGACTGGCCCAGGGACTAGGCGACGCGCAGTAGTTCCAGCTGGCGTTCCTGACTGCTGCAGGGCAACCCTGACAAGCTAGGCCTGCATTCCGGCTAGGCAGCTGGCCTGGGAGCCTGGCGAGGTGCTCTTGTCCTCGCTATCGTTCACGACAATTTATCGTGTTTCGCGGGTGGTAGACCACTGCTGCTAAGGTCGTTCCGAATCGCTGAGACGAAGCGCGCGTGGCTGACACGAACGTGAAGGTCGAGCTACCGAGCTGCTGCAGCAGAGATCTGTGCCATGGTGAGGGCTGGCACGCATTAGTGACGTCAACCAGCCAGATGGGACATCGTCTCCGAACGATGGCACGACGAGTATCAACGTCCTTAAACGACTCCAAACATGGCGAGACCCTTCTGATTAAACGAATATTAGCGCAGTTAGAAGTCATTACATCAGAATACATATCATCTTAACCATTCTTAGATCATCTTTTTCTGTAAATATATGTTTGTGTGTGTGCAGTCGTGGCTCAACTCAGTTTTTTGTTGAGTGGTCCTGGACCCAAAACCCGATATTACAGCACACATACCTTGTTATAAATTTATTACACTCTTACTGGCCTTTTCAAAGTAATTTTGGGGGGAATGGTTGTGTAAATTGTTATTAAGAAATTTCCGCTGAGGCAGTGTCAGAAGGTACATTTATAAGCAAGTCAAAATTACAATTGACTGAATTTACCCGGAGTCAAGTACTAGTAACCAGGTTATTCCAAATGCCTATTAAGTTAAGGATTTCCTGCAAGAATGTGAATTAAACCTTAGTTACCTTAGTAATTAAAAGCAGCTTACCGTTACTCAATAATGCCGTACACCAAGCTTATGAAATTCAGTGCTACCGGATATAGATTGAACTGTGTTTTTCACGTTGCTTTTACCAGTTCTATCTCTTTTACAGCCTTGATGTCGAAAAAAAGGCAGTCCTTTGAGACACGCGGTTAAGAGGGAAAAATATTAGATGTTTCACACATGTGCATTACACCGATGTTCCAGCTGGGCGAGTAAACACAAGATACTCGAAAAATTTGATTTACGTCAGATGCGGGATCACTAGAAGTTTCTGACATACGAATCACTTATCCAGCTGTAGCTTGAATAGATTAACAGGTGTCATCGCGACCTTTGGTGCTGAAGATGACTTCTGCTGTCATCAAATTTAGAAGACACACCAGAATGTTGTGATTATGAGAGCAATATAAATCGGCAATGCTAGCTGCTGTGATGAGGATATTGGTTTATTTTGATGTTGTTTTATGTCCTCTTGTTTGAAAATTTGCTTTTTTAGCTTACTAATGGATTTCAGATGCTGTTATTAGTTTATTTGTTCGTCATTCTGTGCCACAGGAACCTCTATAGGAATTTTGGAAAATCTGAAATTGAGAAGTATTTGCGTTATGAATATTTTGCAGGCCACAGTTCTCTTTCACCAAGATGGCGATCGTTGTTTCTCCGTGATCATAGCTTCCCGGTGCAACTAATAACTGGAATTTATCAATGAAGTAGGCTCTTAACGTGACTACTATAAGAGTGACGTGAAAACACCGTAACAATAAAGAAGTGTCATGCCCAGGTCTAGTTTGAAAGGATAATTGCTAATAACGTTCTAAAAAGCTCACATTCTAGTTTGTATTCTGACTTGATATCCTTTTTATACAAGACACGAGTAATAGAAGTATAGTAAAGAAAACTAGGCGACCGTAAGCTTCGCTTTTAAGCGCTGAGCCAAATGGCTTTAACCTGTCCCTAGAGAGTACATAGAGCACGTAGTGCATAAAATTTTTTGTACTTGCTATGAACACAATACGTGGCGTTGACGGAATAGGCGCAGCAACGTGGGTGCCTTTTGTAGCTGGTGACCAAATATAAACCCTGAAGTCATCATGCTAATCACACGTTCTGACGCCCAATGGCAATGTATGCTTGTACCACGCATTATTGCTGCAGTATTTCATCTTGTATTGTGAAGCATGTATAGAGAATGCGCGTGTTTTTAAAGCATGAAAGCTACTTTTACAGCATTTTTATGCAGATGAAGGTATTTTCATTGTATTCAAAAGCAGATGCGTGGATGTATGCTAGAACAACCGCTAGTCACGCAAATTACACGGATTATTTATTTATTTTATTTTATTTATTTTCAAATACTGCAGCCCCGTTATGGGGCTATCGCAGGGGTGGGTACACAGCAAGAAATAATAAAAAGATACAAAACAAAACAGCTGAATACAAAGTACAATGGCAGAGCATAGAAATACAAAAATTTTACAAACAGAGTTATACAAACAATGAAAGGTTTACAGCACACCGTCTTTCAATGCCTTCGAAAATTCATCTTTCTGCAAAGACCGAAAGTGACCTGGTATGAGGTTCCACATTTCAATACATCGAGGAAAAAAGGTGTATTAGAAGAAATCAGTATGAGGATGAAACACAGATACATTAGGTGCGTGGCTGTTTCTGGTGGATGATGGTTTGGCAGGTGTTATGTAGTTGTTGTGTGGTGAAAATTGCGGTGAAACAAATAAAGAGTGAAAAAGTTTCAGAGACTCGATGTCCCGTCTTTTAGAAAGTGATGATAGACCAAGCTGCGCTAGATGGCATGTTGGTGAAAAATTACGATCATAGCGTCTGTAAATGAATCGAATTGCTTTTTTCTGGATGGATTCAACGCGTTTTATGTCAGTGATTTTATAAGGGTGGCTCCATACTCAAGGATCGGTCGTATGAGGGTTTTGTATGTAAGCAGTTTTGTTTCCCTTGGGGCTAAACGTAGTGAGCGGTTAAGGTATCCAAATTTCTTCAGAGCCTTGTTGCATGTTGTATCGATGTGACTAGACCAAGATAAGTTAGTAGTGAAAAGGAGACCAAGGTACTTATATTGTGAGACCCGCTGCACTACATAGTTATTAAAAGATTAATCAAACACAGAAGGGGTTTTCTGTCTACTGAAACACATAGCAGCTGTCTTTTGAAAGTTACTGCTCATCTGCCAATTTCGGCACCACCTGCAAAAGTTTAAGAACGATGTATGAAGTGTATGATGATCATGAGGTGAATTTATTACGTGATATAAAACGCAGTCATCAGCGTAAAGACGAATTTTAGTGGAAACTGTGTCGGGTAGGTCATTTATATATAACAGAAAAAGTAAAGGCTCTAGCACGGATCCCTAGGGCACTCCGGAAGATACACGTGCTTTAGATGAATGGAAGGTGTTAAATGATACGTATTGGCTACGACTTGAACAGACGTAAAGTATTCGTTAAATGCATTGGCAATGACCTGCGGCTGGCCAGTAGGAGTTTCATTAAGGACGAATGTACTAGTAGAGTATTCCTTTGGCAAGATTGAGCTCCAAAATTTTTGGTGATTATTATTAATCATATTTGGCAAGGTAAACGAGAAAAAGAAGTCTTTAGCAGCATTTATTTTCCTACGAAGTTCCTCCTTCAATGTATTGAACTCAGCTCTACGCAGGACATTGCCATTACGACTTGCATGCCTTAGTTTTGATAGTCGACGCTTTAAATGCAGTATTTCTCTGATTATTCATGGAAGTTCAGTATTTTTCTTTTTAGTTTGTAGTGGTACATGTGTTTAAATACATTCTATAACAAGGTTTTCAAAATAAGACACCAAACTGTTGACATCACCAGTATAGCTCAGTTCTTTAAAAATGTCAACTCGCTGCTTAAGGTGTCAATTATAGACACATCGTCAGCAAGGCTATAATCGCGAAAAGTTGTATATTCATAGTGGTGTTTCGGAACTGTGCAATTAAGAGAGATTAGTACACCTCTATGATCAGAAATACCATTAATGACCTGAGCTGTAAACCCCCATGTATACGGTAAAGCACTGAGAAAAACGCAGTCCAGTATAGCATTGTCCCTTGTGGCATCAGTGACAACTTGTTTAAGACGCAAGTTTAGTGAAAAATTCATCACCTTTCTACAAATTGATGAATCGGTGCCCAAAGTGGAGAGCGATCGTTATGAAATGCCAAACACATTAAAGTCTCCCATGCAAATTAGATTACCTGAAGAAAAGCCTTTTTGTTGTATGAAACTACTGAGTACTTTGAACTGATCTAGTGATGAACCTGGGAGACGATAAAATACACCAACAATTATAGGAGGGTTCACGATATGAACCTTGCACCAGACGGTTTCAATATCTGCAGGTGACTTTAATACAGAAAAACTTAAATCAGACATCAAGAACATGGCAACGCCGCCACCTCGGCCATGCAATCGATCAGTACGAACAACATTGAACCCTGGTGGAGTAATTTCAGAATCATATATGTCGCCATGAAGCCAGGTTTCCGTGACGCCAATAATGTGAGGACAATAGGTAGCAAGCAAGTGTACAAAATCAGGAAGTTTATTAGTGAGACTTCTGGCATTTATATTGAGAATACACATCTTATCATGATTCCGTTATTTCGTAAGAGTGGGGCGTTTAGAAGAAAGTTTGGTGGATTTTACTAATGAGTTGGAAATACAATCCCAGTCATACCGTGCATTATCTATATATACATGATCGTACCTTAATTGCACAGTGAAACCGTCATTCCTAAAGGATGCAGTGGCGTCACATAGTTTTTGGCGAATAATCCGTATGTGCTCAGAAAAGTCCTCCGTTATACGCATGTTAGCACCTTTAAGCTCAAAGCCATTCTTCAGCACCTTAATCTTTTCGCGGAAGTCAAGAAGTTTAAGAATGACCGGGCGAGGTTTGCTACCAAAGTATCTACCGATCCTGTGGAATCGTTTGATCTGCGGAAATTCAACTTTAAGTATGTCTGAAAAAAACTTCAACAGACTGGCCTTTAAAGAATCGCTATTTTCATCTACCGATTCCTCCAGACCGTATATGATAATGTTGTTTCTGCGTGAACAATTTTCTAAATCATCATTTCGAGAAGAAAGCTTGTTGACTGTAGAAGACAGCTGTTCATTTTGGCAACGCAGTTCGTCGTAGAATGCAGAATTGTGAGAAGGTGGAGTCTTCTCTAGAACAGTTAAGCCCGTTTCGATAGCCTCAAACCGGGAGTTGACAGAGTTACGCAATTCCGCGACATCTTGTTCTATTTTCTTCTGGCCAGATAGAATTTGAGAAAACATTTCTGAAATAGATCATTCATTGTCGGCATCAGAACTTGATGGATTATTAGAATCCGTTCGAGTAGGAGAACCTGTGCGCGATCTAAGGCCTGAGTTAGCCAAATGAGCCCGAGTTAGCCTTTGCGGAGGTTCCGGGTTTAACTCCACATCGCCGCTTAGTAAGAGACTACACAGGCCATGTACAATACCAGCATATGATGAAGTAAGCATGAATGAGGAAATGTGGGGGCAAGGTACCACCAGCAAAAATCGATCGTCAGAACGAAGGCAATAGGCATTGCTTAGGTAACGTACCTGCACAAGGAACAGACAGCGATTAAGCATTGTGCTGGTGCTGCTGTCACCTTCCCCTCTGAAGCGATGCAGTGGCGGCGGCGCTTTTATATCCTTGACCACCAACGTCACATCGGTGGACGTTTTCAGAAGTACGCTGTCATGGATGATGTCATCGAAGAAGGTTGCCGGCATGCTGACGAACAAACCATGGCTTTGCTCCGAGAGAAGGACAGGGCAGTCGGCGCGCACGCAAGCCGAAACTTGCGCGTGTCAATCAGCAACCGGTGAAACATCAAAAACCGTCGAAGATGTGGCTACCAAGGGAGCTGCCAGGCCAGCGCAAAACTGCACAAGGAACAGACAGCGATTAAACATTGTGCTGGTGCTGCTGTCACCTTCCCTACGTAAGATGGGGTACCGCAAGATTTCCACTTCGATGCAGAATTTTTAATAATTATTTCATTTGGTCTTTCTCGTATTTTCAGTCACGCGCGAGAATGTAATTTTTCACTCACAAGCGAAGATGCCGACGCCGACGCTGCAATTTCTACGGAACGAGCTCTTCAACACTATCGTGATACAATCTACAAAATAAAATGAGGTTACAGCTTTGCCACAAAGACAAAGCAATGATTGCAATAGGAACAAATTGGAAAGTCACGTACAGAATGACAAGCAGATCGAAACGTGCCCCGCATTTCTCAGCCACAAATGACGCACTAAACGTACTCATACGTACAGATGAACGCGAATAAGTGTCTCAGTTATTACTTCGCTGTGTCTGAAAAGCGCGCTCTTTTCGCAAATAGAGCCTGTGCAATGATTACAGAGACCATTGTGCACTCGGTAACTATACAACAGAACCGCTCTGGTGAATGCTCAAGGTTATCCAAGGCGTGTGATTGTTCCCATCGTGAGATAAGCGCACGCGCGAGTGTCCACCCTACCTCCTTTCCGTGGGGCAAAGTACGCGCGGGAGATGAGATTTCATGCCGTGGCGTGACAATGTGGTGACGCGCGCTTATTACGCCATCTTGCTGGTAGTGCTGAAAACAAGATAGCTTCCCCCGAGATGCCCGTCACCAGCGTTAGCGGTAGATATAATGAGCTTGCCGTTCGAGCTTTCGAGAAGGTGCTTCTTCGTGGCTCAGTGGCTAACGCCTCGCACTCACGACTAAGAGGTCCCATGTTCGATTCGGCGCGCTGAAGTCTTTTTCCGGATTAATTTTCGTTTTTGCGTTTTCATATATATTCCTACAAATATAATGAATTATTTACACTAAAAATCCAGCGCTCAACGGACACTGCTGAATAGCTATCGCTCGATAGCAACCCTGTTCTTGTTTTTTTGCACTCTTTCAGTCCGCGTAACATTTTCTTCCGGGCAAGACGAAGCTCACTGAGCGACTCGAAGCAATCGGTTGTTGTAGGGCTCCAATCGGGCAATATGCACAATTCGTGTCTTACACGAACGACAGCTCTGAGCTGTCACTTTCGCAGCGACGTGACTTTACTCAAGCACTGAGTAATGACGAATGGTTCTGAGAACTTCGAAAGGAACTTCTGGCAAAGCCCCTTATTTGAAACAGGCGTCCATAGTCAGACAATATCAGCCGTAGCAAAAGTCACAGGTGGGTGTTTTGCACCGTAGTGGTCTTTAGCGTGAGCGTGGGCGGAAAGAATTCGAAGCCGAGCAAGTCGACGAGCTTGTTCTACGTGACACAAAGTCTTCGTGACACTGGCGCTTTCGTTCGTCGAGAAAAGAAGTGTGATGTCGAGGAAACGTTGGGGGTGACAAGCATAGAGAAAGATAAAGGCATGTAACTTGTAACCTCGTCTTTCGCGGTATGAAAGGCGTATGTAACGAAATGTATATGACATCCCAATTCTTGTTATCCGCTGCGAGGTACATTGAAAGCATGTTGATGGTGGTACGATTGATTCTCTCAGTGGGGCCATTGATTTTAGGGTGGTATGGTGTAGAATGCCAAAACTCGCACCAACAAAGCCGTAGCAACTCTTCGACGACGTCAACAGTAAAGTGCCGGCCGTGATCACTTCTCACCCCACCAAGGGACCGGTAACGAAGTATTATCGAGTGCAGAAGAATCCATGACACATCAGATGATGTGGCTGAAGCAGCTGCCATTGTTTCAGTATACCGCGTCAGGTAATCTACGCACACAATAATCCAGTGGTGGCCAGTGGTAGGCTTGGGGAAGGGGCCCAATAAATCTATGCCAACTTTTCCGAATGGTGATGTCGGTGGCCTAAGCAGTTGCAGTGGGCCGGCCGATGGCATAGTACGTTGTTTATGACGTTGGTAGACATCACAACTTCTGACCTAGTGCTTAGTGTTCTTTCAGATTCAAGGCCAGTAAAAACAGTGTCGGATACGGCGAAGCGTCCAGGCAAATTCAAGGTGCCCAGACATGGTGTTATCGTGCATGGCCTAGAATACCGCAAGACGCAGGCATTCTGGCACGATGAGGAGCAGTGTGGCACCATGGCTGCAGTGATTATTGCAATGTAGTAGACTTTCATGAATCAGAAATGGCGTGGCGCGTTTAGAGCTACGAGCCAGTGAAGGTTCACGCCGTTGCTCGTCATGGAAGGCGTCAAAATTTGGGAAGTTGGAGGAAATTTCAGCTAGTTAGTGTTCGAAATCGTCGTCATCAGTATCCACAGTCGGCGATTTAAGACGAGATAAGCAGCTTGAAATTGCGTGGCATCAACCGCTCTTATTGGCTACAGAAAAAGTTCTTTTCCTGAAGCCGCAAGGCCTAACTAGCCAACCGGTTAGCTTGATCACGTAGTCCGATGAGCCAACAAAGGGAAGGATGATCTGTGACAATCTTGAACTGCCAGCCGTAAAAATAGGGTCTGAAGTTTTGGATCGCAACAATCGCAAGACATTCCAGTTCTGTGACTATTTAATTCCTCTCAACCTCAGTCGAACTTTGGCTTGCATACGCCACGATGTGCTGGCGGCCGTCGTCATACTGAACTAGCATGGCACCAACAATGAGACCACTAGCATCTGTATACAGTTCCGTAAGTGCCTCCAAGTTGAAATGGTGCAAGAGTGGTCCGGAAGTAAACAAATATTTCAGCTGCTCAAAAGCAGCCTCACACTGAATGGTACATCAAAATGGGGCGTCTTTGCGGAGAAAGTCTGTCAGTGGATGAGCAAGCTGGGCGAAGTCTTTGATAAACCGGCGAAACAAGGAACACAGGCACACAAAGCTACGAAGATCCTTCACAGTCGTCACCCGGTTGCTTGAAGTCTCGGACAGCTATAATGTTTTGCGGGTCTGCTCGTATACCGTCCCTATCAGCTAGATATCCCAGCACAAGGGTTTGACGCTCACGAAATTGAACCTTTGCGTTTCAAATGAGACCAGAATGTTTGATGCAATCCAGAACAATGCTAAGCCGATGGTTTTGCTCGTGGAATGTCTTGCCGAAAACAATTACGTCGTCGAGATAACACATACTAATCTCCCCTTCAAGACCGCGAACGACGGAGTCCATAATTCGCTCGAAAGTAGCTGGGGCATTGCATAAGCCAAGAGGCAAACGTTAAATTCAGATAACCCCTCAGGCATGGCAAAGGAAGTCTTCTTTATCTCAGACGAATACATTGTTATCTGCCAGTACCCAGACCTTGGGTAGACGAACAAAAAGTAAGCGGCCGAGTGCAGACACTCCACAGCATCGTCGAGGCATGGTAGCAGATACGCGTATTTGTTTATGACGGTGTTGAGGCGGTGGTAGTGGACACAAAATCACCAAGAGTTGTCTTTTTTTATCAATATGACAGGAGCTGCCCAGCAACTACATGACACTCCTGAAATACGCCTTTCTGCAGCATGTCGCTGACCTGGTCGGCGATTCATTCCTGGCGTATTGGTGTAGCATCCTCCATGTTGATGCGGTGGTGCATACAGGATTCAGGCAACGCGGAACAATGCTTGTCTTAAGCAAAATCAAATACCCACGCATAGCGTGTGCGCACCTCTTCGAGGACGTCCTGCTCGGAATAAGGCAACGGCTTGTTGATCATTTGTTTCATCACGGCTGAATAGTTGGGCACAGTCTGACTGGTGGCTGAAGACTCTGAGGCCATTCTGACGTAAACTTTGTCCTGCTCCTCAAACGTTCTCAGTTTGAATCTGGCTGGAAGAACAACACGTTCTGAGGCTGCGTTGAGCGCCCACAAACAAGCATGTCCGTTGGTGGTTGTGAGAACAGACAACGATACTAGCCCATTCTTCGTGATGACGTTTGTATGATTGCACTCGACAAGTCCAGTGCAGGGTCACGAGCGGACGTGAGAGAAGTATACGGAAACAAACACTGCTGTCCGATCTGCAATCGTCACATTTTCAGACCACGAAAGCACGTCGATGGGGAGAGTCGGGAAATTATCAACTGGGGCAGTGGGCCATGTACTTTGTAGAAGAACTTCTCCAGTTCCACAGTAAAGCGTAGCACCGCATTCACGAAGGAGGTATATCTTTAAACCGGCGTGATGGTGCACGAGCCAGTACAGTGAACTTGAACTCGGAAATTTCGCCCAGCAATCGTGAGTTCAACTGATCAAATACCAAAAACGCATAGCGCTTCACCTCCAACTCCACGAAAAGTTTCTTTACGAACTCAGGTGACCATAACTTTGTTACTCAAGAAACGATGTTCCAAATGAATACTCATAACTGAAATAGCAGCACCAGTGTCTACAAGGGCAAGAGTATCTACATCGTCTCTAAACACACGCACTTTGTTCATCAACATCACAGCAGAAAGAGGAATTTGCGAAACTGACAGTTCCGCGACCGCACCTCCATCGGTAGCACCAGCTAGTTTCCCAGCTGATGCGGGGAAGGCGACCGACAACGCGGAGACAGCGACCGGCAGGAACGTAAACATAAATATACACATATACGTTTACATACGTATGAATCCATAGATACGTATACATAAAGGGTGAGTGACAGCTGATTTTTTCTCTGTCATTGTATGTAAAATTTGATCTGTCGCATTCATTGTATTTAGCATATTTTTGGGCAAATATTATTTTTGATTACTTGCAAGATCACAAACCTCCACGATACGTTGTTTGTAACAGTATACATAAAAGTGTTTTGCCAATGTTATTGGGAAAGGCTCTGTAATGTTGTTGAAAAAAAATGCCTTTCTTAAATATTGGGCTTCATTTGAGCACTGAAATACGGGTTGCCTAATTCTGGCAGGAGTCAGTTGTACGGTGGGCAAGAGATTTTGGAGTGGTTCCAAGTAGCTCACGCCCTCTTAGCAGTGCGTGGTGACGTCTCTCTCGCGTCGCTGCTGTGTGCTCAGCGCATGTCAGCTCTGTCTCACTTCACCCTCTCCACCACTCGCAACACTCGAGCCCACTCTTCACGTGGGCATCATTTCAGTGCCACGCCAAGATTTACTTTGCCTCCCCACCTGCTGTCGATGTGGGGATCCTGAGACCCTCAACACCTCCTCTGTGCGTGCCCTGGCCTGGCACAGGAACGTTCGAGGGTTACCGCAGCCTATCGCAGACAGGGCCTACCTGCTACCATGTTGGAACACCTGTTCTATTCATCCTGTTCCTCACTCCCTGCGCTCCGGAGCCTGGTGGACTTTCTGGACGAGACAGAAAGAGCTGCCCGCAAATGAGCAAAGACCTGCCGACCCTGCCCCTGTTGCTGCCTTGTTTGCTCCTCCGACCATGACCTACAAGCCTTGACATCCTACAGATACCCATCTATCACCCTATCCTCTTTCACTCCCCTTCCACAACAAGACACTGCGCCGTGTCGCCCAAGTGGCTGACAGGAATCAGGTGTCTTCTTCCTCTTTCTAAAATCACTCAACAACTACTACATTTCTGCCACGAAACCTCTTCCGTCTGTCGGCGAGAAGCCGTGAGCCGTCAGGTGTGTGCGCCGAGAATCTCGCGGCACCCAAAATGTGGACAGCGCACTGCTGCTTGCTGCATGATTGCACCGATGGGCGGGACGCCGTCGCGGCATGCTTCCCGCAAGTGTGCGCATACCTTTCCCGGCGGTTGCCGGCATTGCGAGGGTTAGTGAAGGCGATCGCGTTCAGCGAATGGGGACGTCAACACCGACGAGGTGTGAGCCAGGAAAGCCGATCGCAAGCGTTGGCAGTGGAAGACCGCCGACAACGACAAGGTACAAGTCGAGAGCACCAATCGCGTTCGAGAGTGCAGACAGCACACGGCTAACACCGACGAGACGCGAACCTAAAAAAGTCGAGCGTAAGTGTTTTCAATGGGTCCTGCCTTCCGTGTTTTTGCATTTCAAATGAACGTTTTCTAGAGCAAACGCCAAGCCGAATTTCACTTCAAACCGTTATTTCAGTACTCGTGTTCACACCCGTTTCAATCGGACAACGCCGTGTGCCCCACTGCCGCTTCGCATCCAATCAGGCTTCTCTTCGAGGGGATGATCCATAAATTTTAGGAGCTAAGCTTCTTAAGCTGTGGGTCGTGGATCCAGGATGTATGTAGTAGTAGTAGTAGTAGTAGTAGTAGTAGTGGTAGCAGTAGTAGTAGTAGTAGGTAGTCACTTCTCGGTTAGTCTTTGCATAGAGCACAAGATGGCGGTGCTTGTTTATGATAAGAGAGAAAAAGGAAGACCGGGAGGTTAATCCAATAGTGGCATCCGGTTCGCTACACAGCACTGGGAGTGGGGGAATAAGGGCAAGAAAGAGGGGTAGAGGGAGAGGAAAAAAGCAGACGTGCACTCATGAGAAAACCAAAACCCACGCAGGAAAGACGTTTTGGTTACAGTCATTCAAAACGGCCGGTGGATCGCAAATAGCGCAGTGGCGCTTTCAGGGCCTTCTTCTGTGAAGTTGCATCTTGTCGATGTAAAATTCTTTTCTCCGACAGAGGTTGATTATCTAATCTGCTGAGTTCCTTGCGAAGGCATAGTCATATCATATCAGTTTATCATAAAGAAAGACATATGGTAAATATATAATAAAAAGATGCCAGATGTTGGTACTTGGAGTGTTCACTAGATGGACAGATGGACGGACGGGTAGACGCACGGATGGACAGGTGAACGGACCAACAGGTAGATAGATGGATGAACAGCTGGACGCACAGACGCACCAATAGACGGACGGATGGACGAACGCACAGACAGCCGCATGAACGGTCGCACGGACGGACGGAAGCAAGAACAAATGAATGGACTGATGGATGCTTCGCCGTACTCATCATGATTCATCCCGTGCTAATGATGTGATGTTTTTGTAACTCTATTCCTTGGCTGCCATCTGCCCCACCATGCCCGTCGCCCACGCTATCTACCCAGTGGCGGCAGATGGCACGTGGAGCTGCGATGCGCGTGACTATCGCTTTGGCCCGTTTTCCGCCCGTAGGTTGGTGGGCTGCCCAGGCTTACACGGGGAGCGCGCTCCGTGATGCTCTCTCCACCCGCTTCACACCCTACCACCTTCGTGAAAACCACCAGTGAGATCAGGTGCGTAAACGTGCCTTCATACGTGCGAAAAACGGACGCGTGTTTGCTGAGTGCTCTTTAGGACACCGTTGTCGCGCATGCGATTCATTCTTGCTTAGGGTTACGGTGTAGTAAGGTACGGCATAACAGTATATGGCCATTGTGCGGCACGCTGGCAAATGAGGGTAAACTCTATTATTCGTCGTGAGGTTAAAACGATAGCTGTTTCCTCAATTTCAATGCCAAAAATGATGCCGAAAATGATGTTTTTAAATCCTTATGTATGCCAGGCTTTACTAACGTATTATTGGAAAGTGCAGTACCTAGGCAGTTTTAAAAGGACACTTTTTAAACCAAGAATGTTACTTCACGTTCTCTACGTCCCAAGGACCCATTTCTAGTACTGAAGTGCAACACAAGATGCGGAAAAAGATTACTGAGACTACAACGTTCCTCTGCACTTCAATAAGTTGCCTGCAAGTGTACTGCGCATCCGAGCAAAACATAAACTCTTTATACATAAACTTCTTAGGCGAATCATTTATATATCGTTGTAAGTGAGATGGTTGTTCTCTTTCTCTTGCCGTTTCTATTTTATTTCATTTTGTCATATAAGCAAGCGTTTAACTTCAAAGCATGCTGTTTTCCGCTCCTCAAGCCGCTCGAGCCCTGTGGGGTTTTGGAAGACCTGATATGTGTAGTACATTTTCGTGACTTGAGCTATAAATATATATATTATTATTATTATTATTATTATTATTATTATGATTATTATTATTCAAGAACACTGTCTCGCATCATTGTAACGAGGCAAAATGTGAACTCGCAGTGTGGCAGCTTGGGCTATTTGGTATGGCATGACGATAGTTATACCGTGAGAGCGCTCGTGTCTTTCTTGTCGCTGTGTCGTCGTTTTGTTCTCGAGCTTTAACTATCGTCGTGAACTCGCAGTCGGAGTGCTCGAGGGAAGCAATGTTCGCGCATGAATTTTTTCAATGTTAATCTCGTCGAAGAACGACTAACGTGACCCCGAATCTCCTTTATGTACATTTGCCGTCTTACAAAGCTAGGAGGACAATACTGTGTAAAGGAAGAGCGTTTCAACGTGCCGCTGGAAGTTCAAAAGATGTGTCGTTACTTGCTGCGCAACCTGTCAAACGATGTGGTAGTATACGTCAAGATCAAGCAGTTTTGCACCTCTAGTCGGATTTCGTGTCAAAACGTTCTAATAAAGCCCCTCAAGGTGGCCCTGCACAAGCACAAGGGGGAGTTCGTCAATACCAAGCAAAAACAAAGAATTTTAGAATAAATGTTTTAATAAACAGTTTTAAAACGTAAATAAGTGTTTGCGCCCTCTTCTCAAGGAGCTCGACTCATGGGTTTATACGTACACGGAACAACTGCTAGCTCCTTTTGCGATATCTTCCTGTATTTTTTCTCATGCATTTAGACAGACGCCAACGTTCATTGCGTTGAACACTGGGATCTTTTATTACCTTAAGTGTATTTCGTTTACATATCCCTAACCGTTAATGGCTTGTCGTCATACCAATTTTATTACGCTTTGATATTTATTTCAATATATATATATATATATATATATATATATATATATATATATATATATATATATATATATTCAAATTCGTTATCTTCCCCGCACACTTAGGCCCCACGCGGGCGCTGTAGGCACTGTAAATAAATAAATAAATAAATAAAACAGTGAGCATTACGCAATTTATATGGTATGACGGCTTGGCGGGGTGATATTACTGCTAAGCTAATTATGTATGAACGACTGGGGTTTTGTTCGTGGATTGCATTTGTAAACCAACCTCTGTGCATTGTTCATCGCGCACACAATAGTTGCAGCGGAACAATGTAGTGTCGCCGATTGCATGAGCGATAAACGCATTCATTTATTATCGATACCTTACATATTATTCTTTCAATTCTACGTAGCCTCTAAATCATGCCTCTAAAGATCATACGTTATGACGTGTACTCAGAAGAAAAAAGGAGGAAGGCACGTTGCATATGTGCGCCTCTTTTATAGGCCGATGTCAATCGCAAAACAATTGTTGCATGCGGCAAAGCCTTGTCTTCGTTCGGACGACACGGTGACCTATATTGCTTTGCCACTTCTGAAAAAAAAATGCTAGTGCATAAATGGCGACCTCAAAAAGCATGCGCACGTTGAAAATATGCACCGCGATTTCACGAACCATTGTTTAGCTGCTTGTGGTAACGAAAATGATTGAGTCGTGTTCTAGGAATACACCTCTTAAATCAGCGCATAAGCATTCATATTCTTAACAACAGTACACACAAGATATTCCCTGTTGAACAAAAAATATACAAACCGCGCATGGTACGTAGTACTTTTCACTACATGGGTGATACAGATGGACTTACGTGGCAAAATATTTGAAGGAGATCATGTGCAAATACCTTTGTCTTAATGAGATTTAAACATATTATTTTATTGTCGATTTCCTAGTTAATTTCTTTCCGGTGGCGAGAGTCAAGGGTAGCATGCACAATGTTATGTTTAAGGTACATTTTATAAGGGATATCAAAACATGTCTACGCAATGCTACCCCGCTTTTCCTGGAGCAACAAAAGTTTAACAGAGACAAGGTGATGAAGGCGGCGTACCGAGTTTAAGTTCTCAGTTTGAGGTATTATCAAGACATAAAGAATTGTTTGCGCAATTTTTGAAAAGGCGTGTGTTGCTGTTAGGAACTTTATAGAAAACTCCGGCAAATTCTCCGCCTCAATCTTGGCCACCCGGCCCACCCCCGAGGAGAATTAGAAACCCTGTCTTCTCGCTGCCCCACGGGCTTGCTGCATGACCCACAGGTAATATTGGTGGTTGAAGCTGTACAGCATGGCTATCCACCGCGTTAAAGCTTCATCTGTGAAGACAATTTTCATTCTGCTGAATTTGCACAATCTCAGAGAGTTTGCCTAAGTGATGAGTGAGTCCAACTGCACAATTGGCAAGTATCATCTGGATAGACGTCACGTTATAACCTCTTAAGATGAACGGGGTTGGGGAAGGTCTGGGTTTGTAATTGCCTCCAATCTACCACTTCTAATCAGTCGAGGTTGGGGCTTGATGGAGAATAAATACACCAAGATTTTTTAATAAAGTTTTGTGACGTCACAGTGTCGGGTTATTCTATACCTGTCTGTCCAGCCTTCCGCTGGTTGAAAATGCTCTTAAGAGGACAATTACACGCGGCCACGTAACGTGAGACTTCGCTCGACGCGGTGGACCTTCGCATTGAGTTTGGGTACGAGGGTGCGGGGGGACGTTAGAGCAGGTAACTATATAACATGCCGTTCTGTCGTCTCTTATAATGGTTATATAGCTCGCATTAACATTGAAAATAGCCGTGGGCTTTGGTGAAATTTTGCTTTGTGCCCAATTTGTGAGAGCCGTCTGCGAACCACTTATCGGGAACTAGAGGAACGATGGCGAGGGATATTGCTGCGTCTTCCTCAACCTCAGGCTTTCCGCCGCATACACTACCTGAGCTGACTATTTGTTTGTTAGTATTGAGGGCTGCCCCTGCGAAGGCACGTTGATCAACGTATTATGGCCGCGACTACGAACAGCGCTTCCTTGTCCCTACTAAAGGCTTGTAGCACAGACCTGGCTCTCATCTCTCCTTGATCCTCATTTATTTCGGGGTGCATGTTCTTGGGTATTTCAACCACACAGAGCTTCTTTTTGTGACTGGGATGGGCACAGATTTATTGTGGCCGTGCTGCTTGCGATAGGAGATATGCCGAGGTTTTCCAGAATGCTTCTGTCCGTTCATGTTTTGGATATACCTTTTAGTTGCAATATTTTTTGTGCTTCTAGTATCTCTTCAGTCATATTGTGCATGCCCAGCTATAGTAAAAGTTCTGTGCTTGTGTTGCCTGGAAGTCACAATGACATCTTGTGTTTTCTTCTAATTAGGGTGTTCAGCTTAGTCTTTCCAGCAGTGTATTGATTGTGGTAGGTGGCCACGTTTGTAATATTACTAACCACAAAGTAATGATTGAGTCTGATCACACTCGCTTCTTTCATGCGCCGATGTCTATTGGTGAATTCTTCTGATCAGCAACATCGTCTTCGTAAACTTAGTTTCCCGATTCCTTATCGTTGCTCCGTAGGCACCATTTGGTTCTAAGACGAGCGCCAACACCTTTACCCTATAAATTTCTTGACCCTCTTTGGTGCATCCACAATTTTTTGTCTGTTCATGTTGTGTGGAACACTACGGGGCTTTTTTTTTAAGCGTCAGGCGGTATAGGAGAAGGTCAGATTTTTCTGACCAGACAAGACCAGTTCCTACAAGGCACTGTTCGACTACCTCAACGGCAGTCTGTAGCCGCTGCTCGATTTTTCCTATCACTTCCCTCGCAAACGAAAATCGTAATGTCGTCTGAGTAAATGACGGGACGCACTCCTTCTATACCGTTCAGGAATTCGGGGAGGCTGATAACAAGAATAAAGAGCATCAGAACGAGACGGGAAAATCATTTTTTTTTCAGTTTGGTCATACAACTTATTTCTTTGGAGATTTTTCTGCTGTTACTTTGCGACATGCCATACGCACCGCTGGAAATTTTGGGTGGACAGGTGTTTTAATAATGATTCAGAGCACCGAACAGGTTACCACTCGCTGGCGAAGCACACCTACCGGATGAATACGAGCAAGTGTCTGCGCATGCACGGTTGTCAGAGAGCAAGGTTGTCTCCCTAGTATATATATATATATATATATATATATATATATATATATATATATATATATATATATATATATATATATATATATATATATATATATATATATATATATATATATATACATATATATATATATAAATATACATATATATATTTATATATACATATATATTGGCATTGTCTCGCTTCATAATAGATGCTCTAGTAGTCTTCAGCGATACGATAACGAGGGTTGTACGGATAAGGGCCTGTAACATACCGCGCTCCCTAATTCAAAAATATGAAATTTTTTCGGTTCCCGTGGTGCTCATTCGCGATAATCTACATTGATTCTGGGAGACTGCATGAAAGTTAAATAACAGGACTATTCAATGGCACTGCGTTAGTTTATTTTGCGAAGTATTAGTTCTTGCTTTAATCATCCCGCAGTCTATGTTTCTATTAGCTTGGTTATACGAGGACAGTTTGTGCTATCACCAACAGTCCCCTTACAGGAGCGTTTGTGATATTACCAATAAAACATTTTGTGAAATGAATCAAGCTGGCATGTTTGTGAAGGAAAATTTCAGGCAAAGGACTGATTTCATGTGCATTCGATTAAGTTTTACACTATCCAATAGTTATTATTTCACGCACTAAAATTCGCAATTCACATACCTCCAAGCACAAATCAATTGCAGAATCTCGGCGTTTGGTAGCGACTATGGTTTCGTTTAGATTTATTGTTTGTGGTAACTTGGAACGCAACAAAGCCCTTGATATAATATGCTGAGTGCATTCCGACGGATTTGCTTTCGTTTTAACGAGATGACGTCATAAACTTTTTTCACAGAAATTCTGCATGATGTTGGCATTAGTGTCGCCGTCTTTTCTGTGAGTGAACAATCACCGATATCTATGAGTGAAAAACCAAGCAAGCTCCGAGTGAAGAAGTAATAAGCAGTCTTCAATGTATGTGGGAGCGGGAGTTATCATTTGTATACACCTAGGCTTCTAGCAGCTAAATATTTATATACACAATATGTAAATATTGTTAAATACCATTAAACATTTACATTCGTCACAACCATGTCCCTAAAAGGTCTCATCAGTACACTGCCCCCAAACTAGATTAGTTTCTTGATGTGAATTGAATAGGCCCCTAACTAAAATATAGCGAAAAATTACACCACATCTGTGTCTGTTGCAGAGTGTACCAAACGATATCAGTTGACAGACAAGTTTGAGAACAGGTTCTAATAGTGGATTGCAAAGGGTCACATGTGTAATATGATGCTCCTTCTCGCCTTCATTGTACTCGCTCCTCAGCGCCCGGTAAGCTGGCATTTTTAATTTACTTAAAAAGGTAATCCTTTGTTTTTTGCTTGTAGATTTGGTGAGCCAGAAAACACAACTTTATGCATGCAGTCATAAGGCAACTCACTATGGACTCTCTTATCTCAGGATCCTCTTTCTGCTAAATCTTTAGCAACAATTGTGCACAACGTAGTAAATTTTGGAATGACACATTACCAGTAGGTAGGTGGGCGTGGAGGCAGCACAACTGTGGCATTGGCTTACGAGCTTCGCTTTCACGTTATACAGGTCGTCTTGGCCTGGCTGCCGCTCTTGGTTCACTCCAGAAGGCCGGTTGACACCCCTGCCAAAAAGCTGCAGTTTTCAGAAGACTGCGGCTTTTCTACGGATCCGAGTGCCTGCGCTGACACACCTGAGCTTTCCAGGCCATTCGGGACATCGTCATCGTCAGAGACATCGTTCTTATCAAGCAACAAATGCGGCAACAGCGAATGTCAGTGGTTTAGTGGGCGTGGAGGCAGCACAACTGTGGCAATGGCTTACGAGCTTCGCTTTCACGTTATACAGGTCGTCTTGGTCTGGCTGCCGCTTGTGGTTCACTCTAGAAGGCCGGTTGACACCCCTGCCAAACAGCTGCAGTTTCCAGAAGACTGCGGCTTTTCTACGGATCCGAGTGCCTGCGCTGACACAACTGAGCTTTCCAGGCCATTCGGGACATCGTCATCGTCAGAGACATCGTTCTTATCAAGCAACAAATGCGGCAACAGCGAATGTCAGTGGTTTAGTGGGCGTGGAGGCAGCACAACTGTGGCGTTGGCTTACGAGCTTCGCTTTCACGTTATACAGGTCGTCTTGGTCTGGCTGCCGCTTGTGGTTCACTCTAGAAGGCCGGTTGACACCCCTGCCAAACAGCTGCAGTTTCCAGAAGACTGCGGCTTTTCTACGGATCCGAGTGCCTGCGCTGACACACCTGAGCTTTCCAGGCCATTCGGGACATCGTCATCGTCAGAGACATCGTTCTTATCAAGCAACAAATGCGGCAACAGCGAATGTCAGTGGTTTAGTGGGCGTGGAGGCAGCACAACTGTGGCGATGGCTTACGAGCTTCGCTTTCACGTTATACAGGTCGTCTTGGTCTGGCTGCCGCTTGTGGTTCACTCTAGAAGGCCGGTTGACACCCCTGCCAAACAGCTGCAGTTTCCAGAAGACTGCGGCTTTTCTACGGATCCGAGTGCCTGCGCTGACACAACTGAGCTTTCCAGGCCATTCGGGACATCGTCATCGTCAGAGACATCGTTCTTATCAAGCAACAAATGCGGCAACAGCGAATGTCAGTGGTTTAGTGGGCGTGGAGGCAGCACAACTGTGGCGATGGCTTACGAGCTTCGCTTTCACGTTATACAGGTCGTCTTGGTCTGGCTGCCGCTTGTGGTTCACTCTAGAAGGCCGGTTGACACCCCTGCCAAACAGCTGCAGTTTCCAGAAGACTGCGGCTTTTCTACGGATCCGAGTGCCTGCGCTGACACACCTGAGCTTTCCAGGCCATTCGGGACATCGTCATTGTCAGAGACATCGTTCTTATCAAGCAACAAATGCGGCAACAGCGAATGTCAGTGGTTTAGTGGGCGTGGAGGCAGCACAACTGTGGCGATGGCTTACGAGCTTCGCTTTCACGTTATACAGGTCGTCTTGGTCTGGCTGCCGCTTGCGGTTCACTCTAGAAGGCCGGTTGACACCCCTGCCAAACAGCTGCAGTTTCCAGAAGACTGCGGCTTTTCTACGGATCCGAGTGCCTGCGCTGACACAACTGAGCTTTCCAGGCCATTCGGGACATCGTCATCGTCAGAGACATCGTTCTTATCAAGCAACGAAAGCGGCAACAGCGAACGTTAGTGGTTTAGTGGGCGTGGAGGCAGCACAACTGTGGCAATGGCTTACGAGCTTCGCTTTCACGTTATGCAGGTTGGTGAAACCGATTCATTATATGCTAAGAAGACAGGTAACCGTTGTTTACTGCTGCTTTCACGCCCACAGGTGTTATACGTCTTGTCGCGAGAGTGTACTAACGCCCTTTGCTCGCTACTCTTGTGTTGCGGTGACGTTGAAGCAAACCCAGGGCCTCCAAAAAAGACCCCTGGGCCACTAGATGATGTCGAGAACAACACAGCTTCTTCTGATGCGCGTCATAAAGAAGTTATGGCAATGCTTTCTAAGATAAGCGCCCGCTGTGATTCATCTGCCGTTTAGCAGTCAAATTTGGCAAAGGACAATCGACGAAGTGAAAACCAATCAGCAACTTGTGGCGAGCAAATTATGCGAGATTGAAAGGCGGCTTTCGACAGTTGAACTGCGGACTAACTCGGTTGCGGACATTAAGAAGGAATTGCAGGTCGCGAATGAAGCTATCGGCAGCATCACTCAAACAAATGACGCATTGGTGTCCCGTCTAAACGACCTCGAGGACAGAGCCCGAAGGTTCAACTTAGTGTTTTTTGGTATGCCAGATAAAAATGATACCTGGCAAGCTACTGAAGAGGCACTTACCAACTTGCTCTCTAGTAGCCTAGGCGCCGAGTTCGACCCGAATGCAGTAGAAAAGGCCCATCGTTTAGGTGGTCCATATATACGCGAGAAAACTCGACCAGTGATAGTAAAATTTGCAAGCCTTAAAGCAAAAAAACTTGTGCTGGCACGTCGATCTAAGTTGAGAAGTCATAAAGTCTCTGTATCGGAGGACTACTGTCAGACTACAAGAACAGCGCGCAAGATGCTGCACAATTATGCAAAATCATTGCCTGGCCGACCCGCTTTTCAGCTTCGTTACGACAAGTTCGTTGTTAACCACAGAAACTATTGTTATGATGCTTCCGTGGGCATTGTTCGCAAGACTAATGCGCATTCTCGCACTAATCGCAGCGAATCCCGCATCGAAAATGGGGCGCACTCAACTTCCGATCACAGCCATGACCTTCACGCACGTTTATTGCCTGATGCCGCACTTTTGTCACGTGCGCGGACATCTAATGCCTCCTCATAACAATCAGCAAGGGGAAGTGGCAGTATCGTAGCACGTCCTGTTTCGGTGCTCTACACGAACATCCGTAGTATAATGGGAAAGCGGGACGCTTTTGACGCTTGTATCGATTCTTGTGAAGCCGACGTGATTGCCGTGACCGAAACTTGGTTGAATGCTCATGTTTGCGATAACGACATTTTCACTACTTCCAAATCGTTAAACATTTACCGCCGCGATAGAGATGGAAGACAAGGTGATGGTACTTTGCTTGCCATTTCGAAGCGTTTCAAGTTCTTTCTTATAAACGTGACGTCTACATTGGAAGTGATATGCTGCGGGTTTGTTGTGAATAATAAAACGCTTGTTCTTGGCGTCTGTTACCGCCCTCCAGATACATACATCAGCTTTGTTCAGGAGTTTCACGATAACATTAATGAAATTACAATGCCGTACCCATCTTCTTCGATAACTATTCTCGGTGACTTCAACTATCCTACCATAATGTGGGCGTCATCGTTACCAGACGTCGTACCATTTTCTTCAAATGGCCAATGTTTTCTCGATAATTGCAACCTGTTTAATTTTACGCAGATGGTGAATAACCCAACTCGCGTCACCAATTCTTCATCGCACATTCTTGACTTGATTCTTACAACAATGCCCGACAACATTCATGCACTAAACTCACTTCCTGGTCTCAGCGATCACTGTCTGCTGTATTTTTACATACGCAACAGCATGCCAACTGCTACTAAGAAACGCAAGGTTAGCTATAACTACAATGCTGCAAACTTTGAGGCAATCAACAACGAACTCTTTCTATTTTACGACACTTATTTACATGACTTTGATAATAGAACCGTGCAGGAAAACTGGGATCTGTTTGTTAACAAAATCTACGAACTTACTCGTACCTTTGTTCCCTAAAGTCTATACCTGTGAGCTCTTGCTCACCCTGGTACAATACATACCTAAAGCGACTTTCTAACAAAAAGAAACGCTTGTTTCGTGCTGCGAAACTCCAGAGTACGGAGAAATGCTGGCGCTCCTACGAGAGTGCTGCGTGAGTTTACTCGTCAGCAGTTTCGGATGCTAAGGCCAACTTTCTATCTAACACTCTGCCATCAATGCTTGTAAGCAACCTTAGAAAGTTTTGGAAAACTATTACAAATACCAACGACAGTGAAATCGCACTTGTTGACTAGGACGGCCTTCCCGTATCTTCCGAGATGTGTGCAGCGCGTCTGAACGAAAATTTTGTCCGGAACTTTTCAGGGTCGTCCTTTTCTGCTACCGTCTCTTTACCAGCGCGCAACTATCCATCAACGTCTGTTATAGTGACTGAGGCCCATGGAATTGTAAAACTAATTGAATCACTCAGAATATCCTCTGCTTGTGGTGTTGACAACATAAACGCGAAAATCCTTAAAGAAACTAAGCATGCCTCATCTATGTTCCTGTGTAAAATATTCCAACAGTCTTTGAATGAAGGTGTGGCGCCACGCGTTTGGAAAGAGGCAAAGGTGGTTCCGCTACACAAATCAGGAAACAAGCATTCTGTTACTAATTACCGACATATTTCACTTACTTCTATACCATGCAAACTTTTGGAGCACATAATGTTCTCTTACTTGGTCAACTTTCTAGAATCAAAATCGTTCTTTAGCACGTCACAGCATGGATTTAGGAACTCATTCTCATGTGAAACACAGTTGTTTGTTTTACCCATTCGTTACATATCATTCTAGATCGGAGTTCACTGGTCAACTGCATTTTTTTAGGCTTTTCGAAGACTTTTGACAAGATTAATCATCACCTACTACTATATAAGCTTAGGACCCTTAATATTAATGGCGGCATTCTTGCTTGGATCGAGTTTTTCTTAATTAATTGCTCACAATTCGTTGTTGCTAACAACTACAGCTCACCCTCTTCTCCTGTTACTTCTGGTGTGCCCCAGGGTTCTTCGTTGGGCCCTTTACTATTCCTTATTTATATTAACGATTTACCCGATGTTGTAACTTCTTCGATTCACCTTTTCGCCGATGACTGCGTTGTTTACCGAGAAATTTCATCTAACTCTGACGCCAGTTCTTTGCAAAGTGACATTAATAATATTGCCAGCTGGTGTAGAACTTGGCACATGGACCTCAACACTAACAAATGTAAAGTTTTACGTATCTCACGAACTACCGGACCCCCTGTTAACTACATCTTGAATGACGTTGATCTAAAGTCTGTAACTTTGTATAAATACTTGGGGATTCATATAACATCTGACTTGAACTGGAAACATTATATTACCTATGTTATTAACAATAGCAACCGTATGCTAGGGTACCTACGACGCAACTTTAGCCGTGCCCCTCAAGCCGTGAAACTAACCATGTTTAAAACACTAGTTCGTCCAAAACTTGAAAATGCATGCTCCATTTCGGATCCTTTTCATCTGAACTTGACTCACTTGCTTGATAGGTACAGAATAACGCAGCACGCTTCATTCTATCTAACTACCATTGCGCTAGCTAGTATTACGTCAATGAAACAGAGCCTTTCACTACAGTCACTTGAATCACGTCGCAAAGCATCTCGTCTCATACTTTTTCACAAGATATTCAATCATCCACTTTTGAAAGCTCAGTTCATTACCACTCCTGCCTATTACTCAGCTCGTTTAGATCATCAACATAAGGTACACGTCATTAGCTGCCGCACTAACACTTTTCATCATTCCTTCGTCCCACGCACATTCAACGACTGGAACCACCTTCCCTCGGACATGGTTTCCTTTTCAAGTCACGACTTGTTCTCATCTACAGTACAGAATTACTTACGTGATGACACGTGAAGTGTATATTGTACATATATATTTTTGTACTCTGTTTGCCCCATTCTGATGATACTTATACGTACATTCAATGTACAGCCTAACATTGAACTTTCATGTTTTGTAATTTTTATTATTTTGATGTTACTATGTTTGCTCTTGGTTATAGTTTTTTTTCTGTACCCCACTCCTCTCTGTAAAGCTGTGTGCGATTGAGGGTAAAATAAATGAAATGAAATGAAACCACTAGACCGCGGAGGACCGCCAGGTGACGCCGTTTTAATTGGCTGGCCGCATACAGAGCTCCGCTTTCTTGGCCCGTTACTCGGCCCCGCCCGTGTCTGGACAAGCTCACTATTCCTTCTAGAAGACTTCCGGGACACGCCGACACCATCCGGGCCCTGGTCCGACCCCAGGCTGGCCCTCCAGGCCCCTTCAAAAGTACGAAGCGGTGCGGCGCCGCGCTAACTCTAACGCGCCGCGCCTGCCCCTCCGCTATGCAGCGTCCCGCCCAGCACTCGACACCAACGACAACTGCCGCCCTGTCGGCAAGCCCAGCCTCCTCCGGTCATACAGCTGATACAGCCGTGCCTCCACTGTCAACATCTGGCAATGTCACCAGCCCCTCTAGTCTAGTCTAGTCTAGTCACCAGCACCTCTAGTCGAATTTCGTGGCACAACGTTCCAATAAAGCCCCTCAAGGTGGCCCTGCACAAGCTCAAGGTGGTCTTCATCAACACCAAGCAAAAACCAAGAACTTTAGAATAAGTGCTTTAATAAACAGTTTTAAAACGTACATAAGTGTTTGCGTCCTCTCCTCAAGGAGCTCGACTCATGGGTTTATATGTACACGAAACAACTGCTAGCTCCTTTTGCGATATCTTCCTGTATTTTATCTGATAAATAAATAAATAAATAAATAAAAATATATATATATATATATATATATATATATATATATATATATATATATATATATATATATATATATATTCAAATGCGTTATCTTCCCCGCACACTTTGGTTCCACGCAAGCGCTGTAGACATTGTAAATAAATAAAAATAAATAAATAATTAAATAAATAAATAAAACAGTGAGCTTTACGCAATTTATATGGTACGACAGCTTGGCGGTGTGATATTACTGCTAAGCTAATTATGTATGAACGACTGAGGTTTTGTTCGTGGATTGCATTTGTAAACCAACCTCGGTGCATTGTTCATCGCGCACACAATGCTTGCTGCGGAACAATGTTTTGTCGCAAATTGCATGAGCGATAAACGCATCCATTTATTATCGATACCTTCCATTCTATTATTTCAATTCTACGTAGCCTCTAAATCATGCCTCTAAAGATCATACGTTATGACGTCTACTCGGAAGAAAAAAGGAGGAAGGGCACGTTGCATATGTTCGCCTTTTTATAGGCCGATGTCATTCGCAAAACAATTGTTGCATGAAGCAAAGCCTTGTCTTCGTTCGGACGACACGGTGACCTATATGGCTTTGCAACTTCTGAAAAAAAAAAATGCTAGTGCATAAATGGTGACCTCGAAAAGCATGCGCACGTTCAAAATAGGCACCGCGATTTCACGAACCATTGTTTAGCTGCTTGTGGCAACGAAAATGGTCGAGTCGTATTCTAGGAATACACCTCTTAAATCAGCGCGTAAGCATTCATATTGTTATAAAACAGTACGCAGAAGATATTCCCTGTTGAACAAAAAATATACGAACCGTGCATGGTACGTAGTACTTTTTACTACTTGGGTGATACAGGCGGACTTACGTGGCAAAATATTTGAAGGAGATCATGTGAAAATGCCTTTGTCTTAATGAGATTTAAACATATTATTTTATTGTAGATTTCATAGTTAACTTCTTTCCGGTGGCGAGAGTCAGGGGTAGCATGCACAATGTTATGTTTAAGGTACATTTTTATAAGGGATATCAAAACATGTCTACGCAATGCTACCCCGCTTTTCCTGGAGCAACAAAAGTTTAACACAGACAAGGTGATGAAGGTGGCGTACCGAGTTTCAGTTCTCTGTTTGAGGTATTATCAAGGGATACAGAATTGCTTGCGTATTTTTTGAAAAGGTGTGCGTTGCTGTTGGTAACTTTATAGAAAACTCCGGCAAATTCTCCGCCTGAATCTTGGCCACTCGGCCCACCTCCGAGGAGAATTAGAGACCCTGTCTTCTCGCTGCCCCACGGCCTTGCTGCATGACCCACAGGTAATCTTGGTGGTTGAAGCTGTGCAGCGTGGCTATCCACCACGTCAAAGCTTAATCTGTGAAGACAATTTTCATCTGCTGAAATTGCACAATCTCAGAAAGTTTGCCTAAGTGATGAGTGAGTCCAACTGCACAATTGGCAAGTATCATCTGAATAGACGTCACGTTATAACCTCTTAAGATGAACGGGGTTGGGGAAGGTCTGGGTTTGTAATTGCCTCCAATCTACCGCTTCTAATCTGTCGAGGTTGGGGCTTGATGGAGAATAAATACACCAAGATTTTTTTATAAAGTTTTGTGATGTCACAGTGTCGGGTTATTCTATACCTGTCTGTCCAGCCTTCCGCTGGTTGAAAATGCTCTGAAGAGGACAATTACACGCGGCCACGTAACGTGGGACCTCACTCTACGCGGTGGACCTTCGCATTGAGTTTGAGTACGAGGGTGCGGGGGGACGTTAGAGCAGGTAACTTTATGTAACATGCCGTTGTGTCGTCTCTTAGAAGGTTATATAGCTCGCATTAACATTGAGAATACCCGTGGGCTCTGGGGAAATTTTGCTTTGTGCCCTATTTGTGAGAGCCGTCTGCGAACCACTTATCGGCAACTAGAGAAACGATGGCGAGGGATATTGCTGCGTCTTCCTCTACCTCAGGCTTTCCGCCGCATACGCTACCTGAGCTGACCATTTGTTTGTTAGTATTGAGGACTGCCCCTGCGAAGGCACGTTGATCAACGTATTATGGCCGCGACTGCGAACAGCGCTTCCTTGTCCCTACTAAAAGCTTGTAGCACAGACCTGGCTCTCATCTCTCCTGACCCTCAATTATTTCGGGGTGCATGTTCTTGGGTGTTTCAACCACACAGAGCTTCTTTTTGTGACCGGGATGGGCATAGATTTATTGTGGCCGTGCTGCTTGCAATAGGAGATATGCCGAGGTTTTCCAGAATGCTTCTGTCCGTTCATGTTTTGGATATACCTTTTAGTTGCAATATTTTTTGTGCTTCTAGTATCTCTTCAGTCATATTGTGCATGCCTAGCTATAGTAAATGTTCTGTGCTTGTGTTGCCTGGAAGTCACAATGACATCTTGTGTTTTCTTCTAATTAGGGTGTTCAGCTTAGTCTTTCCGGCAGTGTATTGATTGTGGTAGGTGGCCACGTTTGTAATATCAATAACCACAAAGTAATGATTGAGTCTGATCACACTCGCTTCTTTCATGCGCCGATGTCTATTGGTGATTCTTCTGATCAGCAACATCGTCTTCGTAAACTTAGTTTCCCGATTCCTTATCGTTGCTCCGTAGGCACCATTTGGTTCTAAGACGAGCTCGAACACCTTTATCTGCTTTACCCTATAAATTTCTTGACCCTCTTTGGTGCATACACAATTTTTTGTCTGTTCATGTTGTGTGGAACACTAGGGGGCTTTTTTTTAAGCGTCAGGCGGTATAGGAGAAGGTCAGATTTTTCTGACCAGACAAGACCAGTTCCTACAAGACACTGTTCGACTACCTCAACCGCAGTCTGTAGCCGCTGCTCGATTTTTCCATCACTTCCCTCGCAAACGAAAATCGTAATGTCGTCTGCGTAAATGGCGTGACGCACTCCTTCTATGCCGTTCAGGAATTCGGGGAGGCTGATAACAAGAATAAAAAGCATCAGCAACGAGACGGGAAAATCATTTTTTTTTTCAGTTTGGTCATACAACTTGTTTCTTGGGAAATTTTTCTGCTGTTACTTTGTGACATGCCATACGCACCGCTGGAAATTTTGGGTGGACAGGTGTTCTAATAATAATTCAGAGCACCGAACAGGTTACCACTCGCTGGCGAAGCACACCACCGGATGAATACGAGCAATGTCTGCGCATGCACGGTATACCTAGAAAGCAAGGTTGTCTCCTAGATATATATATTATATATAGATATATTAATATATATATATTATTAAATATATATATAAATATATATTGATATAATATATAATTATATAATATATTTTTAAATTGTGGCATTGTCTGCTTCATAATACGCTCTCTAGTCGTCTTCAGCGATACGATAACAAGGGCTGGCGGCTAAGGCCGAAACATACCACGCTCCCTCAATTCAACGATTATGAATCTTTTTTCGCTTCCTTCGTGGCTCATTCGCGAAATCTGCATTGATTCTGGGAGACTGCTCGAAGTTAAATGGACAGGACTATTCAATGGCACTGCGTTCGTTATTTTGCGAAGTAGTAGTTCTTGCTTTAATCATCCCGCAGTCTATGTTTCTATTAGCTGGTCTATACGAGGACACTTTGTGCTAGTCACTAACAGTCCCTTGGAGGGAGCGTTTGTGATATTACCAATAAAACATTTTGTGAAATGAATCAAGCTGGCATGTTTGTGAAGGAAAATGTCAGGCAAAGGACTGATTTTGTGTGCATTCGATTAAGTTTTACACTATTCGATAGTTATTATTTCACGCACTAAAATTCGCAATTCGCATACCTCCGAGCATGAATCAATTGCAGAATCTCGGTGTTTGGTAACGACTATGGTTTCGTTTAGGTTTATTGTTTGTGGTAACTTGGAACGCAACAAAGCCCTTGACTTAATATGCTGAGTACATTCCGACGGATTTGCTTTCGTTTTAACGTGATGACGTCATAAACTTTTTTCACAGAAATTCTGCATGGTGTTGGCATTAGTGTCGCCGTCTTTTTTGTGAGTGAACATTCACCGATATCTCTGAGTAAAAAGCAAGCAAGCTCCGAGTGAAGAAGTAATAAGCAGTCTTCAATGTATGTGGGAGCGGGAGTTATCATTTGTATACACCTAGGCTTCTAGCAGCTAAATATTTATATACACAATATGTAAATATTGTTAAATACCATTAAACATTTACATTCGTCACAACCATGTCCCTAAAAGGTCTCATCAGTACACTGCCCCCAAACTAGATTAGTTTCTTGATGTGAATTGATAGGCACCTAACTAAAACACAGGGAAAAATTACACCACATCTGTGTCTGTTGCAGAGTGCACCAAACGATATCAGTTGACAGACAAGTTTGAGAACAGGTTCTAATAGTGGATTGCAATGGGTCATATGTGTAATATGATGCTCCTTCTTGCCTTCATTGTACTCGCTTCTCAGCGCCCGGTAAGCTGGCATTTTTAATTTACTTAAAAAGGTAATCCTTTGTTTTTTGCTTGTAGATTTCGCGAGCCAGAAAACACAACTTTATGCATGCAGTCATAAGGCAACTCACTATGGACTCTCTTGTCTCAGGATCCTCTTTCTGCTAAATCTCTAGCAACAATTGTGCACAACGTAGTAAATTTTGTGAATGACACATTACCAGTAGATTAGAGTGATATATATGAGATTAAATATGCTGATGAGATGAGACCTATAATATGTTTTCAGATGCATTGCGTCACTGTTACAACGCGGCATTTCTCAAGGAAGAAATACCTTTTCGACAGAGAAAAAATCACCGGAAACCTTGGATAGAGAGATCGCTTTAAAAACGTACTCAAATGAAAAATAGCCTTTTTCAGAAGTTCTTAAGATTACGGGAACCTGAAGCATTTGCAGAGTGCAAAAAATACCACAGGGCACTTACACCAGACTTAAAAAGGCTAAACAAGTATACTCTCGATAAAAAATTAGAACATATGCGATAATTCAAGAAGGGTTTGGGAAACAGTGCACGCCTTCTTTGGTAGAAAGAAAAAAAGATATGATATCACAGAAATGCGAGAGGAATACGTGGCGCGACGTAGAGAGAACCTAGCCAATGCCATAAATTATCGTTTCATCAATGTGGGCGCGTACAGGGGCTTTTCTTAAAGCGCACTTGGCTCTCAAACTGGCCTAAACAAAACAAGGTACAGTCGAATGCCAAGAATACAACATATATATCGCCAAATAAATAAACATGCGAAATATGACATAAACATAACCTTTAACAGGAATACCATAAATTGAGAAAAACATACAAAAATTCATGAAATACATGATTCAGTGAATACGTAACGATGTCCACGTTGCTAATTTAGTGAGGCAACTTGCGAGAATGGTAGAATGCATGTACCTAATTGATTCCCTCATTCCTCAGTGGCTCAAGAAAAAATTGTACTATGCCCTATTCTATTCGAGCCTTCGTTACAGCGTACTAGTATGGGGTACGACCACAGCGAAAAATTATAAAAAACTTGTAATGCAGCAAAAAGAAATATTCCGCTGCTATATGAAAACTACCAGGGTAGAGCAGACCACTTGCGCTTTTCAGTGCTCTTTCGTAAAGACAAAATGTGAAAGGCGAACCAAATAATTTATTTTAAACTGCTTCAAGAAGTACACAAAAACAAGTGGCATAAACAAGAAGAAAATGACCAACGTTACCTAATACAAAAACTTACAGCGTTTACCGAGATCCAAGACAAATGGAAAAGAAACCCTGCATTACCAATCAATGCGAATGGTTAACGAATTACGAAATGGCTGTGTGTGTGTGTGTGTGTGTGTGTGTGTGTGCGTGTGCGCGCGTGTGTGTGTGTGTGTGTGCGTGTGCGTGTGCGTGTGCGTGCGTGCGTGTGTGTGTGTGTTGGGGTAAAACAGGGGTGAAGGCCGCGGGCCACCTATGCTATTTTTACGAGTGACACGTATTACGAAGAAATGGCGACCTTGTAGAAGGCCGAGCTACGCGAGTAAATATTGAGAGGCGGCTTTGTTGGGCTTCAGTTTGATTAAGTGTTATATTGAGGGGTAGTCTATATAGAGCCTATTACTGCGACAGTATTGACATAGGCACAAGCGCTGAATTTTCGCCGTCAGCCTTGTTATCGCCGACGCCATGATGTTTCCTATAAAGCGCAAGTTGAAAAGAATACCGCTACAGCGTATACTTTTTAGTCCGAGTATAGGCCTAAAGGCACGCGAGCAGGGGCGACGAACGCGGTGCTGCCAATGAAGATATGAAACAATCAGACGCACTTCCGTTGACTACCAGGCGATGGAAGTGCGTGGGATCGGGTGTGGTGCATCAAAAAGGGGTGTAGCTACGATCGCTGGCGCACGTGCTTTGTCAAGTAAGCGGGACCCCGTACACCCTTTCACGTGATCTGCTCGCAACGCGAAGACACTGTGCGAAAAGCACATCTTTCCCTGGAGCGGCCGTATTCTGTTACACTACCATTTTGTAGAGTTTCGCGAGATCGGGCGCAATAAAAGTATAACTGAGAGCCTTACGTCGCATACCATTGTCATTTGCTGCTGTGCCACTGATTGCTTTGCCTGTACTATGGAACTATAGTGTTATTCTTTAATGCGGTATTGGGAGTTTCTCATAGATACAGGTATTTTTCATACAAAGCAAGCTAATCGATCATGAATTGATTGATTTGTGGGGTTTAACGTCCTAAAACCACCATATGATTATGAGAGACACCGTAGTGGAGAGCTCCGGAAATTTTGATCACCCCGGGTTCTTTTAAAGGGCCACTCACCAGGGGCCGAATTCACAAAGCTTTCTCTTTGGCTACGCATTTTCTTAGCCAAAAATTCTCTTATCTGGAGGGATTACTATAGCGCGGGTATGAATTTACTTATTCGGCACTTAAGAGGGCAAGGAGGAAACACGATAGCCGATGAAACGACAAGGAAAGAAAGAAGTGTGTGCTGATAATATCAAGGTAGCACGCAAAGCGTCTTATACGATGATAGCCAATGATTTGCTGCATCTAAGTTTTCATTCCGCGAGCGTCTGCAACAGCGCTTACGGGATGCCGCGTACATTGTAATAGACGTTTTGGTGGGCTGTGCAAAGCCAAGCACTCGCCTTTAATCAACTACTGTAGCTAAAAAAATAATTGCTCGATGGCCTTGAGCCATCGAGCAATCCGTGCACTATCTCGCCAAGTACAAGTAAACAACACTCCAGGTGCACCACATAAATGAAACCACACATAAATCGATGCATGCAATGTTTGAAAATGTGCATCGAATGTCTTCCACTATTTAGCGCGACCAGTTACCTTACATTTCATTCTAACTGCGCTGATACTTAACTAATTCGGTGCAATCTAGCACGGTATAGTGGTGAACGTAAGGGTGTTTTGTACCTATAGTCAAAGGTAGCCTTTGTTACAATATTCTTATTACAAGACACATGAGCGACTTTGGTGCCTGCAGACGAATGGTGCGAAATAGATAACAGCAGTAATCAGATGAAATTGTGAGCGCAACTTCGCTGGTTCCATGCACCGCAGCATTTTTATAAAGCCGCAATGCGAGAACGTGCATACGTTTACGCTTAGGTATATGTCTACGTAAAATGAGGGAGACTTGTCAGGAGGTGTCTCAGTGCTAATGCTTTTCACAAAACACGGTGCAAATATTTCGTCCAGCGTTGTTTGAGTGCGCAAACAAAGCAAGGGACGTGTGTATGAGTCTTGAGGTCGAGAGACGTTATCATACGTGCGAAAAAGATGAAAAGAGAGAGAGAGAAAGACTCTCGTTTCGGCTTCGCGAAAGCTTGAAATTGATAGATAATAAAGACAATTTTCTGGCCCAGCAGACGTCAAAGAAAGTCTCCGACAAGCAGCGTCAGATGCTCGGAGAGCATAAAAAAGTGGAGTACGCGTTATATGGGAGTGACAGCCACTCAGAAAGCGAGATGAAGTGTGACTGTCCTTAGATGTGAGAATCAATGATAATTAGGAGAGTTGAGTTAATGAGCCAAAACTTTCCTAAATAACGATAATGGAAGCAAACTGAGCATTCATCTAGTGAAAGTGACACTAGTGACAGTGAATTCATAATATTTGATTAGCGCTGTCACAGGCCGATATATATTTTTATTTATATTTGGCAAACTATGAGAAGGTAGCCTACGTTAGAGCCGGCTATCCCAACGTCATGACAGTAATGTACAAGAATAAATAGCGCACGGTTCTACAGTCACACGTGGTGGTTCCTATGTTCTAGTAACCTTGGGCAAACGCATTCTAACTATCTTTTATATTTTTGACAAAGTTTCACCGGACGTTTTTGCATTTGGCCTCGTTCGAAGAAATGATGATATATCAGCAATAAAGCGAATGCAAGCGCTGCTGCAGTGGACGAGCGGTTACAGAGCTCAACCACAATCTAGGAGGTACTTGGTTCAATTCGCAGAATCACTGAGCACTTTTTTTTTCAAAAGCTTGCCTGGCCTGACATTATGCGTGGTGGCGGGTACTAATTTTCTGAGAAGTAGGCTTTCGCACTTGCTTCTTTCATTCCCATTTTGACCCAAAAGCACTGTACTGTGCTCCTTCAAAAATTAAACAATTCAGGATTCATAATTTTCTCCTCCATCCTCGCTTATCGCAGAAGTGTCCAGTGCTGAAATACCAATATCATACCTGGTATATTACTTTTCACGTGTTTGGATATTCGACCAGCAATCAGTCTTTACGATGTTTTGAAGAAAATCTACACATGCAGTGAGCTAACGGCTTGCAGGCAAGTTGACTGCCTTTGTAGGGACACGCTTTCGTGCTAATTTGGTGGGCATCATCACATGCAGCAAGACCAAAGAGCACGGACAGTTAGAGCTGACGCAAACAGAGTGATTAGTTTGTGTCTTCTCTCCAGCTATTTGTCATGCTGCACGCTTCAGTGTAATGTCGCTGTCAATGGTTAAAATGAACTATACAGTTATTCGAGTTCGTCCCCTATTTTCCAGAATGGAAGAGAACAATGGCAATTTGATTTGTGTGATACAGAGATACCCTGCTTTTGGTTACTAGAATAAATTTCTAAACTGAAGTTTATTTTTAATTAACAACAGTTCCAGTGCAGATGAAAGGTGCATGGACAAAAGTCGTGTATTCAGCTTGACTAGGTTTGTGACCTTAATTGTGATTGCAAACCGGTATCACAGTATGCATAAATATCACACACATATACAACCACGGGTGATAGCTTGCTTATTCTGATTAAAATTGAAAGATAGAAATCGACATATTACACCAACGCAATGTGTACGAGATATGCCATGTAGAGTAGCTATGCTCTAAACTAATCTTCGCAGGTTCGTTCCATTTTACCAAATTTCTTGCCCATGACTGTAGGTTGGCAAATGAAACAACTTCTTGGAACACACATATTCTGTGTAAGGTTACATTTATTTTTATGCAGTACAAAACAAATTGAAATGTATAATGGCTCAAAAGAGAAATAACTAGAAACATTCAGCCAAATCATTACCAAACTTACTCACCAATGATAAACGGATTCTCATTTAAAAGATACATACATACATACATATATACATATACGCACACACACATATACATATGTACACCCATACATACATACATAGACTCAGGTATAAATATTAAAATGAATGGCTATAAAACAACAATTCTAATACACTAATTTTGAATATACTACAGAAAGCAACTTACGAGAGAAATCCACCGGCACTGTTATGTCTGAACACAGTGTTTCTTGAACCATCTCGCAAAAGCTGGATGCATAGTTTTCCGCTGCTGCCCAGTGACAAGCAGTTTTCATAAAAAACACAAGAATAAAGCCCTTGACAATGTCATGCTAAAGAAAAGGGCTGTGCATCAATATTTTGTACATGTCTGCAATATCACTCTGTTTATTAACATAGCTTGGCTTATTCACAACCCACTAACAAAGCATGTTAGGACACTTGTGCTGAAAGTTGGCACAGCGCGAGTAAATTCTAGACAATACATGAATAACACAATTATAAGCTACTAAGCTCCTTGGTGCAAACAGTGTTTATATTTACAGCGATAGGTGCCATATCGTTTCCCCAAAACACTTCTCAAAAGTAGAATCAACTTTATTTAGCTAAAAGTTTCTATTCTGGCACGTCGTGGTGGCTCAGCGGTGGAAGTGACTCTTTCGGCCAAAAAGAGAAAGACCAATTATTTTTCCAGTTCGTGATTTCACCCCATGCTAACATTGAGGCAGCTTGTAGGAGTGCTTTTGGAGAGAGGAAACCACCACATTCCCATCAGTTGTGGCCTTGGGTAGCTACTTCACTTGGACAAAAATGATGAAAAACACTCCCCAAGAAGACTTCAAAGTTTGAACATCAACACAGTTCTCATACAGCTGTCTATTAGTCTGTTTGAAAAATATTGAGTTTACTGGTGGGCAAAGACTGTACACAATGTGAGGTGATGCTCCAATGCACTGCATGTATGTCTTGCTGCTGGCCTCAACTGCGATGTTGCTCAGCACATATGTGTAAAATGGCAACTAATACTATGCCACTGCAAAGTAATTATGTGTCATTTGCGTGAAACAGGGACCACAATAAAAGAACATAACATTTGCCTTCACAAAGTTCAAAAAATGTAAGTAAATTTCCACTGAGTTTTCACAGTTCATCCGAGGATAGTAATATTGGTTGTAAACACATTTTACTTCCACTAACAAACTATTTTAAAATGCCAGATTCAATATTAGAGTATACCAGCACTTTTGTAGGGCTAAACAATTGTACAGGCACCTAGAAAAACACAAGCGAATGCATGCAATAGCTACATATAAAGATAAATACTTTTATTTGTAGTCTGAGTAGAGCTGCATAGATGATAACTCACTTGAATTACATTATGAACAAACCTATCAGAGCAACGTATACATTTAAAAAGTTACACTTACACAGTAGATAAGTAGACTGTTGAAGGACGGACAGGCAGTGGGATAATACCCAAGCACTAAAATCTACTGTTAAGATATACTAGGAGTAGTGATGATCCTTTTCCTTCCAAATAAAATAATCCACATAGATTCACTTCCCAGAGCTTATACACTCATGGCATCATTCGTGCTATACAAATGAGTGTACACTGAAGGATTACATCGACTAAGTAGATGATTACTGCATCCATGGCTTTACTTCTTGTACTACAAAGAATGCAAACACAGTTACCATTGGCGACCATGGATGCTGTGATTTCTGGCTTGTAAATGTAGAGGCATGCAGGCACTTAACACACATGTTAAAAACTTCAGCTCAAAAATATTTGCCCACTAACACTACAGCAGCCTTTCAATTAGTGTCATAGTTTGGTATCTTCCATGCAAATTTTAAATAATTTCGAATGCAAGCAAAGGAAGTGCTGAATAATGCACTGCTAAGAAGTTAAGCAGCAGCTGCTCCTGACATCACAATGTGCTCTTTCTGCTGTTGTAAACTTTGAGCAGGAGAACACTCACTGGCAGTCCCTTTATACTTGTTGGTCTTCTGTGCTCTGTTCTAGATACACTGTACAAGACCGTGGAGCACTGACCCCTTGTTACTGCTGGAACTTAAAAAAATACAGATCATTGTTACAATCATGCTACATGCAAGAGTGTATAGTTGTCACTTATGTGCTAATATTTACAGATATTGTATTTTCAGAAGCCGATGACAAGCCTCAAAACACACACACACAAACAGTGAAGACTGAAAATATATTTAACATGATACAAGAGCAAAACTACAAAGTTATAGATGAAAGCATGAAACTTCTGACAGGCATAAAAAGCCATTAGAGTTTCTTCTATTTCGACTTTACACTAGGTGCGAGAAGTAGACCACAAATAAGTTCACTAAGAAACACAAGTTAGACTGCGTTACAACACAACAGCCAATGTTCATAACTTTAAGGCTGTCTAACATAGCCAGCTCACCATACCGCGTATAGGAGCAAATGGACAGTCTAGAAGACACAAAGAACTTGTGGATTATGAGTGAGCTTGTTGCTGACAACTATTATTCTAAATGAAGAAAACGTTTCAAAAATGCACTTCAGCAGGGGAAATAACCATACGCAACAAACACAACGGGCTCCTACAGGTGCCATCAACACTCATCATTACTGTTGATACCAGTGTCTTGCCGGATGGGTATGCTGCGACCTGCAGAGAACACCAAAGGAGCGCTCCATGACTTTGATTGCAGGTGTGCTAGCTGCATCGCTCTGCTGCTGAAATAGGCTAGCCACAGACAGAGAAATGAGAAGCCATGGCTTTGAAACATACTGAAAGTCACCTTTAGAGATCAACAATGCATGCTTAGGTCAGATACAATTTGTAGAAAAATATATACTACTATGCAATCGTGGTGAACATATTCGGCTGAAACACAAGCAACAGCACTGAGAGAGAAAAAGCTACATTACGTAAAAGATGCAGTTACTGGCCCTATGTCATCTGAGGCTTCTTCAATAGGTCTTTCTCCTTGCAAGTTGTGAACAGCCAGGCAATTTTCACCCACTTGCTATTTCCTTCCAGAGCACTTGATCCACAGAGGGAGTCGAAAGCTCGAGAGCTCAATAAGAAATCAAAGTATTTGTGCTCGTTTCAAAGCACAAGCTTTTGAGTCTCAGATTATTGGAGTTTCATTCATAAGCTGCAGGCTTTCAGCTTTCAACATTCTTAATTATCTTGCAATTTAGTTCTATAAATGTTGAATGAGAATTATGTGTAAGAATATTACAGGTATCCACTGAAAGCAACCATGCTTGGGCTTTCAATTTGTGCACAGTAAGTGGTGTTCACGTAATCGTATGTATTAAAGAAAAACTAACCTTGCAGCCAGCCGTTAGGCAGTTTTGTACCCTCGAAGCTCCCAAGCAGATCGCAGTCCTTCCAGATGAGGCTGCCACGCATGCTTTCACGCCACATCCGCTGAATGATAACAGTCCCAGCAGTGACATAGGCTTGCACAGTTAGGGAGAACGTGTCCTTCCTATTTTTGTACAGGTGCTCCAAGTAATGATGAGGATCGATGTGCCAGAATGTGCAACCGATGCATCACAACACCTTAACAAACCAATCTCTGCGATCTGTGAAGAGCTAAAAACGAGATATTTAGAAACAGTCATTAAAAGCACTCACTTCTAATACTTATTTGAGGAAGCTATCACTTCATTAAAGTGACCAAAATCTGCTATAATTACTTTGAAATAAACTGAAGCCTCATGTAAAATTTACGTGCCGCAATATATATGTCCTACCTGAAGTATAGTACTACCACAGTGGTAATCGTCTATAGAACTAATTTTCCAAAATAACATAAATTTAAGTGCAACCTGGCTCCTGAAAAATAAATTCACATTAACTTTCCAACTATCAAACGTGGTCAATCGACAGGCCCAACCTCATCATCAAACAACAGCTCACTTGTATCAAATCACAATAAACTTTTTATGTATTTGCTCCATATTATATGTATGTATATAACAGTAGTATAATTTTTTCATGCTTCAACTTACCATAGAGAAACTTTACATCTGATGGGCTTAAAAACTTGCACACGTTATAGAACTGCGTGAATTATAGTACCGGTGAAATTTAGTTCTGCAAGGCGAACTCATCGATGGCAGCATTTAGTAACCGTCGGTGTCATGAGGAACCAAGTACGGCCAACAGGCAAAGGGCATCTGCAGACTGGAAGCTGCCAATGACAGCAATGAAGGGCTGGCCAGGAGTGCACATCCATTGATAAAGTCTAAGAACTGGCCATGACCGGCTGTTGTCAAGGCTCTAGTGCCGTGCAAAACGATGGCCAGACGAACTCGGAAACCTGTAGTTAGGCGATATTGGCCTACAACTTCATCCAAAGCAAGGCACCGGTGAAATCTTTGCTTTTTCTGGGGGCCGGAGGGAAGCTTGACGTTCACGAGCTCTCGCTGCCACATAGAACTCTCAAGTTGTTATCGAAGAACAGTCTAGGCGCGCTTCCAAAGTAACGCGATCCACAACAGAATGTGGCATCTCGCAGTTTTGGTTGATTACATAACAGCGCTAGGACTATGGTTATCACAAAAAGGAGAAGTGACGACTTAACAAACAAAAGCGCCAAGCTGCCCCACCACAACTTCGCAGGGCAAAACAGTTATCAACGGTGTCTTTCAATTTTCGGTCACACGAGCACAGCTTGTTCACAAGTCTTGCAACGTCAACACAGCACCACCGTTCACAACGAACATCGTTTCACTATCGAACAGTACATTGCTCTCAAGTAAATAGAAGCGTACGGGCTAACTAGTGGCGAAGCAAGAACCAAGCGCGTAGTTCATACGTTTCCGTGTGTACTTGGGGTCACTCAAGTAACGTGTTCAAACGCTGTCAATCCGAAATGTCGCACAGCACCTAACTGAGAGACTGGAAAGTCAAGCGAACGAACTGTTACCGGCACACAAACACACATTGCAGGCTTCTCGAGTGCTAGTTGCCGTCGATACATCGACGCCGATCCCCGCTTGATAACCACACCGACGCACAGGCTTTTTTGCTGCGCTTCACCGTACACCATCGCACTGCCAGCAGCTTTCCGCACTGCTTACACGCACCGAAAGAGCCGCTGTAATCACAACACATCCAGTCAAACGCTGAAATAACTCGTGCGAGAAGCGTTTGCTGAAAGTCCCACCGGCCGATATGCTGTTTACGACGCCATGTTGTTTTCGACAACCGCGCTGCACATAAGAGAGCTCTTAGAAAGTACTTGCACTATTTTCACTGCGTGACAAAATTTTCTCTTATGTGCGAGGGGGGTGATATGACGAACAGGACAGGCGTGCCAGATTAAAGAAGTGTTTTGACAACGTCACAGAGTGAGCTGATGTAGAGGGTGTTGCTTCACAACCAATCGCAAGCTGTGCTCGTAGGCCAAGCCGTCATCTGCTCGCAGTTGTCGTCTGCTTCGATCAGAACATGCGACTGGGGATTCACCTTCGCAACGCTATTATTCTCAGGTCAAGTGGTCGCTGCGTCGCACGAAATACATGTCAGTGGCTCGCTCTACCTTTGAATGATGTTCGTGCGCCAAGTTAAATGACTGGTAATTGACGCAGGGGATGAATTCAGCCAAGGTTTGCTCCAGAATCAGTGAGGGTTTGCATATTTTCGGTGTCATACGAAGTTACTAGGGTCATTGCATTCCGATTGCTTGCCATATATTCCCGGTCGATATCGGTGTCTGAACAGTGAAGGTTAAGATGCATGATTTGTTTGTAGTTCCATGCGTAATCACGTGCACCCCTAATACGCTTTGGTTTACAAAGTACGCTTTGTTCCAGATCGTCCCAAAGTGTATCGACAGCTGTATTTCAGAGATCGCAATCATTGGACAGTTAGAGCCAATGAAAGTACACTAGAGCACAAACTTTATGAACCACTCACTGAAAACTTCCTCTCATTTTTATTTCCAATAGCGTGCAAAGAATGTGCCCCCGTTAACCTCTTTGGTGGTAATTTCCACCTATGAGGTAAGGATCTCGAGTCGCACTTTTAATTGGATGAGATGGGGCGCAACACAACAACATAACAAATAAGGTTGATCCTAAGCCATGCCGCGTTCGAATGCACCGACCACTCACGTATCACATTGGTTTTCATCCAACCACAACTCTTTACATGCGTAGTTTTATGCCATTGACGCCCAAGAGAATTCTTCAATTACTGCAACTTCGAACTCATTGGACGATGGTGGTTGCCAACACCATCCACTGCGTACAAGGGAAACAGCACGCGAAGCTCAAAGTGCCGAAAGAAATAAAAACGCACCAGCAGTCATCAGGCAGCCCTTAATGGGTGTGAACTAACTCAAAACCAGCCAGGGCACCAAAGTATACCACCGCGGCAGCAGGTTCTAAGTAGCCGCATTGTTCCTAAGAGTGGTCCGGACCACTCTTAGGATTTTCTCTCAGCCATGCTGTTTTTACGCACAATTCCGCTTCGTGAATCCACTTACGAACACTTTTCGGTGACGTAAGCAAATATAGCAACGGCATCACCATCGCTTACATGTTCCCGGGCCGTCACAGCGCGCTTTATTTGCAGCGGCCGATGTGACAACGTTGGCCTCTTACGACGTTTTTTCGTTTCGTGAATTGACTTACGCAACAAAATTTCTCTTGCACAAAAATGTTTTCGTAAGTGAGTTTTGTGAATCCAGCCCCAGGTTTGACAATTTTTAGCTGGCAAGCGCAATACGTAGACGAGGCGTTCATGATCATATCTGCCAAACTTTGCAACGCTAGGCGCTGCGGAAATGGGTGAAATTTCAAGATGAAAGCTGCTCCCCTTCCCTCTGCCAGCGCTCGCGTAGAGAATGAGGGCATGACGTAGCCGTAGGAATGGCCCTACGTACACGGCAATGCAGTGACGTTGGTCCTCTACGTAGACGAGACTGCTCTGACGTTATCAAGAGTATAACACGTGACTGGCGAAAAAATATTTAGCACAACATGCGTAGTTTATGTATTTGTTTCTTTAAGAGATTATTAAAACATGAAATAAATAATGAGACGCAATAAAAATTGTGCGCGCTTTTCCTTTTATTTTTTCCCGTGAAATGCTACGAGATGCGAGGCTGATGTGTCAGCGTTTTGCATGCGTTCGTGTTTGCGCAGTCAGCGCATCGAGCAGACGGCCGCTGTGGAACGCTCCTACGTGTTCGCGCACTCATTGTGCTCATCCACTCTACCACGTATAAGCCAGCGTTTCGAAACCATCCCGCAGAAACAGGCAGAAGACCACAAAATAAAGCTGGTCAACAAAGCAACGCTGCTCGCGTTCTCGGAGGTTGGACTTGTTTGGGCACGTCATGCGCACGTCACCTCATGATCGGGTTCCCCAACGGTAATGAGCTGGCCCATAACCTCGCGCGTGATCTTACGTGCCGCGGGGGGTCGTGGTCCGGCTCACTGGCCGGGGACACCAACACGCACCGGGAGCCGCTCCTATCATATCATGAAATTTGCTCGCACTAAAAGTTATTTAGAAAGGAATTCCCCTCACCTCACTCAGCACTAAATAAAGCCCAACAATTAACGCTTCGACTGCTGCAAACGCACAGTTACCCCAGCCCCTATATTTGCAGCAAATACCTACCAGATATAAGGCCAGAATGCCCCAAATGCCGAAATTCAAGGTGCGATTTAAGTCACATGCTGTGGCAGTGTCCTGTAAGCTGCTTCGGGTCCCTGCCCGAGACTGGTCACCACTGACAGGCCTTCACCCACGTCCAGAGCCAAGGGCCGAGCTCCGATCCCAGTCCCCAGGCTGAGCACCGGCTGCCCGTAGGGTCCCAGGTCGGACTTATAAAGTTATCTCTCTCTTCAGACGGTGCTGAGGGGTGTGGAAGAGATTTGGACATGCGAAGGCTACACGGAGGAGACGGCAAGGGTTCTCGAGTTCCCCCTCTCATCATCATTCGCGCGACTTCAAAAAAGCTTTTTCTCCGCTCGCCTCATGATGAACCTATTCCCAACACTTTTTGTAGCAAAATGTTACTAATAGGACACCCAATTACTTCCACTGTCTAACTAAAATTCGGTATGGGGCCTGGTGAGTGGCCCTTCAACGTGCACCCAAATCTAAGCACACAGGCCTAGAACATTTCCGCCTCCATCGGAAATGCAGCAGACGCAGCCGGAATTCGATCCTATGAACTGCGGGTCAGCAGCTGAGTACCTTAACCACTAGACCACGGAGGACCGCCAGGTGGCGCCGTTTTGTTTGGCTGGCCGCATACAGAGCTCCGCTTTCACGTGTTCTTGGCCCGTTACCGGGCTCCACCCGTGTCTGGACAAGCTCACTATTCCTTCTAGAAGATTTCCGGGACACGCCGACACCATCCGGGCCCTGGTCCGACCCTAGGCTGGCCCTCCAGGCCCCTTCAAAAGTACGAAGCGGCGAGGCGCCGCGCTAACTCGAACGCGCCGCACCTGCACCTCCGCTATGCAGCGTCCCGCCCAGCACTCGACACTAACGACAACTGACGCTCTGTCGGTAAGCCCAGCCTCCTCCGGTCGTACCGCTGATACAGCCGTGCCTCCGCTGTCAACATCTGGCAATGTCATCAGCCCCGCGCCGACAACAATACAGCAACAGGCAGCGTTCCTCAACAGCGCGCACGGTCCAGCAACGTGCAAGGCTGGTGGCGTCTCTGCTACTAGAGAGTTTTAGTACTGCGGAATGGTGCTACGTACGCATCACGTAAGCGCCTTGCGTTACGTGGCGTCGTTTGCCACTAATCGGCTTTTAGTACGCCGTAGTACCCGCGTACGTAACGAGCGTGAAGCGTGTTGCGTCATCTGGTAGATCAAAATAGAAGCACGTGTAGTAGACAGCCAATGTGAGCCAATCCAAGTTTTATAGCCAGATTATGGCCATATTTTAAGCCACAGAGCCGGTCGGTGCTTGCCTTCGATGCCGCCATTTTGCAAAACGAAGTCTCGCGCTGTCGCGAACTTGTTCGAGAGCGGCGCGATCACCTCATACGTACGCACGCACGCATCTCATGCGTGCGTACGTGGCAACTGCGTACGTAATGCGATACGTGCGCGTTGCGGTCTGCGCATGCGCACTACGCAGAACGTGGCGTCCTTACGTACGCAACGACGCCACGTACGCAGCGTACGCAGTACTAAAACTCTCTACTGTCAGCTTGATAGCCACGCAAACGCCGGGGCCCGAGAGCCGTAATGCAGCGTTGGCGTTGCAATCAACCACGCCTGCTGCTCTCCCCACCTTATCTGCGTCTGGCCTACCCATTGGAAATTCCGAGTCTGTCGACAAGCGCGTTTCGACGAGCATCGTTCCATCCAACACCGAAGTTTTGCCTTCCATCACTTCAGCGGACGACTTATCGACGGAAATGGACTTCCTTCGCGGCATCGCAGGTCAGCGAAGACAATACGCCATCCTCTGAAGGCAGCTGGAACACCGTTAGTGCCAATCGAAAATCTGCCTCGACCGCCCGCCCCCGCTCCGAGCTCATCACCGTCGGACTACCTGGAACACTCACGCCAAAACTGCCTCTCTATGACCTGCTTTCTACCGTCATAGCCGCCGCAAATCTCTCTCCCAAGACCAGTGCGGAGGTCACCCTACAAGCCAAACCTGCTCAGAGCCTTGTGTTTCTGAAAACGCACTCACCTCTCACTGCCCACCTCCTACTCTCCCTCACAAGTCTGGAACTTAATGGTACGCCGATCACCATTAAGCCCTATGCCCCAAGTCCTCCAATATCATGTCTTGGCGTCATACACAACGTCGGTGGTCACTTCACAACATCTCAGCTCTTGCATGACCTCGAATCCTTTACTTCAGATATACTCGCTGCACGTATGATGGGCTCCACTGAATCCGTTGTTATGACCGGCACAGCGGGGAGGTGGCTTGCGGGGGACGCTCATCGGCGTGGCGGTGAAACGCTGTCCACATCCTGCAGGAACGCGGGATGTGTCTGTGTGCGCCGCAGGAAACGCACATCAACGTCGCTGGGACACACAGCCTGCGTCTGAGAAGATGCACGTGCACGGACGAAGGGATATAATAAGCGCGTCGCGTGTGCGGTCGGAGCTCTCTCTCTGGACTTCGCTGACCCGCTCGTCTCGAGTGCGCTCTGGGCCCTTGTGATGGAAAGGCGCGTCTGTACGCTTTCGCTGTAGTGTACTTCGCTTGTAAATATGTAAATTAAACGCATCTTCTACTTGCTCGTGAGACGCGTCGCAAGAGTCGTCCTTCGCCGGATCCTGGGTGGCAGCCTCAACCCCTCTCCGGGCATATCAACTGGTTGGCAGCGGCAGGATCGGTTCATGTTCTTTCCTGATACCGATGCTGGTGGGTGCTCATTTTCCGTAGAGATTCTGCCAGGTGTTTTGGATATATGGGTGATGTTTATCCAAAAGGGTAGATTAGTTGCTGCTTTGTGAAGGATTGGGTTTATTTGGGGGCCTTCACGGCAGTTTGAGCAACGGAAGTCTGCACGGGGTGACCATGAACTTGAACAAATTGAGAAAGCTGGATTTAGTGCTGTTGTGCCAGGTGCTGGGGATTGAGGTGGCGGACTACACATAGAAAACCACTTTTAATACAGGCGGGTAAGGATTCTGGCGCGGATGCGGAGGAGCTCGCCGAGTGCTGGGAGCTTATTCAGGAGAGGATGAAAAGGGCACAAGAAGTCGAAGAGCGAGAGCGCCTTATGTTTGAAAGAGAAACCATCAGGCGCAAAGAAGAAGTGGAAAGCCAAGAAAGGGAGCTTGAGCGCTTGCGTCTTCAGCTTAAGATTGCAGAGGCAAAAGGCGCTAGTGATCTGGGAACAGAAAATGCAGATATTCAGGCAGGCGTACGAGTGAGCATGAGGGACCTTTTGCAGCCTTACAAAATGAGCGAGGACCTAGCATTGTTCCTTGTAAATTTCGAAAGAACTTGTGTGAGGATAGGGTTTGATCGTGCCACGTGACCTCAAAAGCTACTAATGGTATTGCCCTGCGAAGGAGCGGACACGCTTGCGTGTTTGCCAGCAACAGACGCGGATGACTATAACAAATTAAGGCTGCCCTCCTACAGAAATTCCGGCTTTCAGCAGAAGCGTTTCACCGCCGGTTTAGGAACGCACAAAAGAAAACGGGCGAGACATTTCAGGAATTCGCTTTCAACATGAAGGCAGTTTTGGTGGAGTGGCTGAAGGGAGAAGGTGTCTACGAGGATCGGAATAAGCTGGTGGACTTGATCTGCCTTGAGCAATTTTACGGGTGCTTGAATGAGGAAATGCGCCAGTGGATTCAAGATAGACCTGGGGAGAGGAACATGGAACGAGCGGCTGAACTAGCTGATGAGTACACCGTCCATCGCCAGTCAGAAAAAGCACGCGTTCGTCCATTCAGCGAACGGCTGCTCAAAGATTGCTCTGTGCGTAAGGGCGCCAGCTCTGCAATGATTGCGCTCGAGACCAAAACGAAGGAAAACCCGGGGAAGGAAAAGAGTTTTGAGGTGAAAAGGCCACTTTTGTGTTTCCAGTGCCAAGAGCCAGGACACATAGCGGCTGGCTCTCGGAAACCGAAGGTAGTGTTTTCTTTTACGGGCTCAGTGATGGGCTCGGCGACGGGCTCAACGACAGACGGTGCCCTGGCGAACCCCAAACTTGCCGGCTCGCAGCCATAAGCTCACTCCGGTCCGATGCAAGAATCGGCAGCGCCTTCACAGGCAGAGCAAAGCTGAGCGCGGGCCACAAGCACCGGTATCGATTAGTGCATCGAAGTCGTCGATGACTCAAGACACCCAGGCAGACGAGAAGGTAGTCGGAGGGCGCGGCCCAAAAAGGCGACGTCCCAAGCGCCGCAGGATCCAAGGCCACAGCAGACGGTCCCGCTAAACCAGGCGACCTGGAACTTGCCCACCCAGCAACTTCCGAGACCCCAAGGCTACAGCCTTTACATCTCTACCCGGGTCATCCGAACATCCTGCTTCATCTTTAAGCGATACCGCTGCGCCAAGAGCCTCTGCTAACAAGGGCAAGAGGGGTACGCAATCACTGAATGCCTTGATCGCATTGCTCGACGTTCGTGCCGAGCCACCCTCTTGTAAGGAAGAAAAGACCGGCCTGGATCTGTGGCGCATTGTGAAGGTGCTGCTGGTACTGTTTGTCATAATTTTCGTCTTGGGATTCATAGTTTTCTGCGAGCCCGTGGAAATGCGCAGCGCGAGAGGTTTTGCACCACGAAAGGCTGCGAGGAACACAAGCGTCGCATCGGAGGTCAGCTGAACAAAAGTGTGGATCCTTGCGACGATTTCGGCGCTCACGTTTGCGGACGCTGGGCATCTCGCAAAGAGTTCCTGTTGTCACGCTCCCAGATGACCGATACGCACTTGGCCTGGCTGTACAAGCTCCCAACGATACTGGAGGCGGGCGTGGCACGTTTGCCAGTCGGCATGAAACTTGACGCGATGTTCAAGAGCTGCATGACGCCAGGAAAGTCCCAAGTGATTCACGGCAGCAAGTGCTACTATTTAGCCTTGTGTGTGGGTGTGCGGTGGATCGTGGCGACGCCGAAATGCGCTTGTTGGGCGATCTGCTTTGTGCTGTGCTGTGCAGGGGTGTGCTGTGCTGTGTGGTGTGCGTGTGTGGGTGGTGGTTGACGGTCAGTAAGACACCCGAGAAGAAGCACTAACGGCCACTTCAGGGAGCAGCGCCACTGCAGCCCTTCCGTGACCTCTTCGGGCGGCGGACGGGCTGTTATGACCGGCACAGCGGGGAAGTGGCTTGCGGGGGACGCTTATCAGCGTGGCGGTGAAACGCTGTCCACGTCCCTGCAGGAACGCGGGAGGCGTCTGTGTGCGCAGCAGGAAACGCACATCAGCGTCGCTGGGACACGCAGCCTGCGTCTGAGAAGATGCACGTGCACGGACGAGGGATATGAAAAGCGCGTCGCGTATGCGGTCGGAGCTCTCTCTCTGCACTTCGCTGGCCCACTCGTCTCGAGTGCGCTCTGAGCCCTTGTGAAGGAAAGGCGCGTCTGTACGCTCTCGCTGCCATGTACTTCTCTTGTAAATATGTAAATAAACGCATCTTCTACTTGTTCGTGAGACGCGTCGCAAGAGTCGTCCTTCGCCGGATCCTGGGTGGCAGCCTCAACCAATCCCCGGGAATATCACCGTCCTCATAACATTTGCTGGATCCATCATCTCTCGCTTTGTGTACTTCAAACGCGTCTCTTTCCGATGCCCTCCACATAAACCCAAGCCCCCTGCTTCCACTCGGTGCCTTGCTATAGGGCACCGTGCTCATCAATGCCCCCAACACAGCGTTCCGGCCAAGTACCGCCACTGTGCATCTCCTCTTTGCGCACCAACCCTGGTGCATCCATTGCTAAGTCAACACCTACTCATCTCTCGACTCCACCTGCCCCTACTTTCTAGCTAAGCAACGCGACTGCGCCAAAGCAGCTTTTCTCCGTCGCACAGCCATGCGCCGAGCCACTCAGCCTTCGCCCCCCTCCTCTTCAGCGAATGAGTTCCTATCACCTCCCGCAACATCCCCCCCCCGGGCGCATACGCCGCTAAGGTTAAGGGAACACCTCCCATGTGCACTTCTTCATCACACACACCCTCACCATCTTTAAGTAACGAGAGCCGCTTCTTCGATCTGCGACTGGCTATATTGGAGCGCAACCAGCGCGAGCAATTACGCGTCTCAGATGAGCTACAACGGAAAATACTCGCACTGACGCAGACACTCGCAACTACCACATCCTCTCTTAATTCTTAACTCGCGGAGCTAAATAAGCAACTCACCACACTCACCACCCCGAGCTACAGCTCCCATGTACCGCAAATTGGCCGGCATGGTCGAAACCACCACTGCGCATCACACTCGTTTGGTCCAGCTGGAAAATTCAATTGTCCGGATTCTTACGATCCTTGAAACCCAATCTAAGCAACTGGAATCTTTCACCTATATGCTTAGCATCTGCAAGAGTCACTTCCCCTGGCAAAAAAGAAAAACGCGCACGCGTAGGCGCTTCCTGTACTTCAAAGACCTAGATGGCGCGTCAAAAGGACCTCGATATTTTGCAGTGGAACTGCCGCAACTTTCGTCATAATAGGACCGCTCTCCACCAATATCTTCTCACCCGCCAAACATTACCCCATTTTCTCCTTATACAAGAGACTCGGGCAGCCCTTCGTCCCGGCCTACCGTGCATATCACGCTACGACGGGAAAGCCACTTGCGTTCATTTATGTACGCAATGACGTTCTCGTTGAACCACTAGACGTACCCTCGCCCCTCCTGAAACATTTAGTTGGTGTGGTCTATTACCAACCATCTACCCGTATTTCTCTCGCTCTGATGTCCTTTTACAACCGCCCTGTAACGTCCTCTTTGTTTAGTGCTCTTGGCAAATTCCTGCACTCCCTTCAATCGACCACCCATATCCTCCTTGGGGGTGACTTTGATGCTTCTCATAGGCTCTAGGGTTACCCCCAATCACTCAAACCAGGTCGTCTTCTACACTGCCTCGCCCAGGAACGCCATCTCACCCTTCTTAATACTCCTTACACCCCTACTCGAGCGGGCACTGTTTCACAGCGTTCCACTACACCCAATCTCACGTTCTCTCGGAGTTCCCTTGCTTTTCACTGGCCGGTGTCCGCTAAAAATCTTTTCAGTGATCACTTTCTCATACACATCACCCCCTTCTTTCCCACATTAGGCGGAAAGAACGAGTCGCTCACACTGACTGGGAAGCATTCCGTAATAACCTTTTGTCTGACTCATTTAAAACTTACGACGACTGGACGTCGCGGATCTCCACAGCAATGACATCCTGTAGTCACCGCGCTCGTTTTCAAATCCCCATTCCTGAACCCTGATCCTCACTTCCTCCACTTATGACGACGTCATCAACGTTTGAAACGCGCTCTCCACTCCCAGCCACACAACGTCGAACATTCCTTCCGAATTGATGCCTCTGCGGGCTGAAATTATCGCTTACGACACTTCTCTCGAGCACTCTCGTTGGAACACGCTGTGTGACGGACTTGACTCCTGCACTGCACTCGCGCTCTACATGGTCTCTTTTCAGGTCTCTCTTAGGTACCAATTCTGCCGTTGCTCCCACCCTAGCTAAAGCTCTCGCTCAAGGGACTCCATCTGCTGTGTTTGAAAATTTAAAATCTCTGCATCTCCCACCCCCCCTCACACCTTCATACCCAGATTCACGCTCACGCTCAGGGAGCTGCAAGCTGCCTTAGCCACTCAATCTACCCACTCGGCACCCGGTGAGGATGAGATAACATATACTACATTACGTAATCTCCCCGACAACGCGAAGGAATTTCTCTTACACACATTCAACGAAGCATGGAACCACGGCTATCTTCCAAGCTCTTGGACATCATCTCTAATTTGCATGATTCCGAAGCCGGGCAAACCTCCATCTTTCTCTAACCTTCGCCTTATCTCTTTGACGTCATGCGTTGGTAAGACTCTGGAGCGAATGGCCTTGACTCGACTGTCTGATTTTAGTGAGGTGAAAGAGTTTTTTCCTCCTTCTCTTACTGGCCTTCCGACGCCACGTTTGTGCGCTGGACATGTTCCTTGTTCTTCAGCATACCTTTCTTTCACCTTCTCGTAGTCAGATCCATGCGCTTTTAACCGTCGTTTTACGGAAGGCATTCGATGGCGTGAGTCATGACCCCATACTCGCTCAGCTCTCCTCCCACATGTATTCTTACATCTGATCATTTCTTTCCAACCGAGTTGCTCGCTTTAGAGTCGATACTCATTTGTCTAACCCACACTCCCTTACCCGCGGCACTCCTCAAGGTACCGTACTGTCTCCTACTCTATTTAATATGGCTAAGGCCCCCCTTGCCTCCCAACTGTCCCAAATACCTGACCTCCACCATATTTTTTATGCAGACGACATCGCTCTCTGGTGTACGTCTGGATGTCCCGGCCACTTGCAGGAAACTTTGCAACATGACCTGGACCTTATCGCTTCCTTTCTCGCCACTGCTGGCCTGTCCCCTGCACCGGATAAATGTGAACTACATTCGCTAAACCGGTCTGTGTTCAGCGCTCCCACAACACCCTCATCTCCCTACATCTTTCTAGCTCTCTCATCTCCACTGTTCAGCAATGCGAAGTTCTTGGCTTCCCTTTGCACGTGAAAAGAACGCGCAGGCCCTACATCATGCTGTGAGGACTTGCCACTCGGTGACCCACCTCCTGCGACGCGTTGTCACTCGGCAGTCGGGGCTCCACGAGACTCATGCGTGTCGGGTTGCACATGCGCTTGCCTTTAACAAGTTCTTGTACTTTGTACCATATGTTCATTTCACCTAAACTCAACTCAACACACTCGAAAGAGCTCTATTATGCCTCTACAAGGCAGCTCTAAACCTCCCTGTCACTACCTCTACCACTAAGCTCTTTGCCACAGGCCTCTTCCATCCATTACGTTCTCCTATTTCTTTGCATCACGACTCTCAGATTGCCCGTCTTTCTCTCACTCATGAAGGCCAATGGCTAATAGCCCAAGCCGGTATCCCTCACATTCCCGTTTCCTTTCTCACCTTGCCTTCTGCCGCTAGCACCGCTGCCTTCTAACCTTCGCATCTTTCCCCGCCCATTCAATATGTCTCCCGTCCATCACGCCGGCCGGCGTCATGCGGCAACACAGCATCATTCTCCTCCTCTCTCTACGCAGGGAGTTGCCTACGCGGATGCCTCATACATGGCTCCTCGGGGCTCGTGTGGCTACGTTATCTACCATCCACACCTTTCGGCACCTGACACGCACACCAGCGGGCCATACGTGCAGGCCGCCAAATGTACTTTCGCTCGAGGTCCTTTCCGTGGTCCGCGCCATGCAGTCATTTTCCTCCCTCCCTTCTCTCCCCGAGTACACGATTTACTCTGACTCTCACGCCACCATCCGTCGCATACAGAACAACACGTTGCCCCCTGCTCTTCAACAGGAGGTCGAGCGAGTGGCCTCTGGTCTTCAACCCGCCCCTGTTTTCCTCCGCTGGGTTCCTGGGCATTCGGGTATTAACGGCAATGAACTAGCTCATCAGCTTGCCCGCGATATATTGCACCGGGCACCGTTCATTCCCTGGCCCACACCTTCGAGAGACAGTGAGAGCTCCGTGAATAACGATGGGCAGATCTCCTTGCGTCACACTATCAAGGAGGTATATCTCCAGCTCCGGCTCGACAAGCGTCTTTACCCTCCCCCTCATCCATCACTCACTGCACTCGAGGCTCGAACTCTACGGCACGCCCAAATGAACTGCCTGATAACTCCCTCTCGCCTTTTCCTTTATAAATATAGGTCTAACCCCTGCTGTCCTAATTGTCCCTCCCCATACGCTGACCTGTCACACTGCCTGTTTTACTGCCCAACTGCTCATCAATCCAGCTATTACCCTCCCCCATTCCTTTCCATCACCTCCTGGCTCGACTGGATCGGCGCCGAAGGGGAAGAAGAACAGCGTCGACTGATCGCACAGGCGGTCGAAATGCTCGGCCTGTAAGTTTTGCTGAATAAAATTCTATTACTACTACTACTACTACTACTAGACCACCGCGGCGGGGCATATACAGCTAAACTATAATTGTCAGCAAGACACTTTTAACATCCAACTTAGTCATTTATTTTTCGGCCCAATTCACGCAGCTTGCTGCTCAGGTAGGAGAGAAACTGAAGATGATACAGCAACTGATTCTCAGTGCTTGTGATAAGGAAGCGTCACTTTTTGTATCAACAGCAATAGGTGATGACATGTGTTTTTACGAGCTTCGTGAGGAGATTGGAAGCTTTATCTTGATTCGTTCTAAGAAACATCAGGTTTGTTTTGTTTATTTTCGAGGAGTACATTAGCTGGTACAAAAGTTCATCTTCAATTTTCGCAAACCTTCCCCCTTATATAACTTGGCACCAGCGCGAAAAGCTAGAAAAAGTGGCACAATGTCTTTAAATCACAAACCGCTGCTTCCAACATTAATTAGACAAACTCCCACATATTCGTAACCTTAAGCCTTTTGGATGTAGTGAGCTTGGACTAGAAATAAAATAGAGTGTGACTTCGTGTCCTCCAGATTTAGCTAGATACGAACACATATCACGACGCGTGAAATGAACTCTCATGGAAAAAATTCAAGTTGTTAGCGGTAGTTTTGTTCAGATATCTGGCCTCTCAGATGGGTCCTGTTCGTTCATGGTAGAAGAACAGCCTGATCAGTCAAAGTCATGGTAACCAGATGATGTATAAATGATTGAATTTTACATCATATCGTTTGACAGCGTTTATGAAGCTGAAATGCGTTTAAAAAGCTCGCTTTAATAAAAAAATGCTTTGTCTCTCAGAAACAATGTGCCGGAACTGAGGTATAGCGGATACAACAAAACACGTGTATATAAAGCCCCTGAGGATAATTGATGTCATTTTATTCAGAGGAAAAGAGAGCTTACGCGGCATCGTGGTAAGAGCGTCTTGATGTTGACATGGCGAGGAGAGCCGGTTAAAGAAGAACTCAGAAAACGACCTGGTGTAGCCTTGAGAAAAAACTCATCCTGTGACGCAATAGGTATGGTTAGTTTAAATCGAAGCGGGAAGCAGGTAGTCGATACAACACTTGCCTTGCACAAAATCAAAGTACTAGTTAGTGCTCAAAATAGGCTACGTTCACGTCGCCGCGAAACACAGCATCTACTTTCGCGTGCATGGCAATCTTAACCCTTTCGCTGACCGCAAAATTATGCCAAAAGGACTTTTGTTGGGAATCCGCTAAAGGCCTGCTAGAGTCATGCGGCAGAAAGACGTGCGTAACTGTGTTTTTAGTCACAGGACTATGCATGCACAAGCTGTCCACGAGGTTAGGTGGCGATGAAGGTTGAACCTTGTATAGATAGAAGTGAACTTTTTCTAAGTGGTGTGAGGTCATGGTTCACCAAAGGAGAGCCTAGCTGCTTGCCGGTAAACTCGTCTAGAATGTCAATGACTCAGTCATAGAGCATCTCGGATGCGCTAACCTTGATTCATTCTTGATTGTTTGCAGGCACAGTTGTACTAGGGATAGCTTTTTCACATATTACTGGTTGTCTAGCCTGGCTCTATTCACAACGTGAATGATGTTAGAGAAGCTTTTTCTGAGGTGCACGCCTGGACGTGACTTGTGTTGAATTCCAATGGCAGATCCAGATCAAGTTTTCCTGCTCTGAGCAGAGCAATCACATTCCAATGGCTAATTTGGAGCATGAATTTTGAGTTCCAATGGCAGATTGAGAGCAACCGCAGATCACAGATTGCTCGGTGGAGCAAAAATTTTTGCTCCGCCAAAATAGGTGGATTTGACCGGGAGCTAAAGTGGCGTATTCTGTGCTCCCGCCTTTCATTCAATCACTAATGGATGTCCGGAAAACGATTTGCATTTCCTCGCACCCTCTCGTGCTCCCTCGGTAGATTTCCACTCCCCAGCAACTCCCGTCAAGACGCGTGCATTCAAATCGCAGATTTGGTGAGAACAATAGCACTCAGATCTGCGCACTCCATTCCCTATCCAACCGAGCACTCGCGATCTGCCAATGGAATTCAACATTGGTGAGACCATGTCTGTAGGAGGGCTTGTGAAATAGCTGGCGCATGATGTTTACGTCAAAGGCAGCATGGTTGGGCGCGTTCCCCGACCGGCACTGCACAGTGTTGGCCACGTGAATCGTCACGTTAACCAGCTGCGCCTTTCTTCCATTCTGGCTACTACCGTGAGTGAAATGCCGACTCTCATAAACAGCAGACGTGTAGCTATCAGGCGTTCTTCAACGGGGTTGAGAGCAGGCAGGTGAATGGGCTTGGGAGGATATTGGTACCCGTGCGTAACACTCCTCGTAGGAACTCTTCACGGGCTGCCGTGCCTATGAAGCGACGACAACAAAGTGGACGTAGTCACAAAGAACCTCCTCGCCCTGCCAACCTGCCTGATGGTTTTTTTTTCTCCTCCCTGCTCGAAGTCGGCAAACACTATTGACACCTTCCTTTTTTCCTCTCTCTTTCACATTCACTTGTCTCCCCGACTACCCATCCCCTGTGTGGCATTCTCGAAATGACCTCGTGAGAGCGACGGAGACAGTTAGAACGCCACTCTTTACACTTCCCTTTTTTTCAAAGCCACTTCAAAGAGGTGGGCGCGCGAGCCATCGAAAACCTACACCTTGTTTAACACATTGCGTTGTGGCACGTCATCTAGTGAGCATCGTTGAAATCGCCGGAGAGGCGACCTTGAGTGGCGAAAGCAGAAGTGTGCACACTGGCAACACTGGTGTACACGGATGGCAGCCGCCATACGACAAGCAGCGTGCAAAAAGATCAAGCTCCTAAACGTGACATTTGTAGGGGCCGGCCTGGCTCGGATGAGACATGCAGAGGAGAGTGGTGCCACTTCATTGACGTAGAAGAAAATGTTTCCTGCTTTCATCCAGTCATTAGGTCTTGTGAATCGATCGTCTGAGGGCACTTTCAATGCTTGTTCGTGACAAGAGAAAGACGTCGAACAAAGGGCTTCATACACGAGAAATAGACTGTCTCTTAATGAAAGCAGTGATGGTCAAGAGAAACTTCAGTAGGACTCACATGGTAATTTACAAATGATAATGGTTGTTAATTATACAGAGGCCAAGGAATGATGACTGAAACCTTTCATAAAATGCAGGGACACGTCTAGCCTTACAAGAGAGCACCTAGCCGCCAGGCGGAAACAAGCGTCACTTTAAAATCTGGCATACCATGCTTGCGACCATTATGGCTGACTTCTGTGCCAAGCCGAGCGAGTTGCCAACATGATTTCAAGTCTCGAAATGAATCGTTCGGAGACAGCCGTAGAATTTTTATTGGTGTGTGGCTGAATAAAGTGTCGGTAGAGAATGTTACCTAAGGGCCGTAAACTGACCGGATCGGTGAGCGCCAAGTATACCTCTTTTTACGGCAGTATTATGAACAAATCCAACAAATGGTTCTTGTGTTGATGTTGTCACGCGCTGGCCGAAATATATGGATGTCATATTACTTAGTGTGCTGTAGAATCGCTGCCGTATTCAATTAATTTGTGTGTGGTATTCTGACGTTGTCTTGTGAACTATGCTGTAAGTTTTAGGTATTTTTTCAGGTACTGTTGACAGAGATGTATAGCATATCATTTACCAAAACGTTGAGGCGCACCATGACCCAAGACACTGGCGTCGAGAAAGAAGGCTGCCACGTCAGGTGGTACACTGCTGTCAGAATCTATCAATATGCTGCAGACGTTGCGTGAAGGAGTTCATCTAGGTCTATTTATTCGAGGGCGAAAGATTCTGCGAGACATGAGATTGGTAGTGAAAAGCAACCAGAGGGTGAGGCTGGCCGTTTCCGCAACTGGCGTAGTGTGCAAAAAGGGACGCACTTTTGAACAGAAGTGGCGAGACCAGGATTGAAAAAATGGTTCCGTACGCGGCTGCATGACTTGCTGAGTCGGAAATGGCCAGCTGATGGTTCATTGTAAAAGTCTTGACGACCTACATGCGTATCGGATCCGGAAGAACAGAAAACCACCAGAGTCCATTTTATTGTAAACGTACTAGTTTAACATGTTTCGAAGCTTCAACTGTCCGGATCGGCGACGCAACCTAGTTATAAGTCGGGTAAACTCTATTTCTCTATTTTCCTTCTCTGTTTCCGATCGAGTAAAATATAGTAAAGACCTAATGGTCGCTTTCTGGTGCTTTTTGGGCTGTCCTTGCTGGTGTGCTATGCGTGATAGGCCCACCTTCTCGGGAAGACAAGTTTGCTCTGAGCAAGCCCTGCTGTGGTCATAGCATGAAGACAGTGTAGACGGCGTAATAGCAGCGCTGATAAAACTGCCTACAAGATGCGCCTGGTGACAGAAACGCATGTTGGGCATTCGCGGTGGTTCGAAAAAACAAACAAAAAACATCGTGTGCGAACACGGCAGCGCCATTGCACAGTGAACATTGCAGCAGTGCAGGACCGTCAGCGTGATTGTCGCGCTATATTTTTGCTAAACTGAACACCCACGTCCCAGAGGCGTGTTTATGGGCGTATGCTCTCTTTAAAGCAGCTTCTTTTGTTTTATCTGCATCATAGAAATTTCCACTCTCGAAGGCTGCCAGGGCAAGGTATATGTAAACTGGTAGCGTAAGTTTCTTAGAAACCCATTTACCCAGTAATTGGCAATTGTTTGCCGCCGTACTCCATCTACATAGGGAGAACGCAGCTCAAAACAAGCAAAAATAAAGAAATAAAATATGACGTCGTAACTGGAAGTGGTATTGACATCGCGCATTTGTTCACATGGCGCGAAATTGAAAATTTTCTAATTGCTGTCCTTATACGTGTCGTTGAAAATATGCGATTTTATTGCACCTCATGGCTCGCTGATTGTGTGTGCGAGAGGAAAGGAAGGCTAACAAGGCAGATAGGAGAATCAAGGTTTGCCCTATTAGGGATAATAGTGTTCTTGCTATATACACCGAAAAAGTTTGCTGATGAAATTGGGACACAACTATTCACGAGGCCCATAGCATATTAGTTCCAAAACTTAATTGCCCAATAGAGAAATACAACTGCAGCAAGACAGCAGTCTTATTGGCAATTGTAGAGTACAGCGTCTTGTTGTTTAGCGTGTCGCATCACCGTTATGAAAGGCGAGGGCACGCCGGCCGTTTGCCAATGAAGGCAGTTGGCAGTCACAAGAGTGGCTGTCTTCACATTATGTGAACCAGAATACCAGGCCAGTGAACAGCATATAAGCAAATAAATAAACTATGGAACGTCCGCACGAAACTATCATGCAAAAGTGAGCGATGCCTCGTTGACCCGGCAATGCACCGAACAGCAGATGCCTGGATCCACGCCTCATTTATGACACTCGACCAAAAAATGAGACAATAAATCGTGAACCAAGTAACAAATGAATCATAAAATAAAATGAAATGAACTTAGACATATATAAAGTCACGGCTATTTGAAAAAATATTTTCTTGAGTTTTTGATTTGAGTTATTTGACCTAGCGCTTAAAAGGTCGACTGGAGTCGATGCCTGTGACAATATCTTTTGGACAATTTTCGTTCCTAGTATCGCGACAAACGTAAATTGACGATGGCAAGAATGCACAAGCATCATTTTCGTGCTGCTAGTTTTGCTTCTATCAAATGTAGCAGATAAATATAAGGACAGCTTTCCTCCAGAGGCGCTCGCATCACGTCGGCAACGCGGCTGTGAATGGGTATACGTTCTAAGCGCGCTGACATTTCATGCGATATGTAACCAGCTGATAGTAAAACACTTATTTCTGCGTGTGGGCATATTCTTCATGAGAAAGCTGATAAATGAATCGTTATACTCGCGGGTGTTCCGGCGAGAGCACAGCTCTTCAGCAAGAGGAAACGTGGTGGGCGGACCCGATCTTTGAGGCGGATCCTCTGTCAATGAAAGTGATTGACGCGTGATCTCTCATGCAAACTCAATGATTCGGAGATCGCTGCAGTAGTCAACTCGCAACTGTCGTGATGTCTGTGTGACTGTCAAGCGTTTTTAGTGGTGGACGCTAAGCAGCTTCTTTTCATAAAAATTTTGTTTTGTTATATTGCAGTGCCATCGAGGAAGCAGCCTGTGATAACCTAGCTTCTTTCAGCTTTCCAATTTGGTCCTCAACTCATCAGCTTGGCCTGGATTGATTTATTGATTGATTGATTTATTTATTGATTGATTTTTTGACTGACTGATTGATTGATTGATATGTAGGGTTAGACATTCCAAAACCACCATATGTTTATGAGAGACGCCGTATGTTTATTTTGACCTCCTGGGGTTCTTTAACGTGCATCCAAATCTGAGCACACACGCCTACAACATTTCCGCCAAATCGGAATGCAGCTGCCACAGCCGGTATTCGATCCCGCGACCAGTGGGTCAGTAGCCGAGTACCTTAGCCACTGGACTACCACGGTGGGGAAATCTGGTTTGAAGTGAAGGCCGCATGATCTCTGTCTTCATTTTGATTAAATAAGTACGGCTTAATGAATATAACACTGAACAGTCATGTCTCAATTCATAAGGCTTCAATTAAAAAGGCGATGTTTATGTCGGGTGCAATAAGTAAGGGCATCGTTACTATGAAGCTATTTAACGTAATTCTTAATAACATAATAGTAATCGCCATTGTTTTATAGTGAAGCCTAAATAGCACGGTTTTGCTTAGCGTGCTCTAGACTAACGTCGCATAATTAGCATGATTTAGTTACTTCATCAACTAACATGTTTTAGTTAGCCCCGTTATAGCTTAACATGACTTCTATACCACGGTTTATGATGTAACCCAATCGCACTGGTCTTACAACAACGTGGCATTATTGCCTTGGTCACAGCATGTCCTGGCCTAACTAGCCAAGTATATCATCCAGTCAAATAGCTAATTAGCCATCCGCACGTGATCAGGTGCTAGGGAACGACGAACACGACAAAAAAATGCGCGCATCGGCTGAACACAGCACTACAATGTCGAGGCTGGCCATGACGATTAACATATGGTCTCAAGTTTAGCTGCAGAGGTAAATTTGTGAGGCGCTCGGCCAGAATGAATCTCAGAGGTCGTCATGGTTATTATTATAAAGCGAATTGAGTGCAGGCATTGAAAGCTTCAAAAGAAATTCAAACAGCTCTTGCCTTTGAAAAACGTCATCATAAAACGTTTTCGACACATTTATTGCAAGGGTGGTCTTGTGCCCACAGTGCAACGGGAAACAAGTGAAAGAAGGCGCTTCTGGTCTGAAAACACCACCCAACATAGTCGACTGTCCTTCAAGCTATGCCTGTATCTATCATAATCAATGAAATGCAGCGCACTGAGGGGTAGATTTTTCTTTTTCGCAGTGTTGTCTCATTCAAGAATGGCTGTTCCCAGAGCTCGAAAAGACCCCAAGTTTCGGTAAGAACAGGCGTTCCTGCGTAGCTCCCCGGGCCTGGGTGTTCTGCGCGTTCGGGGGCGAAGGTCTTGTTGAAGTCGAGGACGATGTGTAAAAGAAGCGATTGTCGTACGATGGGGTAGAACGTTGCGGAGTAATTGTCCTTCGCTACTCCGGCAGTCAGGAGGGCGTTCATCTAGGATTGAACTATGTCGTGAAGGCATCGAAGTCTTTGAAGATTGTTGGAGGACAGGACGGGACGCATTTCCATATGTTGATGCGTCTGAGCCTGAATGATATTTTTGGTTTTCTTTGGCGAAGCGCTGTTTCAGAATGTCGAAGGATCCACAACAACAGCTTCCAGTTGCTGTAAGTTCCACAACATACGATGCCACGTTGCTGGTAAGAACCGAACGTAGATAGGCGAACCACTCTGCGTTGGTGACCTCCTCGTTGTTGGGGATCAATTGGTTGACCTTCTCCGAAAAAGGCGTTCACGATAACGGTTGGCCGTAGACTTTAATAAAGTCCATTTTCGGATGTTGGTCGGTGGGCTGGGGCGCACGTTGCATGGGTTCAGCTGGTGTTGCCGGCAGTTCACTGTTATGAGACTCTCGACGTTGATGTATTTTATACTTGCGTGTTGCTGACGTGTTTGTGGCTCGATCGTTATAATTCTCACCTTGGTCCAACTCAGCCTCCATTTCTAAAGTTGACAGCAGAAGGACAATGTTGAAGTCGGTTCACCTGAAGTCGGTGTGAGGCTGGTGGCGTTCGTTCAGAATACAAAGCTCCTCTTCAGTAACGCTGTCATGAGTGATCGTTGCTTCTAACTTGTTGATAATGCTTGTTAACTGATCTCTCTCGGATTTGCACTTTAGTTTGAGAGTTTCGATGTCAATTCGCCGGGTTGAGCAGCTTTAAGTCGGTACGTTGAAGTCGCAAGTGGGAAGGCGACTACCTTACGGCCACCATTCTGGTTCGCTGCTCCGATGAGTTTCGACTCGACTTGTAGGAAATTGAGCCTACAGATGCGTAGAAAAAAACGTTTATTCACACTGAAGTGTAACTCAAATTTGTGGCTTCCTGCTGTTATAGCGCGTGCATCGCAACCAGAACCGTTCGTCGTCTTCTGTTGCCTCTCTTTTTCTAATATTGTGCACGGTTGCATGAGCATGCTGGAGAGTTACTCAAGACGACCTGATGAACGAGGTATACGCCACGCGACGGCAGCACAACTTTATTGCATACATAAAACGCAGGTTTATGCGTACATTTTTGTGGAGTAATAAAAGCTGATATATTACAAACAACACCAAGAATATTTCAATAACGACAAAAATATCGACTGCGTACAACAATCAAATATCACGTGGCCAGGTACTTCGGATAATTCATGTTTTGCCACCCGAGGCGCTACAGGTTATCTTTTGGTGACATTCAATGAAAAACAAAAGCCAGAAATATAATTTTTAATTAAAAAAATGGCCGATCCCACGTACAGTGAGAATCGATGATATGTGAAGCACAAATGAGGAAGGTTGATATGTCATGCTAAAATGACAATGTGAAGAGTTGGTGGTAAATGATGCCGTAAAGGACTTACGTGTTATGATTATCATGTTTGGATGTGGCTCGCTCGCTGGATTTTGTGCCCACCAATTGTGCCCTTGTGATCGCCGACGTCAGCGTAGCTCTAGCCGACTGGCTGGCCCTACATCATCTCCTGACGCCGATCTTTGACGACTGCGTAGCTCTGGCCTACTGGGCTTGCCCTACGCTATCTCCTGACGCCGACAAGAGCTCTCGCCAGTGGTGCCTCGTCTTCGGACTCCTGCAACCGTGCCCATCTTTTTTGTCTTCTCCTTACTTCCGTCGTTCACTGTCCCTGCGCCTCACTCTCTCTTTCCTCTCTCTCTATCTTTTTACCTTTTAATCCTATCGTTTTAATCCCTTCTCTACGCCTACCCCTCGTGAGCTACTGTTGAGGTGTCCTCCCACTGAGAGACAGTTACGAGCACACTTTTCTCTCTTCTTTTTTTTTAAAATCACTTCCCCTATGTTTGGATGTGTCGTTTACCTTCGTAATGTATTCACGTCACATGATACCAAATTCAGTATATGTGGAGCTAGCGAAACGGCCACGAGCACGCTATGAGCATGGTATGTTGTCATTTTCTTAAATGGCACCCTTGTCAGCATTATCGTTTTTGCACCAGTCATCTACATTTGTCATCATTGATGTCACGTAACACAAAATTTGGTATATGTGGAGTTAGCAAAACAGCCGCGAGCGCATCATGAAGGACCCAAAATACTCATATGTAGCGTTGACGTGCGCACACGCTGGGCACAGCGACGCAACGTTAGCAGAACGCGAGCACGCCACACCGTGGTGGTCTAGTGGCTAAGGTACTCGGCTGCGTATCCGCAGGTCGCGGGTTCGAATCCCGGCTGTGGCAGCTGCATTTCTGATGGAGGCGGAAATGTTGTAGCTCCGTGTGCTCAGATTTGGGTGCACGTTAAAGAACCCCAGGTGGTCGAAATTTCCGTAGCCCTTCACTACGGCGTCTCTCATAATCACATGGTGGTTTTGGGACGTTAAACCCCACAAATTAATCAAATCAAAATGCAAGCACTCTATAGTCTGACGCCAGGCGCGACCAACGTGACCAGCGTCCATCGGCACGGCCCGAGGAAACGGTGAGAAATGCGACATCGTGCATTTTGCACCGATGCGTTACCCAGACAATACTGCGTCTCCCTCTTTTCATGACGGAGGGACGCTGGACGCGCTGAAACGTGCATGCGTCAAAGCAACGCAGCGCTGTGGGCGCTTGCGAGTATATGGCAAGACCGGCACCTGGCGTGGCAAAGCAGGTGTGACGCGAAGAAATGAATGAAGGCGAGCACGAGCACCGCGTCACGTCGAGATGTATTGGCGCGTTGACTGTGGTATGTAGTCATGTTCTCACATGACACGCATTTCATGATTATCATGTTTGCACCGATAACATACCTTCGTCGTCCATTTATGTCACGTAATACCAAATTTGGCATATGTGAAGCTAGCGAAACGGCCGCGAGTGCATCATGGGTGAGGCTTACATTCATGTTGTTACATGACACACATGCCATGATTATCATGCTTGTATATGACATTTACTTATGTCATTCGTTCGCGTCACGTATTACCGTGTTTGGTACATGAGAAGCTAGCGAAACGGCCACGAGCGCATCATGAGCGTGGCATGTAGTCATATTGTTACATGGCAGGCATGTCACAATTTTCAGGTTAGTGTCGGTCGCCTGTGTTCGGCATGCAATCGTGTCATACCATACCAGTTTTGCAACATGCCATGTGAACGAAACCACCGCAAGAGCTGCAGGGCCCTGAAATGTGATTCATGGCATTCATAACATATATATATTGATTTTCATGTTATGACAAGTCAAGTGTGTTCTTCATATAGCCATGTTATGCCATACCAAGTTTGGTGTTAATACCATTATCGAAACGGCAAGGAGAGCTAAATGTCGTAGGCGTCTAGATAGATAGATAGATAGATAGATATATAGATAGATAGATAGATAGATAGATAGATATATAGATAGATAGATAGATAGATAGATAGATGGATAGATAGATAGATAGATAGATAGATAGATAGATAGATAGATAGACAGATAGATACGCTCAAACTTGCTGAAATTTGCTAAGAAATGCTTCGCATTAAAAAAAACAATACATGTACAGTTGGTCAGAGTCAATGCGACGGACAATATTTGCCTCAATGTTGGCATCACATTTTGTGTTATGGGCAGTTGTCTGTGATATTAAGTAGCAATAGTACAATAAAAGCACACAGTTTTATGAAATATTTCAGGAGTAGAGCATTGTTGTGGACACTAAGCGTAGTATGTAACAAAAACGTGATGATAACGAAGTATTTGGTAGCTGTGCCCGTCTTTAAAAATATTTTACTGTCAACATTTTAGCGTAAGAAACCTTTTTCGCAGACACCGAAGCCAATGGTATTATATGCAAGCTGCTTTGACGCACTTGGAGGTCCCCGTCCAGAAGGATCGTATTGTTTGGTTAGTAGATATACCTGCATACATGTTTCGCCGGTGGAATGATCCATATGTTTCACCAGTAGGGTGGAGCAATGAGAATATGATTGGTATTGAACGGATATCGAGGATTTTTTTAAAGAATTTATTTAGAGAAGGCGCCTAATTCACGAAGATGAAGATTTGCAAAATATGACTGAAGGCCTGAATCACATAGTCCTAAAGCAGGTTTCAAGACAAGCATGCAGAATAGAAACGTTCTGTTGGAATTACCGGCGTGAGAAACAACGAATGCCTATACAGACAACCACGACACCAAATCTGTCCAATATTCTGCATATCTCAGCCAGTTCTACACGGAAGCAGTGATGTTCCGTGGAGAGAATTTTCTCTTTTTCGGGGAATTTTCGCCTACCATTTTGAGCCAAAGGGAAAAAGGAAATCTTCGTCGTATTCCAGGGGATATCAGGAATCGTTAAATTCTTCTATGAAGACCGACAATTAGCGGTCGATTTGTACCTTCATCTGCTCTAATCGGTTCTTGCACATGCACCACGAAAACATAGCCTACAAGACTTGATTCTAATATTTAAGCGGACTGCATTCTGGTTCACTACTGGTGTTAGACTTGAGGGCACAATGTGCAGCGTACTAATAGTATATTAATTAATAAAGTCATGCGTTTCTTGTGCTGCATTGATTGGGCTAGTAAAAAATTCAAGGGAAAAAGCGAATCTTCGTCGTATTGCAGTGGATATCAGGAATCGTGAAGTTCTATAAAGACCAACGATTCGCAGTCGATTTGCACCTTCATCTGCTCTAATCGGTTCTTGCGCATGCACCACGAAAACATAACCTTCAAGGCTTGTTTCTGATATTTAGGCGGACTGCATTCTAGTTCACTACTGGTGTTAGACTGGAAGGCACAATGTGCAGCGTACTAATAATATATGAATTAATAAAGTCATGTGTTTGCTGTGCTGCATTGAAGGGGCTAGTAAACGTTTCAAAAGTCGCCAGTACGTCCGACAAGTGTAAATATGGTATGTGTGTGTGTGGATAGCGGTGGAAATTGGTACTGTTGTGCAGGGAAATATGCTGGCAATTTCTTCAATGTTTGCAGGGAAAAATTCTCTAGATAGTAAATTTTCATGTCTCTGAATGGGAATTCTTCGGCGTAGTACAGAACTTCACTGCGTGCAACACGTTGGCATCCTTGGCGATCGCAGCGCGTCTGGCAGCACGCACGCCGATGGGCAACAGAGACGAAAATTGCGGAGTGGATATATATCTGCTCCGAGAGGTGCCGCCCACGGCCGGGCTACACTGTACGCGCTCGCTCGCTTTTTTACGGCCTTCTAATCGGGTTTAGTGTGTGTCTCCCGCAGATGCAATGAGCTGGCGCTGCGAGCCTGACCCAACGCAAGAGCTGGTGGGATGAGGAAGATAACAGAGCCATAGTAAGACATCAGGAAGCTTCCAGGCAGCACAGATACGCTAAACAGAGGGGTGAATCCGAAGGTGGTGTCAAAAGAAAATGCAATACTTTTTTGAGCTTAAGAAGGGAAGCTTCTAATTTGATCAGTGACAAGAATAGCAGAAAGAGGGTCCAAATGAGCGGCGGAAGTAAACAAAAAACAAAGTTTTTGAACCATCTGAATTCTCTGAGTAATAAGACAAGCATGAAACAGAGGTTTGTAACTACAGTTGAAGGGGCCAGACTAGAAGGGGATGAGGCAACGGAACATATAAAAACAGTGATGACAGAAAAATTTCAACACCAAGAAAACGCTGCATGCGCCGTACCAGATACGGATGGACCAGTTAGCTCAGTGGCTCCACTGGGTCAATGAGAGTGGGAAAGGGCAGAGAAAAGGGTTCTTAATGGCACATCAACAGGCCTTGGCGGCATCCGAATCATGCTAATAAAGAAACTAGGACTAAACTCTAAGCAAGCATTAAGAGAGGCAGCGAGCAAAGCAATAATGAATTGTGAAGCTCCAAATAGGTGGAAACTAAGCAGGAGAGCATGATCTATAAAGGAAAAGGGGACAAAGCTGATATACACAATTACCGTCCTATAACAGTGACATCAGTAGTTTACAGGCTGGTGATGCAGATAGTAAAGGGAAGACTACAGACATGGGTGCAGAATGAGGGAGTGCTGGGAGAACTACAAATTGGGTTCCGTAAAATAAGGGGGTTATAGGACAATCTGTTTTCATTGATGCAGTGTATTGAAATAGCCGGAAAGAGCACAGGCCCCTGTGGCTAGCATTTCTAGATATCAAGGAAGCTTACGATAGTGTAATTCAAAAGAGTTGTGGGGAATACTGGACACAATAGATATGGAAGATGGAATAAATATACTTGCAAAGAATATCTCTAAAAGTAACAAGGTAGTTAACAAATGCAAAAAAAGAGGTATGAGAACCTGTAGAGATACAATGCGAACTTCGGCAGGGATGTCCCTTGTCATCTTTGTTATTTATGCTAGGGGAAACCCGAAGCCTTAAACCGGGAAATTTTAGCTTTGAAGCTCGCAGAGATATTGTAGGCGCACGACCTATTTAAGGCATTCTCAAGACAGGTTCGTGCTATGCCTCACTTAACTAACTTGCTGAATGCCTTAAATAGGTCGTGCGCCCACAATATCTCTGCGAGCTTCAAAGCTCAAGTTTCCGGGCTTAAGGCTTCGAGTTTCCCCGAGGTGCAGCTGCTGCATGACCTACTCAATTGGCGCCGCTCCAACACCTGCGGCGAGGGTAACGCGCTTCGGCGCGTTCATACGATTGCACGTACACACATGAGTGTACGTGCGTTACACACGTGAGTCGTAGCGCTGCTTCGCTTTTAAACCGTGTTCATGTTAGGCGAACTTTCGCTACGGCACACCATGCGTAAGCTCTTCTCTCGTGCCCACACTTCATTTCTTCTTCTTCGAATGAATATTCAAGACTTTGTTTTGTGGGCGAAGCTCCTAATCCCATGGGTTAGTAGATGCCTACGTCTCTTTGTTGGTGACCACCTAGTCCTATGACTCATTCAGCAGGTACGGAAGAATGGATGGACGACGGACAGACAGACAGAAGGACAGATGGGCAGACGGATAGATGGATGGGCGGAAAGACAGGCGGACGGATGGATGGGCGGAAAGACAGGCGGACGGACGACGGACAGACAGACAGACAGACAGACAGACCGAAAGACAGACAGACAGATGAACGGATGATTCATGGTTTATCGATAAAACCTTTCGAGGCTTCGTCGCACTCATCATCTTTCAGAGCATAGATATACTGTGACTTTTTTAAGTCTTCGTCCACTTTTCCTGGTTGTGATGCACGAGGACGTGTCGTCGTTGCGACCACGTCTGAAAACAGCAGAACGACAGCAGCACGGGTCGATGCGGTAATAAGAAGAGCGTAACGTCCACGCCATCTGCAAGTTAACGCAAAAGCACGGGAAGGTGCATCACGCGCGTCGGAAGCCGGCGCACAATCTCAGAGCGTACGAGGCACCACTGAAAGTTTATTCTGACGAGCTGGCTCGCAGTGAGTATCCCGCGCTTGGGTTCCAGCACCTGCGCATGCTAGTCACGTCTTCCGGAGACAGCATGGGCAGCATCTGTACGTACCTGCACAGTAGTGCACGTTTGTATTAAACGCCACGGGTTCACAATTGGTTCGAAGCAACCATACTTTATTACATTTCAGGCCAATAAGCCTCAGTCAGGAATAATGAAAAAAAGTTACACCATTTCGCATTGAAGAAAACCGTGAGTAGCATGTGAAGCAGCTCATGGGTTGACTTAAACTTCCATTCATCACGGGCACCTTGCCCGAAGTTGACGCGTCCTTGCGAGTAGAGCACGGCATGATTTCACTGCAGTTTTTTTGCGATAGCAAATATATGAACACTTTCGGCTGGATTTTGCCGCTGGCCTCGATGCGGCGTTGATGTCATGAACCGTGAATTGTATACGTATCTATACGTATAAAAACGCAAGAAAGAAAAAATTCAGAAAAAAGCACTCCGGTGCGCGGAATCGAGCGTGAGACCTCTGCGTCGTGAAAGCGAGGCGTTAACCACTGCGCCACGCCGGAGCATGTTCTACACCGTATCAAACGGCAAGCTATTTATATCTACCAGTGACCTCCGCTGTGTTTTCGGTCTTACCAAAAAGATGGCGCCATGAGTGCACGTTGTCACATCGCGCCGCGGCGCCCGCTCTAATCTCTTATGCGTACTTTGCCTGGCTTAGAAATGGGGAGCGACGCTCCCACGCGCGCCCTTATCTCACGTTGGTGAGGAGGGGAGGATCGTACGCCTTGGCTGGCCTTGGGCTTCACATGGAACGACTCTGCAGTAGTTACCGGGCCATTGCAGTCTACATTCGCGAAAAGCGCGTGCTTTTCAGACTCAATGAAGTAACAATTTAGGCGCTTCTTCGCCTTCATCCGTACCTGTAACTACGTTTCGTGCGTAATTTATGCTCGAGAAATGCGGGGAACGTTTCGATCTACTTTCCCTTTTGCGCGTGACCTTTCAAATTGTTGCTATCGCGTTCATTCCTTCGCGATCGCGGCAATTCTGTGACTTTTTCTTGCTGTCACTCATTCCAAACTCTTCTTTAAGCACACCACGAAGTTTCATCACCGCAATATTCGGCAGCCCATGGGCTGATCGCGTGTCCGCAGGATCTTGTTCCAGGACGCCATCGCGTGATTGCTGAGAAAGTGTAAGGGGGAGGCCACAGCTTTTCACGCAGCCACTTGCGGAGGCCCGCTTGTGCAAGCGCGTTTGGATCTCGTTTCCTAGAGGAGAGAGCAAGGGAGCGTAGGAGAGGAAACAGAGTAGGAGGAGACGCGAAAGCATTGTAAGGGTTGTCACGGTGCCCACCGGATCAAACTCCGCTAAAGCTGCTTCACATAAAAAAATCAGATCACCATGAATTTCATAAGAGCCCTGATAGTGTCAATGAGGTTTCACTGTATATGCACACTCGCAATTATACAACGAGAGGGACGTTCATATGCACGCATAAACGAACCTATGCTAATACTTCATGCACGATAGTCTCGATGCGCAGCCTGATAATGCATTTTTGCTTGTGTTTTCAGTTTTCGACGTTCGGTGCACCTCCGCACAAACCTTATGAGTGTGCTGTTGGAATCTGCAACCACGGAGAATGCGAATACAAGTACATCAGCAACTGCTCTACTAGCTGACAACGAAAAAAACAAGAACAAAGCAAAGATGAGCGCAAAAAATTCTGTTTCATAAGCTCATTAAAGTTACAGGACGTTGTGCTGTTTTGAGGCTGGCTCTGAAGACATCTGATTGACTGAACAATGTTATTGTCAACTAAAACGAAAATAAAAGAACGCCTTATGCATGACGAAAAGTGATACAGTTTTTGTTAAGTAAAGCTACTACCACTACTACTTCTACTACTTATACTTATACTACTACTTCCGCTACTACTACTAATGGTAATATTTATTATATTATTAATGGTAATAATATAATATAACCAATATAATAACATCTTGGGTTTAACGTTTCCAAAACCACCATATGAATATGAGAGCTGCCATAGCGGTGGGTTCGGTAAATTATGGCCCCTGTAATTATTTGACGTGCAGCTAAACTTACGTACACAGGCCACGAAAGTTCTTGCCTCCAACGAAAATGTAGCCGGTGTGGCCAGGATTGAATTCTACCTAAAGAAATTTAGCTGGACAGCGTTTCTTCAAACAAAAAATAAATTACTATTCACGAATAACTACTGGCGCGTTCATACCACAATTTCTCGGTAATAGGGTACGACGTTTAAAGAAACGTCATTGCGTGTCCAGGAACCCCCTCATTTTTCTGTGAAAAAAAAATACTTCCCTACATCACAAAAGCTATTAAACCAGGAAAATTCCGTGGACCCGAAATTTTAATTTGTTCTGTTTTATTTTAAAAAATTCTAGAGACTCCATTGTACAGAGCTTCAATTCACGAAGCGTACCAACGTTAAGTTTATACTAAAGTGCACAAAATAAATATACGTGCAAGTTTCAAAATTTCACTTCAGATGCTTTGAGTAGATTACATTCACGACGCGTTAGTATTATGTTTCTCTCTTGCTCATACTTTCAGAAAGAAAATTGTCCGTACCACATTATACTCAGTATTTCTTCTATCATAATTTTTACCCAAGGTCATCAGCCGCCATTTTCAAAGTTTCTTGGATTGTTGTGTAAAAATGTGCGACATATTCGATTGGCAAGCATTACGTGAAACGGCGACAAGAATAATTGCGCTGCCATGACTCCCAGGTCGTTAACGCGTACTTTTGAACAAATAACTGTGACAGATTTAACGGTACGCCGGAGTGGGAGAGTGCTGGTCCTGATCTTTTTCTGTCCTGTGTTTTGTGCGCTCTGTTTTATGAAGAACTATGAATAACCAACACGCCCAAACCTTCTTCCTTTACAAGTGCTTTCTATCAAGTGGGAGAGACCATCATGCATTAGCCACTCGCCTATTATTCTACAGAAGGGGAGATAGCCTTTTTTTAACAATGTGCGAGCTTATTGTGTTGAACATTTGTATGTGTCTTCCCTTTACGCCGAGGTATTTCAGTATTTCCTGATTTTACTATGTTTTAAACTTTTTTTTCTTTAATAAAGCATTCAAGTGCTAGTAGCGTGTCGTCATGTGTCTTCCATTTTACGTCTGTTGCGTATTTCACGCAACCCTCAGTTATCTTGAATCAACACCAACTTACCCAACTTCTTTCTGCAAAATGTCTTTTTTGCTCAATAGTAATCGCAACTGCAGTCGCAAGGCTTAAATAGCCAATGTGGCTATGTCCAAAGAACCATTTGATGTACACCTCGTTTCAATGCTCGCGCAATTATAGGCTACTAATATGTGTAGATGTCATGAGCAAAGTGTCAAATGCTGCCGCAGACTCCTCATGAATTAGCATGACGTGCCCATATTTACTTCTCATGATTTGAGATCTAGGCAGGAGGCAAGGGGTGTTGATTGATTGATTGATATGTGGGTTTAATGTCCCAAAACTACCATATGACTGCGAGAGCGCCGTAGGGGAGGGTCCGAAAATTTTGTCCTCGTAAGTTTCTTTAACGTGCACCCAAATCTGAGCCCACGGGCGCACAGCATTTTTCCCTCCATCGAAAATGCAGCCGTGGCAGCCGAGATTTGATCCTCTGAACTGCGGGCCAGCAGCGGAGTACCTTAGCCACTAAACCACCGCGGCAGAGCGAGGCAACAAGTATGCGACATGCTGTGTTGCTCCGGTTAACAATGATCAGCCACGAGCAGCGATAGATTATTATTTCATTATCTATTAAATCATTTACCTATTTCTTACATGCTATGTGCATAGAACCAAACAGGAAGGGTAAAATACATTATAACTGACTGACAATCAAGGCATTTGCTGTGACTGCCTGAAATACAACTCGCAAACTACGTTTTGTAAGATGTCAGTTGGCGAAAAACTTGCAGCACAAGGTGATATCCTTTTCCTTTAAGCAAAAGGTGCAGTTTCGTTAGGTTTGTTCGCATGGCTGCCACTCACTCATTTTCCTACGTCGTCTTGCCCAACCTATTGAGGTGTGTAGTACCGAGCCACTCGTTGTCAAGGCGAATGACACTAATGATGTTCCCATCATAACTGGTGAGGCAACAGAGCATCACAGCATTTTTTTTTCATTTCTATCTAAGTGAAGGCGTCAGGAGTTGCAAAGTGAGAAAAGTTATCTTTAATTTTCCAAGGAAATCCTCAAACCACGCAGACCGAAAATTAACCCGAAAGTGTTTCATGTCGGGATTCACTACGACTGCGGGATGAATTTCCGTCACAGGTATGACGTTGTAAAATATTTACTAACAGATTACAAAGCAAAGAAAGAAACGAGCAGGAAAAGTTCCGCAATGGGGCGTTGAACCAGTGACATCACACACCTCAGTGTGCCCCTAACCACTAAGCCACCAAGCAACCTTCCTGCAGCGCGCCAACAGTAAGCCCTTCATATACACCATGCACAGCTGACCGTCCTCAGATCTGGGAATTTCAGCGCATTCGCATTTTCGTCATCAGTAGCGAGATGGCACGACAAGCACGCGTTCAGCGCACGCGCTCTATAGGTTGTTGTGCCGCGAACTCCGCGCGTCAATATGCTCGCGTGCCTCCACATGACGCGGTCAAAGGGCTATAGTCATCTAGCTTGGTGGCTAGCTCACACGCACGCTTATCTCGGGATTCGGGCACTCTGTACTTCTTGTGCTGCGGCCATCTGTGCTGCGGAACGCAATCGTTCCTATGAAAGCCCAGGGCGCGCGATTTTTCCCAACCACAAGATAAGTGGGCAGATAAGGCCCCTTCCCTCAGCAGAGCAAATAACTAGTGGGAGTTGAGCGCACCTGGGCCCATCGCGACGACCTGGGCGTCGAGCTTTACGCCGAGTGCGCTCATCGCGCCATTTTGCTCGTAATGCTGAAAACACGCCATTTACCCCGAGGTAGGTGCTGCCAGCGCTAAGTGGTCGATATAAATTGCATGCCACTTCAACGTTGAGGGAGATGCCTCTTCGTGGTTCAGTGGTTAACGCCGCGTACTCATGAGCGAAAGGTTCAACGTTGGATTCCGCGAGCGGGAGTCTTTTTTATGGATTATTTTTTTCTGGCGTTTACATATATAGAGATACATATACATATACAGAGAATGACGGCAGCCGCCGACGCCGGTGGCAAAATACAGCTGAGAGTCTCGATATAATTGCTATCGAAATAAAAATCACAGCATATCAACGGATGATGATGCGTGGGGCAGACCGTTCGTCCATATGTCCGTATGTCCACCCGTCCGTACGTTGATGTGTCCATTCTTCTGTCCATCGGTGCATCCGGGCGTACATCCATGCTTCCCCGTTCGTCTTTCCATAAGTCTGTCCGTTCAGCCCTCCGTCCATACTCTCGTCTGTTCATCCATGCGTTCATCAGTTCGTGCGTTCCACCCTGCATCCGTGACTCTGACCGTACAGACAGACACGGGAAGACGCTTCACCCCACTTATCGTCATTCACTCTGTTGATATGCTGTGATTTTTTTTCGAAAAAGCCATAATGATAGATGAGAATCACTAATGTCATATAGTTATATTATTCCCAAGGATTTATACAATTAATGTCATTCAATGAGCAAGTCATAAGCTAGAGGTGGCTACGTACAACTATTACGACTACACTGAGGAGGGAATGGTGGTTTTGGGACGTTAACCCCCTATATAAATCAACACTGAGGAGGGAACGGCCCATGGCCGAAGTAGCTTTGCCCCTAAGACCGTTCGCGCTGCGCAACCGCTCACTGGTCACCCCGCATATAGGCACTGAATCTTGGCGTCCAGGATAGTGCCGCTGGTACATTTCGCCTGTGCGTTGTTAAACAATAAAAAATCACAGCGTGCGCAATAACGAAAAGCGGAATGCAGTCTGTAAACTTGGCGACAGTAGCCGCGGCACTGCGTTTTGCGATAAGTGAATGACTTCGTAGTACTTCTTATGAGATTAACAAAGGAACTCATAAGAGTTACGCACCAAATGCAAAAATCAGCCGTTCCATTAGGTATTTGTGACGTGTTGCTGTTCTTCCTGACCATGTTCTGCGGTGATGTGCCTTGTTTCAGGGTTTGGCTCGTGCGCTTTCGGCCTGATGTACGAGGGCTGCATAATTTCCTTCACACCTAGTGAGCTCTGTTTCGCAATCTATTCAATCAGGGCCTTCAATTTCAGTAATAATTGTCTAAAACTACGGATTTTCTGTATTTTTTTACGTGTAGGCGTTAGAATGTCATGCTCTACAAGTCTTACTTATAAAGAATTGTTGGAAAGTTTGAAACTATAAAGATAATTAGACAAGCTTTCATAGCGAAGCTCTTAAAGCTGGTAGTAAGACGTCTGTTAAAAAAACCCACTTCCTCGCTGAAGAGTTGCCACCGCCAAGCCATATCCGCAGCAACCTGCACAGCTGTATGGGTGCATTATTGCCAGAAAACATGCCGCGGTGGTGTCCCAGCCATCGGTGGTGACAGTCGCCAAGCAGTGACGGTCGACATTTCCAGAGTTAGAGTCACGTGACAAAATTGCCTTTTTCAATCCCCGGCACCCGCCGACACGCGGCTTTTTCCCAAGAGAAGGAAAACGGTGGCGCGGGAGAGAATCATGTCCTGTTGCTGTGATTAACGCCCGTGTTAGGAAAAGGAGGGAAAGCAGAATTTGTCGGCTTCAGCTTCCTCTGAACATGGCTGCAAAAAGGGTTGCGCACAAATTAGAAAAGGATGCACAACTCACGAATGAACACGACTCGGTTGGCGCCACAAGTTTTGCTTGGTCCTATCTTGTCTATTTGCGTATTATGGCCTCTAGTCACTCACGTAACTTTACTTTAGCTTAGCGTGGTAGAGCAAACTTCGTTATTTTTGTGGCGGAAGCTGCAAAGGGCTCGGAAACACGAAAAACCGTGCGGCAGCGGTGTCACATGGGGTCTCCATTGGCTGTTCCATAAGTTACGTTATTGTCAGAATTGTACCCAAGAAAGCGTGCCATTGGCTGCTTTGTGAGTGACATCGTCCATCTCGTCACAGCCGCAGCGCCGAGCACGTACGTATAACTTGCTACTAAAACTTCCACATGGGTAACCTACTGACAACTTCAGAAGCGTGCTGACAGTGCATGGAAACGTGGAAGAGCTTCGATTCGCTGAGCCGATGGCGCAGTTTGGGCCGAAAAGGGGGCCCGGGAGTCCGAGTTCAGGCAGCAACTGCATACCGATGATCTGGCATCCCTCCACGCTAGCGAGTTAGCTCGAAATGTCAAACGCTTGTGGGCAGGACAGGGTTAACGTGATGATTGCGAGAGCACGTTCACCGGGGTGAATGCCCACTTCCGGAGGGAGTTTCTCCAGTGGCATTTTGGCGTCAGGTGCAGTGTCTGTGACCGCCTGTGACTGAAGAAAAACAAGTGTGGTTAACGCATTGCGAAGCGCATTTGACCGCTAATACACTCCTCCATTGCTGTGGTCATGCGAGGCACATTGTGCGGCATGTGAAATAAGCACTCTAGTAGACTCAATTCAAACGTGTATCTGACCTCATTAACAAGCACAAAGATGTAACCAATAATGCAGTGCAGTGCAGCGTCGGGTTGAACCCGCTGCTAAACACCGGGCCCGCATGTTTGATCTCCAACTTATTAACCATATGTACAAAGTGCTTGGGCGGTTCTTTGTAGTGGTCAATTGAATGTCCCTTTGGGTGCTTTAAATGTATTGCGCCTCTGCGCAAGGTTGATTTGCGAAGGTGGCTTGAACTTGACTGCCATAGAATCTTTATTTCAAGAATTTCTATTGTCTAAGCTGATACCCTCTATGATGCGAGAGTCCAGCGAAAGACGGACAACAAACGTACTAAGACAAAACAAAGGGCGCGCTACTTTTAAGAAAAAGGTCACTTTACATTAGGAAAGCCTTTACACTCTTGACAATGGCATAACAAAACATACATGTGCACATGTTTGGCGCTCACACCTATCGCTCCTTACCCCGCATATTCTGGTACAGCAGCTCTCTTTGTTCACAATGGCCGACTTGTACAATTGCGGCTAGTAAAAGCTATATTTTGACACTCTAAAAGCATTACCAATAAAAGATTCTTTTCTTTTACAAGCAATCGCACATCCAAATAACGAGGTTAGCAGGCATGGTGCCGGCAGGGTGCATCGAAGTTGTCTAAATTTCTGGATGAACATAGTGTATAGCTGCGTTGTGGATCGTACCACTTTGTTTGGAAAAGGTCCAAATATTCACTCTATGAACAAAGAGAGTGTCTGTTGCTTTCCTTGGGAAATATACTTTTGTCCAATATTTAATTATAATTCTCAGGGTAAACCACCTTCATTTGTGGCCGATCATAGTGATACCCCTAGAAAAGGTCAAGGTACTCCACCTCAGCAGAGTAACACAACAGTGGCCGAAACAGAGGAGCATAGCCCCACCAAATTAAGTAGTAATATACCTCGCGAAAAACCAAACAGAAGAAAGGGAGCAAAGGTAAACGGAGAGGGCACGAAAACGCGTTCGACATTAAACAGCGCCAGTGCAGGGGAGTAGCGCACTCTGTGGACTACTCCCCTGCACTGGCGCTGTCTAATGAGCCCAGGTTGCTGCCAGCGTGTGGTGCTGAGCGCAGCGATCCTTCATTTATCCTCACGTAGAAACTATGCTATCAAGCCGCAAAATACCTCATGGGTAATGCAGTTTGAGCTTGTAAGGCACCAAATATCATAAAATATATCTCGTTGTAATAACGACAAAATATCTGTTATTAGTGGTAAGAAAATTGCACTATCTTTTTTGTGGCGAACGCATCAACTGCACGTAGTCTTGCTAGCCTCCACAGCGTTGCAGATGATGCATGAAACAGAGTACAAATGATGAGCACTACGACAAATAAGAGAACACGTCTGAAGAAGCTGACCAAGTTCACTTCCAAAGTTCAAGATTTAGGCCAAAGATTCCAACAACTTCCAACAGGGGTCGCACAACAATCTATTATAGGATGGCAACATCTTAGTATGTAGCATCGGCATACCGCAAAGGGTACATCGCGTGCAGATTAATAGACGCGGAAACACTTCTTCCTTTTCCTCCCTAAAACATAAAGAAACACACCGATAATATACAACAAAAGGAATATTCTAGCCCATCCTGAAAGGCATATTCATCTCATGCATGACTAATACAGAGGCTAAATATTGCCTTGTGCCATGAAGAACAAGAATACAGCCGCCATATGACAGGGACAATGAATAAAATAGCGGTCGTGTTGCTGCTGCTCCGCCATGTTGGCCGCAGATGCTTCTATTTGATGTTGTGTATTTTGTAAATATACTTTTTTCTATTATACTCTCAGCCCCATAACATTTGGTGTATGTACGGGGTAAGAACACGATGTAATGGAGATCTGTAGCGGCCGACGCTATAGGCCTTTTGCACGATGGCAGATGACGGCTCCACTGCTGCCGAGGCAACCGCGAAAACGGCTGTCCTCACTTAGGGTAAAGGACCCTGACACGCTCTGCGGGTCTCACAATGTCGACAAGCAGGACTAGTTGTCGTTTTACAAATCTACTAGTAAGAATCGATCGCTGGGATGAGAACATTAGGCTTACGAACATCCTAATTACCTGAAGCAACAGCGAAAGTGCGGCTGGAAAACTAAGAAGAGAAAATTGGGAGCTGGGTAGCATGCACGTAAGAACTGCACACCTATTTTGGAAAGTCTACAAGTAGAAATTAAGCGGCCAAGAAAGAGATGTAATTACGTGAAAAGCGTTGCCAGAACCGTACACGACTTAATGAAGGACATTCTTGTGCTTTTCCAAAAAGCGGACAATGGCATAGGTGAAGCCGAAAAGAGTTACACACATATAAAAGTGCATAGCAGGTGATCCATTCAATCTTCTTGTATGCAAGGTCCGAGACACAGTAAAATACATGATCATGAAGGGGCAGCATTTTGAGGCCTCGAAAGTATAGACGTATCGCCCATCATATTGATCCACTCCCAGCACGGGTGCAACATAGTTGTACGAAAACGTGGCTGCCGTCCGTGCACTGCTGACTGAAGAGCACGTGACTAAATGAATTCAACGTCCATGAAGATATGTATACTGCTTCTATGTGCTCCCGTGCCTGTGGCTTTAACTTTCAGGTGGTGCTTCTAGGGCATATTACCATTCATCAAGAGCTTTCCAATGCAGCATGGTGTAGGTTCTGTGCACACTATACCTATCTCTCCATCGTTGACTGCCATAATTCACAACATTTTCCCCACACTTCAGAACTTTCAGGATTATCTCTGGGGCTAAAACGTATGCGTTTAAAGCGTTAACACTTATATTTTGTACTAGTTGCATATCAATTGTCATTTGCAGTGCAGCAGAAAGGTAAGCATTTAGTGATAGTTAGCAAGAGCTGTGCCATGCTTGCATGAATATATTCATTGATTTATTTTATTTATTTATTACAAGATGTGGACACAAGTTTCACGCATGGTAGACAAAACATAATCAAATGAGTAAAACAATCTTGTTAGTTGATTTATAAAAGTTTTAGCATACATTTTGTGTAACGTACAATATGCAATACAAGTTAGTAAGCAAATAATACAGTGTGTTAATTTTTCCAATCATCAACGATTCGCGGAAAAACAGATTGTTTGAATCGGTGAGTCAAGGTGGAATAGAAAGTTAGATAATTTTGGTGATGTTGGCTAGTAGGCGTCGTCGATAGTGAACTCAAATATTGGGCCGAATCAAGTGCAAGTTTATTATTAAGTAGCTGTGACAGAAAGTCAAGCAGCAGTTTTTTCGACGCGATTAAAGACTGGGGATATCATTCGACTACATCAGTTAAGTCGGTAAGTCGAAAGTTGTTGATTGATATGTGGAGTTTAACGTCCCAAAAACGCCATATGATGATGGCACACGCCGCAGTAGAGGGCTGCGGAAATTTCGACCTTCTGGGGTTCTTTAACGTGCACCCAAATCTGAGTGCACGGGCCTCAGCATTTTCGCCTTCATCGAAGATGCAGCCGCTGCAGCCGGGATTCGATCCCGCGACCTGCGGGTCAGCAGTTGAGTACCTTAGCCACTAGACCACCACGGCGGGGTGGCGTTGAAAGTAGGAAATTTGTTGAAAACAAATCAGATAGCCTGAACTTCGATTGGTTCAAGGCTTTCTTTTATGTTACATGGTGTGTACGTTCTATACAACGCAGGCATACTCGAGCTTCGGATGAATGAGGTAATAATACGCGAGAAGTTTAACAAAAACCGGAGCATGTCTAAGTTTGTATTTAAGAAAGCAAAACTTCTGAAGGCTCAGAAAACTTTTACTTTATGTTCAAAACATAAAGAAAACCTTCATGTTTTCAACATGAAGGTTTCAGGAAACGCTATTGCAAATTATGACACCTTAATATTCATAGCCAGTGACTTCAAAAGGGTGCCTACTTTTGGTGGTTGATTTTGCGTTTTGAAAAAACATTTATTTTCTTAGTTCAGAGGGAACGCTAGAGAAAGAAGATAGAACAGCGAGATAGGACAGAGCGCACACTTACAAGGAATTTCACAGATGGCGGGAATATATATACAGTCAAGAGGACGAGGAGATTACACAGAGAAAAAAGGACAAATAATGGCGCATGCACCAGGCCACCTTATTCCAATCTTTGACAACTTAACTGAAATGTACTTGTATTCATTATTCAACAAATTTAATGGCGGGGCACTGTCACACTCAGCTCCTTCTTTACGAATCAGAAAAGCCCGATATATTTCACGTGCCCTCTGGTACTTTTATCTTGCCATTGCTTGACATTCATCAAACTTCGGGGTGCACCCACAATTCGCACCGTGACTTGCCAAGTGGCTGCTCACTGCTCCGCACATCAGATTTGCGTGCTTCCAAAGGTGATCGTTCAGACAGCGCCCCGTCTCACCGATGTAGTATCGACCACACGATAAATAAATCAAATACCCTACGCCTATATTTCATTGTACAAGTATCTTTGCGTGCTTCTCATTGCACCCGACACTTAAAGATCCTTCGCTATTAACTCTTCTACGAACAGAGCTCAGCTTATTTTTTTTCGCCGTGACGACAGCTTTTTTCCCAGTTTTTTCAACGATTCTTTTTAAGCAGTGAGAAACTTATAGCACATAATGAATGGCAGACACTTTCGGCTTTGGCTCGTCCTCAGATGCATGCCGTGCATTCTTGCCCTGCTTTCATTCATTCAGAAGTGATTCGGCTACGCGCGAGAGCAAGTGATCAGGAAAGCCTGCTTTTTCAAGTCTGTTAACCTGGTTGCTCAAACTGCTCTGAACCTGGTGATGACAATGCCTTGAAAATGATGCCGTCATAAATGCTTTGGCAATTTCTCGCTTACAAGCTTGTAGTGCGCTGAAATAAAGGGTAACTGGGCTTTCTTGGAGCGGGGAGCGTATCGCCAGCACACGTGGTGTGGCAGAAACATAAGCTCTAAGTCTAGAACTCTAAGTTTGTTATTGTCAGGAAACTTCATCGTCTGCTGCAGATCAGTCATGTTATCAGTAAAAATGCTCGTTATCACATTACCTCGCTATGACAAATGCTTACAAGTGAGGCTTGATGAGACACAAACCATTAAGGTATTTCGCTACGTTGATGATTTTTAGTCTTTTATATTGCAGAACAGTGTGACACAAGGCAGCATGCCGACAAGATATTTAGCATTTTTACTGAAAGCATAACTGATCTGCAGCTGACGACGGAGTTTACTGACAATAATAAACTTGGATTTTTAGACTTACAGCTTATGCTTCTGCCGAAACACGTGTGCTGGCAAAACGCCCCCCACTCCAAGAAAGCCCTGTGACCATTTAGTTTAGCGCACTCTAAACTTGTTAAGTGAGGAATTGCCAAACATGTATGATGACTTCATTGTCAAGGTCTTGTCATCACCAGGTTCACAGCAGTTTGAGCAACCAGGTTAATAGACTTAAAAAAGCAGGCTTTCCTGATCACTTGCTCTCGCGCATAGCCGAATCAATTCAGAATGTATGAAAGCAAGGCAAGAATGCACGGCATGCATCTTAGGACGAGCCAAAGGTGAAAGTGTCTGCCATTCATTATGTGCACAAAGTTTCTCACTGCTTAAAAGAATCGTTGCAAAAACTGGGGTTAAAGTTGTCTTCACGGCCAAAAAAAAATAAGCTGAGCTCTGTTTGTTGAAGAGTTAACAGCGAAGGATCTTTAAGTGTCGGGTGCAATAAGAAGCATGCAAAGATGCTTCTAGAATGCAATATAGGCGTTGTGTATTTGATTTATTTATTGTGTGGTCGATACAGCATTGGTCAGACGGGGTGCTGTCTTAATTGGTCAGACGGGGTGCATTGGTCAGACGGGATGCTGTCTGTCTGAGCACGCAAATCTTATGCCCGGATCACTGGGCAGCCGCTTGGCAAGTCACCGTGGGAACTGTGGGTGCACCCCAAAGTTTGATGAATACCATGTATTGGCAAGATATAAGGACCAGAGGACACTTGAAATGTATGAAGCTTTTTTGATTCGTAAAGCAGGAACTGAGTGTGTCAGTGCCCCGTCCGTAAATGTGTTGGATAATGAATGCAAGTATCTTTTCAGTTAAGTTGTGAAAGATTAGAATAAGGTGGCCTGGCGCATGCGCCACTTTTTGTCCTTTCTTCTCTGTGTAATCTCCTTGTCCTCTTGACTGTATGTATATGTTCCTGTCATCTGTGCAAAAAAATTGGTTGTGTGTGCTCTGTCCTACCTCACTGCTCTATCTTCTTTCTCAAACGTGAAGTGCACATTAAGAAAAGTATATTTTTTTCAAAATAGCGACTGACTTCTTTAAGAGGAGAGAAGCCCAACATATATTTGTCATACAGGGACGTTTTCTTCCGGAAAATTGGTAAAATAACACTTTTTCTGCATTCAAGGTCATTTGCCAATGGGAGCGTCATTGGAAAATGCGACTGAGGCTTTTGTTTAAGCCATCTTGGTCACTACAGCAGGTGATTTCTTTAAACAACACGTAGTCATCTGCGAATAGCCTTAATTGGACATTTGATTTAACAAAATCAACAATGTCATTGACGAACAGGAGAAACAAGAAAGGACCCACTACACTTTCCTGCGGTACTCCAAAAGTGACTGGCAGACAGGCCGAGTGGCGCCCACCTATATCATCAAACTGTTCGTGATATTTTAGGTATTGAGCTATCCAAGAAACAAGCAATTCAGGAATATCATAATTTCTTAGCTTAAGTATTAGTTTGAAATGAGTTACCTTATCGAAAGCTTTGCTAAAATCTAAAAAATCTGAAATCAATTTCATTGTTATTGTCAATAACAGAAGCAATACTATAAATGACAGTGACTAGTTGTGTGACTGTAGAATATCCCCGTTCTGAATCCGTGTTGAAAGCTAGTCAGATTTTTTTTTTCAAGAAACTTATTGAGGAATTTCGCAATAATATGTTCCTGTATTGTACAGAAAGAAGATGTTAGTGAAATGGAATGAAATTATCTAAACTAATACGATCACTTTTTTTTGAATGAGCACCCCACGGGCCGTCTTCCAGTCGTTCGGCAAACTCGAACAAAACAAGGAAGCCGTAAATATAACGTTAATGTACTTTTTCGAAAGGTTCGGCATATCGGAGAAGAAAAACATTCGAAATATTGGCGGACCCGAGGCAAGTTTTTGATTTCCAGTAGAGTAGCATTCAAACCACTCCGGGATAACTAATAAAACCAAAAGAACTTGAAAATTTTGTAACAACCATGACGTCAGGTGGGGCAGCAGGAACGCTATAAGTTGCAACAGAAAAAAACACTGTTGAAGTATGCGTTAAATTGTTCAACAATGAGTTTTTGTTTCTTTGTAGGCATGCCATTAGCCTTAATCTGTGACACTGTTTTTTTTTTTCAATCAAAGAATTTCAAAATTTAGTCGGGTTGGTTTTCACAAAGTTAGGTAGCGTTGTACTGAAATACACGTTCTTTTGAACGATTAAATGCATTTGCAACGCATCCGTTAGCTTCTGATATGACACGATTCCTTTTTTAATCTCTTAACTTTTCATTTCAATCGTATGATTTCCCGCGTCACCCACGACATGTCCTTGCGTGATTTCTTTCATTTGCTGGAGACAAATTTGTCAAGGCAATACTGACACAAGCTCTTAAAATGATCCCACAAAACAGCGACGTCACTGTCATCGAAATCCGTAAGACAAGCCTCTAAGTGATTATTAACTAATACATCGTTCCCATGCGGGTAATGTTTGTAGACATGCATGTGTGTTCCTTTCGAGACTTTCCGGCTAGAAATTGTCATAAAAATATAAGTTTGTGATCATAGAGCCCTTGTTCAATATCTACAGTGTAATTGACAATGCATTGTGGAAGAGATACTGAATCTAAGACAGAACTTCAAGTAACATGCACTCGAGTCGGCTGGTTAATAACTTGCACAATATTATGCTCTAGCATTAGGTGAAAGATGACACTCACGTCATTTTTGTTGAAGAGCCGATCCCATTTACCACTAGGAAGATTAAAATCACTCAACAGATTAAAATGAAGTGGCCCCGCAGCACTTTGTTAAGTGCCCATCATTTGGCTTTAACAAAAGACCTCAATGGAACTGCCGCGAAAATTTCAATGTTTGTCAAGTGAGAGCTGAGTCTCAGAGTTTGGCCGCAAGCTTCAGGTTTTTGCTTTCTTCTCTTTGCAGCAAGCATGCTGATAGCAAAGCAATAGGGGCGGGGAGGGTGGGGTTGCTCACATGGAGGCTACAAGATGCGCCGTTTCAGAAGTGGGCTTTAGGACCTTCAGCATTTTACTTTCCTTGTGCAAACCCACGGCCTACATTCAGTATAACACGTGTGCACGTGTTGACACCGTGGAAATATGGAGTGGCCGCGGCACCTGCGCATTCACGGAAATAAAATTAACTAATTGCCATAAAACTAGGTCTTACGGTGCCGTCACCAAAGTTCGTGGTATCATTTGTAGGAAAAAACACATTTTAAAATAGATAGGGCCTGAAAACAAAGACACATTAAAAAAATCAAGACATCACAAATGTCTACTAACAACTACAAGCGCACACTTTCAAAAAAAAAAAGCTCGAAAATGCCCCTGCACGTGCTCTTGCAATATGAAAATGAACTCATCAATCTGGCATGCGTGGCGGTCTACGTGAAAGATAGCTGTTGATGCATTGGATTTTCTTTTTATTCAAGTTAATCAATGGTTGGCTCTGGGATGCGCTACTGCTATTATTGATTTGACTTGCTCCAATCATGCCGGTGCAAAACTACGCATTCATCCAATTCCGGTGTGCAGTTACACTCGCAACATTGTGAAAAAACATTGGAAGGTGAGGTTCCAGTTAGCCATCTCTGAAACTCCAATCATTTCTGGTTAATTCAGCCGCACTGTTGACTTACTAAGAAGCAGCCTCAATTGAAAGAGCCCTTATACGCAACACTTGTACGACAGTCAGTAAATTTGTTGGTGCGTTTTACGAAACAAATATCTGTCGGATTTTTCCCTTTTTCTCACCTATTCAGTCTCTGCACAGCTGCAGAAATCTTCCGTAGCCTATTGGTAGCCGTAAAAACAGCGTTAACGCTGTATCCGATTCGTACTTTCGTTAGCGTGTGAGATACGCTGTCAATCTGCGGTATACCTACGACACGCTTCCTCTAATGTATTTATGCAACCACGCTTAGACTGAGCTATGTACCAGGATATTAAAATGAGCTCAAAGTATCAGAAATCATTGTCGGAATTACAGAGATCTGATCTAGTTTGTATGTGTTCAATTTAAAAGAGACAGAGCATGCAAACACTAACGCAGTATAGCTTTCTATTTTTAAAACGAACACGTAGCAACTACCTTAGCTCTCTGCATTTCGAACAAAGAACGATTTTCGGGTGACACCGAGAATGATATGTATATTCATGACCACGTGATATGCTGTCAGTTGTCGTCATGTGTGTTCAGGAGCCTCGGCAACAGATGAGCAGCTTTTTCTGAAAAAATTTGATGTAGGGTCCCTTCAGTAGTCTTCGCAATACTGCCTGGGTTTTCGCGATGACACAAAAAATATTTTTCTCGTGATATGCCCTATTGCTTGTCATTCTCTTCACAAGAAATGTGACGCATTGTTTTTTTTGCTTACCTTCAGTGGCCTAAGCGTTTTACAAGAAAAGTGACGTAGGTAAATATTTTTATTTTTATTTCATTTGTTTTATTTACAGGTTAAGCAGGCCTGTACTTAAGCCGTTGAATGAGAGGCAACAACAAAAATAGAAAGTTCTACAATGTCACAGCACATAATCAGGTTACTTATGAAAACATAATCATACGCACATAATAAGACAACTGCTGGCTTCTAGCCAGCAGTGTCACAGCAGATAAACAATGAACATACGCAGCGACAGTCAACGCGTAATTCACTCGGGCACCGCCAACATGCCATATCTAAACAATATTAAAAACTTAACTAGACGTAAAAAGCTTCAAATTGTTTTTCAATACTTTTGGATTGCAGAACACTTATTGGTAAGGAGTTCCAATTGGCAAGAGTCCTGGAGAAAAAACTATTTTTGAAAGCAGTAGTACGAGCAAACACAAGCGCCAGTGGATATTTGTGGTTATGTCTTGTTGTTGTTTTTTCATCGAAAATAGACATTTCACACAGCTGGACAAACTCATTGTAACTTCACCGGAAAGAATTGTTTGTAGAAACGTTAACCGATTGATCTGATATCCATTAAAGTAAACTTTTCAAACACTTTAGGTGCGCTCTAACGATAGTTCATGTATGAAGGAACAGCCCGCCAGTTCTACCAGAAGCATACATAAATGAATTCAATGGCTTATCAGGTATATAATGATTAGAATGCTTCTCTCAGACGTCGTTGCTGCGTTTGTGGAGAACTCTACAGCCCCGCACAGCGCTAAGTTAGGTTGAACGAGATGTTTAGAGCTGTACACATAAACGTCGATATTGCTCTGTTGAATCCAGATGTATACGGGAATGCGATATAGCTGCTTGCATAATGAGACAAACCTGCAGCATGACCCAAAAAGGGGATTTTTTTACTTTTTTTTTCCTTGTGCAATTGCTTTCACAATCGTCGAAAAACGCGGGCATCCTTTTGTATAACTTCACCTGTATCAGCTCCATTTCATTCTCTTTGGGCACCATATTTAGGCTCATTAAATGATCCATTTGTTCATGTTATTGGCGTGCAAACTCAATTCATTGTTTCAAGAAAACGTTTGGTTCTATATTGCTTGTCTGAATCCACACTTGTTCTTCTTGGTCACGCAGAATAGTTTTACAGCATTTTTCACTTTTTTCCAAGAAATACTTGTTTTTAGCAAATGGTACTATCCAGTGTGAATGGAGACCTTTTTGCTTCATCAATTTGACAGAAGAATAGGGGAATAACGGCCTGTTTCATAGCACCGCTATTGCACGTGGTAAAATGAAAAAAAAAAGCGTATGCCGTGAGTGCAATACTGTTCTTTTGATTTTCTTGAAAAAGAAGTGCTCTTTGTATTTGCCAATTGGTAATACCCTGCTTACGTACGCGAGGGCTTCTGAGAGGACGGGAATGCACAGTGTGTAAGTTGTTGCTGCTTTGCGATTCTTGCATGAGCCGTGCCAATACTAGGCAATGCTTTCCAATTTTGTTGTACTTTTCTTTTGTGTGGTTGAAGGTAATGATGCTTCATGGTAATGATGTGTAGGCTCTCTTACGCCGAAGGATTAAAAAAAACACTCGTGGTACGTACCACATTTATGGCAAATAACTATATTTACAGAAGCAGAAAAGTTTATAAGTTTTCATGCAATATCAAACTGAATAGTTGAAGAACAAATCATTGTGAATACCTAATAAAATACTTAATTTTAGCCAACCAAGACAAATTTCGCGAACGTGATTATTCTAAGAAGTTAGAGATTGTTCAACAGGTAGTGCGGCTGAAGTCGATGTTACGACTAGATTATTGGTATTCGCCAGGGCAGGAAAAGCCGCACCATGCAGTGCTTTAAGTGTCTTCGCCCTGGAATGTTTCTCAGTGTACACTTGATAGTGCTGGTGTATCCTCATTGCTGAATGTTGATATGAACGCAAAAAATTGAAAACAAACTAATTTTAGGTTCAGTGCATGGTGCTCAATATTATTCCTATTGAAGGTTCCATACCCGAACAGGCAAGAAAACACGCCCCTTTGGCTTTTCATGCCACCTAAAACGTGCATGGCAGGCTCCAACTTCTGGGTGCATTTACAAATATAAGCCACGAGTCGCCTGTTATACAAGCCTTGTGCCATATTAGTAGGATTTTTCAAACTTTTCACTTAAAACAGAAGGCTTTTGCGACAGCCTATGCGGCCTTGACTACGAGCCTGGTCAACTCCCTCACATGGGACGCACGGTCACCTGCATAGACCACTCCAGGTTTTTATAGAAGCAACTGCAGGACTCTTCCTTTCTGCTCGACTTGCGCCGAAGGGCACATTGGCACAACTGCACGTGACCGAAGTTGTGATCTCAAAATAGCTCTCGCTGTAAAATAGAAGTTGTACGTCGCTGTGGTGTATAGGTTCAGTGCACGATACAATGGCCTATCTGGAACCATATCAGTGTTAGAAACGACTCGGTGCATCAAACTTATGAAAACGCCTGCCCAAAGCGGTCACTGCGAGGAAGTGAAATGTTTCTTGTGGTCACAAAAACGCCAGGCCTCCGCGGAAGGCGCTGCACAGTCCCACCGAAAGGTAGAAGAGCGGCCTTTCAGAGCCTTTTCTAAACACCTATTGGATAACTACTGTAAGCATATTTGCTTGATACCCAATAGATTATTATTATTACATTTATTTGGGTAGTAGGCCGGCATTCACTGTACTATTTTTCATCATTCTTTTGAGAAGCGTGGTATCCGCTAAACACCTTGAAAAAAATTTTGTGCTAATTGTTCTTGCAGTTGCTGACGACGATGAGGTATTATGGCTTAAGTGGGTATGCGACACAGGGGAGAAGAACAAGCTTTTGTGATGGATTGGAGCATTGAACGGCCACTCATAACGCTAATTGGATTGTGGGACGGCTGGTTGTTCTTTTGCTGTTTTAAAATGATTTATGAGTCATAATAAGGTGATTGCTTTCCCGACATCAAGCTTGCCTACGGCAAGCTTGACAACGAGTCACAGGCACCGGTGTAGCTCAGTAGTAGAATACTGGGCTCGCACCCAGTAGACCTGGGTTCAAGCCCAACTGTGTCATTGGTGCTACGTCAAGCCTACCTAAAGCAAGTTTGACAACAAGTTACGAGCACCTGCGTTACTCAGCGGTACAATACAGGGCTGGCACCCAGTGATCCAAGGTTCGAGCCCTACTGTGTCATTGCTGCAAATTTTTTTTTCTATTTGGCCGCGAAGTGATTACGAACACCAGTGGCGGCGGCAGCGGGGGACAACTGCGCGTGACCCGAGCTGTGATCTCATAACAGATTTTGCTGTAAAATGGAAGTTGTACGTCGTTGTGGTGTAAAAAATGGTTTTCGTAGTTAAAATAAATATTCAAAGCCCATAGGCGCATTTCCCCTTAATATAGGAAGCGATTAAAGCCACACGATTACTGTTTGCCGAGGGCTCGTTTCAAACACAGCCTCAAAAGTCGAGAACGAGATGCAAACTTACATTCAGAAAAATCAAAGCAACCAGAATGGATGGAGAGGCTATTTGAAATGAATGTGTTAGTGTGACAAAAAGCGAGTTGCCATTATGTCATACAAATACGCCTAAGTCCTAAGGTCTCCTGCAACAGTTCTTATTGAACAATTTTGGGGTAGTTTAACACATACTTCAATATTGAGCAAACCGTACAGAGGGTTAAGGAATATATGTTATAAACTAGGCTTTTTCGGTAGATTTCACAGTTTTTTATTAGTAAAAAAGTAAACCTGTTCAAATTTAAATACTAGCCTTTTTCGAAATTAAGTCCTACTTTAGTTTTATATTGGCTTAGTTATATTATATTATATTAGTTTTACATTTATATTTTATATTTATATGCTTTATTGTATTATCGCTGGTATAAGTAAGCTCCTTGTCCTATGTACTTAGAAATACGTATTCAATCTCTTTGTTGCGAGAGTTAACTACTTATGTCAAGTTTGACTTCTTATTTGGTGCCGTGTGTGAAAGTGAGACTGCATGCCAGTGGTGCAGTCTTAAGATGCATAAACTTCACTGCTGTGATCGTGCTGCTTCACTAAATGCCGAAACTGCTACGGATCAAATGAAGCGACATCAAAGGACTACCTATTGATAAAAGCGCAAGTGCGCGTCTGACGAAGGCGTTTGGGGACGTACAGAGAAGATGTCTCATCCACCCTTACGTAATAGACGCGAATGCAAACACCAGTGCCTACGGCACCTCCTCATTCATAGGGCTGCTAGATAGCCTACAGGCTACGCCACACGATGAACACACGCTTGCGTGAAATAAGGTCACAAAGCCAATCTGGAGCAAACCCCACCCAAGGAACACGAAATTATGCATGCAAATGGGTCTGATGCTCAGTGGCCTTTGTAACCGTACGGAGCAATACGAAAGAGCACACCCTAGGCTACAATGATAGACAATGCTTTACAAAGGCACATACTACACCGGAGAACCTGCTGAACTCCATTCTATGCGAAGTACAGACGCCAGGCGCGAAAGTAGCAGTGCCGATTCTGAACGTGCTGGAACCACTCTTCGTAGCACTTGCACAAGACAATATAGCGAAATCAGTTCAAAAGCAAATACGTGCTTCTGCTTACGCCTAGTGCCTATAAAGGTGCCACTGACAACCACATAATGACCTCACTAATTAGGCACTACTACTTGTTCATGGCAGAATAATGGCTAACTTAAGCTCATGTAACACATGTGAATAGAATGAAATAACCAACCTTGGGAACGCCAGAGACCACCACCAACATGTATACATGTGAGCAGATAGTTCTAATGCCGAAATCAGTAATCTGCAATTCCTGGTGTTTGCTAAAATGCGACTCCATGAGCAATGTTTGCAGCTTGGCCAAGAGCTCTAGCAGAGCGCTCCAGTTCTCACATGTTCTGAAATGCTACTTTTTTATGTTTTTTGATCTCTAGTAGATTTTTGTTTGGTTATATTTTCGAACACATTTTGTTGAGGAAGAATGAAAACCAGAGGGCCCTAATTTCAACTAACCATGGTGGACGTGAAAGGCCTTTTCACAGAGGGGGTTTCGTAAGCTTGGAAGAATGTCATCACCATCACCTTTAACCGTAAGAAAAGGTACGCCGTAAACTTCAAATATTACAAGCCGATCAAGTCACAGTGTGCAAACTACGACCTCTTTACAAAAGAATAGCTAACAGAACCAAGAGGTTGACCAAGTTTAATTCAACCAAAGGGCCAAGAAGGATTTCGCACAGGCTACTCACCAATGGGCCGTATGGGTACAATGAATCACGCAATCGAGCAATACACAAAGTAGAATCAACCTCTACAAATAGCCTTCGTGATCTACGTGAAGGCATCTGATTCGGTCGAGATATCTGCAGTCACGCAGGCACTGCGGAAGCCGGACATCGACGAAGCTTATATGAACATACTGAAAGAAATTTACAGTGGATCCACAGGCACCACAGTTATCTAGAAAGAAACCAACAAACCCCAATAAAGAAGAGAGTGAAGCAGGGAGACACGATCTCTTCAGTGCTATTCACCGCGTGCACACAGGAGCTTTTCAGGCCCTAGATTGGGAGAGTTATGGTTAGGAGGTATTAGAGTGACATGGTGTCACAAACTACTTCAATTTTCGGATCATCGGCGGGCCCCACCTTCCAAGGAAGGGCACTTTTGTGTTGGGAGGACGACATCCGCCGACTAACGACCCAGAGTGGCGCCGGCTCGTCTTCACTGCACCTGTACCGAAAGGGGCATGGGCGGTCTAAATAAGGGAATTTACCCCAGATGGGACGGGAGCACGTGTACTCCCTGAAAAAGGTTTGACTGCATCAGAATAGGCAGTTGACGTACAGCCAGCAAGAAGTGCGGTCGTCGGTGTCGCGAGTCCCGCGTAGCCGGCGAGCATAGATTGACCCGCGAAACGTATTGAGACGGTAGCAATTCCGGGCACCCTCGTCGTCTACCAAGCCGGCGAGATCTTTAGCGGCACCCGTCAACTCCCCCACGTGTACGAAGAGCTGGCCTGGTCCGTATGGAACTTTTCATCGTGACTTTTTTTTAAAACTGTTAATTAATTATAACCAGCCTTTTTTAATATTTGAAGTTGTGTGCGCTGTATCGCACGTAGAAATTCAAAAGCGCGACCATAATCTTTTTTAGGTAACTTTTCTTGTATCTCCTTTGATTTTCATCATGTTGTTATTTTTTTAATATTCCGCAAATTTGTCTTTAGTCTTATCTTTTGTAGTTTTGTTATATAGCCGTTCTTTTTCATCGCGTATCAGTTTTCTTCCTCTGCTATATTTGTTAACTCCTGCCTTTGCCCTTGTTTTAAATTAATGCTTGTTTGTGTGTAATCAAACTTCCGTGTCTGCTCTATGAGTCCGTTGGTCAGGCCCACACATCACCACGCGTGCAACCCCGCACGGGTGGACCGACTTGCAAATAATTTTGAAATGTGCCACTTCGAGGCCTTTCAGGTGTCGCAGGCCGAAGCGTAAAGTGGAAGCCTGCGAGTCTGCCACACGTCGATGTTGGATCGACGGGGCCTCACCCGAAGTGTGTGACACATAGTAACCTGCTATTCGCTGAGAACATGGCATTGGTGGGTAACTGAAATGACAAATTACAGCTCATGATTACTAAACTGTGCCCACAGAAAGCAAAAGAGTAGGGACGAGAACTAATGTGCAAAAACAAAAAGTAAGGTGCAACAGTCTCTGCAGAAAACTCCGCTTTGCGATAGGAGGCGATGCGCTGGAAGTTGTAAAGTGATATGACGACTTACAACAGGAAGTATGTGCAGAACCGAACCATGAGAGCAAAATACCTAGACTAATAAAGATTCTTCTATCTATTTACCTAAATAAAGATTCTAAAGCCCATTCAGCAGGCATTATGAAGTCATGACTAGTTGTCTATCACTATTCTACAACAGGAATGTATATAACAGCTGCATTTTACGGTTAATTATCTGCGGAGCAAAAACGTGGAGCCCAGCCAAAAAAGCTTCAAATTCAATTCAGAATGACGCAGCAAGCAGTGGATAGGGAAATGACATGTGAACCTTAATACCCCTGTCACACATGGCGCCCTATAAGCGCACCCAGAGCATTTACGCTCAGGAACGGTTATTTCGGCGGTTTGCTGCAACACTAGAAACTGAAGGGTACTTTGGAAATATCAGTGGTAATTATTTTGCAGTGTCAAATATTTTACAGCGAAAGCTGTTATGAGATCACTTTTCGGGTCACGCGCAGTTGTTGTCCGCCGCTGCCACCGGTGTCTGTAACCACAGCGCGTAAATTAGAAAAAAAAAAAAAACTTTGCACCAATGACACAGTGGAGCTCGAACCCGAGTCCGCCGGGTGCCAACCCAATCTTTTACCACTGGGTTACGCAAAGTTTTTTCTCTTTATTGCCTTCTTGACTACAGGTCAAGCTAAAGAGACAAACACCATCACACATGTTTCATGTGTGATAACGCATCAAACAAAGATATTACATCTTCAACACTGTCCGTAGTCTTATACATATCTCGCACTTTTATAACAGCTTCTACAAAACACTCATTTACAGATAGAACTCTCACATCACAGTGTCTGTGCGATAGCATACTACGCCTAACCGAATGAAGACGAAGTAAAAGTATAACATCCAAAATTTGCACAGAACTGTACAAGGCAAAAATAAAAATGAATTCCATATGGAGTAAGAGATAAATCTTTCTTTATTGTGTTCTGTAAATGTCCCAAAAGAAAATAGCATTCTTACAATCAATAAACACATGTTCAATGATCTCAGGTTTGTTACACAGAAAACAGCTGCTTCCCCATGGAACATACATCCCTCTCTCTTCAAGCCACGTTTTTACTGGCAGTGTTCCCGTATGAACTTTAAAGAAGGCTTTCACATTGGTTGGTGTAAACATGTTTTTCACTCGCTTTAGTACGTCATGTCCGTATAATTTTTCCTACTTTGAACGGTAAAGGGGCACAAGAAAAACATTATGTATTAACTCTTTCATAAGGCGGTTTCTTTTCACATTAGTTAGGTAATCTTTCGAAAGCCTTGCCCTTAAGAAACGATAAGAGAACACAATTTCGCGCGAAAACGGTGACAAGGTGTGTCGTTCTCCCCTGTCTGAAGACACAAAGAATTCAGGTATGTGGTGTAACAGCGTTTTTTGAAATAAAGTACACAAAAAAGAGTCTCTCTGGTCTCTAATGAGCAGGAAACGTGATATTACTTGGTTAAAAAACAGATGGCACAAAGACAGCCCTCCTTGCTTAACACGCCGAAACAAGTTCGTTCTAGATGTTCGCTACCAAGTAGATCTCCAGATGAACTTGGCGAATATCCTACGTAATTTTATGAGCCAGAAACACGTTACATACAGCTGACCAAGATAAAATTGATAAGTCACGACCACCCCATCCTTAGGCTTTTGCGCGCAGTTCTTCAGCCTTTTCAAGCCTAAGCGCTTCACTGCTTGTAATTTGTTCTCAAACTCCTCTTAGGCAGGCATGACCTAAACTAATGGCACAGTGGGGCTCAAACCCGAGTCTACTGGGTGCCAGCCCAGTACTCAACCACTGAGCTACAGCGGTGCTTTTTTTCTATTTAATGCATGGTCTCATCACCAGTGCCTGTGACTTGTTGTCAAACTTGCCGTAGGCGGGCTTGATGTCGGGAAAGCAATCGCGTTAAAACGACTTATAAAGCATTTTAAAACCGCTAAAAAACAACGAGTGGTCGCACATTGCGAATAGCGTAGCGAGTGGGCCATCCAATACTCCAAACCATTCCGAAGGCTTGATCTTGTTCCCTTTTAACTGTGGCGCATACCCACTTGAGCCATAAGTCCTCATCGTCATCAGCCGCTACATGGACAATTGGCACAAAATTCCTTGCAAGTGTTTAGTGGATACCAGGCTTCTCAGAAGAATGACGAAAAAAAGCATAGCGAATCCCGTGCTACAGCCCAAAAGTTTATTATTTTTTTCCTAGTGGCGACCAAGGAAGTGCGCTTGCAGTAGTTACCTAGTGAAAGCTTATAAAAGGTTCTGAAAGGCCGCTTTTTTAGCTTTCGCTGTGACTGTGCTGCGCCTGCCGCGCAGGCTTTTTGCTTTTTTTTATTATTTTGGTGCCCGTGTATTATCGTCGGACCGCGTTGTCTTCGTGGAAATAGCATCAATGGCACACGCCATCGCAAACGGCTAAAGAACGACTCACCCTACACATCTACAACGGCACTTGGAAGTAAACAACGCGACGGCCACAGTGGTTGCACAGAATATGCTGCCGCATGCCTCTACTGGACGCGGCTGAAGTCTAACCGAGGGTGAGCATAGCGTGCGTGGTTTTTTTGCTGCATTATGACTTTTTTATTATGTAACAATACTCCTTTAGTGAAAACATTGGTTTAAAAGTAGTATGAGGGCCGCTTAGTATAAAGCCACTAGTACCGAGGCTACACACTTGGTTGCAGCGAAGTTAGGTTCGGACAACACTTGCCAGCAAGTGTACTTTGCAGCGAGTCACACTAAACTTTCTACTGTTACAGCGCGTAAATGACATTCGCAGTGAAGTGTACTCGCCTAAAGTTCACTTAGGTTGTCACGTGGGACAGGCATATAAGAGACAGCAAGATATTGGCATGGGCCAGGAAAGAAATGGGGTTTAAGGTTTCCATAAAATAGTTTGACAATTGGGGCCCAAGACATTGGGTCTCCAAGTTGCGTTGCGTTGAGTGCATTTGTGTTTGGAGGATCAAAATAGTTTGGAAATTGAGTCAAGCGAAGGCTGCGTTGGAACAAATGCATGGGGCGCCATACGTGGTCAAATTTGAAGATGTGAGACGCAGGCCATGGCCTCTGAGATTACGGGCGCGCGCGGCGTGGTTCTCTCCGGCCATAGAGTTTCATACAATAATGCCTCTTGTATGAAACTCTATGTCTCCGGCCATCCCAATCGCCACGCTCCCCAGCAAAACCAGCGAGTCTCGCTTCACGCACCCGGCTACCACTAGAGAGCGTGTTTAATATGGGTTCCTCGAGCAGCGAATACTACGGCAGAAAGCATAGGACGCGGAATTTCAGCGTGCGTATAGTTTTCTTTCCTCGCATGTGAGCAAAAATCACCGACAAACAGTCTAGCTGCACTGAAGGCAACTATTTTTTGCTGTTACTGCTTTTATTTCGGTCCATTTGGTGATTAAAAGCATGGCAACTGCTGAATTTTTCGTATATAGATCATTGCAAGGAGGTATTGTTTCGTCTTTGACCGAAGCATTCTAGCGTTCCCCCTTTCTGGAGACGCATATGTGGATGGAAATTAGCCTAATTATCATCGATGAATTACATTGCCCTCACATCTGTAGAGATCGTTTTACTATTTCATCGCGTACCGATATTTCTCAGGGGGTCAACCGAATACCACTTACGCTCTAGATAAATAAGTGTCGTGATCGTGCCGCTTGTTATTGTGATAAGCAATTTTACCGGAATATTGTGAAAAGCGACAATTAGCCAACCTAAATTCACTCCCCACGTCCTTTACAGAGAAAGTGCTTGAGTTATCATCGTGCCCTTTTTTCGTCATCTGTATTTTGGTCATGCTTGGTAGCACAATGAAAATATCAATATCGTGCTCAATTACAGTAATCTCGACTGCATCAAAATCAACAGGTCGCGCATGCAACCCGATGGCGTTTTTTTAGAAAATGAAGTAATCGTCATTGTAAAATACTGGAGAATAAAAAGTGTGAATTGCCACTGCTGTGTAACGCGCAGTGTTTCATACCAGATACACAAAAGTGAACGCGTGCGGCGTTCTTCTTCAACAAGCAAAACATCTTAAGGTTCGTTCTTACATTCCCCAACATATTCTCTGAACACTGTAGAACTCAAGGTGCGAACGGGCGACCATAAGTGACCAAAGCGCACCTGTAACCAGCCCGTGGTCATCGCAGAGCCGGTGACGTTCAGTCTAGACCTAGTCTAGAACTCCTCCATGTCTCCTGCTTCTGCGGCGCCCCGGGGGTGGTTGGAAAGAGAAACTGGGGAAGCCTCGCGAGCGAATGCGAAGTGTTGTACGCTTTGAGGGCGCGGCTTTCGCGCCAGACTTGATGGCATCGGCACATTGCGAATGGAAAGCAAGACAGTTATTGATGCTGAGCGCCGAGTTTGGTCGGCGCAGCGACCGTTCCCCTCCAGGGGGTGTTATTTTGTAACGCGCTCAAGCTGTGGCGTTAGCGTGGTTAACTTGCGTGCATGCGTTGCTGGCAACCTGCAACTCTACAGCGAAATAAGAACCCTATTTGAAAATAAAGCACCCCAGCAGTGACTTTGCCTCTCGCACTCCTTGACCCGGCATTCCCAAACGAAAACAAAGTCATAGACAAGCGCGTAGCCATTTTTTTATCGCCAAATGGAAGCTTAGCCGTCAGCACGGCAGCCTTTTCGACTGAAAGAACAAGCTCCACGGTGCGGAGAAAAGAGCAGCCCAATAAATAATAATAATGATAGATTGCTTCAGGGGCATGTTCACTGCTAGTACGCCTTTTGGCGTACCTCTGTATGCCAGGGAATGAAAGGAGACCAACATTTATAGTTTAAAATTTTAGCATAAAACGGTTTTAGAGATGAACCGGATGCTACATTAAAGTAATAGATTTACTGCAGATATTTGCAATGCTACGTTGCAAGGGACATAATTTCTTGTTGATGGCTTTGGTGAAACTATAAGCGTTCGAACTGAAATCCTTGCTAAAAGCCTACTGTAGGGCTGTCTGGCAAACAAAAAGGAGACAGAAAAGTAAGTGAAGCATAACAAACAAAGTATCACAGGCGTATATGTTCATAGCTAGAAATATAAGTGGCATTCTGAATACGTTTACTAAGAGCCCTTCCTGTTGGGAAGTGCAGGAGCGCACGTTTCCTGAGGCGCTGCATACGTCTGCGGCACGAGGCAGGATAGAAGAATAGCGGCCCGCTGTGCCACGAACCACTGTGGCCCCGTTTACAAACATTGATCTACCATGCATTGTCTATCAACTCTATATTTCATGTTGTAAAAGAACCCCTAGAAATTGCGGTTGTATGCTTTAGCAGATCTATTAGGGCACCTAAGAGAGCACAGGCTGAATGTCCTATCGAACTCAGTAGATACAAACAATCACAGTATATCCACAGAGTACGCGGTGATGAGTGGGAAAAAGCGTCCGTCCCTGCGTCCATCCGTGCATCTTTCTGTGCGTTCTTCAGTTGGTGCGTGCGTGCATGCGTCCGTCCGTGCTTTCGTCTGTCTGTCTGTCTGTCTGTCTGTCTGTCTGTCTGTCTGTCTGTCTGTCTGTCTGTCTGTCTGTCTAGTGACGAGCACGAGCCGCCACGTGCCAATATCCCGCCAATATCCCCTCTCAACTGCAGTTTGTATGTACTTCTATGAGAAAGCGCTATCAATTATACTGTTCGGGGCATAGTGCCGGTTACGCTTGACGCGGGACACGGTGAGAATAAGAGAAGCTTTGCTCCTAAAGTAGCGTGTGTACGGTTAGTGGTACGGGTCACATACGTTACTGCGCATGCGCAGTTCGATTCTACTATCCCGGTAAGCCCGATATTCCGCTAAGCCTAGCAACATACACCTGTCTAATGAAGATGGCTGCAACTGGATTGCATCGGTTGTCCTTTTACGATAAAGTGAGCAACTACGTTTCACAGCACGAAACCTTGTCATTCCTGAAAATAAACAACTATTTTCAGTTTGGTGCAAATATACCCAAGTTTATTTGTACCAGTTGGTGAAGAGGGTGAAAGCCATTTTGGGATGATTTCGATGGGCAGAAAGACGAAATAAACTATAGGTTTTGTACACTTATATACCACATGTTCCCTACAGCAAAATAAATTTAACCACGCAAATACCCGCAGAGCTTTACGGACCCTACAGATGTGGTGTGTAATGAAGCATAGCCATCTGCAAGTCGTCCTCCTGGTTTTAGGATCTGCTTGTTGCTCTGCGCATGGTAAGCTGCCCATTTCAATATATATTGCACTTATTATGACTCATCTGTCTGCAGGTTTATAACAAGCTGCTTAAGGTAGAACAAAAATACATATCAATAAAGCCTATTTCTTTGTTGGAAGTTCTGCTTAAAGTACACGGCTCTCATCTCGTCTCAGACAGCAGGCTCTTGTTACGGAATTTAGTCCTTAAAGAGCCAGGAGTGGGTGAAAGGAACAAGGGCACGTCATTTGTTCGAACGTATTGTTAACAAACTTTACCAATCCCATATCCCCACCCCTAAAAAAACACTGTGTAAAATCTTATATGTAACGTGCAAACATATCGTTCAAGACAATAAAAAATATAGGAAAAACATATGTGCGGTCAGCGTTCTTAAGACCCCTGTTGCTGTATTACTTCTATATTTGACACACAGAGAAAACTCACTATCTGTGGTAATTTTCCTTCCAAACTAGACCTTTCAGGCAACTTCTGCGTTTGTAGAATTTCAGCAACGTGACCAGGATGTCCTCAAAACATTTGCAAGACCAGTGCTGCTTTGAATAGTCCATCAATATTACGGCGTTCTCAGAGCTCTATATGATGGCTTAGTGCAAACATTCATATGAACTTACCAAGAAAACGTCACAGCTATCACTTATGAATTGTGAAATCAGCTTTTCACTTGCAGTTATACGTCAAAGCACAAATTTGTTGCTGCCGAAGGCGTAAATTTGAACATTTTTCACTAAGTTTACAGGGACAGCTAGCGAGCCACTCTATGGAATTACAGTGTAACTTATAGCGAGGCGGTAGCGTTAAATAGGGCTGGTAGTGAAATTTACGGTGTTGGTGCCGGCGAAGTTGCCCGTGGCAAAATAATCACAATGTATGCGAACAATAACTGACCAAGCCGGATTTAAAACAAGGCATTCTGCGTGGCAGTGATGTTTTCTACCGCGTTGTTACGAAAGTTTTTATAATTGATTTGGGAAGAAGCCTATGGAGGCATCGTGCAGTGAAGGCGTCTGGCTTCCACCGCTGTGGCGCAGCAGTTCGATGTTTGGCTGCTCACCAGAAAGTCGCTCGTTCGATCGCAACCACAGCAGCGGCATTTATACGGCGGCGAAATGTTTCAGGCCATGCATTTCAATTTTTATGCATGTGAAATAACACAAAGTAGTCTAAGAAGTGTTCCGGTAAGTTCTGCAGACCTCCACTAGGTGTGTTTTAGCACCTAGGTTTCTCTTTGACTCTATGTACGATTATTGTGTACAATAAAAGATTCTTGGACGTTTACGTCCAAAATCCAAGACATAATTATGAGAGATGCCACACTGCTGGGTTCTGAAAATTCTTACAACCTCGTCTTCTTTAAAGTGCACCAAAAACTAAAGACACTGGTCTCTCCCACTCCCCCTGAATCAAAACATGGCCACCCTGGTAGGTATAAGTGTTGACGAGCTTCTGGTCATCTGTCTATCGCCTAAACGTATACATTGATGAGTCTTATAAAGAAATGTGTGGCAGGCATGTATATAAACAGCAATCTTCGCGCAATACGTGTTTTTTAACGAGTTAGGGGCTCAAAGCTACCCACCCAATAAATAGGGCTCCGGCTTGACTGATTTTCTCCCGCAAAAAAATCAACAAAGTGCACAGCTACGTAGCCGTGCGTATGGCCTTACAAGTGCAAAGTGGGAACTTCGTTACTCACAAACTAGATAGTTTGCCATGTCGCTCAGTTTTATGGCGTAGTTGGTAGTTTCTAATTTCTCCGCTGGCGGTGCCGTAGGAGACTTCTTAACGGCCAATACGAAGCCGACACACGCGCCTTCCTTCACAGTATGATGAAGGTGTTCAACGAGAAGAAAAGCATGGCAACCAAAAAAGAAGGCGCTGTTTATTGAGCACGGAAAAAGATAGTGTTTCACAATAATTGCCAAGCTCCAGCGTCCTCAGCTTTTTGGCGCTGCGATGCATAGCCATTGTGAAACGGTTTTCAAGGCAAATCGATGAGCTTAGAAGTAGAGTGTTGATATAGATTTATACTTTTCAGATTTCCAGGAGTGGAACAGGTCAGAGCTAAAAACTGTCAGTGAAAGGTCAGCACCTGGAGGAAGATCCCCGGTAAGAAAATAAGAAATGGTTTTGACTACATGTGGTGAACAACGCTTTTGCGTACTTCAAGGCAAATAGTTAATTTAGTCTTATTTTCAGCGCGTACAGCTACGTCCTTTTTTTGTTGCCTTTGTCGCAGTCATTATTTTTTTCACAAACTAGCGTCCGACTAAACATTGATTTCTCACCAGGGTGTCTATGCTGTGCAGATATAAAAAACGAAAATCAGCAGATGCAGCCCTGTCATAGCGAGTGACGAAAAATTTTATTATGAGTTTTATGGTGTTGAAAGAGCTGTAAAAGTAGAGTTTCCATAAAAAAAACTACAAATGGCTTTCTCTCTATTCTAATATAGGTTCAGTGTAACTGACACATTTACCCTATTAACTATATTATTCACACCCACACGGTTAAATTGACATCAGAGTGTTATATGAACGCGTTTATTTGTGCGTGCAGAAGCTATGTATATTAACTTAGCATTACCTGCCTAAAAAGCCAAAAAATTACGAAACATTTTACATGTGCAATTTGCAGCCCTACAATTATTGGCATGTCCGAAGACAATTGCACACAAAACATGCAAAAAGACGCACAAACGCAAGTCAAGGGTATTCACCCCCCCCCCCCCCCCAGAAGTTTGTCGCTGCGCCCATGCCAACACTGTCATTTCTATAGTTTTGGGGCAAAACCATGCATCTTTATTGGCATCGAGATCTTGATGTGGCGCCCTCTCGCGAGGAACGTCAGTTTGTGGACGCCGCTTTCAACCGTGCTGCAGCAGCCGCTGCTCCTGTGCGTGGATCGTCTGCTTCGGGTAGGAACTTTGTCGAGCCTCGCGAGGGTCAACTAACGCCTACAACGAATGGTCTCGCGAGTGAAATTATGAAATTTGTTTTAGTTGCAGCCCGATCAACAGGGCCATGAAACCTCCCAAATGGCCGATAAGCACGTCAATGCCGCCTACCGCTTTACTGGTCACAAAGTGATTCAATGTGTGAGTGTTCTCAATCGTCATCTGCAGTTTCCACAGTGCGGTAATAATTAGTTTGGGTGTTTTGAAATTTCAACGAGCGTGCCTTTTTCGAGCATCTATAAGTATGTAAATACAACAAGCGAAACGTCGCGGTATTTCGGCTACTTAGAAGTGTGGCGGTTTGGGCTAGTCGGTATGATATCACGATAGTCCTAGCGCGATAACAGAACGACGACAAAGGAATAGTTCAGTGCTCGTCTCTTCCTTGTACCTTTGCCGTCATTCTGTTCTCGCGCTATATTTATCGTCGTCTCAGTGACGGCGCGGTGGCCACGTTAGGCCACGTTATTGAATGCAGGCCACGTTATTGAATGTGCGCAGCCGATGCCGTCAATGAAGATCACATCACCGTCATGGCCTTGGTCCTAAAAACACATGGGCTTGTGAATCTGCCACACAACATCCCGTGGCCATCGCGGGCAGCACAATAAAGTGATTATGAAAAGGGGAAAAGGAATAAATAAGCGCAGTTCCGTTACTGCCTCTCTCACTGGAGGGCACCTCCACAGTTTGGCGCAGGGAATGGGGGAAAGAGAATTAAAGAAACAGAAGAAAATAGGTAGAAATAGCATTCACTCCACCTCACATAGCGCACGACCGAACAACCGCGAGGATCGTTAACCATCCAGAAAAGCCGCCGAGAAGGCCGGGGAGATAAATCACCGAAAAAGAAGATGATGAGCCGAAGAGGCGCATGAAATGAAAGGAGCGCGCGAAACACTCGCATAAGCACGCAGCACAAGCACAAGAAAAAACAACAAATGTTTCAGTTCAACGAAAAATTAAAAAAAAAGGTTCAGTTGAACTCGCAGATTAGTGTCCTGTTGGCCTCGATTAAGTAATTCAGTGGGTGCACAGAACACTGGACAGGGTACGTAGCCCAAGCACGGGAAAAAAAGGTTCAGTTCAGCCAAAGAAAATAAGGGGAGAAAATAGAAAGTTTTGCTGAACACACACATTAGAGTTTCGATGAACTCAATGTCGTGATCCAGTCGTCTTCATTCACCGAGACGATTGCTTCATGCGCAGCGATAGCCACAACACACAGACCACGAACCGGAGAATCAGGCGGCAGGAACACAATCACAGCGCGGATAGCAGCAACAAGTGCAGTAATCACCGCGTCCTTCGGATCACCCTCGCAGGCGGCGTTATTCAGAGGAGAAGGCGATGGGGCACTCGTGCTCGCAGAAGCTGTAGGCGCACTGGTAGGAGGGCGAGGGGGAGATGCTAACGCCGATCGATGACTGGAGGCGACAACGTCCCGAAAGGAGCGGCCCTGGACGATTGCCGCGCTGCCTGGCTGGTCGATGTTGTTAACAGCGAGTATCGCAGCTTGGGCTAGTTGGTATGGCATGACGATAGTTATAGCGCGAGAACAAAACGACTACACAGAGACAAGAAGGACACGAAAGACACGAGCGCTAACTAGCGCTTGTGTCTTTCGTGTAACAGTGGTTCTGGCCTTCTCCAGCACTTGCCGGCGCGTCATGGGGCCATCTGAAGAGTCGATGATGACGGCGGCCTTGCGCTGAATTTGCCAGGAAGGGCAGCGCAGCTCGTTATCCGGATGTGCACTGCTGCAGTTAATGCAGCGAGGGTGCTCCGCAGGGCACGGTGCTTTCGCGTGGCTGCCGCCGCAGCGGAGGCAGTGTTGGTCCCGCGAACAGGTCGTGGTGGCGTGGCCGAAATGGCCGCAGCGGGCGCACTGAAGGGGCCGCGGCAGCCGAGGGCGCACCGGCCTCTGAAGCTTGAAGAAGGCCACCACCAGCAGCACCGTGATCCGCTGAAACGTGAGCGTGAGGCGCCTGCCTCGTCGGACGCAAGAGATGACCGGGACGGCTGCTTCGAGGTCGCAAAATTTGTTACTTACTTATACAACCGATCATTTATAGTTCCCATAGACCACCACTCTCTTTGCTGGCTCGCCTCCTTGCAAGATCCCACAGGTTATCTAGCTCGCTGGGCACTTCGCCTCCAAGAGTATTGTATCCTTACACCATAGTGTATGAGTTAGAAAAACTGCGCAAAGAAATAGATTGCCTGACACGTCACCCTGTGGCCGACGGAAACTCTACGAGCCGCGATTTCGTTGACTGCGTCGTTTCCATCTCCCAGCTGCTTCCTCTCTGTGACGAGCAGCGTCGCGATCTGTATATGAGTCACTTAATACAACAGTTCAAATTTTCACCTCAAAAGAATTCTGTTCGCATGGTAACCTTCAAGGACCACAATTTATATCGGCGTAATTTATTGTCCTCCGGTCCCGACCTATTTCCGGTCATACCAAAACACCTGCGCTCTACAGACCTCCGCGAGCTTCATGATGCGCGAATTGCGGGTCACCTTGGTGTCCCTTATATCACCTTATATCACAATGTGCGCTGCGGCTTCTACTTGCCTCGCCTTTCGCACTCCGCACGTCGATACGTCAACGCCCGCGGAATTACCCAGTGGCGGAAGAAGCCATCAGGACTTCCTGCCGCGTATCTTTAGTCCATCAACATCCCATCGGAGCCTTTTTTTTCGTATCGGTTTAGACCTTTCGGTTTCTTCCCAACATACATGCACCTCCGGAAACAAGTGGCTCGTTGTCGCTACAGAATACACGATTCGCTATGCAGTTACACGAGCCATGACAACAAGCTGCGCTACAGACGTCACAAATTTTCTACTACGCGATCTTATTTCAGTGCATAGAGTCCTGCGGCAACTGCTGACAGACCGAGGGCGTACGTTCATTTCTGAAGTGGTTGACGACATCCGGCGTTCCTGCTCCACTCAACGTAAACTGACGACATCATACTGTCCCTACACAAACGGACCCACAGAACGCTTAAACCGCACCCTGACGGATGTAGATGATTGCTTGCACTCTAATCTTTGTCGGCTGACTAAGCGAACTCTTCGCTGCGCGGTAACTATAGCAGCTGGGTCGCGCGCAGGAGCCACGAAAAGGAGCGAGTCGATTCAATGGTGACAGTTTCAAGGCTGGTTTTTTGAAGATGACTAGAAAGTTGGAAAGAAAAGAGAGAGGCAGAATAGGAAGAAGGAAAGATCAGAGTCTGTCCAACGAAGGCTACAGTGGGAATGATGTGGGAGAAACCCCCATCGCTCCCTTGGGCTTTGTGTTTACGGCCCTCCTCTGGACCCGTGAAATTGGCCGGCGATGATGAACGCCTTCTGCGGCATCAGTACGACGGGGAGGCAAGACAATCCCTTCGGTATTCCTAACATCCTCCCCCGCAATAAGCACATGCTCATTTCTTGTTGTCTTTGTCTCATGGTGGCTGCTTAGGCGCTCAGATAAGCGGGTACAAGGCCTGCACTGGTCGTTGAAGTTTCCTTTTGTTAGGCAGAACTATTTGTGGTCAAGAAGAAATTATGCAGGTGTCAATAGCACAAGCTCCCCCGTGACCATACAGACGAATGTTGAAGGACGGAAATTACCCAAGCATCTCTGTGCGTTAGAACTTTGAAGAGGCTGTCGCATTCGAAATCGCAAGCCTGTGTTCTTAGAATTGTTATTTTCCTGAACTCAGAAAACCGCCGGCGCTATTGGTTCCATCTGTTTTGCACATATGAAGACATCTTTTTGTCCCATGTTGCACCGCGTACCCAGAGGCCCTGAAACATCATATTCGCGGTGATAGTGGGCGCGAGGAGACCATGCGGGTCGAAAATGAGTGCTGAGGACTGTAGTAAAAATCGTCTTGTGTCCTGCCGACTTGCCAAGAATCCACGCATGGCGGACATTTCAAAAACAAACTCATCTGTGTCGGGCCTCTATTCTACACCAACAATCGTTATAGGGCCCAACTCCGGTAGAACCTTCAGGTCAGTCTTAGTCTCAGCAAACGATGCTAATAAAACTGGATTATTCAATCGCTTTTCTCTCATGTCCGTGCCTCCCATTTGCAGTATAAACTTCGCGTTCTTGCGTATTTTCTCCAACTCTTTTACACTTTCAGCACCAGTAACGAAGTCATTGTCACTCAGGATTTTCGCGGTGTGGGGAAAATCGCTCTTCGTCACTTTTCAAATTATGACATAGGGTGGCTGCGAGAAGTAAGAGGCTGCGCGTAGTGTCGAATGCTACCCTTGTTAATCCGTATTTTTTGATTGAGGTAGCATTTCACCTTGCTTTGGTGTACCCTGATAACGCAGAAGCGGAGGGTATCGCAATTCGTCTCAGCCAGCACAATTTGAAGAAAATTCTTTACTGTGTCAGACATTATGGCCACATTGTGCACTCGAAATTTAATTAGAATGTCTGATAAACTTGGATTTAGCTCAGGTCCTGCGCAGAGAATGTCGTTGAACGATAGCTTCCTTGCTACTTTGGGGACGCATAAAAATACGACCCTCAACTTATTTATTTCGCTACCTGGCCGGGCAACTTCTCGCCGCGTCATGTAATAAATAGGCGACTGCCGGTACTCACCTAGTTCGTTGGCTCTTCAGCGTGTCAGACTTGAAGGTAGTTCCGGGTTGCCTGGTGATAGCTGCGGATTAGTTCGTCATTTCACAGTAGTTTCGCAAAGGGTGAGTGAAGCCTGTGTGATGTCGTTTTTTTATTGTCGGTCAGCTGTGACTTGTTCTTTCTCTATAGAAGCCTGACTTCGTATACACTGTTCTTGTAGAGCATGGTGTCCGCAAATGCCCATATAACGTCGTCGTTTTCAGTGGTCAGCGGTGCATAATCGATAATGTCAAGGTGTTGCAGTTCCCAGAATGGTCTAAGTTGACGAAAAACATCACTTGGTTCCTGGTTGACGCTGAAGCGCATCATGCCGACGCTCGTCAGTTGCGTTGAGGCAGACAATGTTGTTTCTGTGCCCTGCAGCACCAATCCAAACACATTCTCTGTGGCTACGAGTCTAACGTTGGAGCGTTTGACACTACCTGTGGTGATGTCCCAGTAGCAATAAGCTCCAAAAAACAGCTCAATTCCAACACCAGGCTGGTAACCGTCAGGTACTTCCTCAGCAAGTTTGAGGCCCTGTTCCTGTGCGAGGGGGGTAACGCGCTCGTCTGGTGGTTGCAGCAGGTCTGCGCTGATCTCGGGTATCTGGAGTGCTTCAACGTGGACTCTGGTGTTGTCGCGACAGTTCTTGAGCCAGCATTATACCCGACGACAGCATCTTTGCTCCAATGGCCTCTGGCTTCCGAAGACAAAGATTGTCACTTCTTCTCTCCTATGACGAGGAGCTTTAGACGACGGGAAACCTCCTCTAGTACGAATGTTCTCTGGCGGCCACCATCGAACCGCCTTCGCGCCGAAGCAGTCTTACTTTTTCCTTCTGCGAACGCTCAAGGCGTTTGTAGAAGTACCCGAGCCTTTTCTTGACTTCTTTCCACTTGTATCTGTTACTGGAGTGTGGCGACGGCTACTGAATACTTTAACTTGAGGGAAGCTGGGCTGCTCTTTGGTTGAGCTCACAGACGCCCGTTGTGTGCAGCACCCAACATTTCGCACACTTGAGCCTTCTCGATGTTCGGCACTCGGCGGCGCGGTGATTTCTTTTCGCACCCTTGTAACAGCCCCGCTTTTTCGACATCACCGCTTTTTTCTTGTCTATAAGAATGAGAGCGATACCGCTTTCCGCGGTGTGAGCTTCTTGATAAAAAATATGCAGTGCACCTCTCCTCCAGTGACCGCTCAAGCAGACGCACACGATGTTTGACGGCGGTCTCTACTGACTGGCACTTTCTGTTTCCTAGCGGCGTCAAGCACCGGTCATACTGCTCGCTAGGCTCACTCTCTCTCGACTCTCTGCCTCCACCTTCAAAAGCTTTAGGATTTCCTGAAGGACATCTTCAGGAACGGCTTCTGATATTTTATCCTGTAGTACTCGAGGCAGAGCATATTTGGGATGCTATTTCTGACAACTGTCAGTAAAAGAACGGCGTATGTGCTTGAAGCCACACCCCTTGCCTCGAGACTGCGGACACCCGTCTGAAGTTCATCAGAGAGTGTCCTCAGCCACTCAGTATCCTTAAGATAGTGCACTGGGCGGACCTAAAACAAACGCGATATGTGCTCCTAAACGATGACCTCGTCCTTGCAAAATCTTTCGACGAATGTTTTCACAGGAATTTCGTAGTTCTGTTCACTGATGGGAAGTCCGTCAATAGCAGCCACAGCCTTTCTGGTCAGATAGCTGGTCAGATACTGGAACTCTTCGATGGTATGGAGCACCGAATTTTTATTATTCTTACACTCGGACTGGTTTCAGAATCTGGTCAATGAGCGCAGCTCTTCATTGCACTTCGGCATCTCCAGCTTCAGAAGTTTGGTTGTGACAGCAAGTGAAGAGCCAGGAGTACCACTGTGCTCTAAACGAAACCAAGATGTACTGCTTGTTTCGAATCGTTAGTTCCTCATGTGGTACTTGACCTTGTTTCACTTGAGGCTTTGCTCTCCAGAGCTCGATTGATTTTGTTGTTCATGGTCGTGATTTTTCTTTTGTAGACAATGCATTCGTTGAGCGCGGCATCGAGTTCTTGTAGCTCTTTTTCTTGTTGACTGTCTTTAGTTCATTCGCTTGCTCTATAAAATTTTCAAAATTTTTTCGAGCTCACCGATTGCTGTGGCTCGCGCTTGCATCAAAATGCTGCTGTCTACAATGATGGCGTAGATGGTCTGTTCAAGAGTGGCTTGCTTTTCCTGCAGACGTTCCAGAGTGATTTTGATGTTAACGTGCAAAGTAATCACGAATTTTGGCGCCAGAAATTGTAGATGATTACTTACGCTCTAATCTTCGTCGGCTGACTCTAATTAGAAAGCAAATTCTTCACTTCGCGCTAACTATAGCAGAGAAGCTAGGTGGTTCACGCAGGAGCCACGAAATGGAGTGACTCGACTCATTGGTTACAATCTCAAGACTAGTTTATTGAAGATGACTAGAAAGTTGCAAAGAAAAGAGAGAGGTACAATGAGAAAATGCTTTGAAAGATCGGAACCAGTCCAAACGAAGGCTACTGTTGGAATGGTGGGGCGAACCCCCTTCGCTCCCCTCGGCTATGAGTTGGTAGCCCTCGTCTCGATCAGTAGAATGGGGCGGCGAAGATGAACGTCTTCGACGGCGTCGGTATGGCGGGGAGGCAGGACAAATCCTTCGGCGTTCTTAACAACAAACATGCTATCAAAATACGTCTCGGCCGATCATCGTGACTGGAACATTGTACTACCCTACGTGACGTTCGCGTACAATTCCTCCCGGTATGACACTGCTGGGCACTCATCAATTTGCCTTTTGTTTGGACGCGAACCAATATTGCTGTTGGGCACGCTCTTGGCGGCTGCTGTGCAGTCTGCCTTTGAATATGGACGAGACGCTATAGCTCGCGCTGATCATGTTCATCAGTTTACTCGCTGCAGATTAAAGGCTTCCCTAGACACGCAGAAGCGTTGTTACGACGAGTTGCATCACGGCGAACACTGTCCGACTGGTTCCCTTGTTCTTCTTTGGTCCCCTACGTAACATGCAGGCATTACAGAGAACCTCCTTTTTGTTTCACGGGCACATACCGCATGCTTCGGCGAGTGACAGACGCTACATACGAATTGTTCATGATGATCCCTCAACATCTTCTGCTCTGGTGTCCAGGGACGTCGACCACGTATCAGGGCTTAAGCGCTAATACACTCCTCCTGCTGTGGCTCTGTAGGCGCGCCCGGTCGTCGCTTTTGCCACCCGGGGGTTGCGTTCCGTGGTTTTAACTGACGGTAACAGGGCATAGTGGGACAAACCCTGAAATGAGCGTGAGACTGGAAGTGAAGAGGTTGACGTTGTTTGTGAGCCTTGTTGTGGCTACAGATTGTTTGCTTGTATTTCCACATAACAATACCATTACAGTAATCACTGTAATGGTATTACAGTGATTACTGTAATACCAGTAATCACTGTAAGGACAAGTCACGTAAGGACCAGTAATCACTGTAAGGACAAGTCACGCGTGCGCGTGACTTGTCCACGCGTGCGCGTGCGATCACACTAAAAAAGTCGCGTATTCAAAGAAAAAAAAAGGTCTCAAGATTGCGAGGTACCCGTGACGTGTTTTCTTGCCCCATCCATCCCTCTATGTTTAGCGTTCAGCACTTTCGTCAGAACGAAAGAAGAGAGAATACGATTGCCGAGAGCGACAAATCTCCGCTCGTACTGACGCATCGTTAAGATTTTGGCAGCGTTGAATTAGTCAGGCAATATGCTATTTACGTGATTCATTTCAAGGTTACTTGGAAGAGTGTTTTAGGGCCCCTGTAAAACCGACCACCCTTTGTAAAAGGCACCCACGCTATCACGTGCATTCGCTCAGGACCACGTAGTCGGTATTTCGACGGTTCAAAAATACTTCATGCACATAATTGTTCCTGGTGTAAAGTATGCTACTCATTACACAAAATGTCGTCACTCATACAAGCCACATTCAGCTTTATTGAATAATTTTTTTAAATTTATGGAATAAGATCCTACAATAAAAAATACGCACTAAATGGTTTACGTAAATACTCTACGGTGCGGATAGGGCTTTCCCGTTGAGCTCCAAAAGCGAAGCTGAATAGTCACCCAATTTTATAAAAAAAGACAATTGTTTATAGTTGCGTAACGATGTCAAGAGGAACTTGACCATTACCAACCCTCGAAGTGGTAAGCTGAAATAAAGCGCTTGTGCTTGCGAGGATTGTAGCCCAGGGTAATGCTACGTAGACCAAGTTCTACGGATGGCTCTTAATTCAAATTGACAATAACTCTGCGTAACCACAGCATCATTGGGTACACACATGGTGTTTATGAAATTATATGAACAGGACTACAACACAGTTGACGCTTTACCAACATTACGCCTGCAGACGATGCTTTTCCAAAGGATTCCGCAGACCTAGCATAGGTCTGTGGTAGAATACTTGATTGCTACGCAGAATTTTTCTAATCAATTCCTGCCGGGGTCACATATGTTTTTGTGGTCATCGAATGAGCGCTGCCAAGGTAGGCTTTTGTTGACGTTCTCACATCTCTTTCAGCAGTACGTTCTAGGCGTTTCTTGGTAGATATAACCCGTCAATCTTAACGTGTTGCCCTTACCCGCTTACCATGATCAGTGGAATACGGGTATCTGTAAGACGAGTCTCAGAGGTAGGGTTTGAAGTCGGACGCGGTGCGATATTCCGATTATTCATGTTATGACGCGACAGTAAGTTGTCAAACCCTGTTACCCTTCCATACTAATTTTCGTACATCCGCAGTTAGATAGATAGATAAGATAGATAGATAGATAAATAAATAGATAGATAGATAGATAGATAGATAGATAGATAGATAGATAGATAGATAGATAGATAGATAGATAGATAGATAGATAGATAGATAGATAGATAGATAGATAGATAGATAGATATTGTTACGAAGGACGGCGACACCAACACGGTCCCGAAGGCGCCACTGCTTACGAACTCCGCCGGGAAGGTCACCAGTCGTTTGGTAGCGTAGGTTTCTCAGCTCACGACTGCTTCTGCGCAAAGCTGATAGACGAGTGAACGAGACCACAGTGAGTTAAACAAGGTTTATGTACAGCATATATACAGAGGCATTACAATTTCCGCACTGGGGCTGACAGCTTAGAGACCCGAAGAGCCGACCTCTCCTATATGCACCGAGTGGATTCTTTGAGTAACCAAATGTCCAACCAGAAGCGCCGCTGGTCGTGAGGTCAGAATCTTCAAATGGTGTCGCCGCTGGGCCGCGTCATTCTCATCGAATCTGTAGCCGCTGCGCTGCACGTGGCTGCACCCAAGGACGAGTGACGTCGCCCCGCATTGCGTCAGACTCGCAACACAGAAAGTCTCCGATTGCTTCGACGGGCTCGCTGGCTGAGGTGACTCACTGTGCGTGGGTGGCAGAAAGGCACCGCCGCGTGATGACGCCGTTGAGTTGTTCGCGTCAGGCGGGCTTGCGGGCTGGCCTTGACACAGATTGCCTTTTTCAGAGACATGGACATTCGCTGTGGACTCGCAGGCATACCGGCACCCCCGCCACCAGACAATGCGCCCGAAAGACGAGCTGCTTCCACGTGGCTCGGATGTCAGGCACGCTCGTTCGCCAGGTCCCTCCAGGTTCGCTTCCAGGGCCATGGGGAGAATGCAGCTCCAGACTCTGTTCCGGAAACACATTCCATTCTTGAGGACGGATCCCAGCTCCACTGGCTTGGCGCCACAACTTGTCGACCAGCTTCGCTCGTCTCTTCTGACGATCTTTGGTTTCAGCACTTGCCGATGGTTCTGCAACTTGTCAAGAGTGGTTCGACAACAGACAACACACGACACAAGCAAGTGCCCTGGGTCCCCCAACAGAACACCAGACAAAGTATAGTACAATATATATACCTAGCTACGTGTCTATCGGAATGTCGTTCCCTGTATACCAAGAGGCACATATGGGACTCAAGACTCCAAAATAAGAACTCAAATTTTTACACGTACAACAACGTAACGAAATAGAATACAACATAATGTTGGCTCCTTGAGCTCACTCTGGACGAGAGCGCTCAGCTAAGGTCGTGATGAGGACAAACTTTTGCCCCGAATCGCCAGCGAGAAACCGAAAGGTGGAGAAGGTATTAACTTAACGCATGGCGCAATGGGTCTGCATTAGCGTTTAGCTTTCCTTTTTTGTATCGAACGTCAAAGTTGTGCTGTTGGAGTATCATGCTCCACCTTAGTAACCGACCACTTTTAGGTGACATGTTATTTAACCAGGTTAGAGGATAGTGGTCCGTTTCAACAACAAACCTCGAACCGGAGACATAACAAGGTAGCTTTTGAACGGCGCACACGAGGCAAGCGCATTCCTTTTCAAAGGTACTCTATGCCTCTTCCCTGCTGCTAAGTTTTCGACTTAAATACAAAACTTGCCTTTCGTTACCAGCACTGTCTTTCTGGCACAATACAGCTCCCATGCCGTGATCACTCGCGTCGCACTGAATCACAAATCTCTTAGAGAAATCGGGGCCATGAGAACGGCCTTTTCGCTTAGGGCCTGGTTTAGCTGGCAAAACGCATTCTCTTTTTCTGAGTCCCATACTACTTTAACCGGCTCGCATTTTCGAAGTGCGTCAGTTAGAGGGCTGGCCATGCTAGAGTAATTTTGCACGTAATGCTGATAGTATCCAGCCAGGCCCAAGAATGCCCTTATCTCAGATTTTGTGGTTGGTCGTGGATAGTTAGTTCATGATGGTGGCTACCTTAATTTCTGAAGATCTACGCCAGCCACGCCCCACAACGTGCCCCAGGTAAGACACCTCGCCACACCCTAGGTGACATTTAGTAGGTTTCACGGTAAGACCAGCCTCTTTTAACCTGTTCAGCACGACGCGTAAAGGCTCGACATGTTCTTCCCAGCTGTTTGAGAAGATGGCGACATCGTCAGGATACGGCAGAGCGAACTCAGAGAGGCCTTTAAGAACGCGGTCCATTAAGCCTAAAAAACACAAGGGCGCATTTTTCAATCCAAAGCTCAGCTTAAGTGGACGATACGTTCCAAATGGAGAAACGAATGCGGCATAGCGGCTAGCACTCTCCGTAAGGGGCACTTGCCAATACCCTCGCACGAGGTCTAACGTGGAAATATAGCTGGACTGTGACACAGTTTCCACCCTCTCCTCTAGGTTTGGTATCGAGTAAGTGTGGTCTCGAGTTATGGCGTTAAGACGCCGATAATCGATGCATGGCCTCGGATCTTTTCCTCGCACTTGAACCAATATTAGAGGGGATGTATAGTCACTCTGGCACGGTACTATAACACACAACTCCAGCATTTTATCGATCTCCTTTTTCATGATCTGCTTTTGCACAGGGGAACAACGATACGGCTTGCTATGGATTGGCTCCTCACAAGTTAGCTCGATATCGTGTTCAATTACCGTCGTGTTTTCGGGACGGTCTGAAAACACGTCTTCAAACTCGGAAACAATCCTTCTCAGGTCCTCCTTTTGGACTTCACTTAACCTAGGCTCTAGGTTCAACTGCTCCAAGATTACCTCCGATCCCCCGTCGATTACATCACTAGAACTCGAAATGTCTTCTCCCTCTTCCTCTGAAGCATTCAACAGCAGATTTACGACCACTTGACGTTGAACGTATGGTTTCATCAAGTTACTGCGGTAATTTTTGTTCGGCCGCCTACCAAATTTCACTTCATATATGGTATCAGAAAGCTTCAATATTACTTTGGCGGGCCCTTCCCAATGAACCTCAAGATTGTTCTTTTTGGATGGCCGCAGCAGCATTACCTGACTACCAACTTCAAAGGTGCGCTTCTTCGCCGATTTGTCGTAGTACTACTTCGACAACACTTGTGCAGCCTTCATGTGGCTTTCCACAAGATCTTTCGTTTTTCTAAGCCTCTGAAAAAGGTCTAGAAAATATGCAACTACATTAGGGTCCTCATCAAATTCCTCCCAGGACTGTTACGGAGGGCGCCTCTGACGACGTTACGAAGGCCCCACAAATCCCACCGCTGCCACCACTGTTGCGAAGCGCGCCTCCGACGACGTTACGAAGGCGCCACGAATCCCACCGCTGCCACCACTGTTACGGAGCATGCCTCCGACGACGTTACGAAGGGCGCCACGAATCCCACCGCTGCCACCACTGTTACGAAGGACGGCGACGCCTACATGTTCTCGAAGGCGCCACTGCTTCGAACTTACCGGGAAGGTCACCAGCCGTTTGGTAACGTAGGTTTCTCAGCTCGCGACTGCTTCTGCGCAGAGCTGATAGACGAGCGAACGAGACGACGGTGAGTTAAACAAGGTTTATGTACAGCATATATACAGAGGCGTTACAAATTTGGCACTGGGGCCGACAGCTTAGAGATCCGAGGAGCCGAGCTCTCCTACATGCACCGGGTGAATTCTTTGAGTAACCGAATGTCCAACCAGAAGCGCCGCTGGTCGTGAGGTCAGAATCCTCCAATGGTGTCGCCGCCGGGCCGCGTCATTCTCATCGAATCTGGAGCCGCTGCGCTGCACGTGGCTGCACCCAAGGACGAGTGACGTCGCCACGCATTGCGTCAGACTCGCCAGACAAAAAGTCCCCGATTGCTTCGACGGGCTCGCTGGCTGAGGTGACTCACTGTGCGTGGGCGGCAGAAAGGCACCGCCGCGTGATGACGCCGTTGAGTTGATCGCGTCAGGCGGGCTCGCGGGCTGGCCTTGACACAGATTGCCTTTTTCAGAGGCATGGACGTTCGCTGTGGACTCGCAGGCATAATAATATATTGTTACGGGGAGAAGGCGTCTGAAAAATGCCTTTACTTTCGGTAAACAGGCAGGCATACAATATGGAGCCCGGTCTGCACGAGCTCGCCCTAAACATCGTCCTCTTTTCTACAATGTTCATTTGTGGCGCCCCGTAGCATCACCCCCGGCTGCGAAGGCACCGTCTCGGTGCCTGGTTGGTCTTAGTAATATCGTTTCAGGCGAGTGACGTGAACAACGTCAGAACACGATCGCGCGCTGGTGGCGTTAAGAGGTTCAATTTCATATGTCACGTCGGTGACTTGGCGCACCACACGGTACGGACCCGAGTACGGTGAAGTCAGTTTTTCGCACAGGCCAACTCGCCGCGACGGCGTCCAGAGAAGGACTGTGTCACCTTGACTGAAGTGGACATCCCGATGGCACGCGTTGTAGACCTGTCGTTGTCGTTCCTGGGAATCGCTCAGACGCTGGCGAGCAATCTCACGTGCCTCTAGAGCTCTAGAAATCACATCGCGGGCATATTCTGACGTGTGGCCAACGGCAGGAACGAGCGTGTCGAAAGGCAACGTAGGTTCTCATCCGTACAGGAGGAAAAATGGCGAGAAACCTGCAGTGTCATGTCGAGACGTATTATAGGCAAATGTTACAAATGGAAGGGCGGTGTCCCAGTCACGATGGTCGGAAGAAACATACATGGCGAGCATGTCCGTGATGGTTCTATTCAGCCGCTCCGTGAGCCCGTTGGTTTGAGGATGATACGCCGTTGTGAACTTGTGCTTTGTAGCGCAAGAGTGCAATATGTCTTGGATAACTTGTGATAAAAAGTAGCGACCCCGATCGGTAAGCAGTTGCTGAGGAGCGCCGTGGTGTAATATTGTCACGTGCTTGTCAAAAAGAAAGACAACGACAGTTGTGCATGTGCCATGAAGTACTATGAAATGGATGAAAAAGAAGAACTCTCTTGCGCGCTCTATTAAAAGAACCTACCTGCTTCTGGTGTCTCAGTTTCTGCCGCAAGACCTCTGTTTCGACGTCGGGACACTGGTGGAGGTGCTGGAGCCTACACCCTTATGCAGGACAGTCTTACTCGGACCCGTTCACCTAGTCCAGAGACTCAGCCCCTCGTCACGACTCTAGTGCACCGATTCAGTCGGCGCCTACTAGGCCTAAGTCCAGAGTCCGCACCTGTTCCGCCTCTTTCCAGCATGGCAGCTCCTACGACATCCACGGTTATCCCGCCATCGCAGACCACTCTTCCCTCGCAGGTAACTCTTGAACATCCTCGCGTTCCTGAAGTTTTCCGTGGGGAAGAGTACGAGGATGTCGAAGACTGGCTCGAACAGTTCGAACGGGTCGCTGTATCCAACAACTGGAGCGAACAGCACAAACTTGGCCGTGCATATTTCGCACTGGAAGATAGCGCTCGCACGTGGTATGAGAACCGCGAGGCTACATTCCAATCTTGGGAAGACTTCCGTCGAAAGCTCCTCGCTACATTTTTGAACTCGGACCGACGGGATCGCGCACAGCAAGTGATTGAGGCACGCGTGCAAAAACCTAATGAAACAGCCGCCATGTACGCAGAGGGTATGATCCGTCTGTTTCGACGAGCTGACCCTGACATGCCCGAGGCGAAGAAGGTGCGTCACCTGATGCAGGGTGTTAAGGAACAAGTGTTTGCGGGCCTCGTAAGAAATCCACCTACAACTGTAGATGAATTCGTAAGAGAGGCGACAGTCATCAAGCGCGCGCTGCAACAACGACGCCGACACTTTGACCGCCTGCAGAACCACACGGCAGTAAGTGCTGCAGCTCAGAACACTGCCGTATGCGAAAGTTCCCTGCGGCAAATGATTAGAGAAATACTGCGTGAGGAACTTCGGGCCCTCTGCGTTCCCCCTGCCCAACCGCCAGTCGCATCTGTTGCCGAAATCGTCCGCCAGGAGTTGAGGCAAGCCATTACACCACCCGCGCCAAATCCTGAGCCACATCCAGCGAGCTACGCTGATGTAGTCCGTCGTCCTCCACCGACATTTGTGGCGACGCCCTTCCAGCCACAACCCACTGCCGTACCTTGGTGGCAACGAGATTCTACGAGACGACCACCAGTTCGCCGAACTGACTTGTGGCGCATGGCCGACCGTCGACCTATTTGCTACCGCTGCGGAGAACCCGGTCACATTGCCCGCTATTGCCGTCACGGCGATTCTGGGTTCGGGAACTTTTCTTGTCCCGCTTCTTTCCGCTCCGAAGACCGTCGTGCCCACGATGCCGATCAACTATCGCCTGCTCAAGCAACCCCACCGCGTCGCTGGCGCTCTCCATCACCTGCGCGTCACCGTGACTTCCCTCAGAGCTACGCGGACGTCACCAGAGGCCGTTCGCCTAGCCCGCGCCGGGGAAACTAACTGATGCGACCTCGGGGGGCAAGGTTGCCAATCGTCGACACACTGAAAAGTTCCCCCAATCATCGCAAGAAGGTATGACGACAACGACGATGAATACGACGACGAATAATAATGCTGAAGAAGTTGTACGTGCCGATCTGAGCGTTCTCATTGACGGACATCACGTTACAGCACTGGTCGACACTGGCGCCGACTTCTCAATCATGCGACAAGAGCTCGCCGACCGCCTCAGGAAGGTCAAGACACCGTGGACAGGGCCGCACATAAGGAGTGCTGGTGGTCAGCTGATGACACCCACGGGTAAATGCACCACTAGACTTCGCATCGGAGATTCTAGCTTCGTGGCCACTTTCGTCCTGTTGCCAGACTGCTGTAAAGAGTTAATTTTGGGCATGGATTTTCTTCAAGATCATGGCGCTGTTATCAACATTCCTCAACGTATGGTGACGTTTTGCGCTCATCCTTATGCCGACAACAGCAGTGAAGAACCACGCGGCCGTTTGCGAATAGCCGACGATGTGACACTCCCACCGAGATCCTGCTGCCTTGTGTCGGTGTCCAGTGGGTGTCCTTGCTATAAAGATGTGATAGCGGAGCACATAGTCACTCTTTTGCTCACGCAAGGCATTTCCATCGCGAGGGGCGTCCTGGCGCTTACTGGTGGACAGGCGGAATTGCTGCTCACAAACTTCAGCAACGAGCGCCGTCAAATCCAGAAGGGTACCGCAATTGCGTACTACGATGATGTAGACCAAGCCGGGGATTGTTTTACCTTGCAACCAGATGACGCGGCTGTCCCCGCCTCGACAACTTTGTCGGTGGACATCTGCTCTACGCTACCGACCTCTGATAGGAAGCGCCTGCTTGAACTTATACACCAATTCGAAGACTGCTTTTCGCGTACGTCAAAGGTGCAGCAAACACCATTGACCAAGCACCGCATCATTACTGAAGACAACACTCGACCAATTCGGCAAAACCCCTACCGTGTGTCTCCGAAAGAGCGCGAGGAGATTCAGAAGCAAGTACACAAGATGCTCGCGGATGACGTCATACAACCTTCGAAAAGTCCTTGGGCGTCCCCCGTGGTTTTGGTCAAGAAAAAAGACGGCAGCTTGCGCTTCTGTATTGATTATCGCAAGTTGAACCAAGTCACGAAGAAAGACGTCTATCCACTGCCCCGCATAGACGATTCACTCGATCGGCTGCGTCATGCGCGCTATTTCTCTTCAATGGACCTCCGAAGCGGCTACTGGCAGATAGAAGTCGACGAGAGAGATCGTGAAAAAACGGCCTTCGTGACGCCCGACGGCCTCTACGAATTTAAGGTGCTTCCTTTTGGGTTGTGCTCGGCGCCAGCCACTTTTCAAGGTCTCATGGACACCGTACTATCAGGCCTGAAGTGGCAAACATGCTTGGTCTATCTCGACGATGTTATTGTATTCTCAGCAACATTCGAGGAACATCTCAGCCGTTTATTCACCGTCCTCCAAGCCATACGTTCGGCCGGCCTTACTTTAAATCCGGAAAAATGTCATTTTGGTTTTAACGAACTCAACTTCCTAGGCCACGTCGTCAGTCACGAGGGTGTTCGACCTGACCCGGCCAAAATAGACGCCGTAGCGCAATTTCCTGCACCATGTGACAAAAAGGCCGTGAGACGCTTTTTAGGGTTGTGTGCCTATTACCGGCGATTTATTGAGGACTTTTCGTCTATTGCGGCGCCATTGACACGACTCACACGTGAGGACGTCCCCTTCTTTTGGGGTGAACAACAGCAAATGGCGTTCAATGAACTACGACAACGCCTGCAAACACCTCCAGTCCTCGCGCACTTCGACCAGGAAGCCCCTACAGCACTTCACACTGATGCCAGCAATGTAGGTCTGGGTGCCGTTCTGGTGCAGTGGCAAGACGGCTGTGAAAGAGTAATAGCCTACGCCAGCAGAACTCTCTCTCGCACAGAGGAGAACTACTCGACTACCGAGAAGGAGTGTCTCGCCGTGGTGTGGGCGGTCATCAAATTTCGTCCATATTTGTACGGCCGCTCCTTCAAGGTTGTTAGCGACCATCACTCTTTGTGCTGGCTCACCAACCTTAAAGATTCATCTGGTCGTTTGGCACGCTGGAGCCTAAGACTGCAAGAGTTCGACATGACCATCGTCTATAAATCTGGGAAGCGGCACACCGACGCCGACTGTCTCTCACGGTCGCCAGTGGAGACTGTCGGTCGTGATGACGAAAACATCGACGCGGCATTCTTGGGAGTCGTCAACACGGCCACTATTGCACAGGAGCAGCGCAGTGACCCCGAGCTGTTACCACTCATTGAATATTTAGAAGGACGACGTAAGGACGTGCCGCGGTTATTTGCCAGAGGACTGCCATCTTTTTGCTTGAGAAATGATGTTCTCTATAAGAGAAACTTCTCACCAACCGGCAACCCGCATTTGCTCGTCGTGCCTGCCTCTCTTCGAAAGGAAATTATGGAAGCGTGCCATGATGAAGCAACTTCTGGTCATCTAGGCTACACCCGAACATTGTGCCGACTGCGATGCAAGTACTACTGGCCAAAGTTACCCGCTGAAGTTAACCATCACGTGCGAACTTGCACCGACTGCCAAAGACGCAAAGCACCTCCCAGCAAGCCAGCCGGTCTCTTACATCCAGTCCTAGCACCAGCGAAGCCGTTCACTCTGATTGGAATGGATTTCCTGGGCCCCTTTCCAACTTCCACAACAGGTAACAGATGGATAATCGTGGCCACCGATTACCTCTCCCGTTATGCGGAGACTAAAGCTATGCAGCGCGGCACAGCAGCAGAGGCCGCTCAGTTCTTCATCGAAAACATCGTCCTTCGGCATGGCGCTCCGACAGCAGTGATTACAGACAGAGGACCTGCCTTCACCGCAGAACTTTTGGAGTCAGTTCTCAGACTCAGCGGTACAGCTCACCGGAAAACAACGGCTTACCATCCGCAGACAAACGGACTGACAGAGCGCCTCAATAGGACCCTCACAGACATGATCAGCATGTACGTTGACACAGAGCATAAAAACTGGGATCAGATATTGCCGTACGTGACCTTTGCCTATAATACCGCTCGACAAGAAACCACTGGAATGACGCCGTTCAGTCTGATTTATGGTCGCGAAGTCACGACAACGTTGGACGCCATGTTGCCGCATGAGTGTGACGACATCCATGTGGACGCCGAAGAGTTCACTCAGCGCGCCGAGGAAGCCAGACAGCTCGCGCGTGTGCGCATCTGTCATCAACAGCATCAAGATGCACAACGGTACGACCCCCGACACAAGTTCATAAGCTACACACCAGGCGACAAGGTCTGGGTCTGGATTCCGATACGTCGACGTGGACTGTCGGAAAAAACTGCTAAGACGATACTTTGGCCCATACAGCGTCACGCGACGCTTGAACGACGTGAACTATGAAGTTGTTCCTGACACTGACTGTAGTTCTAGGCGTCAAAATCATTTACCCGAAGTCGTACACGTCGTGCGTATGAAACCGTATTTATCCAGTTAACGCGACCACTTCATACGCCTGGTAGAGCGCCTAGGTTGCGCATCGGGACGATGCCTCTTTCGGAGGGAGGCAAATGTCACGTGCTTGTCAAAAAGAAAGACAATGACAGTTGTGCATGTGCCATGAAGTACTATGAAATGGATGAAAAAGAAGAACTCTCTTGCGCGCTCTATTAAAAGAACCTACCTGCTTCTGGTGTCTCAGTTTCTGCCGCAAGACCTCTGTTTCGACGTCGGGACAATATGACGTCTTCTAGAAGAAAGTCAGCGACGTCGGTCGCACAACTGGTAGGAAGGGCCCGTGTGATGGCATACCGAGTGGTTTAATCCGTGGCGACTGCTATCCACTTGTTTCCGCTGGCCGATAAATGAAACGGTCCTAGTAAGTCAACACCTATCCTATAAAATGGTTCGGATGGGATCTGAATGGGTTGAAGGTGTCCCGCTTTAAGTGTTGCTGGTTTTTTGCGGTGTTTGCAGGATTTGCATGAGGCGACGTAACGGCAGACGGATCGGTAAATACCGGGCCAAAAGAAGCGACGTCGAACGCGGTCATAAGTTGTTGAAACTCCCAGGTGACAAGCTGTCGGAATATCATGCAGCTGTGCAAGGACAGTCTGACTCATATGTTGTGGTATGACCAACAGCAGCTCAGGTCCGTCAGGATGCATGCTGTAGCGATATAAGACGCCATCTTGGAGCAGGAACATACGGAGAGACGGAGGAGTTGTGGGACCACTAAGTCGAAGGATTATATCTCTGAGGTGAGGATCACGGCGTTGCTGATCTCCGATGATGCTAAACGCGGAAAGTGCCAAAGCGCAAGTAGCGTCATCGCTCTCAGAAAGGTCTGCTGGGTCTACTGGATGACGCGATAAGCAATCAGCATCCTCATGGTGGCGACCTGATTTGTAGACAACCGTGTAGGAATATTCCTGTAGCCGTAGAGCCCACCGGCCGAGACGTCCACAAGGATCTTTTAAGGACGACAACCAGCATAAGGCGTGGTGATCAGTGACAACCGTGAACGGGCGTCCATACAAATACGGCCGAAACTTAGCCACTGCCCAGACGAGTGCGAGGCATTCGCATTCTGTGATGGAGTAATTTCGCTCTGCTGGCGATAAAAGACGGCTAGCGTATGCAATAACGCGCTCGCAGCCATGCTGTCGTTGTGCCAAAACGGCTCAGATTCCGTGGCCGCTTGCGTCGGTACGCACTTCCGTTGGAGCGCATATATCAAAGTGGCCGAGAATCGGTGGCGTCGTAAGTCTACTCGTCAGTTCAACGAATGCTCTGGTTTGTTCAGGTCCCCACACAAAAGTCACATTTTTTTTAATAGTTCCGTGAGTGGTCGTGCGACGTCAGCAAAATTCCGCACAAATCTACGAAAGTAAGAACAAAGGCCCACAAAGCTTCGAACATCGTTCGCAGAGGTCGGCACAGGGAAATCTTTGACGGCACGGATTTTCTCAGGATCGGGATGAACACCAGAAGAATTGACAAGGTGTCCAAGGACAGTGAGCTGCCGGCGGCCGAAGTGACATTTGGACGAGTTTAGTTGGAGCCCTGCTTTGCGGAAAACCGAAAGAATTGTTGAGAGACGCTCGAGGTGAGTTTCGAAAGTTGGCGAAAAAACAATGACGTCATCAAGGTAACATAAGCAGATTGACCACTTAAAACCGTGAAGAAGAGCGTCCATCATTCGTTCGAATGTAGCTGGGGCATTGCATAACCCGAACGGCATTACTTTGAACTGATAGAGCCCGTCGGGAGTTATAAATGCCGTCTTTTCACGGTCCAGATCATCAACTGATATCTGCCAGTACCCGGAACGGAGGTCGATGGAAGAGAAATAATTTGCTCCACTAAGGCAGTCAAGAGCGTCGTCTATCCGCGGCAGAGGATACACGTCTTTTTTTGTAACCTTGTTAAGATTTCTGTAGTCGACACAGAAGCGCCAGCTGTTATCCTTCTTTCTCACAAGCACAACGGGCGAAGCCCAAGGACTTGAAGAAGGTTCAATGATGTCTCGGGCAAGCATCTTGTCGACTTCTTGCTGGATCACGTGGCGCTCGGTGGAGGAAACTCGATAGGGTCACCGGTGTACTGGATTTGCATCACCGGTGTTGCAAGGGATATTCCTCGTGGCAGCACTTCAGGGCAAGTCCAAAGTTTACAATAGGGAGACATGCCACGTTGTTCTTCATTGTGATGATGGTGTGGGGGAACGTAACATTGAGCGAACAGAGTACTGTAGGATTAGGCGAAATGACATAATCGCCGTCAGCCACAGGTGGATCAGAAGAGACGTCGATATACGTCACAGCTCGACAAGATAGGCGAACGAAGTCGGCGGAGCATAGCTTTGGCAGCGCAGGATCAGGAGGGTCAACGGCGTGTGGTAGGACAAGCTGAACAACACCAGCAGAACAGTCAATTAGGGCGGAATGCTCCGACAGAAAATCGAGTCCCAGTATGATGTCATGTGGGCAGTGGTCCAGTACGTAAAACAGAACAGTGGTATGACGTCCAGCAACAGTGACACGGGCGGCACACATCCCGGTGACCGCTGGTGTTGCACCATCAGCTACTCGGACAAGAGTGATCGGAGCAGGAGTGAGCACTTTCTTGAGTCGAGCACAAAGGCTGGAGTTCATGACTGAGATGTGAGCGCCGGTGTCAATGAGTGCTGCCACAGAAGTACCGTCAACATTTACTTTAATCAAGTTGTTGTGTCCGGGTATCGTGTGTAGAGGAATTTTGGGTCGAGTCGTCGAAGCAGGCTCACCTCTAGGAGCTGCGCCCGTCAGTTTTCCGAGGACTGGTGGTAGGAGGGCGAGGGGGAGCGACGTCGGTTTATTGAGCGGGACATGCGTCTAGAGGGCGACGGAGAGCGGCTTGGTTGGGCGGGCCTGGATGGCGAAGCATCATCTTGTGCCGGGTAGATCGGCATCCGAGAGCCAGCAAGTGGGCGTCGGGTGTTGGCATAATGCGACCATGGCTGCCAACCCCAGGAAGTGCGGCAATGACGTGAAATATGGCCCACTCGTCCACAGTTGAAGCAGATCGGTCTGTCATCGGAAGTTCGCCATTCTGCCGGGTTCCGGTAACGTGGGCGGTTGTTCGGTCCGCGGGACATATTAGGTGTACTGGGCAGTCGGTAGTCAGGTCGGTTAACGGGGCATAGCGTCTGAAGTCCGGCGTTGGCTAGTTCCTGGCGTACGACACTCTTGATTAAGGAAATCGTGGCGCGAGAGTCGTCAGGGGCCTGGACTTGGTCAGACAGAGGAGATGCTGCTTCGATTTCGTGGCGCACGATGCGCACGATATTGTCGGATGCAGCATGGGCTGGTGCCAAACGGGCGTCCTCGCAGGTTGATGTTGCAGCCGTGTTGGGAAGACGCGAAAAGTGCGGAGTGATGCGGCGACTTTTCGCGTCTTCGAAGCGTCGGCATTCATTAATAACGTCCTCTACGGTCGATGAGTTTCGATATACGAGGAGATTGAAAGCGTCATTGGCGATTCCTTTGAGGATGTGCGCGACCTTTTAAGATTCCGGCATCTTGTCATCAACCTTCCAGCAGAGGGCGAGCACATGCTGTATGTATGTGACGTACGACTCGGTGCCGGACTGGAGTCGGGACGCTAGTTCTTTCTGCGCAGCACGACGACGCCCGATGGGCTTGCCGAAGAGATCGATGAGTTTCTGCTTACATATGTCCCAACTCGTGATATCTTCCTCGTGGTTGGAAAACCAAACTTTAGCTGTACCGTCAAGGTATAAAATAATATTGACCAACATGAGCGTCGGATCCCAGTTGTAAAGAGCGCTCACCCTTTCGTACAGCTGAAGCCATTCCTCCACGTCGGTACTGTCACTGCCCGAAAATGTGCCTGGGTCACGCGGTTGAGTCAGGACGACGGTGCGGTTAGTTGCAGATAGATGCGGTGCTGTTGGTTGCTGCGTAGTTGGACGAAGCACGGTTGGGGTAGTCTCCGAAGAATCCTCGTGTTCGTCTTGATCAGGCATCGCACAGGCAGCCAAGGAACGTCCGCTGCGTAGAATCGTCGTGGTGTTGACTGTGGAAAGACCCGCACTCTCCACCAAAATGTTACGGGGAGAAGGCGTCTGAAAAATGCCTTTACTTTCGGTAAACAGGCAGGCATACAATATGGAGCCCGGTCTGCACGAGCTCGCCCTAAACATCGTCCTCTTTTCTACAATGTTCATTTGTGGCGCCCCGTAGCAATATAAATAGATAGATAGATAGATAGATAGATATAAAATCTCAAAGTGTGCAATATGCCAAGAAATGCATCGCAATAATATAAAAAGTATTCTGAAGCATGTTCAAGTTACATAGTTCTGTTTGCAGAGCCCGAGATCTTTGGAGCCTCATGTACGCTGTAGAGATTCCCTTGGAGGATATCATAAAGACGGGGAAAACTGCTTGGTGAGTGCATCATTTATTTTTTTTGCCTTCCTAATAATTCTAGCGATATGTTGTGGTCTTCAACAATATATGTCAGGAATGGTGAATTTTTTAAAGCAAACAATGTGAGATGTCAACGCACAACATCACTTTCGAAGCACGTCTCACCGAGGTGCAACTTTTGACGGGGTAGTTCTTCAAGCTCCCGAAATATCGCCTTACAATTATCATTTGACAACCTGTTGATAATGAAGCGAATACGATAGCATGTCTACTCAATGATAGGTGGCAAAGGCGCCGCCTATAAAACAAAGAGAAACCAAACAGGCAATAACACAGAATCCAAAATTAGGCACCAGGCACCATTGCAAGATATCAAATAAATTATTAAAAAGAAGCTAATCGCGTTTGTACATTTTTACCTAGGGTTTCAAATGTAAAGTAATCGCCTAGAAGGGCGAATAGGTCAACCTTCACGGTTCACCACGTACTCATAGGTGTGTGTTGAAAGTTCGAAAATGAACGCTCCTTTTGCAGATATATTTGCAAACCTAAATAGCATGAAATAAGAGTACGCAAGAAGTATAAGCACGCATCACCACTACTGATCTGGATGCCTTATCGTGCTTTGTGATTTCTTGCTTTACAAACTCTGTGCCAAATTTGCCACACCAACGTAGTTCGAAACTGCAAATAAATGCACTCAAAACATTGATGAATGGCGTACCCGACTAAAAATGATTTGAAGGACATTTTCACTTCGCTTTTGAGTCGAACGCGATAGGTCAATCAGGTCTCGTTTCAGTGGAATTACCCATAAAGAGCTTTTTTGTTACAGTCGCCGCCGCTGCGCACGATACCTGCTGCGGAATGAATGAATGAGACAACGTTTATCCCACTTTGTTCATGCCTAGGGCGCTGCGGTGAAAAGGGCAGGGCACTATAGCATAGGGCAAGTAGAGCTGCCTCCATTTTGTTAAAGGGGCTCTACAACACTTTTTGAGCATTGTCAGAAAACTCCTCCGATCGGTAGTAGAGGCTCTTGACAACGCGCGGGTCAAGTAATATAGCGCAGCACGCTGACTGGAAGTCACAATAAATTATCGAAGACAGCTAAAAATAGCTTTCTCTTCTCTTGACAAATCAAAGAACGAGCCCAAACATCACTCGTAGTAAGCCATCTATCAGCCATTGGCTGATTTGAACATGGCACGCTTGGTTGTTACAGAGGTCGCCGCAAAAAGCTGTCACTTGTCCGCGCGTGCGCGCGCGATCGCGCTCAAAAGCCGCGTATTCGAAGGGAAAAAAAGGAAAAGTGCTCGAGGTCACGAGGCACGAGTGACGTTTTTGGCTGCTCTTCCCATTCCTCCCTGCTCAGCTTCCAGCGTTTTCGTCGGGACGAGAGGAGAGAGAATGCGATTGCAGCCTGTGACAAGTCTTTTTAACTCCGTTCGTACTGTACGGATTCTTAAAATTTTCGCGACGTTGAATTTGAGAGATAATATGCTTTTCCAGTGAATTAATTCGCTGGTTACTCAAGAAAGTGTTTCAGGGCCTCCTAAACGGACGAAGTAGCTTTGGCTTTGAAAAGAGGAAAAAGGAAGAAATGAGCGCAGTTCCGTAACTGCCTCTCTCAAAGGAGAGCACCTCCACAGTTCTGCGCAGGGAATGGGGGAATGTGAATCAAATAGACAGAATAAAACGGGTAAGAGAAGATTAAAAATGACATTCAAGACGCATCACTTAGTGCGCGTCCGAAACCGCCACGGTGATCCTGAATCATCAGGAAAAGCCGCCCGGAAGGCTGGGGAATTAGATCACCAAAAAAGAACAATTGATGAGCCGAAGAGGCGCATGAAATGACTTGGGAAACACTCGCATGAGCATGTAGCACGAGAAAAAAACACAGAAATGTTTCAGTTCAACGCGAGAAAAAAATTCAGTTGAACTCACATATTTGTGTCCTGTTGGCCTCGATGAATTAATCCAGCGGGTGCACAGAACACTGGCCAGGGCACATAGCCTAAACACGAGAAGGTAGGAGAAAGAAAAAATGAAAAAAGTTCAGTTCAGCCAAAAAAAGAAAGAAAGAAGAAAAAAGAAAGTAAGGAGACAGTAGAAAGAAAGTTTAGCAGAACACACAAATGAGAGTCCTGATGAACTCGATGAGGTAATCCAGTCGCCTTAATTCACCGGAATGATCGCTTCATGCGCATCGATAGCCGCAACACACAGACCACGAACCGGAGAATAAGACGGAAGGAACACAATAACAGCGCGGATAGCAGCAACAAGCGCAGCTATCACCGCGTCCTTCGGGTCTGCCTCGGAGGTGGGGCTATCCAGAGGAGGGGGCGATTGGGCACTTGTGCTTGCTGTTGATTGGGCACACGTGCTGGTGATTGGGCACTCGTGGCGCACTGGTAGGTGGGCGAGGAGGCGACATCAACGCTGAGGGATCACCAGAAGCGAGAGCGTCCCGAAAGGAGCAGCCCTGGACGAGTGCCGCACTGCCTCGTTTGTCGATGTTGTTGATAGTGGTCCTGGCCTTCTCCAGCGCTCGGTGGCGCGTCACGGGGCCTTCCGAGGAGGCGATGATGACGGCGGCTTTGCGCTGAATCTGCCAGGAAGGACAGCGCGGCTCGTTAACCGGATGAATGCCGCTGCAGTTAGTGCAGCGAGGGTGCTCCGCAGAGCATGGTGCTTTCGGGTGGCTGCCGCTGCAGCGGAGGCAGCGTTGGTCCCACGAACAGGTCATGGTGGCGTGGCCGAAGCGACCTGAGCAGGCGCACTGAAGGGGCCGCGGCAGGCAAGGAAGAACCGGCCGGCGGAGTTTGAAAAGGAACACCTCCAGTGGTACGGTGGTCCCCTCATACGTGATGGTGACCCACCTGCCACGACGTGTACACGAGGTGACCGGAACGGCCGAGTCGTTGTTTGCCGCGATGTCAGCGGGATCCAGGTCCTCATCAATGCCATATATAAGTACAACACAGGTGTTGTCCGTGAGGAACTTGGACTTGACGTTCAAAGAGCAGATCCGCCAAACATCGATCGAGGAGCTCCGCTGGATCTGCCGCCGGTGGAATGTCGACGGCACCGAGGTTGCGTCGGAAGTTGACGCGGGCGCACCGGGTAGCAGGGCAACCCGAAAGGAACTCCGCGATCAAGTCATCAGTCATGGCGCGGGGAAGTTGGCTTGCTTCCCCACAGGTCTGTAAATTCCCCACAGATGTGGGAGCGCGATGCGCGATTCCCCACAGATGTGGGAGAGGGAGGGGTGACACGCTGGGGCACCACAATTGTATTGCCTTCGGCGGCCAGGATGAGGGAGGAGATCGGAGGAGGGGCGGAGAAGCGTGGAGTGGCGACATCACTTGGCGCACTTGCCATGTCTGTTGTTGAAGGCGAGGAGGGAGGCGTGGTATGCTCGCAAGAGTAGCTGGAGACGGACGAGGTGTCGGTCTCGGTAGAGTCCACTCGAAAAGGAATGCCCTGAGTAGAGCTCTCTTCTTGCGCGCGAGTTTGCGTCAGGTTAGTCGAGTCCGGAGAACTTGAGATGACGTGGTCTGTGGTGACCGCAGCCGCCTATTGAGGAGGCTCGGAGAGTGCTGAAGAGGACTTTTCCCCGCTGTGAGTGTTGTCTGCTGCCTCTGCCTTCTTATAGCAGCAGCAACTTCAAGCTTCTGCCTGTGCAGGGCGGTAGCCTTTGCCCTATGCTTAGCAATGTGCCGAGCCATGAACGTGCGGAGCTGGGAGCGGGTGCGGTAGGCTGCCACAGAGTGTGGGTTATCGTCCCTGAGGATATCTCCTAGTGTCAGTTCGGTCGCCATGGGGATCCCTGAAAAGGGCAGCACGGACGGAGACGTGAGACGGCGGCGCAAACAGTAGAAAGGCCGGGGAGAGCGGAGAGAGACGTCCTCTCACGCTGAAGTCGCCAACCCCTCCTCCTCTTTAACAGACTTCATGGAGGCTGTTAGGTGGAGCCCGTTTGAATGGCTTCAGTTTTCTGGATGTCGCGAAGCCGGTCACCGACCAGTGGCGTGGCAGGTTCCTGGAGGAACAAGATGAGTGCTCGCCAGAACTCAATGGCGCAATCTGTGGGCGAAGGCTCCGAGAAGGCCCATGCACGTCCGGAGAAAAAAAGGCCAGGGTCCCCGTTAGGTTAGATCCCCGTACAACTGCGGTACAGCGCACGCAAAGCCAGTGCACGACGAAAACACCTTTAATTGACGACTACACTATATTGAATAGACGGGCAGAACTCGCAATTGCCATGTTTCAACGTTTTTTGGCAAACGCCATAGATACCGAATTATATACAAAATTTATCGTCAGCGCCATCAATAATATCAGCATCAGCACAACTCATGCAAAAGTCACCATTCGCACATGATGTTACCTTATTTCTATTTATTTTTTTAAGTTCATTTATACCATACTGCAGACCAGAATTCGGTCCTTGTAGGAAGGGCACTCATAGCACACTAAAAAAAGAAATACAATGCCAAATCATCAATACACTGAGTACATGAAATGCGCAAATATTTACGCTCAACTTAGTAAAGGCACTCGGACTGCATACTATAAAAAATAAAAAATGCAATACTGTAGTTACAACAGAAGTAAGTAAAATAAAGTAAAACATACAAAAAGGAAACACAACACCTAACGCGCGTATTATGGTAAAATAGGATCATTCATTATATGTTGTTAAGTTTGGCCTGGAAATTCGTCTGGGCAGACGCCATTGTGCGTAAGTCGTTCTACTGGGGAGCCTCTCAATCCCTTCGGCGCCCAGTCTGCCAGACGCTGTAGAGGGTTTGAGCAATTACCCAGACCATGTGGCAAGCGAAGGCGCGTTCCTTACTTTCAGCTACGGACCTTTTCGTCGTCTCTTCGAGCAGAAGCAGTGACTGATCACCTCGGCGACTCATCTGGAGACGGGGAAGCTGTTGTGACCGGCGCCAGAGCCGACGGTGGAGCGGCGCTCTTTTACTCCTCAATCAAGTAGCCGACCGGCCGACTGCCTATGCTTGCCAGGGATTGTCCCTGCTAGCCGGAGGATGAGACGTGGTGTCGCCATGACATCGTAAACCGTTCATGAGAGGCCAACAAAGACAGCATCTTCCTTGGAAGAGACCGTGGCGGCCGCCGCAAATCGCCCCGCTAATTAAGCGAACAAATCGGCGGACCCTTTGATGTATGCTGTCAGGATCGTGGGACCTCTCGACTAGCGGCACACACACGACGAGGAAGAGCCCTGCTGGCGCCACCTTGCAGTTCAGTGTTCACGACTCAATATTGGACGTTCACGTGAACCGTGCATGCTCGTCCCCCTCACCTGTTGTGTGCGTGTGATTGGTGTTCCACTGGAAGAGGAGGAGCCCGACAGGGCTTAAAACGACGCCTATGTAACAGTTCATCCACCAAGCTAGTGGTTTGTAAAACCACTAACCTTTCTTTGCTGTAAATAAGTGTAAATAGTGCCATTAACCTGTTTGTTTTTCGTATCCTACTGCGATCCTCCTTCAACCATACCAACTGGTTGGCAGCGGTGAGATGGACTTTGTGACATGGTGCTGTGCTGTGGTGAGTGCTTGGTCTTTGCTTTGACTTTCCAGGCTTCAATTGTGTGAGTGTAAATAGAAGCTGGATGATGTAAATAGAAGCTCAAATGATCTTCTTCCAGGCCACACTGTTATGGACCGTACAGGGGCACGGCACTGCTTCCGCCATGCGCTGCTCACAAATGATCTTCTTCCAGGCCACACTGTTATGGACCGTACACTCTTGGCTGCCTGGCTTTTTCCCGCTGCACTTCGACGAGCCACCACCGGTTAGTCTGGTCCTGCTCGGATCCCCGCTGGGTCTGGATGCATCCGCTTCCAACGCCTGGCAACCCGGATTGGGCATGTTTACCGGTGACGCAAGCGGAGCAAAGCATAAATTGGAGCCAGCCGCCAACACCATCGGGCACGGCACTGCTTCCGCCATGCGCTGCTCACAAATGATCTTCTTCCAGGCCACACTGTTATGGACCGTACACTCTTGGCTGCCTGGCTTTTTCCCGCTGCACTTCGACGAGCCACCACCGCTTAGTCTGGTCCTGCTCGGATCCCCGCTGTGTCTGGATGCATCCGCTTCCAACGCCTGGCAACCCGGATTGGGCATGTTTACCGGTGACGCAAGCTGAGCAAAGCATAAATTGGAGCCAGCCGCCAACACCATCGGGCACGGCACTGCTTCCGCCATGCGCTGCTCACAAATGATCTTCTTCCAGGTTAGTTACTTGAACCATGCCATGTGTTACAAAACGAACAATTCCTGCCTTATTGCGGTGTCGTGCCCATTAGAGTTGTCTTGCGTTAAAAAGCATATCTTGAGTTGTTCATTATGCATATCTTCTTCCCTTGTTCACTTCCTGCTCTTGCTGGCGGGCGATGTTGAATCGAACCCCGGCCCGATGAGTAAGGCAGAGGGTGTTGCCTTCGAATCGGCTTTGGGGGCAATTGAGAAACTGCGTACTGAACTGAAGTCTGCTTTGCTTGAACTTGAGGGCATTAAGGCGGAACAAGCAACTACTAATGGAAAAATCCAGAATCTTATAGCGAAAGTAACTGCTCTTGAAACCGGTGCAATCGATCCAGCTTCCCCTGAAGTAGTTCCTTCTCAAAATGCCTTGCATGATATCTCAAGTCAGCTACAACAAATAACTTCCAGATGCGACGATGCAGAAAACAGATTAAGACGTTCCAACGTGATATTTTTCGGTTTAGAGGATGACGAAAAAGAAAATTGGGGAGCGTCTGAAGAAAAGGTCATCAAATTCTGCGCAGAAAAACTCGAACTTGCCACTACAAGTGTGCAGTATGAACGTGTACACCGCCTGGGCAAATTTTCCATTGGAAAAAAACGGCCCATTATAGCAAAATTATCTTCATTCAGGGACAAACAGAGCATCTTGTCTGCAGCTCGTAAGCTTAAGGGAACAACTTTTTCGATTGGGGAAGACTTTGCGCCATCAACACGTGTGGCCAGAAGAAAGTTGGTCGCTTTTGCCAGATCATTCGACAAGCCGTACAAGTTGGTCCTTGACAAGCTTCACTTAGATAAGAAGGTATATGTGTATGATGCCGTTAATGACACAGTTGCTCACTCTTCCAGATAGCTCGATGTAAGCTTAAACTCACACGCGCCGCATCTCGTGCCCCAAGCAGCCTTTCCACTCTCGGTCGCGTACACGAACATCCGAAGCTTGTTACACAAACGTGACACGTTTTGTTCTTTTCTTGATGATAGCGATTCAGATATAGTAGTACTAACGGAGACATGGTTGAATCCAGATATAAGAGACAACGAAGTACTACCTCACAACGACCTTTACAAAATTTATAGGAACGACCGCGTAAATAGGCGCGGTGGCGGCGTACTCCTTGCTATTAAGAAAACGCTTCATTCGCATTGGATTGATTCCAAATCTTCCGTCGAAATTGTATGGGCAGCTTTGTCTATGTCATCTAGTGTGGTATTAATTGGGGCTTGTTACCGTGCACCAGATTCTGATCATTCCTTTTCGGGGGACTTGCGTAATAGCATCTCTCATGCCATTCAGTCATGCCCATCTAACCATGTATATCTTCTTGGCGACTTTAATTTTCCTCTTATCGACTGGGAACACATGTCATCCTCATGTCAAGCGTCTTTAGAACTAATAAATCTAACGTTGGATTTCAACCTGTTCCAAGTTGTCAAAGAACCCACCCGTGCTTCCAATATCCTGGACTTGGTATTCACCAACGCTCCTGACACAATACTTTCAATTTCAAATGTGAGCGGTTTTAGTGACCATAACCTCCTCCAACTTAATTTAAGCATCCCGAAGCCCGTATCTGGCAAAACAACAAAACGAATTCGCGATTACAATAGAGGAAATTACGCTGTCATTAACACAGAACTAGAACATTTTTTTTAAAGAGTTACTACCTACTTTCATTTGTCGATCCGTAAATGAAAACTGGGTACTCTACAGAGATAAATTAACAGCGCTAGTCGATCAGAATGTTCCCTTAGTGTCCATAACCAACGATAAATTAAGCCCCTGGTTCAGCAAGTCCCTTAGCAAACTGCGAAACAAGAAGAAACGGTTGTACAACAGTGCTAAACGCTTGCGCACTGATGGGGCATGGCAGGCATACAGACACTGTTTGAAAACCTACTGCTCAGCAATAACCTCAGCTAAAGATAAATATTACTCGCAAGACCTACCTTCCCTGCTTCAGTCTAATCCCAAAAAATTTTGGCGAACTATATCTCCGGTCAGAGATACTAACACTATTACTTTACATGGAACTGACAAAATACCTATTCCTATCGCCGATTGTCCCTCTGTTTTCAACAGGTTCTTCTCATCTGTTTTCACTCAGGAAGATTCTTCCAATGTGCCTACTTTTCCTGAACTTGACGCCGCCTATATGGAACCCATTACTGTCACTGTTGGAGGCATTGGATCACTCATTAACAACCTAAAATTATCCACATCAGCCGGTATTCACAACATTAATTCCAAGATACTAAAGAACACCCTTCCCATATCAAGCAAAATATTATGCCAAATTTTTGACCAATCTCTAACATCTGGCATGCTACCGGACGACTGGTTAATAGGAAAGATAAAACCAATTCACAAAACTGGAGATGTTCACTCGCCTGACAACTACCGACCCATATCTTTAACTTGCATATGCTGCAAAATGCTTGAGCACATAATCAGTTCACACGTGTACAATCATCTCGAGACGAACAATTTTTTCTTTCCTAATCAGCATGGTTTTAGAAAGGGATTTTCGTGTGACACACAACTGTTTGAATTCACCACCGACTTACACTCAAACATGAACAGCAACCTTCAAACGGACTGTATCTTTCTGGACTTTTCTAAAGCCTTTGATCGTGTGCCCCATTGCCGACTAATCTCTAAGCTATCTGCTCTACGACTTGATTCTTTAACATTAACCTGGATTCGAAACTTCATTTCTTTTCGACAGCAGTTCACTGTTGTTAACAATCTTGCGTCCCCTTTTTCTTCTGTTAGTTCGGGCGTACCGCAAGGCAGCGTCCTTGGGCCCTTACTATTTTTAATCTACATTAATGACTTACCTTCCGAGATTACTTCTTGCATGCGTCTATTTGCCGATGATTGTATAATATACCGTTCTATAAACTCCAGTAATGACCACTTAACCATTCAAGCAGATCTCAACCATATTTGTAACTGGTGCGACAAGTGGCTTATGAAACTGAACTTAACAAAATGCGAGGTAATGTCTTTCACCCGTAAACACGTAAACTCTGAATTCTCCTATTACTTGAACAATACCATGCTTTCCCACACTTCTTCCTACAAATACCTAGGTGTTCTTCTCACAGAGAATCTTTCATGGGCCTCACATATCGAGTCTACCTGTGCCAAAGCATCACGTTCACTGGGCTACCTACGCCGCAACTTGAGAAATTCCCCTACTAATATTCGAAAACTATCCTTTCTTACCTTTATTCTGGCAATATTAGAATTCGCCTCAGCAATTTGGTCTCCTCATCAAAACTACTTGATTATTATGGTAGAAAGGATTCAAAATAGAGGTGCCCGCTTCATATCACGAAACTACGACATCACGTCAAACGTAACGCAAATTAAATCAGACCTTCAGCTGCCGTCATTGGAAAGCCGTCGCAATATTGCTCTTCTCTGTCTGTTCCAGAAATATATTACCTCTAATAAAAGAACGCGGCTTCAGCTTCAAACACCTCACTCTTTTTCACGCAGATTGCATAATCAGTTCAGCTTCATGCGCATATACGGGTCAACTAATGCATTCAATTCATCACCACTGCCTCGGGCCGTTCGTCTTTGGAATGACCTCCCTGATTGCATAGCCTCCATATCTAATCCCGATACATTTCGCCGTCAGCTACTCACTCTGTTCACCATGTGACCCTGTTTTTGTATTTTGAGTGCATTGCGTAACGGTGCTTCATATTTCCCTTGTCTTTTATTTTAAAATGTATCCCTCTGTCGCCATGTTCATATCAACAAGTGCTGTATTCCCTCAAATTTACCTCGCCCTGTATAGCCTAAAATGTGATCTTATTTATATATATATATACATAGTTTTCGTTGTTTTTGCACTGATCCTGCCTGTAAACGTTACCTGTCTGTACCATTTCGATTCCTCCCCCCCCCCTTACCCAATGCCCTGTTCTGGGGCCTGTAAGGTTTTTTTGAATAAAGAATAAAGAATAAAGATTGTGTGTGAATGAAGGAGATTACATTTTATGAGTTTTGAGTTGTAGGGACCACCATATTATATGTGAAATGCAGGACCAAAGTACAACGGCATTCATGGCGTGGAAGGCAATGCTAAGAGATGAACTTCTGGGTGTGAGTAAGCATCTAGGCATTGAAGTAGAGGAGGGAATGGGCAGGACATTGATTGTGTGGCTGATCTCGCAAAAAGCCAGTGAGGAGGAGATTGAAAATGCGGAAGAGATTTTAGAAAAATAGGAATAGGAGGAACAAATCAGAAACGAAAAGAAACAGAAGAAAAGAGAGCAGGGATAGAAAAGAGCGTGATCGAGCACGCGCCTTGGTGCTCGAACAATTGGAACAGAAAAACGAGGCAATGAGACGGAAAATTCAGCCATCCGTAAGTGTAGCTCAAGAGAAGTACGATGTTCAAACGAGTGAGGCGCAGTCCAGAGCTATAGAGAAGGCTAGCACGTGTGAACAGCGCAGCAGGTTCGAAAACTTAGCTCCACGCCGCAAAATTTCAAGATTGTGTTTGTTTCACACATTTTATCATGCATTGCACCTAAACCATGTTATCGTTCCAGCCCATCGTCTTTCATGCCGTATCAGCCATTTGAAAGCGGTTTATCCACCCCGGGCACATACCACTGCCCATCACTCTTCATTTTTTGTGCAAACATCAACAGAATGAAACGATCCTCCTGCTGACGTCGTACACCACTCCAGCATCGCCCATTTGAAAGAAGCCATCGAACAAATCATCTGTTTGTGAACTGTCTACCCCCTCATGTAACACCCCTTGACTGGGGCCCTTGAGGTATTATAAATAAAAAAATAAAAAATAAATAAATAAATAAATAAATAAATAAAATAATGTGAGAGCTGCGAAAGGTGCGGCTCTGTGTAGAGAGGCCGACAAAGGCCAGAGCGTGTGCGACGAGGTGCTGTGCCAGTTCGATGCTAGCGAAACAGCTAGGATATCTGTAGCTAGGACCGGCGCCAGAGTTGACGGCTCTGGCGAAGCAGCGAAACAGCTAGGACCGGCGCCAGAGCTGACGGGGGAGCGGCGCTCTTTTAATCCTCAATCAAGTAGCCGACCGGCCGACTGCCTATGCCCACCAAGCATTGTCCCTGCTAGCCGGAGGATGAAACGTCGTGTCGCCACGACATCGTAAACCGTTCAAGAGAGGACAACAAACACAGCATCTTCCTTGGAAGAGACCGTGGCGGCCACCGCAAATCGCCCCGCTAATTAAGCGAACAAATCGGCGGACCCTTTGATGTGTGCTGTCAGGATCGTGGGACCTCTCGACTAGCGGCGCACTTACGACGAGGAAGAGCTCTTCTTGCGCCACCTTTCAGTGCAGTGTTCACGACTCAATATTGGACGTTCACGTGGACCGTGCATGCTCGTCCCCCTCACCTGTTGTGTGTGTGTGATCGGTGTTCCACTCGGAGAGGAGGAGCCCGACAGGGCTTAAAACGACGCCGCAGAGTGCTGGACGTCACTCTGAACTATGTAACGATTCATCCACCACGATCGTGGTTTGTAAAACCACTAACCTTTCTTTGCTGTAAATAAGTGTAAATAGTGCCATAAACCTGTTTGTTTTTCCTATCCTCCTGCGATCCTTCTTAAACCATACCAATGCCCAGAATTCCACTCCAACATAAGAATCATGCAATATTAAATAACAACATACAAAAAACTTAACAAATCCAAACACAACACCTAGCGCAGGTATTGTGGTAACTTTCATGCCTAGAGTTCCGCTCCGACACTGTCCTGGGAAAAAAATTAGTGTTTGTACATACCTGCCCTAGCAAAATGAGCGGTTAAAGCATGTGTGGGATCGCGACGTGTACGCCTTGTGGACGGAGGTGTTACGTACAATGTCGACAAAGAGTCACAGATAGTGTAAGTTTGTGACGCGATTATATTGTCACGGTGCCGTGACGTAGCCAAAGACAGGAGACTTTGTGTTGGAATTCAACTGTTTATTTGGGTGAACCTGTGCCCGGTAAACAGTAGCAGTCTTGGACTGATAGTGGTGAACGGAACGTCGGCCGTCGATCAACTACTGACAAGCGGCGACGCGCGTCGGCATTTATACTCTTGCCGTCGAATGTTCTAGCGTTATCACTGGTGGTGGCGTAGGTTCCAGAATAATCTGTACAGTTCGCAGAGTGGGCGTCATCTTATCAAAATGATCGACTACAGTCCCGAAGCTTCTCAAAAACTGCAGGCGCGGTTTGCGCTGAGAATTGTGTAGTGTTTTGAAATGATAACAAAACTTGGGAAATGGAACGTGGCGTTGCCCCCCTCTAAAAAAAGCATCGTCCCGATGCTTTACCTAAAACTAAGCTACAACAATAATGCAAGAAAGTACAATGAATTATTTGCGATACAATAAAAATACAAAAAACACTGTTTTAGTATGTTAACGCGCATGAAACGGCTTGAGGCGCGCGACATGAACGACTTCAGGTCGCGATCGGCGTCGTTGAGAGTTCGTGATGCCGTCGGGAACAACCTCGTAATCAAGTGGGCCGAGACGTCGAACCATCCTGTACGGTCCGAAGTACCGTCGCAGAAGCTTTTCACTTAGTCCACGTCGGCGTATCGGCCTCCACACCCAAACACGTTCACCGGGCTGGTATTCCACTAAGCGTCATCGAAGATTGTAACGGCGGCTGTCAGTCTTCTGTTGATTCTTGATACGGAGACGCGCGAGTTGTCGGGCTTCTTCAGCGCGTTGAAAGTACTCACTCACATCGAGGTTTTCTTCGTCGGTGACGTTGGGTAACATGGAATCGAGCGTCGTTGCCGGGCTCCTTCCGTAAACCAATTTGTATGGAGATATCTGCGTCGTCTCCTGCACCGCCGTGTTGTATGCGAAGGTAACGTACGGAAAAATGGCGTCCCACGTCTTGTGTTCGGCATCAACGTACATTGCCAGCATGTCGGCGATTGTCTTGTTAAGCCGCTCGGTGAGGCCGTTGCTCTGTGGGTGGTACGCTTCCGTCCGGTGGTGGTTTGTCTGGCTGTATGTCAAGATGACTTGAGTTAAGTCGGCAGTAAACGCCGTTCCTCTGTCGGTGTTAAGGACCTCCGGGGCGCTGTGACGTAGGACGATATTTTCGAGGAAGAACTTAGCTACCTCGGATGAACTGCCTTTGGGAAGGGCTTTTGTCTGGGCGTAGCGGGTGAGGTAGTCGGTAGCTACGACGATTCACTTGTTTCTGAAAGACGACGTCGGAAACGGCCCCTGTAGGTCCATGCCAATCTGCTGGAAAGGTCGGCAAGGTGGTTTAATTAGCTGCAGAAGTCCCGCTGGCCTTGTCTGTGGTGTCTTGCTTCGCTGACAGTCCCGGCATGCCCTCACATAATGAGTGACGTCGGTGGTAAGACGTGGCCAGTAGTACCTCTCCTGTATCCCCGCGAGCGTGCGAGAAACACCGAGGTACCCTGGCGTCGGATCGTCGTGCAGGGCCTGCAGGAGTTCTGGTCGCAGAGCTGAAGGCACCACAAGGAGGTACTTAGCTGGAAGCGGTGAAAAGTTTTTTTTGTAGAAGACCGTTTCGCAGGAAGAACGACGTAAGTGCGCGCTTGAATATTTTCGGGACTTCGGCCGTCCGGCCTTCGAGGTATTCTATGAGGGCCTTACGTTCCGGGTCGGCCCGCTGTCGTTCAGCGAAGTCGTCGGTAGATATTGTTCCCAAGAAGTAGTCGTCATCCGGGTCGTCGGGTGGTGGTTGGTCGACAGGCACACGAGAGAAACAGTCGGCGTCGGAGTGTTTCTTGCCGGACTTGTAAATGACGGTAATGTCATATTCTTGGAGTCTTGGGCTCCATTGTGTGAGGCGACCTGAAGGGTCCTTCAAGGTGGCTAGCCAACACAAGGCGTGGTGGTCGCTCAGAACTTTGAAGGGCCTGCTGTAGAGGCAGGTGCGCAATTACGACATAGCCCAGATAATGGCGAGGCACTCCTTTTCTGTTGTGGAATAATTGGCTTCTGCTTTGGATAGCGATCGGCTGGTGTAACTAATAACCCTTTCAAGTCCGTCAGCCATCTGCACAAGGACGGCGCCAAGACCTACGCTGCTTGCGTCAGTGTGTATTTCTGTCTCGGCCAATTTGTCAAAATGGGCAAGTAATTGAGGCGTTGGAGGTGATGTTTAGGCTCCTGGAAAGCGTGTTCCTGCAGCGTTTCCCACTTGAACTTCACGTCGGCCTTGGTAAGGCTAGTGAGAGGATCGGCGATGCGGGCGAAGTTTTTCACGAACCGCCTATAATAGGCGCACAGGTCCAGAAATCGGCGCACCGCCTTCTTGTCAGTGGGCGGCGGGAAGCCGGCGATGGCGGCTGTTTTCCGTGGATCGTGACGGACTTCAGAATTGCTGATAACGTGCCCCAGAAACAAGAGCTCCTCGATTGCAAATCTGCACTTTTCTGGCTTCATTGTGAGTCCAGACGTCTTGACAGCTTGAAGTACAGCTTCAAGGCGCCGAAGATGCTCGTCGTAACTCGAGAAAAACACGACGACGTCGTCCAAGTACACAAGGCAAGTCTGCCACTTCAATCCTGCTAGTACTGTATCCATAACGCGTTGAAATGTTGCAGGCGCTGAGCAAAGACAGAAGGGTATCACCTTAAACTCAAAGAGGCCGCCCGGTGTTATAAGTGCCGTCTTCTCTCGGTCTCTTTCATCGACTTCGATTTGCCAATAGCCAGTCTTGAGGTCCATTGACGAAAAGTACTTGGCGTTATGGAGCCGATCAAGTGAATCGTCCTTTCGTGTGAGAGGATAGGCGTCCTTTCTTGTGATTTTGTTCAGGCGGCGATAATCGACGCAGAAACGTAGGGTCCCATCCTTTTTCTTCACTAACACCACGGCGGATGCCCATGGACTCCTGGACAGCTGGATAATGTCATCCCGCAGCAATTCATCAACTTGTCTCTTCATGGCCTCGCGTTCTCGCGTCGAAACCCTGTACGTACTCTGACGGAGTGGTCTGGCATTTTATTCGGTTATGATGCGATGTTTCGTAATTGGGGCCTGTCGAAGTTCAGATGACAACGAAAAGCAATCTTCGAATTGCAGAAGCAGGGCCTTGAGCTGTTCTTGCTTATGGTTCGGAAGTCTGGGATTGACATGGAAAGCTATGAGAGGGGCTTGTTTCCTCTGAGCAGGTTTCGCAGAATCGGCGAGGGAGAAAGCACTGGTGGCTTCGACAATTTCTTCCATGTATGCGACCGTTGTTCCTTTGTTCACATGTTTTTACTCATTGCTGAAATTCGTGAGCAGTACCGTTGCTTTGCCTCCCCGCAGCTCTGCAATTCTTCTTGCGACGCAGATATTTCGGGTGACCAACAGAGGCTCACTGCCTTCAACGACACCTTTCAAGTCAGGTGATTTTGGAGCACCGACTAAAATAATGACACTTGAGCGAGGCGGAACGGTGACTTGTTCTTTTAGCACATTCAAGGCATGGTTTCCTGACGGCGTGCGCGGCGGTAGTGCTTCTTCTGTGGATAACGTTATCGACTTTGTTTTTAGGTTGATAACAGCACCATGGAGGCATAAGAAGTCCATGCCAAGGATGACATCTTTCGAACAACGCTATAGGACTACGAAGTCTGCAGCATAAATAGGACCATTAATGGTCACTCTCGCTATGCAGATTCCTGCAGGCGTTACGAGATGACCTACGGCTGTGCGGGTTTCAGGGCCTTCCTAAGCTGTCCTAACTTTCTTTAACTTCGCGGCGAACAACCCACTGATGACGAAATAGTCGGCTCCAGTATCGACGAGAGCGGTCACACTGTGCCCGTCGATAAGAACGACGAGGTCGCTAGTTCGCCGTCTCGCGTTACAGTTACGGCGTGGCGTCGGGTCACGGCTGCGTCGGCTTGTTCCGCTGCTTCCATGTTGCGTCGTCAGGTTACCTTCGGTAAGTGAGGTTTCGCCGTCGTCGTCGGAGGATCTTCTGTAGTTCGTCGCACAGCAGCCGCACCTCCATCGGTTGCTGCCCTTAGTTTTCCGGATACGGGCTAGCAGACCGACCCCGCGTTGTGTCAGAGTACTGCCGGTGGTACGGTGACGTGCGGTGGCTGGGCGACGGCGAACGGGAAGGGCTTCGTGGTGTCCACTGAGTTCCGGTCAGGTAGTCGGCGATGTCACGTGGCCGTTCTCCTGGCTGTGGACGCGGTGCATTGATGGCGAAGCTAAGCAGTCCCATCTGTCGGTACTGGCAACGGCGGTAAGTGTGTCCGGCCTCGCCGCAGTGGTAGCAGAGCGGGCGGTGGTCAGGGGTGCGCCAGACGTCAGTCTTGCTCGGCGCACTGCGCTGGCCCGCTGACGAACGGTAGGACGTCGGTGGGGGTGGTGGCGGCGGTGTTGTCTGGCGACGGAAGTGCGATGGGACAGTGTTTTGGCGTGCGCGTGGAGGAGGGGCGTGGCGGTGGGCTGCAGCAGCATAGCTCATGGCTTGGCTCTTGAGGCTGAGGAACGCTCAGCGATTGCTGGATCTCCTGGCGTACGACGTCCGCGATGAATTCCACGTGAGGCTGCACTGAAGGAAGTAATTTTCGCAGCTCTTTTTGCACGATCGCTCGGATCGTCTCACGCAATACAGTGGTTCCAAGCGCTTGAATGCTGGCGTAGCTTGTAGACGAGAAACTACGGTTATATTGCCGCATGCGCATCTCGAGCGTCTTCTCTATCGTAGATGTTTCTGAAATGAGTTCGGCGACCGTCATCGGCGGGTTTCTGATCAGCCCGGCGAAGAGTTCCTGCTTTACTCCTCGCATGAGCAGACGGACCTTGTTCTCCTCGAACAGCGTCGGAGTCAGCGTGGCGGAAAAGTTTAATCATCTCTTCCGTGAATAGCGCCACGTTTTCGTTTGGCATCTGCATGCGCGTTTTGAAGAGAGCTGCAGCCTTCTCCTTGCGCACAACACTTGCGAAAGTGGTGAGGAACCCGGCGCGAAAGACGTCCATCGTTGTAAGGCTTCGCTCTTGATTCTCGAACCAGGTCCGAGCAGCATCTTCAAAGATGAAATACACATGTCGGAGCTTGTCATCGTCTGTCCAGTCATTAAAGGTGGCGACGCGGTCGAACCTTTCGATCCAGCTTTCCGGGTGTTCCAGTGGCGAACCGCGGAAAGTTGGCAGCTCTTTGGGTGGTGGGAGCAGGAGTGGTGCAGGCTGCACGGGGGCGGTCATGGTTGCAGTAGTTGATGTTGGGATCCGGGTCTGCCTGGCTGCTTCAGGAAGGGGCCCGTACTCTAATTGTAGTCCCCTCTGCCTGCGGCTTGTTCGCTGTTCAGGGTTAGCATCCATGTCTTCTTTGCCGCTTGGGCTGGGGTCGCGGCTTGAAGGGGTCGTCCGGAACATCAAAAAGCTGCACCTCCACCAGATGTCACGGGGTCGTGACGTGGCCAATGACAGGAGACTTTGCGTTGAAATTTAACTGTTCATTTGGGCGAACCTGTGCCCGGTAAACTGAAAGTCCGATTACAGTAGCAGTCTTGGACTGATAGCGTTTAAGAGAATTTTATTTCCGGATATAACTTACACAGCTTATGTGCACACATAAAAATGAACAATGGTGAACAATGCGTATGTACAATGCAAGCTGTTATATACAGCGAAAGAACTTAAAGCGTATGCAGTGACGTACAATGCAAAAATTGTACGACAAAGACAGGACATTCATGGAATCGTGATGATTAAACTTAAATGAACAGTAAGGCTATATGAACAAAGAAGGGGAGGTCATTCACAGTGTAGCGTGATATTTTGCATTCACCTGTGAGACCAATTTTCTCTCGCGCTCAAGAGCCAAAAGGCACAAAAATACATGTTTCTAAAGAAGAAAAGAAAAATACACACTGTAATGTCACAGTGGTACAAGCTCTAGCCCACCTCCTCAATAAGGGAGGAAAGGCATGGACACTCTGTTGTTTTTTACGATAATAAATCGCGTAGACCACCGTCAGAGGAAAGCCTCCTCTCCCAGCATGACTAGTTTTGCGTTAAGATGCATAAGCATTATGTTTCTTAGCCAATGTAGTAGGAGAAACATGGCTCTCTGGGAGCGTCCCCTCAGGTAGGCCAGTCCCCTTCGTTTCCATAAGACGAAGGCTCCGATAGCCATTAAGAGTACGACAAAGTTATCCCTGTGGATAGATTTCCACTGCATACTTGTTTGGAACATCCTGGTAACCATGCGCCAAAAGGTGCGCGCTACTATACATTCATGGAAGACATGGTTCAGTGTTTCGACGCTGCTCAGATTTGGGCGCACGTTAAAGAACCCCAGGTGGTCTAAATTTCCGGAGCCCTCCACTACGGCGTCTCTCATAATCATATGGTGGTTTTGGGACGTTAAACCCCACAAATCAATCAATCAATCAGTGTTTCGACGCTACCGTATTGCGGGCATGTGGCAGAGGGCGCCACGCCCCACGCCGCAAGGCGGTCCGCCGTTGGTAAAGCCCCTCATTCCCTGAGCCAGTTTAGCTCACGGACCTCGGAGGGGAGAGACGTGTTTGTAAGAGTCCAGCGTCTTTTCGCCCGGCATTTCCGGCGTTGTTCTTCAGATAGGCTTTTAAATGCTATTAATTCGCTCATGTCAGTGGGGGACGTTTGCATAAGTTCTTGAACAGGAAAATCGTTTCCCCATTGTTGCAAAGATTTTATAACATGTGTGTAATACGCTGCTGGCTGCTCAGCAGCTGGTCCCGTGTCGTTTGCTAAACCAAAAAGTCTTCTAGAGGTTACTAGCAGATACACTACAAGTTGCCTGCCTCGATACGATGAGTTCTCTAAGAGTGCCCAGGTGTTTTTGAGAGCCAACATGCGGCACATTACATCAAGGTTGGGTACACTGAGCCCTCCCCATTTTACTGGTAGGTGAACCAAGTCTCTGGCAACAGCTTTGGCGTGGCCATCCCAAAAAAGAAGAGCCGCACGCGGTAGCCAATCTCAGCAAAACCCGTCGAGGTGGTCGTGCAATTCTGGCTACATAAAGCAGTGGCGCTGTTATGCTGGATTTAATTAGATAATCTCTTTCAGTAAAAGGTAGTTGAAACGTCCTGGTGACTTCAATGCGTCTGTCCACTTTGTGTTGGATTTCTTTTCATGAGGTGCGGGCTACCTCACCAGTCGAAAGGAAAGTTACACCTAAGACTTTAACGCCTTGGACTATTTGGACACCATCAGGGAACTCTTCAATGTGCATCCCAAAGCACAATGCCTTGCTTTTTCTGGGATCGAGACCTGCTCCCGACAGGTAACTATACCTGTGGAATATTCGCAGAAAGGCTCTGTAGCTATCTATGTTCCGAATAAACAGCCAGATGCCATCGGCGTAAGCCGCTACTTTCACTTCGCCCAAGCTTGGAAGAGGGAAACCACCTATCGAAGTACATTTCTGGATTTGTTTCAATAATGTATCTATGCATAATACAAAGAGAATTGCGGAGAGGGGACAGCCTTGTCGAATGCTCCTACTTACTGCAATAGGTTCAGATGTATAGCCATTCACTACTAATGACGTTTCTAAGTATCTGTAGAGTAAACGAAGGGTGTCGGTTAAATGTGCTGGGAAGCCATAACACTTCAAGCACAGCGAAGAGATAGTTCCATTCTACGCGATCAAAAGCTTTTTCCTGATCCAAGGAAACAAAAACGTCAGATATTTGTATTCTTGTAGCGTAGGTGAATAAATCGTAAGTTAGCGCAAGCGAGGTATAGATCGTACGACCTGGGACACAGCATGTTTGTAGGTCGCTTACTATTTCCGGTAGAATGATTGTTATGCGGTTTGCAAGGATGGCTGTCAATATCTTATAATTCGAGTTAAGTAGGGAAATGGGCCTCCACGCCCTTGGGTCGGACTGCTCTTTCTCGATTTAAACCAAGAGTATAACTCTGCTCTCACGAAACGTATTTGTACTGGTTCCGTCAGCAAGAAGCCCATTTAGCATTGCCAAAAGGTGGTCTTGTTTCAAGGAAGGTTTTGTAGAAACCCAAAGGTATCCTGTCAGGGCCGGCGGCGGCGGTTGTGTTCACGCGCTGAAGCACGATGCGTCATTCAGCCAGCGTCCCTGGGCTGCACAGACCATCGCGGACCTCCTCCGGTACGCGGGAATTTCCCTCGCAAAACTCATTAACTATGGTGGTATAGTTCACGTCGTTTGCGTTCTTTGCCCTGAGAAGATTCGAAAAATGTGTTTCGAAGACCCTCATTATGTCTTCTGCTCGTGTAGACTGTTCGCCGTTCGGCAACTGAACGAAAGGACATGCATTTGTTCACCCAAGGAGCCGTTGCGAACACTTCGAAGAACAGCTGGATCTGAAACTGGTCTTCCGTTGATAAAAGACTGCGCAGCCGTGCGCGAACTAAGACGTAGCAAAAGTTCGTACCGTGCCTTTAACTGATCGAAATAGTCGTGCATTGCGAACGTCAGCGTCTCGCCTCTGCGTACAATGCGCGCTTTTCGTAGCGTGTCGTTTATCTCTGTCGTCAGGCGCGCTTTCCTTTCGCGCCCCGCATTGATAAGCTCGGCGCGCCAACTGTGTTTCAATGCGTCCCAGTTACGGGGTTCAGGCGGCCTTTTGCATGCTTGCTCTAGTGCATTGCGCAGTAATGCTACGCTTTCCGGGTCGTGCACGAGTGTGGTGTCCATTTTCCAATGGTTTCTAAAGGTAGTGGACTGTTCAAAGAAAAGTTTTACAGACACTGGAAAGTGGTCTGTAATGCATGGAACGTCCGGTGGGAAATGTATCACCACGCAACTAAGGACATGAGTGGCTAGCACTTCTGGAAAATAGTAGCGGTCTAGCCGAGTCATGTTGGGACCCCGTTGCAACGAAGTCATTCCCGTGAGTGTCGACCCACGCATCCTTGAGCTCGAAATTGCGGATGAGTTGTCGCAATGCGCTAACTCCGCTATATTGTCTGCTTTGTCGGCGTCCGCACGCATCTCTGTCGGTGTCCTCAACACAGTTGAAATCTCAAACTAAGAAAGTGGGATAACTGTCAAATAAATGAGTCAAGTGAATAGAAAAAGTCGGCCGTGCCCCCACGTTGAGCTGGGGCATATATTACGAGCGCCCTTACTCGTCTGCCGTGAAGGTCAAAGTATACTGCTAGTGTGCGACCGTCAAAACCATAAACACAGTTTGCTCTTCGACGTAACGCTGGTGTCAAAACAACAACTCCGACTGCGCACATCTTTGAATCAGTCAGCGAAAAAAAGGCCTCGACTCCAAAATGTGAACAAAAGGATTGCACATCAGAAGGGGTTCTAAAATTACATTCCTGTAATAAACGGATATCGAGATGACGTGACCTTGCGAAGTGCATGAGTTCTCTCTGCTTATCTCGGCGTCTGAAACCCCTGACATTTAAGGAGAGAAAATGCACCGTAGCCATTTTGAAAGTAGGGGGAGTGCGCGCAAACTTCAGAGAAACCCGTGCAGGGGGTGGGGCGAGCGCTCAACGAGTGAACAAAACTAAAGAGAGAAATGCTCTGACGTCGTCAGAGCATTAGCGAGTTTTTGGGGCTTACTACTGTCCGTAGAGCCCTAAGAGTCCGTGGTCGGTGGGTGGGCTCGTTTGGTGGCTGATTGGTCTATTTCCATGGCGCTGGCACCGACACTCGCACCGGCGGCCGCACCTCTAATCTGGTAAATGGGGTTTGACAGGCTCAGTTTGCGGGTCTGAGACGAGTACTTGCTGGCGCGGGCGCTCGTCGTTGTCGATGGCATATTCTTTGTTGTGGTCTTGTCTGGGCCGATGATTGGAGTGTCTGCACGTCCAGTCGTTCGGGTGCCGCGTCCCATTGAAGCTCTCGGCGCCTCGGAGCTACTGGTGGTGCCAACTGTGTCGGAGCTGTAGCTCTCGTGGTCTCTACTAAGTACGGGCTCTCGGGCTTCGGCTTTCGATGTGCTGTGTTCTTCATAGGCGTCCGGCGAAAAGTCGCTGGTCTCGGACGGGGTGTGAAGGGTTGACGAGGCTTTCTGAGACAGGGGAGGCAGGTCTCCTGCGTCTTGTGGTTCAGCATGGGCGTCAGTGTCGCTTGTGTGAGTGTCGCTCGCAGGCTCGAATACTGGATAATCATCTTGCAATGCGGGCGTGAAGTTGGTGCACGCTTGTTCGTCGGTTACCGCTGCTGCAGCTGCTGCGAAGGATTTCAGACGTACGCAGTCAGTTGCTGCATGGCTGCCCGAGCACTTGCGGCACGGTTCTGCGCATCCCTCTGTGGCATGTCCAAACACGTTACAGCGCGTGCAACGGGGCGTGGCACAACCTTTGGCAATGTGGCCAGCATTCCTGCACTTAGAGCACACTTTCTTGACTCCCCGGTAGTCACTCATGACATTGTAGCCTTGGACTGTCAGAAAGTTCGGTATTTGGCTTTTCATTTCCACTCGTGCCACACGGGCACCTGTGCCAACCCCAGGGCGGCCCTTGAACACTGGCTCGTGGATATGTCGTACGTTGCCGTAGGCGGAGAGAGCAGTCGCTAGGATGGCGTCGCTTACCCACAGCGGTACCCGGAAGACTGTGACGTGGACTATTTCAGGACCTACGCTGACTAGTAGAACTGATTCACCGTTCAAGAGAATGGCGCCCCGGCTCTTCAGCTTGGTGGCTGCATGGACGTTTGCGGCTGCGGTGCCGAACTTTGCACCTCCCATGTGCTGGAGGGACTTGATACCGGCTGGGCCGGTTACTGCTTCGAGGGCATCTATGATGTCGTCGACGGTGCTCCCCTCTGGAGCGCTGAAGTTAAAGCAATAAGCTTTCGGCGGTGGCGCTGCGGAAGCCATCACACTTTCGTCCTGGCCCTGGCTCCCACGGCTTGCGCTGTGGTGCCCGGGCGTTGGCTCACGATGAAGGCATGGACAGAGCCGGGGGGTTGTCCAGGGGTTCGCTTGATGATAAGATGGGGTCGACGACTGGCAGCGTGCTTGGTCGCGGGAATCCCTGCGCCAGGTAAGCGGCGAACGGAGCGTCGGCCGTCGATCAACTACTGACAAGCGGCGAAGCGCGTCGGCATTTATACTCTTGCCATTGAATGTTCTAGCGTTATCACTGGCGGTGGCGAAGGCTCCAAAATAATCTGTACAGTTCGCTGAGTGGGCGTGATCTTATCAAAATGATCGACTACCGTCCGGAAGCTTGTCGAAAACTGCAGGCGTGGTTTGCGCTGAGAATTGTGTAGTGTTTTGGGATTATAACAAAACTTGGGGAATGGAACGTGGCAATATACTATGACATGGCATGACGGCATAACATGAGAGCACATGATGAAATAATCAGATAAAACCGTTGTCTGTCAGATTTGTTCCTTCGTGCTTCATTTTGTGGCTAGAAGCAATGCTGATGCCGCCACACAGTGTTCTTAAAGTCAGCGCATGTAGTAGCGTCGTAGTGGCACTTCCCCGTTGGTTACCGGCATAGCGCCACGAACGGCGATACGGGAACTCGAAACACCCGAAATACCGTATCTTTTACGCAGCCAACGTGATTCCCCACTGTGGGTACATGAGTAATGTAAGACGGCACCCCACGGATCTGTACACAACGAAACACGAAAACTACTGTATAAGATTTCCGTCTTGAGGCACTACATAATGTGTTCTCGGCCCCAAGACCGCAAACCACGCGTGAAGGCTAGCCATCGAGCGAGAAAAAGGAAGGTCTATAGAGGAGAAGGTGGTAAGCAGCTGGATCAGGAGCATGTGGCTGGCACTGTAAAAATAGAGGAGGCGCTGAGAAAGGCATACCCCCTTCCACTTTTCCGTGGTGTGTGCCTTCCTTGTCGACCACGCTTTTCTCTTTTGTTGTTGTTGCGAAGTTATATTTGAAGTAACGACTTATCGACGTGGCCCAAATGCTGTTCTCATTAAGCTGAGCGATTGCATTGCGTCAGGAATGCCTCTTCGCGTAGCATTGGCCATTTCGAACTATAGTAGCATGCCTACAGCAAATGTGTGAAGGGCCCACGTCGCTTTCATTCAACACTTCAGCGAAGTGCCCAATACGTGTTCCCAAGACTATGCGCTTACAATAGAGTTCAGCTACAAAAGCTTTTCGGCCATTTCCACTGTATAGGCTGGCGTAGGCTATTTGTTGTGTTAATACTACTCAAATAGCTGAACTGCAACGTGTGCACGACGCATCCTTCCCTCTTATTCAATTCCTGGAAGGAGTAAATGTACAACACCCGACCATTGCAAAAAATGTTGTCTACATGAGAAACTTTAAACCGAATCGTGAAAGGCTCTTGCTTGTCGGGCCCTCCACTATGCGGCAATGAAGCGTGCTATGAAGAGACCACATCAATTATTTTGTGCGGGAGTACAACCTTCACTAGAATCAGTCTGCATTATTAATAAACTAAGCTATTAGCTTCACTACAGCACTATGTTAAGAAATTCCGCGAGTGTCAGAGAAGAAAAACACCAAGCACTAAACCGGCAGGTCTTTTACAACCTATAAATCTACCGAAAGCATCATTTCAACAGGTTGTCATTGACCTCACTGAGCCCTTCACGACCTCTTCACTCGGTAAGAAAGGAGTAATTCCCGTGACTGTTTATCTTACCAGGTATGCTGAAGCAGACTTCATGCATTGTGCGACTGCGGCTGAAGTTGCTCAGTTTTTTGTACGTAGGTAGTTCTCCGACATAACGGCCAACTACTGTCATCACTGATTGCGGAATCGCCTTCACGGGAGAACTTATGCAGTCCCTGCTGAACATGATTCATATTGTTTATAGAAACACCACCGCGTATGATTCTCAAAGCAACGGTCTGACTTAGTGGCTGAAGAAAACTCTACGAGATATATCTATAGCACATTAATGGGGAGCACAAGAAGCGGGACGGAAATCGAACCTACGTTATCTTCACCAAGCTTTCTCCGTTTCCACTAGTTTTTATTCATGCAGTTATCACAACAATGGACGCCATGATGTCGATCGATCGAAATCTATAGCCCTCCCCTCAATCTTGACGACTTTCTACGAGCAGCGGACGAAGCCCGCCAGTTAGCAAGGTACCGAATATATCACCAACAGCAAACCGACGCAGACCGACACAACCACGGGCTACGTGAAACACTGTACGACCTTGGAAAGAAAGTGCATATATGGACCTCAGTAAGACGGCGTGACTTCTCTGAAAAGCTAGTTGCGGATATTTTGGCCTCCATAAAGTAGTACACGTGACCTCTTCGTACGCATCGGGGCTATGCGCATTGAGAGGGGGAATATTGTCAATGAAAACTGCGATAACTCAGTGCAGCGCAGGCGTTGCAAGGCGGGTAAACCGAGAACACCTACCACTTTAAAGAACGAAAACTGTGCATTTGGAGTGCTGTATCAAATTAACATGTAAATAAGTAGCTGCATCGCACTGAACTGCAATACCGCGAGGCGAGATGGCACAGCTAGTGCCATCGTCATCACTAAACAGGCACTTTTTTTTTTGCTGCAGCTGTTGTGGCTCACTGCTGGTTTGTGCTGCTCGCTCTCTGGGATATTTTGTTTTTAAAGACGATAGTTTTTCTATGGGTACTTATATGCAAAAATTTTTGTCTGCCTGCCTGCCTGCCTGCCTGTCTGTCTGTCTGTCTGTCTGTCTGTCTGTCTGTCTGTCCGTCTGTCTGTCTGTCTGTCTGTCTGTTTGCACATTTGTTTGTTTTTTCGCCGAAACGATGCCCCAAACGGCTAAAATTCCACCCCATCCACAGCGCCAACCAATATTGCCCAAGCAATTGGGCAATATTGCGATTGTCAATTATTGCGATTGTCAGTTATTGCGATTGTCATATTGCTATTGTCAGTTAAAAAGCAAATTATTGCGCATATCTGAAGCACAATACCAACACCTAAATATTCTCTATGTGTGTCTTTATACTAGAGAAGGCATACATAAGTAAATCTAAGGACTATACCGTTTATCACGATGCGCTGACAATGCAACAATATGCACAAAAAAAAAAAAAATCGGCAGATTTCAGGTACCTGGGATTCGACGTTGTGCGAAGCATGCGAAGGTTGCAACTATCTTATTGAGCAACACGTCATAAAATGACGCTAAACATATGTACAAATGTTTTATGCGCAGATTGAAGAGTTACAGACGCTTATATAACCAGTTGTTGCACTTGCGCAATGATGCCAACTAGAACACGCGTATTAGCAACACTATATAAGCTGATATGAAGCGCTGATACTCGGGAGGATGCTGGTTCTAGAAACTGTTACATAAATCCGTTTTAGCGCATCGGAACTAACCACGATTGACGTTAAAACAACGTGTCGGCTGTAATAAAGGAGTACATGTGTAATGTTTATAAAATTGGGTAGGCAGCACTGAAACCACTATTGACGTTTCACGAATATTAGCGTCTATTTGAAAAGTAGGTCCGAGAGCTGGCGTATCTCTGTGGTAAAATGCTTCATGGCCACACAGAATCCTTAGGTTTGATTCCAGCTGGGACCATGACATATATTCTTTGCAATTCGTCGGGTCTACGCTGCCGATGTCGGGTATTTCTCAACGCTCGTGCGTTAAAATCGCCCATGTGTGTTCTCACCGTTCCTGGGCGTATGGTAAGTGTCACTTACCTGTGGCGAATACCCGCATACCAGCGGCACATACCCGCCCGTGGGTATGTGCCACTGTCTGGCGAGAAGTGTGTTGTATTCTGGGTTTTCGGTTTCGAAATGACATGTGAGGATGCCAGGGGGCGCCGCTCTGGCATCTAGGACTTCAAGACGACTGTAAATAAAATCAGGTGTGTTGGGTAACTGTGGAGTGTGGTTGTTGTTCCTTTCTTCGGCGCTTCGCGCCAACCCACGTGTTCGGGCTGGTCGGCGACCCCGCCGGCCGCGTACGTCTCCGTCGACCGTGTTCTTCTTCTGCTTCGTCGGGACCAGCCAGCCCCAACACAGCAAAGTGTTTAAAGACGTACGCGACGGGATTGTGACAATATTCATGTCTGGACCAGCGCGTCATATTAGTCAAACCATCTTACCCTCTCATTGTTTCACGCCAAGATAGGGGGTGACTACGAGAGACCCCAAACGTAAGTGGATAGATATAGATAGATAGATAGATAGATAGATAGATAGATAGATAGATAGATAGATAGATAGATAGATAGATAGATAGATAGATAGATAGATACGCTCAAAATCACCAAAGGCAGCTAAGAAAGACTTCGCATTTAAAAGGCAAGGGTTTCGAACGCTTTGCTAAGACTACACGGTGGTGGCACTCTACTGCGATGCCTCCAGAATACCATTCACCGATTTTCTCGTGCAGAACATCAATGAAACGTTTTGTTCATTCTCTCCAGGCACAAGACTACCGTCTTTCGACGACTTTTACACTGAAACATCCAGATACGGGGCCAATTTTTTTCTCGTTGCTAAATCGCAGCTCGCATTTTTACTTATTACCAGGTGACCTCACTAGCCTCGAATGGTGAAAACAACGTCAATCAAGTAAAGTTTGAATCGTTTATAGCGAGTGTCCAAGCCAACACATCCGATGTATACAGCTAGGTCCGCACAAAACAAGTCCCTCATACATAGCCAAAGCTTTGACCCCATGTGTAAAGATTGTTGAAAGCTAACAAGCATATGCATATAACTGTACTTCGATATCGCTGAATGAACATCGCTCTCATTGTGTTGCGGCGTTAGAGTTTAATAGCATGACTTTAGGACAAGGGTCGCCAGATGCGGCGCTTGCAAACTAGTGTTGATTTTGAAGTAAAGCGAATGCATGATGTAGAAACGGGAACGAAACTCGCACATTGTCGAGAGATAGCTCGCTCAGTGAGAGGAATGTGGTTGCGCTAAATTTGTCAGGTAAACAATCACGGATGCATGCTGTTTTGAATCTTTCTGGCTCTGCAATTCCACATTGAGTACTTCACAATTGTGCAATATACCATCGTGTCAACGGGGTAGACACAAGTTTTAATTCTCAGCTGTGAGCCCATATCATGGATAATATTTAGTTATATAATGGGCATAACAAATGTTAGGGGTTTGTTGTTAAGTAACGTTTGTTGTTAGAGTCAAGTTACACAGTTACTGTAGCTAAAATTTCTCATGTGAAGTAATGACCGGTCTGCTGAGTATACAGCGAACATGTATGCTAAAGGAACAGAGTTATGAGGTGCGTGCTTACAGTTGTAAAAGGCCCGATTCTTAGAAAAAAAAAAGAATTTTGAGGTGTGCATTGTACATTTTTGTTGTTTGCACATATTTGTTAGCGCCCATGCAGTGCACTATGCAACTGCTCAGCCCTGAGCACAATCTCTTTTTTGCGTGGACATGTCGACAGTATTTGAGCACCCTTTTGCAAGCAAACACACCTGAAACCACTTGGTGGCACATGATGTGATTCTGTCCAAATGTTGGAATAATAAAGGTCACATTTATTACGCACTTGGTATTCTGTTCACTTTTTCAGTACACTTGTGCTTGAAAGGTAAAGTTCTTTTTCTTCCTGCTACTTCTAGATATTTCGACCTAAAATACCTACTATCTTCTTGCAGTGTGGTTGTGGATAAGTCAAGATCATGTACGTTTCAACTACTTCTGCGATTTCCTAAATTTTTACCATGAGGGTATTGCACAGAATTTGCTTCGTAGTGGTAGACACTATAGCTATGACAAGTTATTTTGAAGAGAAGCAGGTGTTATCAAAGCAATCTTGGACGTTTCTCTGCTATATGCACCACATTCTTTGCACACAACCTTGCGCATCACGATAGCTTCCACGTGCTTGATGAAGGTGTGCTGCAAGTGCTTATCACCTTTATGATTTATTATTTTAAGGAGCAGTTTCAACATATGTGCAAGGCTAATGCAATTGCGTGCAGCCTTGTGAGCTTTTGCGTAACCTTTTGTAAACTTGTATAAGCTAAACACAGTTAACGCAAAACACTTCCCAGTATAGATTTTCAACTGTCTCACAAGGCATAGCTAATGCTGAAAAGCCTGTTAATGCCCCTCACTGTAGGGGTGTTCATTTCGTAATGCAATAATGTTTTCTGACGATTCACATGCCAATCAGGATATAATTAACAGTGATACAGTAGTGGGCAAATTTAGATTGATTCTGGCTTCCAGGGGTTGAAACAAAGGACATCATAGCCTCGCAGGAGACAAAACTGCTTTTCGAAACATTTGTTCCGACACGTCGTGTTTACAAATGTTTCATAATGTTGCGTACATGCACGAAGAAAAAGAAGCGTATACGGTGAACGCACTGGTGGCGCAAAGCGAGAGAAGAAGAAGAGGATCAGGAGGATCTTTAACCAGTCGGCCGCTTCTGAGCTGCCCCTCACGACCTAATAAACGGCCCCTTTCAACGTCTACCAGTCTCTTTCAAACGTAACAGAGTGGTGGAGGTGCTGGGTAAGCGCTTCAACTACGGAACGATCGCTGCCACAGCTTCGACGAAGCCGTCGACTTGCCGGTCTCCCACCATCTGCCGTGAGTGACTTCGACATGCCCGAAGAAGCAGGCGTTTTCCAGGACGGCACCATCTGGCCCGCTTCCGTACTACCGAGTTCCACCGCCCTTCGGAGGAAAAGCCGAAGAAGATGTCGACGCCTGGCTCACCAAGTACAAACGTGTGGGCAAGTCCAACGGTTGGGATGCAGCCGCTATGCTAGCCAACGTAGTGTTCTCCCTTACCGACACCGCACTGGTATGGTACGAAAACCACGAGGACGCACTCACGACGTGGGATCTTTTTGTTGAAGAGCTCAGGGCGTGTTTCGGCGACTCGGTTGCTAGAAAGAAGCGGGCTGAGCAAACACTGTCGCAACGGGCACAGCTACCTGGTGAGACATGCACCACTTACATAGAAGAAGTGTTAAGGCTGTGCAAGGTGGTCTGTGCTACCATGTCAGAAGAGGACAAAGTAGGGCATCTGCTCAAAGGGATAGCTGAGGACGTGTATAATTTTCTAATTGGAAAAGAAAGCCTCAATTCTGTGTCCGACGTCATTCAGCATTGCCGAACGTTTGAAACGCTCAAGATGCGTCGAATTGCGCCCAAGTTTGGTCGGCTGGCTAACGTTACAACTGTTGCCAGTGTGGACACGAATCCTGGCCTCGACCTTTTTTCTACAATTCGACAGATTGTTCGTGAGGAACTGTCCCACCGAGAAATGTCGTGTTCGACAGCTGACCATCGCGAGTTGTGTCTGCCGCGTGAGGCTATGGATGCGCCTCCTTTGACCCCATGGCAACCGACGATGAGCGCGGCAGCTGTGGAGTACAGCCCAGCCCCACAGTCAAGGATGACAACCAGACTTCCCGCGTCACGGTATGACCGACGCTCTCAGCGCATGCCTCCTCGACACCCGACGTCTCGGTACGACTCACCCAACCAGTACATCCGTCGCACAAGAGCAAATGATGATGCTCTATTCATCGACGAGCGACCGACGTTTCGACCTCGGCCGGTGTGCTATTCCTGCGGTGTGCGAGGCCACATATCGCGATTTTGCAACCGTCGGGTGACTCCTCGGTATCACCAACCATCTGACTTTTCACGACCCTTCGAACAGCCTCATGGTGTCCGGCGGCCGGCCCACATACCACCTGATGACAACTATTGGCCCAGCAGCTTCCGCAACCACTCCCCGGCATCTGACAGGAGTTTAACGCCCCCACCGCGACCTCGTGCTCATCGTTCTTCTTCACCGCTGCGTTGCAAAGCGCCCTCTTCGCCACCGGAAAACTAGCCAGCGCGGCCAATGGGGGTGAGGTCGCTGGAAACGTGCTACTGAGAGAAATACCTCCTGTGTGTATGTTTAAAAACAAAGTGCGTGTTTTGGTGGATCATGTGCCTGTGATGGCCTTGGTGGACACAGGTGCAACGATTTCCGTGATGAGTGCTTCCTTTAAAGATGTGTTAGGGCGGAAAGTTGTTTTTACCTGGGATGAAACTTCGACGTTTTGTGGAGTGAGTGGAGAGCCATTGCGCGCTATTGGTGTGTGTAGTGCTGAGGTATTTTTGGGAGGCCTTATGATAACGACAGAGTTTGCGATTATTCCTCGGTCGACACATGATGTCATTCTCGGCATGGACTTCTTGCGAGATTGTGGTGCCACTGTAGACTGTCGCACGGGGAAAGTCTTTGTGAGTGGCCAGATGCCTTCAGAACTTCTGGACACTCCGGCAAATGACCAAACTACGCTGTGTGTCTGTGGCGATACGGTCATACCTGCGTTGTCTACCGTACGTGTTCCTGTTGTTTGTCGCGGCGCGGATTCTGACAGCTTTGATGCGAGCGTAGAACCAATGCACATAAACTGCGTGAAGAAGAATGTATTGGTTCCCCATTGTGTGGTGTCGATTGATGGCGGACGAACTGGCCTATGGACTGTAAACTGTTCCTCTGAGCCCGTGACACTACCCAATGGTTTGAAATTAGCTTCGGTCAGCAAAGAACACGTGACCTTATCAGTGGTCGAGCTCACAGACGTGCCGAAAGAACGTGCCGGAACTGGTTGTCACAATTTGGACGGGGCGCTTATGGCAACGATAAATAAGTCGCTTAGCTCAAGCGAGCGCCGAACTTTATTGAATGTGCTGTTGAAGCACGTTTCGGTATTTGACTTTGCGCAGAAGGGCAAAGTAACCCCTATCCCCCTGTCTCGAACGCGCCATATCATCAACACTGGCGCGGCAAGTCCGATTCGCCAAAAACCATATCGTGTTTCCCCGTCAGAAAGACAAATTATCAATGACCAAGTGCAGGAAATGATGCAAAAGGGAGTGGTACAAGAGTCAGCCAGTCCGTGGGCAGCACCGCTAATCCTCGTTAAGAAGAAAGATGGATCTTGGAGATTTTGCGTCGACTATCGCCGACTGAATGCCGTGACAAAAAAGGACGTATACCCGCTGCCACGTATAGAGGACGCAATAGACTGCTTACATTCGGCATCTTATTTTTCCTCCGTAGACTTACGATCCGGCTATTGGCAAATTCCGATGCACCCAGAGGATAAGGAAAAGACTGCCTTTGTAACCCCTGATGGGCTCTTTGAATTTAACGTGATGCCATTTGGACTGTGCAATGCACCGGCCACGTTCGAGAGATTTATGGACACCATCCTGCGTGGCTTGAAGTGGAACATCTGCATGTGCTACCTCGACGATGTCGTCATCTTTGGCCGCACGTTCAGTGAACACAACTCTCGTCTGGATACTGTTTTGAACTGCATCCGAAACGCTGGCCTAATTTTAAACTCGAAGAAATGCCACTTCGGAGACCGCCAGACGCTTGTGTTCGGGCATCTCGTTGACAAGGATGGCATCCGCCCTGACCCCCAGAAGACTGCAGCAGTTGAGGCGTTCAATGCGCCGCGTTCCGTCAAGGAGCTTCGTAGTTTCCTGGGGCTTTGTTCATACTTCCGCCACTTTATTCCGAAGTTTGCCGACATTGCGTATCCTCTCACATGCCTCTTACGAAAGGACAATTCTTTTGAGTGGACTCCGGAGTGCGATTCTTCATTCCGCCAATTGAAGTTTTTGTTGACGTCACGACCCGTCCTTCAGCACTTCAGTCCTTCTGCTCCGACAGAGCTTCATACGGATGCTAGCGGCATAGGTATTGGAGCCGTCCTAGTACAACGTTACGGCGACCGCGAACACGTCATCGCATACGCAAGTCGCTCCCTAAGCAGGCCGGAACAAAACTACACTGTTACCGAACAAGAATGCCTGGCGGTATTATTTGCAATTCAGCGGTTTAGGTCTTACCTGTACGGACGCCCATTCACAGTCGTAACCGACCACCACTCGTTGTGTTGGCTTGTCAACCTTCGTGACCCTTGTGGCCGCCTTGCGCGCTGGGCACTCCGGCTACAAGAATACAGTTTTACCGTCGCTTACAAGAGTGGTCGTCGACATGCTGACGCGGACTGTCTTTCACGTATGCCACTTAGCACAACAGATTGTGAATCCGATGACCTTGACCAGCTTGTAGCGTCTGTGTCGCCTACGTTCCCGGACTATCCCACTTTCAGAGCAGAACAGCGGAAAGATGCTAAACTAGCACCACTATTCACCGCTGCATCCGCTTCCACTAGTGCACGCCGTTTCTGTATGCGTGATGGACTGTTGTTCAAAAGGAACCTCTCCAGCAGTGGCGCGCGTTTCCTTCTAGTGGTCCCGGAGAGCCTGCGAACAGTTATTATGAGTGTCATGCACGACGACCCTACATCTGGACATTTAGGTTTGGCGCGGACGCTTCACCGGACTAAAGAGCGCTTTTATTGGCCTGGTATGCAGAAGTCTGTTGAGAGTTATGTGGCAAGCTGCATGCAATGTCAGCGTCACAAACGTCCATCAACTGGTCCAGCTGGTCTTCTACAGCCGATGCCTACTCCAAGCGCACCTTTCGAACAAGTGGGCATTGACTTTCTGGGCCCCTTCCCAAAATCGGCTAAGGGCAACCGGTGGATAATTGTTTGCGTCGACTACCACACACGCTACTGCGAGACGACAGCCGTCCCCTCCGCAACTGCCAGTGAAGTCTCGTCGTTTTTGTTACAGTACGTCATCCTCCGACATGGCCCACCTCGCCTGATTATCAGTGATCGTGGACGACAATTCACAGCGGATGTCGTAGAGGAGCTACTCCGTTTATGTTAATCCCGCCTGCGTCACTCGACACCATACCACCCCCAAACTAATGGGCTGACGGAGCGTACCAACCGCACCATTATCAACATGTTGTCTATGTATGTCTCATGCGACCACAAGAACTGGGATGACGTACTCCCGTTCATTACTTACGCGTTCAACACCGCGAAGCATGAGATTACAGGCTATAGCCCTTTCTTTTTGCTTTATGCACGTTCACCCCGGCACCCAATCGACACAATATTGCCTTTCTGTGACCACGACAACGTCACTGTCGCCGAGACTCTCTGCCTCGCCGAAGAGGCGCGTCGCATAGCTCGACTACGCACATTGGCATCCCAAGACAAAGCGAAGGCACGCTATGACGCTCACCACGGCGATAAATCACTGGTCGATGGTGAATGTCATAGGGTGCCTTCGCTTTGTCTACAAGCTTCCATCTTTTAGGGGGCAGTTGGATTCACCTCCACCATTGGGAACTGGTTTACGGCTGTGCAAGAGAAGTTAAGAACTTGTGCAGCACGAGTTAAGCAGTTCGAAATCACAAGCGAATGACAATGTGCCGACAAGCTGGAAGTCTTATTTCTGCCCACTTAACTTATCGAGCTGCAAACACCTTGGTAGAGACCGGTACGGCACATACGTCTAATGCTATGTCATCTGTAAAACTGTGTGTGCGGCTGCACGAAACCGGCACCTGTCAGTGTAGGAGGTACAAGAAAATCATGAACTAGTTTTAGTGCTGTCCTCTTCTGCACCTTTTGAAACGAATGACATGGTTCAGAGGCCGCCATTGCTGCACCGCTGAAACGAATAGTGAAGTGCAGCACCTCGCAGAATGAATCCTGTGGTGCAAGCGAATCGAACAAACCCTTAAGCACACGAGCGTTTTAGGGGCGAAGCTCCTTATGGCGTGGCTTGTGCGTCCCTCGCAGTACGTAACCGCCAGTGGCACATTCTCGAAATAGCGGTCTTTACGATTTTGACCTCCAAGGTGGTTACGGTGAGAGATTTCTTCTGTGCGTTGTTGAACAATAAAAGTTAGTGCTCAATGCACATGTTAATTGCTGCTAAGGGGGAATGAGAGACAGGAGCATTCGGCCTTTAGGTAACGCGCAGCGCTGCGATCCCTATTAACAGCTATTTGCATGTACATTGAGCACGATCTGACAAGAAAGCAGAAATGCAGTGAACTAGTATATACCATGAACTCGAGGTGGTTAAAGGTGGGATGTAAATCCAAAGCGCAAGCCGTAAGAAAGTGTGCATGTGCCACCTCCCTTTTAGTCCTTGAAATCTCTGCTGGATGGCGGTGCTTCTATATGGAGAATATATGATGAAAAGATGCGAGACGGTGGTATACTTGGAGTGCTGAATAGATTGACGAACGGACACACAGACAGATGCATGGATGAACGCATGAACGGACGCAGGCGCGGATGCATGGAGGAACGCAGGGACGGACCCACAAACAGACGCACGCACGGACGGGTGGATGGACGCATGGACGGTTATACAGACGTACGCAGCAACGGACGGAAGCAAGAACGAATGGACGGACGAATTCTTCGCCCCACTCCCCATTATTCACTCCATGGATATGCAGCCATTTTTTTTGCGTTTCACCCCACGAAATTCTGGCTACTGTGGCTGAGATCAAACCTGTGTTGCTGAGATCAGCAGTGTCCCATCTAACTAATATATACAGAGGTAGTGTTGCAATTTCAATGTTACTGAAGTGTACATTTCATACTACGGTAAACATCAAATGCTTATGGCCAACCTAAAGCATGCTTCACGATTGCGCGGTAAAACATTCACAAATACAGCATTGCAGGTGTGAGGCTCGATATGACCTGTTGTAGTGGACGTTAAGATGTTTCAATGTGCTTGCAGAGTGGACGTTCGGGGGTAGTCATCCTGTCGTTGCATGACAGTCTGAAAACACATCAACAGATATTGAAAAGCACGATCAGTGCACAAAATTTTCCGAAGTAAGCAAACAAACTTAGTTAACAAGTAAACAGCAGTATGTTATACATATATGTAATGGTACCTAATAACAGATATATCATTCGGGGCTGCTTCTAGATTAGGCATGCCATTTATCTGGTGCCTTGTCCACTGTAAACATGCAGCTGCTTCCATGCGAGGTAGGCCAGGAGGCTGTGGCCTACTGATTTATGAGGCGCTTTCTTTTTTCACACTAACACAAAACCTCACCCATATTATGCGATGCTTCTCAAGTCCGACTGCAGTAAACTAGTAACTTGTAGTTTTCTTTTTCAGTAATATACGGGCTAGCTACGAAAACACATGCCAGGCAAAATTGTTGTATTTGCCTTCTTTCATCAGAAGGGTCTCGTTTGTGTTACCTGGTGATAAAATTTTAGAATTCACTATTGAGTCAGCGACTCTTTCCGACGTGAAGTCACACTGCAACTAACGCATTTTTGTCCAGTTGCAGATTATGCCACATTGAAAACAATTTTAAGTTACAATGCGCTGCCACCGTGCGACGCCTACGCGGTCATTGGAAAAACTACATCTTTTTAAATAAACCAAGTAGCCAATGCAAGCAACCATTCTTTAAAAACTGAGTGGTTTTTACTCACCAGTCCGTATATATTTCTCTGGCTTGAAAGGGGTGTTCGTCTGATGAAAGCTTCAACGGTCACTTCGTTCCCCTGAAGTCACTTGAATGTGCTCCGCGGAAGCATTTGAACAAGTAAAAATAAACAGAAGGAAAGAGAGTGTGTCGGCCAGCAGTGGCTCGAAATATTAAAGAGCAAAATGAAACAGAGCTTGACCCATCCGAATGCACCTGGAGCCGTTACCTTCCATCGCTACTGTTGGCCGCTGTATATTTTGAAATGAGGATAATGATGTCGATAGGCTGCTTTTGACTACGAGTCAGCTGGAGCAACAAATATCATCAAAAGAATGATGACGGAGCACATGTTTACGCAAAGCTCCTTGGTGTAAAAGTAAATTCTCTTTTTGCGTAGCTGTGCGCAATGATGTAGTTTTGGATCATTTTAGAATTCAACCTTGTCACTGACGAGGGCGCCTACACGAAAGTGCAATGGCGCGATTGGTGGCGCCCATGTGAAGCATAACGCAGAGATCGTATATCCACTCCGGGTGATCGAAACCGGAACGTGTCGCGGTTGATGTTTGCGCCCCCTTCAGGCGATCATTTGAACTTGAAAGACTCTGGGGCCTGGGATGAAGAGTTGGAGGCGCCATTGCGATGGATGATGATGGCAGAGAAAGAACAGACCCTACCTGTATCCGAGCTTCGACCAAGTGCTTGCGTGAAGAGAAAGACAGCATTCGCAGGAGTGGATTGCTAGGACTATGGACTTTTTGTTCTGTTCAGAACTGCTGTCGTTTTTAGCTCTGCGCACGAGTTCGCTCCAAAATTAGCTGTGAATAGAAAATCATTGCAGTCAGATTATAACATTGTATAACAGGCGACCAGAGAACAGTTTTATTGAATAGCACCACCTGATCTATTGGAGAAAGTACATGTCAATCCGGAAGTTTCTCAACATCTTACGGTACTTCATAGTGAACAAAATATTCTACCCAATCCCTCTGCATAAAAAAAGTGGCAGGAAGCATGAATGTGCTCACAACATCACACCATCTTCTCATCACTGCTACAATGCTCAAATAGGCTTCCATACAACTGTAAACACCGAAATATCTAAGTTATGGTGGGTGAACAGCTGTAGTGGACGTCGTCAATATACCACTGGCAGAAGTGACAGTGAAAAAAACAGCCGGAGAACAGCCTGATCTGTCGTGACACTGAAGACCAGCTCATTTACGTGGCACGGTATTTGAAAATGGCCACGGACTGCGGATAATTTGCTTGTAGACGCTATCTTCCTCGAACAAATCCTGTCACTTGTTCATCTCTTTATAATCAATTTGTTGCTGCTGTCTCTATATTGCATTTCGAAACTGGCGTTGCCTTAGGTTTGATTACTTCGGAGCTTTTCGTATTTCACTATGTCACAGGCAAGGTACTGAGTAGCAGTTGCTTCAAGCAATGACGTGCAAATATTGTATTGTTTCTTTTCCAGATGGTGGCTTTTGGTAACACAAGTAAACCTTATCGTTGTCTAGTTGGAGTATGCCAGGGAGGAGAATGCGTGTACAAGTATATGTCTGAGTGCTCTACAAGCTGAACTAAAGACATTAATAAAGCATTGAGTCTTTTTATTTGCAATATAGCTAAGTCTACTCATTCGCAAGAAAACAGAGTGGTGCATATTGTGGTACAAACAATTCGTTACTTGTAACCTTGTGATCAATTACATTGTCTTGTATATCACTCCTGGCCATAATTATTATTTGATCATGTTGTAACCAGTCTTTTAAAACGTGTCTTGTCCCGTAAGATATCTGACCACTCTGTAGGATATACCACCTTGTCAGAAGGGGGATCCTTACAAAGCCGATATCTTCACCGTTTATTTGGGCTTACCTCATATGCCTTGCAGAGGCCAGTAACAGTGAATCGCCAACATTCATAAACGACATCGACACTAGCATTGAGACACTCCCCCAAATGGGTGCTTATGCGCAAGGCATTCCTACGCAATAGTGCCACACTCCCTCTAGCATGCTTTTATAGTGTTACATGTTAACATGTTTGTTAACATGTTAACATGTTAACATGTTTGTGATATGTTAAATGTACTCACTTACTCGGCGAGGAAATTGCTGTTGCTTGGAGGTGACATAAAAGAAAATCCGGGCCCAGACACAGCGCAAATTGCTAAACATCTTAAGGAAATTGCATCAGGACATTAAAGAAATCAAGGAAACGCGTCTTCCAGATATTGAAAGGAAATTAGATTCAATTTCCGCTCTCGAACAAAGAGTAGCATTGTTTCAAGATGCAAATTAACTGCATGGAAAACACTAATAAAGTACTTGAATCAAAAATAGACGACATGGAAAATCATAGCAGGCGCTCCAACTCGAATGTTTATGGACTTCCAGAAAAAAAGGATGATACTAACACCGCACTTGAAACTGCAGTAAATAAAGGTATTTTTCAGGATATCCTTGAAATTGAGAGCATACAAATCAAGCGTATACACCGACTAGGCAAGCAACGACATGACTCGACGAGACCTGTCATTCTTAAACTGTTAGATTCGAGAAGTAAATATGCAATACTGAGAAGAGGCTTTAAACTAAATGACACGGACTATTCCCTTGGTGAAGATTTTTCCCAAAGAATTCGCGACGTCCGAAGGAAATTGTGGGCAAGTGCGAAGCAGAACTGTGTCAAAACGAGAAAAGGTTTCACTAGCGTTCGATAAACTATACATAAACAACGTGCCTTACGCCTGGGATTATCATTTGAATGATAAAGTTCCGTGGCGAAAAAACGGCAATGCGGGCATGAACCGCCCGAATACCAGAGGCTACACGCAGAAGCGAAGCAAGAATTGAGATTGAGTGGTGATAACGAGGACCCTTTCACATCCGTTAAACGCATTCATTTATCTCGTCAAGTAGATCAGAATACCCGCAAACCTAAGAAACCGAAGGCAAAGAACTTGCGAATCCTAAATATAAACGCACGAAGCAATGTAAACAAAAAAGATTCTATTAAGGCCACACTACTCGAATACGACGCGCACATTACTGTATTCACCGAAACCTGGTTACGAAATGAAATAAGTGATGATTTAGTTTTTCCCCCGAGTTACAGTGTCTTTCGTAAGGACCGGACGAATAAGGGCGGAGGTGTTGCTATTCTTGTGAAGCCTTCAATACAAGCCATTCTTTTAGCGGATGTCATTGACCTCGAGTGTTTGTGTATCACAATAACTTGTTGGTATCAATGCTTTGTTATATACGCCTGTTACAGACCACCAGACGCTGCTCCTGAATATTTGCGGAAATTGCAAGAACATATAACACAATTTCAGAGTAAAAAAATTTTTGTTATCGGGGATTTCAACTTACCGAATGTTGATTGGGAACTACTTCAGACAAGCCGCAAATCGAACAAGAATGCTGGCATAGTCTTTGACATCATGCATACTCACGACTTCGTTCAAGTAGATAGGCAGCCTATTCGAGAACAAGGTTCGTCCAGTGCAATATTGGACTTAGCGTTCCTAAGCCGTTTTGGGACGTTAAACCCCACATATCAATCAATCAGCGTTCCTAAGCCGTGATATTTGTGAATATACAGTTGTGATTGAAAGTGGCGTCTCTGATCATCATCTTGTAAGTGTTACCATTCCCTCAATCAACTCAGTCGGTCACAAACGCACATCTACACGAAGCTTCAAGGATTACGCAAGATCCGATGATGCGTCTATTGTGCAGTACATGAGAAGTTGTTATGAGGACTTTATTAAAAATGAGGGTGATGTTGATGCGCTACGGAACCAATTCACTAGAATGTGCATTCACTGTATAAGCCAATTCGTACCAACCAAATCTAAAAAGATTGCTAAAAGCGCCCCATGGATAACGCGCAAAATTATCCATCTAAAACGCAAATTAAAACGGCTCAAAAAGAGTAATCCCCAATCAGATATTATTCAAGAACTTAAAATAAAACTCGCACGTGCTTTGCAGGAATCAAAGGATTTTTACTTTAAAACAACACTGCCAAACGTTTTAAAAAAACGATCCTACGTAGTTTTGGAACTTCCTGAGTGACAGTAAGAAGCAGGTATTACATATATTAGTCGATGGTAATACAGTTACAGATCTGAAGCTCATTGCGGAACATTTCAACAAAGTTTTCCACAGCGTGTTTGCTAAGGCGAGTCTTAATACGCCTCAGCAAAGAGTGTTTCAGCCTAATGAAGTGGACTTTATATCATATTCTGGTGTTGTTGGAATGATCTTGAAGTTGAACAATAAATCATCTTGTGGTCCAGACAATATCTCTAATGTTTTTTTTCGCCGTTATGCAGAGAGTATTGCTCATTTTGTCACTGTGATCTTTCGATGTTCGCTGTTGAGTGCAAAACTACCCAGTGATTGGAAGAGGGCTCGTATTGTTCCTGTGTTTAAGAAAGGAAACCATTTACTCGTAGAAAACTTACCGTCCCATCTCATTAACATCACCAATATGTAAAATACTTGAACATGTAGTATCTAAGCGCGTTGTGGAGTAACTCGAACAATACTCTATACTAACTAGTTTTCAGCATGGCTTTAGAAAAGGCTATTCAACCATAACTCAGTTAGTCTCAGTGGTTCATTCATTTGCAGAAACTCTGGATAAAAATGGACAAATGGACGTCATATTCCTTGATTTTAGTAAGGCATTTGATAAAGTTATTCATCACAAACTAACAAAACTAAAGGACATCAATCTACCCGACATTGTCATTGTCTGGATCCAACACTATTTAACAGAAAGTTCACAGTTTGTTTCAGTAGCTGGGAACAATTCGAGCTCTCTTCCTGTAACATCAGGCGTGCCACAGGGTAGCGTTCTGGGGCCGCTATTATTTTTAATTTATGTAAACGGCATCGTAAACACAGTACTACCAGGAACTCAAATCAGACTGTTCGCGGATGATTGTGTGCTATTTCGTCAAGTTACCTGTTCTAGTGATCAGCCGAACAAGAACTTGAGTCTTAATAACATACTAAACTGGTGCAATGACAATGGCATGGCACTCAACGCACAAGAAACTGTTTATCTTTGTATAACTCGTTCAAAAACACCTCTACATTTTACTTGTAACATCGGCTCATCATCACTACAACAGGTTAACGACTACAAATATCTAGGCGTAAGAATAACTAATGACCTCTCTTGGAGTTTACACATAGACAACGTATGTTTTGCTGCCTTGCCGTAAACTGTGTTTTCTAAAACATAAGCTTAGAAATTCTCCTTCTGACATAAAACTACTTAGCTACTTTACGTACGTAAGACCAAAACTAGAATATTCTTGTGTTGTATTGGACCCTTTTACTAAATCTAACATAAAAAAACTGGAAGCAGAGCAAAGAAAGGCTGTTAGGTTTGTTTATTCAAAGTTTAAAATTACGGACTCGCCGACGGAACTTATGGCTGCTAACAACATTGAAACACTTGAATTACAGCAAAAAAGGAACTGCCTTAACCTTCTGTCTCTTCTTGTTAATTATAAGTTAGCCCTTCACCCGCGTGCATATGTATCTCCTCTGTCCACTTACCAGTGAAGATTTCGAGTGGAAAATAATGCAAACGGCGACCCTCATCAGCTAGCGTTTTGCCCGGATCACTGTCTACACTGATGAGATTAAGCCTGTCGATGTCTGATGCGCGACTCAGTGCCATCTATATTAGTCTTTTTTTCGCTTGTGCAATTAAAGGGGCACATGTCAATGGAATTGGTACACTCGGTCAAAATGTTCAATTTTTTAATTTAATCTTCATGCAATCTTGAGATCACACTATATGTAAAGGTGAATAATTAGGCCAAAATAGGCAGTGCAAATTTGGTTGAGCAAAAGAGCATTTTACTAGCATGCTGTAATTAAAAAAACAATGAGAAAATTTGGCTTCAAAACTGCAAATCTTCAGATTTGCAGATTCGCACACTGGCACTAGATTGACGCCATCATAAAGAAGATTTTTTTTTTGGCGTGTGTGTGTACTTTTTGTTGGTTGCATGATTCTGCAGTAGTTGTCTTTCAAATCTTCAGCGCGGTGCAAAAGTGCCGCCTCAAATGCGTCATGTGCTGTTCTGCGCGTATGTATTGCATCGCATGTGTGTTCCATTTATGTATGTTATGTATAACTTCGAGTTGCTGGTCACAATAATACCGAGAAATTATCTCGAGACCTGTACGGTACTTCTTTTTTGCAAATAATTGTTTGTTCTTCCACCCTGTAACGGCCCACTTCTGGGCTAACAGTATAAATAAATGAAATGAAATGAAATGAAGATGAATCAGAGCTCAAGGTAGCCGCAAAGCTGCATTTTTAGAATGAAAAATTAGAAACAGCTATTTTACGAGATCATTTTTTTTAGTTTTCAGCTACATTTTCTCTGAACTTCATTTTTTTCAGCTTTAATTTTTTGATCAGGTATCTCAGTCGTCCCTGTGCAATTTAACAACAAATAAAGCTATATACACTAGATTTCCTGCTGTCAGATCCTGAGACATCGGTACTCGTCGTAAAGCTGTCCATATTTGTCTACAGGCCCCGCAGATTTTTACGTAAGGCTTTTTATAAAAGTCGTTAACAAGAAACAACGTAGGGGGCATTTAAAGTTTTTTGTGACCTTATCTGGGTATTTAAAAATAAAGCATGGTATTGCGGCAGAGAATCACCCGTTGTCAATATTGTTATGCAAAAATCTTGAGAAACTTGTTACTAACCAATTAATTATTTTGGGTTGACAATAGTAGTTTCTCAAGTGTTGTTGCTGGCAGAACAATTATCTGAAAAGCAATTTTATTTATGATATCAGCGCGACAAATCACGCCTGCTTGCCGAATGTCATTCCTTTCTCGATAAGTAACAGAAATAGTTTCATTGGGGCACATACTTCGTTTTCGTTTGGTACTCGCACATATATTACTTGATAGTGGGACTCCAAATTGCTGTGGCACGTATTAGTGTGCGTGGTTACGTCACTGACGCTTCACACTTGCACCTGCCTTGACAGTGTAGTGTAGTGACAGTGTAGATGATTGCCGAATTGATGTGGCACGCACTTGTTCGCGCGTTTATACCACCGACGACAACGGCAACAGTGACGTCGTTGATTGCAGGGATTGACGCCAAAGAACTGCACCCGAAATCTCAAATGTAAAGGGAGGTCATTTTCGCATCTACTGCAGCGTAAGGGACTTGTAACTTTTGCAAACCATTGAGAGTCTAATTCATTGGGCCATAAGGCAGTCAGTGTTTTCAGCAAGGTTCTACAGGTGCAAGCCATACATCTTTGGATATCGTTTCATGGTCTTGGTTGGTTCTTATGTAATCTATTTACCCGAGCCAAAACACAACAAAAAAATAAATAAATTTTCACTTTTTATGAATCTTTTCCTGCAAGTCATCCTAAAAGTGTAGAATTTGTGAAAAAAGCAAGCCCAATCAAATAAAACAGTTCCAAAAATCATCTTGTAGTTTTGCGAAAAAATAAGAAATTCGGACCTGTTGGTTGCCATCGATGGTTCAGCGCTTAAAACGAGACAAAGGGTAGAGCGTACACAATACCAGCGCTCTTATGAAAAATGCCTGAAGTGTGACAAAAAGTCACAGCATATCAATGGTGTCAATGATGATCAGTGGAGCGAAGCGTAATCCATCCATCCGTCCGTATGTCTGTCCCTGCATGCGTCCATGCATCCGATCTTGTTCGAGAATACAGATGGTGGGCGGGTAACACCGACGAGACCCGAGCCAAGGAAGCCAAGCGCAAGCGTCTTCAACGTGCCCAGCGCTTTGCTTCGTCCATTAAAGCCCCTCAAATGCTTTCTCGTTCATGTCCCACGAACGACCCGCCACGTACGGTGATTATCCAGAAGACTGACAGAGGCACTCGTTCTCTGCGTAACCAGAAACCGCCCGTTCAGCAGCCAATAGGAGAGTAGCGGTACAGTGCCATCTAGAATATCCTCACTCAACTGGAGCTTTTATGTGCTTCCATAAGACAGCGCCGTTCATCATACTGTTCAAGAGATACTGCCTTCTTTCCTTTCTCGTCTCCTCTTCTCTCGGTAACGCGTGACGCATGACAAGGTTAGACTGAGAGGAGCTTCGCCCTAAAACAGACTTCATGCGGAAAAAATTGTGCGTAAACAATGCTCGTGTGACTGAGTTCCTGGATGCTGTGTTATGGGGACAATCAACGGTCAGATGTGAACAGGGCGCGACCTTTTAGATTGTGATAGCAATAGCAAAAGCAGAAGTTGCAAGTACCCATTTCCCCCACGTAAGTTTTACCACAGAATAATGAATGAAAGTGTGCGTTGTTGATTCTGCCAAAGAGACTCTGGTTCTTGTCCTATCTGACAAACTTCACTCCTGGATGCCGCAACTGCTAACTTCTGACAAATTACGCCAGGCAAGTTATTTTGAGAAAAAGTTTGTCGAAGCAACAGTTATTTTCTCTAAAAAGTATGCAAAGAGGAAATCCACTAATGAGGATACGGTAACAACGGTCCAGCTGAAAGGTCCTGAAAATATTGTGTTTTAAACTGGCCGCTTTATGAACGATGCGTTTCTTGACAGGAAGGGTACCAGAATATTGAAAAAAAAAACGGCAACATCACCCTAATTCATAAAAAAGTAGACGAGAAGGATTGAAAAAATCACAGACCTATAGGCTTACTGTTTGTGCACTACAAACTATTTACAAAAATAATAGCTAATAAAATAGGGGGACTAAAAACTTAATCCACCAAAATACCAAGCAGCATTTCGTACAGGCTACTCCACACTATATCATACTGTTATGGTAGAGAAGAAACGCCGTGTCGACGAGGCCGAGGTAAAATAAATTTCAAACCAGCAGTAGCGGCGTGACCAGTTGAGCAGCAATCGAGTGGAGACATCGCCTTGAATTAGTATAGGCCGTCGGAAGTTACAAATGCAGTTTTCTCTTGGTTTCACCTGAATCTGCCAATTGTCAGAATGTAGCTCTAATAAAGAACAGTATCGCGCACGCACCGTGGAGACAATTGAGGACGTCATCCATGCGAAGCAAAGGGTAAACGTCTTTTTTTTCGTGATTCAATTAAGATGGCGGTAATCAACCGAAAAGTGCTACGTGTCAAATTACATTACGCTTTGTGGCATACGCTCGGTATGTTCAGCGGTGAATAGGAATAGCGTCACAATTGTTTATGCGGTGCTTTACGAGTTAATTCTGGCTGAGTGAACCGCTGTCGACGTCGAATATATGTCACGGTAGCATGTCCAAAGGCGGCATAGGGCGAATAATTGCTCATGTTTAATTTCAGGAGCGATAATGAGCCGTAAGGCGGCATCGAGGGATGTGGCGTCCTGCAGGTTTTATAGAAGATCGGAGCATGCGTCTATCGCAAAAGTGGTGACATGATCGTCTAATAAGGGTTGCAGCGTAGTGACCGAGATTCCGTTTTGTAGTATTTGCTTCGTAAAACCGGAATTGAAAATAGGGAGACATGTCCGGTTAGAGGTGATGGTTACATCGGAGTGTGGCACAGTGATGTCGTGCGCCACAAGAAAATGAGGAATAGGCGTGACGATATAATGCCCATCCAGAATGAGGAAGGTTCTTGCCAATTCAATTATAGTGAGGGCTTGTAGTATAGAGTCTGTTCCCTACTTCAAGGTAAAAATCTGGAAGAAGAATTTTTAAAGAAAGATTCCCCGCGGAACAGTTGATTAGGACAGAATGCGTCGATAGGAAGTCCATCTCGAAGATGAGGTCGTGAGTGAAATTTTTCAGCGCTGTAAATAAGACAGAAACTTGACGGATGGCAAGGCTAATACGAGTAGTACAGATTCTAACGATGGCCACAGTTGCACCGTCGGCGACATGGACGGGATGAGTTGCTGAAGGCGTCAGTGCTTTTTTGAGGCGGCGACAGAGATGAGCACGCACTATCGACAACTGAGCTGCAGTGTCTACTAAAGTCGTCAAAGAAAGACTGCGCACATGCTCTTCATTCAAGTTCTTATAAGTAGGGAGCGTCAGTGGAGTATTCGAGTCAGTCGCACTTGACACAGTACTACCTCCAGAAGCTGCATGATCTAGATTTTTGTCCGAGAGGATCCATAGTTCGTCGGTGATGGATAGCGGCGTGTTTAAGGTGACGGAGAGCGGTGGCATTGCGGTGACTGTGAACGAGCTGTAGAGCGGCTGTCAAGTGCCTCGGAAGCAGGATACTCATGGCTGGACGAATACCGCTGGGGGTCCGCGTATTGGGGAGAAGAAGAGGAAAACTGGCTGCAGTTTGGGGGGGGCGGCTTCCATCTGCTGCCGCAGTAGTGGAAGACATGGCCAACGCCGTGACAGCGGAAGCAGGCTGGCTTCTCGTCTGCAGTTCTCGATTCAGTAGGGTTGCGGGATCTGGGCAGAAAATATGGGTCATGGCGTGGTGTATTCATTGGCGTTGGTCTGAAGTCAGATCGGGAGACGGAGCAAATGACAGAAAAACAGAGGCTTGAAAATTCTTGCCGCACGACGGCTTGAGTAACTGCGACCACCGGAGGAGTTTGGATGGTGCCCTGGTTAAATGCAAGTGGAAGAAACGGCACCGGACGGGCCGCGTCAAACTCGCGCCGAACAATGAATGTCATATTCTGGTGCAAAGGTGGTCTGGTATCGAGATATATCTAGATTGACATGACAGCCGTGTTTGGGAGTGCAAGGGGGTTTAATAGCGACGCCAGGTAATTGGCAGACAACCGGTACGGAAACAAATGCTTGGACAGTCCAGCATCTACAGCTCGTGCACCCGCTCGCGCTTTGCACTCAGCGATGGTACCACTAGTCATTGCCTTGCGAATTCGCCACTACAATGCCCCGGCGACGAAGACGAGCCATCCTGGCGACTCAAGGTGACGAGAGAACAGGAGGGTCGTAACAGGGCTTGAGGCAACTGACGTGGACCGTCCCGCGACCAAGGCGGCGCTTGTCCATGGACGGCTTGAGCGGTTCAATCACATAGGTGGCAGAAGAAGGGTGCTGTATGACGCGCTAAAGGCCCGTATACTTCGGTGCAAACTTGGGAGTCCAGGAGAGTGGAAAGGCAGTCGGAGCCACACGAAAGAACCGACGGGGAAGGTATTCTGAACAAGATCATGGTCGTGGCGATCTTTTTGGAGGGCTTGGTGGTCGGCTGTGAAGGACCGTGCAAGCTGACAACACTCTTCGGCATGTTCGGCCATTTCAGAAACTGGGCTGAACTCGGAGGCATCAGGCGGAATTGTAATTTGATTGATATGTGGGGTTTAACGTCCCAAAACCACCATATGATTATGAGAGACGCCGTAGTGGAGGGCTCCGGGAATTTCGACCACCTGGGGTTCTTTAACGTGCACCCAAATCTGAGCACACGGGCCTACAGCATTTCCGCCTCCATCGGAAATGCAGCCGCCGCAGCCGGGATTCGATCCCGCGACCTGCGGCTCAGCAGCCGAGTACCTTAGCCACTAGACCACCACGGCGGGGCAGGCAGAATTGTATGGCAGAATTGTCGAGTGTGTTGATGGGTCACGACCATATATAAAAGAAAAAAATGGAGAAAAGCCTGTTGTTGATTGAATCGCCATATTGTAGGCGTACGTCACGAAAGGAAGAACAACGTCCCAGTTGGAGTCATCGGAATCAATATACATAGCGAGCATGTCTCCGAGCGTTCTGTTGAAACGTTCCGTTAGGCCGTTCGTCTGAGGGTGGTAGGCTGTCGATGTGCGGTGTACCGTACGGCATGAATGTAGGAGCTGCTGCAGAACTTCGGACAAAAATACGCGACCTCTGCCACTCAGGAGCTCCCGTGGTGCACCATGACGAAGAACAAACCGGTGCAAGATGAAGGTTACAACATCACGAGCGCCAGCCGAAGGTAGCGCTGCCGTTTCGGCGTACCTTGTCAGATGGTCGGCAGCCACAATCACCCATCGATTACTACCAACAGAGCACGGTAGCGGGCCGTATAGGTCAATCCCAACACGGTCAATTGGGCGTGCAGGACATGGCAAAGGCTGCAGTTGACCGGGTGAATGGGAGAATGTCTTGCGCTGCTGACACTGGAAACATGAGCGAATGTGTCTGCGTACAAACGTGTACATACCCTGCCAATAGTAACGTTGGCGGATTCGCTCATACGTCTTTAGCGCACCGCCGTGTGCGTGTTGCAGTTCAGCATGAAAATATTTGCAGATATCAGACCGCATATGGCTGGGTATGGCTAGCAGCCATTTACGACCTGCCACTTAATAGTTGCGACGTTAAAACAGGCCATCCCGCATGGAGAAATGCGTTGCTTGGCGGAGAAGAGCAAACGGTAACCGGAAGTTAATGCATCAGAAAGCATATTCAAGAGCGAGGCAATCCAAGGGTCCTTTCACTGTTCGGATGGCATGTCTGTAACGCTGACGGCAGAGAGGGGAAGGTCAAGGGCTGATATATCCGTATCATCAGATTTTACGGGTGATCGTGAAAGCGCATCTGCGTCAGAGTGCTTTCGCCCCGATCGGTAGACGACGCGTATGTCGAATCCCTGGAGGCCTAGTGCCCAAAGTCCGAGGCGGCCACAAGGATCTTTCAGTGAAGTCAACCAACAGAGTGCGTGATGGTCAGTTACCACATCAAAAGTTTGGCCGTACAAATAGGGGCGAAACTTGTTTAACGCCCACACACTCGCGAGGCACTCTTTTTCCGTAACAAAATAGTTGGCTTCTGCCTTTGTGAGGGCGCGGCTGGCATAGGCGACCACATACTCCGTAAAACCTTGTTTGCGTTGCGCGAGTACTGCACCAAGGCCAACGCCACTTGCATTCTTGTGTACTTCGGTTAGCGCAGTAGCGTCGTAATGGCACAGTACGGGTGTTGAGGTAAGGAGTTGGCACAGTGTTGCGAAGGATTCGTCACAGGCTGCTGTCCAATTCGAAAGATCTGCAGGGCGAGCAAGGAGTTTGGTGAGTGGAGTGATGATGGAGGCAAAGTTCCGGACAAACCGACGAAAATAGGAGCACAGGCCCACAAAGCTCTGTAGTTGTTTAACTGTAGTCGGCTTAGCAAATTCGGCAACAGCACGAAGCTTGTCAGGGCCGGGAAGGATGCCGGCTTCCGAGAAGACATGACCAAGTATGGTGAGTTGTTTAGCCCCGAGGTGACATTTCTTCAGGTTAAGCTGAAGCCTGGCGTTTGTAAGGCACTGTAGAATCTTACGCAGACGTGTGAGATGCGAAGTCAAATCGAGTGAAAAAACCACAACGTCATCAAGATAGCACAAGCATATGTTCCATTTGAGACCGCGTAAAATGCTGTCCATCATTTGCTCGAATGTGGCAGGCGCACTGCAGAGTCCGAATGGCATTACGGTAAATTCATAGATGCCATCCGATGTGACAAACGCCGTTTTTGGATGATCAGACTCAGCCATTGGGACCTGCCAATAACTCGAGCGACGGTCAAGCGAGGAAAAGAATTCTGCACCTTGGAGACAATCGAGAGCGTCGTCTGCGGGGAAGAGGGTAAACATCTTTTCTCATAATGTTGTTTAGGCGCCTGTAGTCTATGCAGAACCGGATTGCACCATCCTTTTTTTTGACGAGTACAACTGGGGAAGACCAAGGACTACAAGAAGGCTTGATGACTCCACGCTGTAGCATGTCGTCTACTTGTTCTGCAATTACGCGACGCTCCACCGGTGACACACGATAAGGGCGCTGGTGCAAAGGAGTACTCTTTCCTGTGTCAATTGAGTGCACAACGGTGTTCGTTCTTCCTAGCACCGCTTGGGGAAAGTCAAACGAACGCCTGAATTCGTGCAACAGGGTAACTACTGCTCTCATTGAGCCAGGGCGAGATGGCTGTCAATAGAACGGTGAAATGCACCGGTAGACACGCTGTTCGAGGCAGAGTGAGAAACCAACGCGTTCAGCTCCATATTCGGCTTGGTGTCGAAGAAATTGGCAGGCACGATAGTACCTTCATCGATAAGCTGAATGTGGCCGAGCGTCTCGTTGCGGCGCAAACTGAGGGGGCACGAGTTGGGATTGGAAATAAATATCCCGGTAGTGTCTAGACAAAGCTCAATAACGGCGAATGGCAGCGATGTGTGGTGGCGGCTACCGAAGATGTCAGATGGCGTGAATAGGACGGTAGTGTCAGAAAGTGAAGCACAGCAGGCAGGGACAAACTGGGCGCTAAAAGGAGGAAGGTCTATTTCCATCGCGGCGACAAGATTAGCCATACGGCCGCATCAACAGAAGGCGCATCACGAAACGGTAACAGCTCCACTTCGGCCCGAGCGCAGTCCACCACGGCGTGATGACGTGATAAGAAATCCCATCCTAGGATGACATCGTGGGAACATGAAGCCAACACGTTAAATTCAATGGTGTACAACACGTCTCCAATAACCACTTTTGCTGTACATGCCGCGACGGGCTCAATTTGTTGGGAACTCGCAGTACTAAGAGAAACCTCGGGAGAAAGCATCGTCACTTTACGAAGAGAGCAGCAGAGTCTTTGACTAGTAACAGATATCGCGGCACCGGTATCGATAAGTGCGAGTGTTCGTACACCTTCGATGATTACATCGATAAGATTGGCGGGAGACAAGCGAGGACTTAAACTATTAGACGATGACGCAGCTCGTGCCTCCAGAGCTGCGGCAGTTAGTTTTCCGTCTCACTGGAGGTGGGTCGTCGACGCATAGGCGATACAGAACGACGACTTGTTGAAGGTGAAGGTGAGCGGAAAGTAGAACGTCGAGAAGCAAATGTCCGGGCGCCGGAAGCAGTTTGCGCATCGCGTTCGTGAACTTCAGGTGGTACGTGAGGCGCGTGGTATGGAGGCTGAAACGAATAGTCAGGATATTTTGGTGCGTTAACTGTGAAGCGCCGATGACATAGACGTGCGACGTGACCTAGAATTCCGCAATAGTAACATATTTGCCGGTTGTCAGCAGTGCGCCAAGGATTTCCGGCATGCTGCTGTGTAGCTGGAAACGACGCTGTGGACGGTCGCACAGGTTGTGGCGTATACATTGGCGGACGAGATGGAGGCATTTCCGCGACGGCCGCATAAGTCAGTGGTGCAGCAACAGGTGTTGGTGGAGAGGCAGGCGTAGGTAATGGCAACGCCTCGGACACCTGCTCCTGAATAGCCTGTCTGACTGTCGGCGTTAGGCGGTTTGTTGGTGCTTCGGTGGTCGGCAGATACGAGAGACACGAAAGCTGTCGTGCGACCTCTTCGCGTACATATTCTTTTATCTGCTCCAGCAGGGAGCTGTCACCACCGAAGGCCAGGGCAGCGAGAGAGTCGTCTGCTGTCGTCGACCTCCGAACTGCTGCACGTTCTTTCCGAATCTCTTCCAAGCTCTGGCACAAAATGACAAGTTCGGATATGGTACTTGAGCCCTTTGCCAGCAACATTTGAAAGGCATCATCGTTTATGCCTTTCAAGGTATGCATGATATTGTCATGTTCGGTCATCTCAGGAATAAAGCGCCGGCATAAATTGATTACATCTTCAATATAGCTAGTCAAGGTTTCGCCCTGCCTTTGTGCACGCCCGCGTAGGCGCTGTTCAGCACGCAGCTTGTGCACTGCGGGGCGATCGAACACAGCTGCGAGGGTGGTCTTGAAAGCGGCCCAAGTGGTAAATTCAGTACGGTGGTTTGTGAACCACAGGCTGGCGACATCTTTGAGATAAAATGGGACATACTCCAATTTCGAGGGCTCGTCCCACTTATTGGCGGCGCTCACCTTTTCAAACAGCTGCAACCAGTCCTCCACATCTTGGTCCTCGGTACTGCTAAAGAAGGGGGGATCTCGTTGGCGCAGGGTGGTAGGCACGATGACTAGTTGAGATTGGGCCGTGCTTTGCTGGGTGGTGCCTTGCTCGGTCGTCTGATCAGGCATTGCTGATGCGGTGGGCAGCTTCCGGCTTCGAAGTTCCAGCCCTACTGAAGCGTTCCGTATGCGAGTCCAACAATTCCATATTTTTCCATAAAGAATACATATGTTTCTTATATATTTTCCATATATTTTCGTAAGATTCTTACGGAAACATTCGGAATTATTGGACATCGCATACGGAACGTTTCAGTAGAGAGGTTTGCGTATTCAGCACACTTCCACCATTTTGCAAGGGGGTTTAATAGCGACGGCAGGTAATAGGCAGACAGCCGGTACGGAAACGAATGCTCGGAAGTCCAGCGTCTACAGCTCGTGCACCCGCTCGCGCTTCGCACTCAGCGATGGTCCCACTAGTCATTGGCTTGCGAATTTCCCACTACAGGGAGCATCAAAAATTGAGGAAGAAGGCGGCGGATTTCAGCCATTTTAAAGCGGTGGCATTTCTGAATTATGAGGTCGACGGTCGTGACATTGATGTACACAAGCAAGTTGAAAGCCTCGTCCGTGATGCCCTTGAGTATGTGGCCCACCTTGTCGCTCTCGGTTATTATTTAGTACATTTTCCGGCACAACGTGGTCACGTACTGTATGTACGTGACATAGGACTCCGTTGATGATAGCACACGGGTGGCGAGTCTTTGTCACGAGGCCGTTTGGCGACCGGACGAGTCTGCAAAGATGTCGCGTAGTCGGTCCTTGAAGATGTCCTAGCTTTTGAGCTCGCTCTCTTGAGCGTCGAACCATACACGCGGGGTGCCAATCAAGTAAAACATTATGTTAGCGAGCATTATGGTAGAGTACTATTTGTGAGTCTGGCTAACACACACGTACAGGCTGTCTCATACTTAGGGGAAATCTCGGAGCGCCTGACGTCGCGCTGTGACTAGCGCTGCAAACGCGCGCCGGCAGCAGCTCACGCGTGCGCATACGCGTCAAGGGAGTGGAGTTGAATAGCGTTGTCTGCTAAGGCCGCGCGCGTGCCGCATTGTCGGCCAGTGCACGGATATCATTGTTAATGTGGCAGCTGGGTCGATACTTTGCATCAATCATTTCCAGAAAAATCTTCACCGCTAGATAGCACACTAATAAACTAAGAACGACAAATTTGCGTGTCCTTTTTCTCTTCGTGCCACGTATGACTGCGCACTTTTTTCAGATGTTCCGTGCCAACTTACCCAGCTTTGTACGCTTGGCTGCACTAAACATTGTGCAACGCCAACCTATAAGTTTCTTTATAATGGGGCACTAGCAACTGTATTTGACTGTATTGTTTGCTCTATTGAAACGCCATGGTGCTGTGTGCATTTATGAATGTTTTTTAGCTGTGTGGGATCACCGCGTAACGCTGCGACGAGCAAGACACGACGATTAGCAAGCGATGTCCACTGTTTTCATTAGACCTAAAATAAAAATAAGAACTTAACAGTAACAGTTGTGCTGATGCGGTGGCTTAAAACAGTGAAACAAATTGGAACGAATTTAGAAAGTTTTTAGGTAAGTACAAAGCCGGAACGTGTCTCTTTTGACGTCATTTCATTATCACAACACTCGCTAACCTGCTCGTGATGCACCCGTGACGCATCCCACTTAGAACCTTGTCATGTCACAAGCGGCATTGATGACGAACTTTTAACGGCACCGCGCACAACCTGAAGTCGTCCAAGTTGTGCAGCTCACTCAAGCCATATCATGCGCGTAAGCAAAGATGAGGAATGCATCTTTCAAATTACTATTGTATTCAAGTGCTTCTGCTTACTATTTATTTTGCTTTCATCCTTTGTTAAAGCATCGGGACGATGCCGTTTTCAAAGGAGGGCACTGCCACATTCCTTCCTCAAGCTTTGTTATCACTCTGTTAGACTGTAAGTAATTCTTAGTGCAAAGCATGCCTGCAGGGTTCCAGAAGCTTCGGGACTCTAGTAGATCATATTGTCAAGATTACGCCCACAACGCAAACATAACGGATTATTTTGGCACCTACGTGGCCACTAGCGATAGCACTAATAGGGAGTTTTAGAATACCGTTTGCAAGCGTTGTGGGCGTAGAGGGCGCCATATGAGTTTTAGAATAGCGTTTTTCTTGCTGCAAACCACAACGCACGATCGCAACGATAAAGCTGCCTCGAAACAGTGCTTGCGGGTCACATTTGGGCCACGATCGCCGCACGCAATTTCGAATTTTCTGCGTGCGGTCCGCGAACGCGAACGCCGACTGGCGTTACGACGCAGGCGCAGTGGCAGCGATCGCACCACAAGGGCTCGTAGTGCGCTATTCTAAAACTCCCAATTATATTCGACGGCGCATGTATAAATGCGGACGTGCGTCAAGATTTGTCAGTTAATCGAAGGCCGACGCTCTGTTCAGCGCTATCTGTGCCAGTTTGTATGACTGTATTCTTACCTTCCATTCTCCAGCCACAAGTTAGGTCTAAGAAACAATTTAATCTTGGACCTACAGTCTGCTCCCTTTTTCGCCGTCACGACCCCGTGACTGTATATATCGTAGATTCTACTTCTACTTGATGCATTCTGCTTTCCAGAAAACAATCAATGTGGCCCTGCAATGCTTGTTTAAGTGATCGTCAAATGACTTTAACAGGAAGTTCACTGACTAAGAAATCGACGGCGCGAAAATTCTCAAAATCCTGCATGTACCAGGCGATTCAGAGATTGGCCGCACACTTCAAGTTCTTCCTCTGTTTCTTTTTACGCAAAAGCGCGTTATTAGCAACCGAGGAGCCAAGTAGGGAGGGAGTGCTTACTAGGTGATTAGAAGCTGCATTTTTTGACAATGTGCTTTAAGATCTCCCGCGTTTTCTTCAAATTACGTGGCCTACAATTAGTAATATGGTGAGTACATGTGGTCACGTCGCGCAATGGTTCGACGCCCGCAATACTTCACTCACGGCGATCTAATCAAATAATTGTCATAGAACTTGGCTTTATGCCACGGTTAACAGTGTTTGTGGTATCATTTATCGAGAGAAAAAAAAAAGGATGTTAGGAGACTTCGAGAAATGATTGTACATTAGAGGCCGCATGATCCGTTCGCAAGAGTTAGCTTGCATTGTAATGAGCCTTGGCCAGGGGGCGGAAGCCCTCCTTTCCCACTCTCTCACTGATCCTCAGATCGAATAGTCACGTTATTAGTTTAATTCGGCGCAGCAGCGGAGATTTCACATGTACACAGCCGGAGCTACTCTTGTGGAACCCTCGCTCCTACTCTCGACTTCTATGCTTATGAAAAGGACGCAGGCCACGCGCTGTGAATAAAAATCACCAATCCACCATTAAAATCGCCAAAAACCACTCGCCCCTTCCACTGTCAGATAAAACAAGTTTGGTCGTTGCCGCAAAACTAAAATGCGTGGTTTTAAACCCGCAGCCTGCTTCCTAGCCAAGCCGATCCGACCAATGCTGGCATATTTGACGCTGAATACTATCGATCGAGGGCAGACGACCGCGATACGTACGGATTAAAATAGCGGTGACGCGATTCCATGCGTGCCGCAAGCGGAGGAGAGCAGACGAAGCGAGGACGGCAAGTTTCGATGGCGCGCGCGTGATATGATGCGCCGACCGCAGTGAAAATTCCTCCTCCGTTCCCTCGTGTGAATCCACCTTTAAAGGCGCGTTCACACCGAGTGCGGAGCACGCGAGCGGGCAAGCGCATTTTCGAACTGGTGAGGCAGCGAGCACGCGTGGCTGTTCACATCCATCATGGGCACGAGGCAATCCCCCAATTCAACGTGGGCGTGTCGCCATCTTGCTGCACTACGCGGTACTACACGCGCACGTGTCTCGGGCGCTGATTGGCTACGGCCAATGCGGCCGACTTTTTATCCCGGAGAAAATCGGTCCAGGAGCGATCCCGAGAAGTGCTACAGATTTTCTGCATTTGCGGGTAATCCGCTTCCACTTTCCGGATCCACCTCTCTGCTTTTAGATTCCGCGCTCAGTGTTGATGTGCTATAAGGTCTGCTGTCCGATCGGGCAATGCGACCAAATTGTAAAACTTTGAATTCTTTTTTTGTTGTTGGTTGTTTCTGAAAACGCGAAAGTTGAGCTGACTGATTTCTCAGTAAGACAAAACTCCACCGGCTTGGATAAAATGAATTTTTTTAAGAAACGTTTTGTATGAAAAAAATTGGCCAATCCCACGTAAAACGGGAATCAATGATATGCGAAGCACGAATGAGAAATGCTGATAAATCACTTTAAAATCAGCACAACCTTACGAGATTGAGGTAAATGTTGCCGTTCATGACTCCCGTGACATGAATATCATGTTTGTATGTGTCGTTTACCTTCGTCATCTCTTCCCGTTACGTGATACCAAGTTTAATATATGTAGAGCAAGCCAAACAGCCGCGAGCATGCTAGGAGTGTAGTATGTGGTCATGTTCTTACATGACACGCGTGTCAGGATTATCATGTTTGCACGAGTCATATATTTTGTCATCCACTGACGTCACGTAACACCAAACTTGCTGTATGTGGAGCTAGCAAAACGGCCACGAGCGCATCATGAAGGGCCCAATTTACTCCAAAGTTGATGATGTTTGATGTTTTGTGGCGCAAGGGCCATTCCACGGCCAAAGAGCGCCAGTTCATCTTACTAAAAATATAGACAATGATTGTGATAAGCGGCTGTATAAGGGCCATAAAATTCCTCGCCGTAAGGCGGGTAAGAACGTACAAGTATTAAAATCATGACCATGCCGTGAAAAGGTGTGTGTGGTGTGAGTAGATAACAAAAGTTGGTGATAATAAGAACGATAGTGGATATGTACGGCATTAGCACAAGTGCCTCATTCGTTCATACCCTTGCGTCCAAGGGCCGTGAGGCAAGTGCTTTCTTGTGTAGCCACCGCAGCAAAAACCTCTCTGGAGAGGTCGTGCTACGGTATGCCCGGGTATATGACATGAAAGCTATGAATTTCTTTTAAAAACGCTAACAATGATTTATGACTAAAAAGCGGTTCCCTACCGACAAACATTGCAGGGTGTAAAGGTATATGTTGTCGGTAGAGTAATGGAAAATGTTGTTTTCTTAGAGTTTCTAATTGTTTACACTGAATTAACATGTGAAGGACGGTTAAGGGTTCACCACATCTGTCACATAATGGTGGATTGCCACCAGACAACAGATATGTGTGTGTCGTGTATGTGTGTCCTATCCTGAGTCTCGTTAGTGTTACCTCTGTATGACGCGATTTCGATACGGGCAGCCAATGACCAAGGTGTGGCTTAATAATGTGTAGTTTGTTTTGTGTGTGTGTATTCCACTTGCTCTGCCAGTAGTCCCTGAGGTTTCGTTTGAGAGACAGCTTAAGATCGAGGGCCGGGATTGATATGGGTGTAGGGGCAGTGCTTTTGTGGGCGGATGCATCGAGCTTATCCGCCCTCACGTTGCCTTGAATCTCACGGTGCCCTGGCACCCAGCACACTACAACATGCTGTTTGAGTGTGTAGAGTGTGCACAAAATGGAGTAAAGTGAGATGAGGACCGGGTTTTTTTGTTTTTTAAGACTGTGCAGAGCCGTTACCACACTGAGGGAGTCTGTATAAATTACTGCTTTTTGTATGTGTAATTGTTTGATGTGTTTAGCTGCCACAAGTATCGCGTAAGCTTCCGCTGTGAAGATACTTGTGCCTGGATGTAGAGGGCCAGCATCCGAGAAGGATGGGCCGACAACAGCGTAGGACACAGAGGAGTTGGACTTGGAGGCATCTGTAAAGAACTCAGGACGTGTGTATTTGTGTTGAAGTTCCAGGAAGTATGTTCGGATATGGGCAATAGGCGCATGTTTTGTAACTTCAAGAAAGGACACATCACAGTCTATAGTCTGCCATTGCCACGGTGGCAGATATGCTACAGGAGCCATTAAACTATGTTCAAGTGAGACTCCAGTTTCCTCAGCTGGACTTTTCAGGCGAACTGAGAAGGGCTGCTTCATCGAAGGCCTGTTTTGAAACAGAATGGAGCTCGACAAATCATTAATAGTAGAGTATGAGGGGTTCTTCTTATCTGCTTTCACCTTAAGGAAATAAACAAAGGACATGTAAGTTCTTTGCAGATGAAGCGACCACTCATTTGACTCAACATAAAGGCTTTCTACGGGGCTGGTGCGAAAAGCACCCGTAGAAAGGCGAATGCCCAAATGGTGCACGGGGTCCAGCATCTTCAAAGCACTTTGTGATGCAGACTGATAAACAATGGCCCCATAATCTAAGCGGGTGCGAATGAGGCTTCGATACAGATTCATGAGACATTGCCTGTCGCTACCCCACGTAGTATGTGACAACACTTTTAAAACATTCATGGCTTTTAAACATTTTGTTTTTAGATACTTGATGTGCGGTACGAAGGTCAACTTGTTGTCCAAGATTAATCCTAAGAATTTATGCTCCGCATTGACAGACAGACGTTGACCGTTCAATTCAATGTCAGGTTCCGAGTGCATGCTTCTCTTTCGGGAGAGCAAGACACACGTGCTCTTTTGTGGGTTCAGTCGGAATCCGTTTTCCTCTGCCTATTTGGAGACCTTGTTTAAACCTAACTGAACCTGTCGCTCACACATTACCAGGTTGCAAGATCTAAAGCCAAGCTGGACGTCGTCGACATATGTACAATAAAACATATTGCGAGGGATGGACAAGTGCAAGGAATTCATCTTGATGAGAAAAAGTGTGCAGCTAAGTACACCACCTTGTGGCACGCCTGTTTCCTGGACGAATGTTTGGGAAAGAACCGTGCCCACTCGGATACGGAATGTCCGGTTTGACAGGTAACTTTCGATTATATGAAACTTTCTTCCGCGCACGCCAAGGTGGGACAGGTCTCTTAGAATTCCGAAACGCCATGTAGTATTATAAGCCTTTTCAATATCGAGGAATACAGAGAGAAAATATTGTTTATGGACGAAGGCGTCCCTGATCTCTGCCTCGATACGAACAAGCTGGTCTGTGGTGGATCTACTTTCTCGAAATCCGCACTGAAATGGGTCGAGCAAATTGTTTGTCTCAAGAAAATTTACAAGTCTGCAGTTTATCATTTTTTCGAAGATTTTGCACAAGCAGCTTGTGAGTGCAATAGGCCTATAACTCGAAGGTAAAGAAGGGTCCTTGCCCTCTTTCAAACTGGGAATTATAATAGCCTCTTTCCAGGAGTTAGGGATACTGCCAGAAAACCAGATAGCATTGTACAAACAAAGTAAGGTTTTTCGTGTTTCGATCGGTAGGTTTTTTAACATTTCATAAACTACACGGTCAGAACCTGGGGCAGAAGTACTGCAGGAGCTTAGAGACATTCGCAGCTCAGCTAGACTGAACGCTTGATTATATGCCTCGTATCTAGTGCATTTGTGTTCGGGTTTCTGCTTTTCTATTCTTGTTCTGTATTTTTGGAAAGTGTCAGTATAGTGAGATGAGCTGGACACCTGTTCGAAGTGTGCACCGAGGAAGTTTGCCTGATCTTCCGAGGTGTCACCCTGCGTGTTTACGAGTGGAAGTGTGTGTACTTGTTTTCCTGCTATCCTACCGACCATGTTCCAGACTTTAGCTTCCTGTGTGTATGAATTGATCCCTGACAAAAACTTCTGCCAGCTTTCTCTTCTGGCCTGCCGACGCGTTCTCCTGCCTTGAGACTTTATTTTCTTGAAGGTGTCAAGATTTTCGGCTGTCGGTGAGTTCCGAAGCAGCCTCCAAGCTCTGTTTTGCTGTTTGCGCGCGTTTCGGCATTCAGAGTTCCACCATGGCACACGCCGTTTTCCAGGGTGTCCATTTGTTTGTGGGATGCATTTTGTTGCAGCATCAATCAAAAATGCTGTGAAGTAGTTGACAGCAACATCAATGTTCAAAGTACTTATGTCATTCCAACCTAGACGAGCGATGGTATAAAAGTGTTCCCAGTCGGCTCTGTTTATGAGCCACTTGGGAACACGTGATTGACACTCAGTTACTGTATTTGTGCTCAAAACTATGGGGAAGTGGTCACTTCCGTACAGATTACTGACGACTTTCCACTGGAGTAGAGGCACAAGAGATGGAGATACTATGCTTAGGTCTATGGAGGAGTAGGTGTTATTGGCGAGATTATAATAGGTTGGTTCTTTTCGATTTAGGAGACACGCGCTCGAGGAGAGAAGGAACTGTTCAATCAGTCGACCTCGCGCGTCATACCGAGAGTCACCCCATAGCCTGCTATGCGCATTAAAGTCTCCAAGGAGAACATAGGGCTCCGGAAGTTCATCAATTAAAGAGTGTAAATCACGTTTTTGCAGCTGATAGCTAGGAGGAATGTAGATAGTGCAGATTGTGATCAGTTTATCAAAAAGAACTGCTCGAACAGCCACTGCCTCAAGGGATGTTTGGAGTTGTGTGTGCATGCAATTCCTTGATTCACTACGATGGCAACACCTCCGGATGATGTCATAGCATCAACACGGTCCTTTCGGAAAATAACGTATTTACGAAGAAATTTTGTGTGTTTTGAATTAAGGTGTGTTTCTTGTACACACATCACTTTTGGTGAGTGTTCGTGTAAGAGCTCTTGGATGTCGTCAAGGTTTCTGAGAAGGCCCCTGACGTTCCATTGTATAATTTGAGTGTTCATGGTGAATGTAAAATAGTGATGTGTGTACGAAAAGCGAGTGGCTGTTTAGACAGGGAGTTTGAGTTCACTTAACAGAGCCGTCACCAGGCCCTGTTATCGGCTTTTTTGTTTTCTTGGCGCGCTCCAAGGAGCCACGCCGCTCTTTCGGCACCAAAGGTACCGACGTATCCATTGCCTCCTCGGAGGCACTGGATGCCCGCACGTGCGGGCTGCTAGTTAGAATTTCGGGCCTCGCCTGGTGAGGTGAGGCCTTGAGACCCGAGGACTCTGGAGTCTCCGGTCTCTGTTTGGGAGTAGGCGGTGTAGCCTGGGCTACAACCGCCTTGGGGGCAGGTGCCACAACCTCCGGCTCGGTATGCGTGGGCCGAAGGAGTGGCGAGGGCTGGTGCGGTGGTGCCCCCTGACGCGCCGCATCAGCGTATGTAGCTCCATAGAATGGAGCGACTCTTCGCCGTGCTTCCTTAAATGTAATGTTCTCCTTCACCTTCAACGTAATTATATCTTTTTCTTTTTTCCAGTATGTGCAGGAGCGTGAGTATGCGGCATGGTTTCCTTCGCAGTTTACACAGTGTGGCGGTTGTTTGCAGTTCTCAGACACGTGGCCTAGGACTCCACATTGTGCACAAGTCTGGCGACCACGACAGGTTTCAGAGCCATGGCCATACCTCTGGCATTGGAAGCAACGACGAGGGTTGGGTATGTACGGCCTGATAGATATCTTTGTGTACCCTGTTTGAATAGATTCCGGTAGTTTACCGGATGCAAATGTGAGTATTAAGTGTTTTGTCGGTGTTTCCTTATTATCTCTTCTGATGATGATTCTCTGTACATTAGTGACATTTTGGCTCTTCCACCCTTCCAAAAAGTTCAGTATCAGTCAAGTCAAGTAAGTCCATGTCAGATGCCACTCCGCGAGTTGTGTTCATTGATCTATGTGGTGTTATGGTTACTGGTATGTCACCGAAATCTGAAAGACGGTCTAGCTTTTTAAATTGTTCTTTGTCCCGGATTTCGAGGAGAAGGTCTCCACTAGCCATTTTGGTTACCTTGTATCCTGTGCCAAGTGTTTCGGTAAGACATCTAGAAACCAGGAAAGGAGAGACGGTTCTGGCTTGCTTTCCAGTTTTCTCACAGTGAATGACGTGGAAATGGGGAAAAGTTTCTGTTGGCTGGTTAAAAAAGTTAATATTATTGGTGCGTACCCGCTTTAAGCCGGCACGATCAGACAGAAGAGGGAATGCTCCATGCATGCCGGTCTTATTTTTGTTCAGCAGCGTTGGCGGCCACCCACCACGGAGCCGAACAAGGGGACGCTGCAAGTTTGCAGGTGCTGAAAGCTTGCAGACGTCAGCCGTACAACACTGCCATAACCCAATGCGCCTAGACCAAGGTAGGCTATTTGCACAGGGTTAACCCTTGCCGCCAGGAAGAATGGAAGTAAACAAAAGAGAGTAGACGACAGAACAGATAGATAGGGAGAGATAAAGACGAAGATGTAGGCAGAGAGAGATAGGAAAAGGCGACTGCCGATTTCCCCTGGGTGGGTCAGCCCAGGGGTGCCGTCTACGTGAAGCCGGGGCCAAAGGGGTGTGTTGCCTCTGCCGGGGGGCCTTAAAGGTCCAATCACCCAGCTTTGGCTCAACCCCCAGGATCCCCTTTTCCCCGGACACGGCAAAGCCACGCACGGCTAGGCGTGGGAGGGAGTAGAAACTCCCCCGTTAGCTCGGGTCCGTGGTGTCGCTACACACCAAACACCTACTTGAGCAGGCGCCCCTGCGGGGAATTTACTCCAAAGTAGCGTTGAGGCACGCGCACGCTGGTCACAGTGACGCAACGTTAGCGGAACGCAAGTACTCTATGGCCTGACGTCAGGCGCGATCAGCTTCCGTCGGCGCGGCCCGGCGGCAACCAGCGTGAAATCCGACATGCTGCATTTAGCGCCGATGCGCTACCCAGATAACACTGCGTCTCCCTCTTTTCTTGATGGAGGGACGCTGCACACGCTGAAACCCGCGTGCGTCAAAGCAACGCAGGACTGGCGCCTGGCGTGGCAACACCGGCATGACGCAACAAAATGAACGCCGGCGAGCACGCGCACCACGTCACGTCAAAATGTATTGGCGCCTTGACTGTGGCATGTAGTAATGTTCTCACATTACACGCATCTCATGATTATCATAATTGCGCCAGTCACATATATTGGTCCCCTATTGACATCACGCTATACCAAATTTGGCATATGTGAAGCTAGCGAAACGACCATGAGCGCATCATGCATGTGGCATGTAGTCCTGTTGTTACATGACACGCATGTCGTGATTATAATGTTTGGATGTGTCATTTACCTACGTCGTCCGTTCACGTCCCGTAATACCGAGTTTGGTACATGTGAAGCTAGCAAAACGGCCACGAGTGCGTCATGAGTGTAGCATGTAGTCATGTTACATGGCAGGCATCTCAAACTTATCATGTTTGCACCAACATCATACCTTCGTCATTCATTCATGTCCCGTAATACCAAATTTGGTATAAGTGAAGCTTGCGAAACAGCTGCGAGTGCATCATGATCGCGGCATGTAGTCATGTTTTTACATGACATACATGTCATGATCTTCATGTTAAGGTCTGTCGCTTGTGTTCGTCATGCAATCATGTCATACCACACCAGTTTTGCATCATGCCATGTGAACGAAACCACCGCAAGAGCTGCAGGACCATAAAAAGTAAATCTTGACATTCATGGCGTACATATCATGATTTTTACGTTATGACCAATCAAATATGTTTTTCATACAGTCATGCTACGCCATACCAATTTTGGTATGAATACCATTTTCGAAACGGCCAGGAGAGCTAAATGTCGTTGGCAGCTAGATAGATAGATAGATAGATAGATAGATAGATAGATAGATAGATAGATAGATAGATAGATAGATAGATAGATAGATAGATAGATAGATAGATAGATAGATAGATAGATAGATAGATAGATAGATAGATAGACAGACAGACAGACAGACAGACAGACAGACAGACAGACAGATAGATAGATAGACAGATAGATAGATAGATAGATAGATAGATAGATAGATAGATAGATAGATAGATAGATAGATAGATAGATAGATAGATAGATAGATAGATAGATAGATAGATAGATACGCTCCAGGTCACCGAAGTTTGCCAAGAAATGCTTCGCATTTAAAGTCACAGCGAATTCACGAGGTGAATGATGGCGAATAGGGCAAAGCAAGGTCACACGAACAGATGCACGCGCGGACGCACAAACGGCCGCACAAGCGCACAAACGGATGGAGGCACGGACTATCCGACGCACGGATCCATAGACGGTGGACAGATGGACGGACGCATGGATGGATGGGCGGATGGACTGATGGACGCTTCGCCCCCCTCATCATCATTCACTCCATTATTATGCTGTGACACTGTCTTATCGACATTGAATGGAATGCAACTGGATACAACGATGACTACGACGACACGGGACATACAACTCACCGCGAAAGGCGCGTCGTCCCTAATACAGACATACACGTAGTGTGAAAGTCTTACTCTATAAAACAAGTTTTAACTTACAAATAACATACGCACATAATGAGCAAACGTTAAAACCAGAATATCGGATCCGATGCGAAAATCATAAACCATTGCGAGTAGGATATGTCGTAATTGACTCAATCACGTTTTTTATCACGGCGCGTATAGTTTTCTCACAGAAAGAAGTTGAGTACCAAATTCAGAGGCACACAGAAGCACACAGAGGCACACAGAGGCTTGAAACTATCAGAAGGTTTTTCGGGAAAGAACGTCGCTGGAAACAGTTTTTTGTAAGTTGACTTGTATTCGTTAATGCAACATCGTTGATTGATTGATTTGTGGAGTTTAACGTCCAAAAATCCCCATATTATTATGAGAGACGCCGTAGTGGAGGGCTCCGGAAATTTAGACCACCTGGGGTTCTTTAACGTGCACCCAAATCTGAGTACACGGGCCTACAACATTTCCGCCTCCATCGGTAATGCAGCCGCCACAGCCTGGATTTGATCCCGCGACTTGCGGGTCAGCAGCCAAGTACCTTAACCACTAGACCACCGTGGCGGGGCAAACAAAGCAACATCGTTGCCTTAACAAATAAAGGTTCACTTGGCTCCATCGACATTCTCTGTAATAGTTTACAAGCATTTAGTCCATCGCGTACTCGAGTGACACTATAAAACGTAAAGTCTCACAAATTTTCAAACCCCTTCTTCAAGAATGTCATGAGCAGGAATCGTTTTATAATTACTTGACATCATTTGAACTATATGCAGAAAGTAAAAGAAACTAAAGCTGTGTAGCCGAGTCAACTCGAATTTAATCATTTCAATAAACGCAATTTTCTGTCAGAAGCTTGGCTGCCATCTTCACCAATTAGTCAAGTCTCTGTCAGTCCTGTCAGACTTGCTGAGAAGTGGGTTTAAGCATATGTAATCTTGTAACATCAATTTCCGCTCAAATAAGGAGTCAGAATTCTCGTGCTCACCCGCTGCCTTTAGGAAATGCTGAATAACCTTCGCGGATCTAGAAATCTCTGGGTTGGCACACCGCACAGAAGCGCAAAATATGTGTTGCCCTTCCAAGCCATCGTCGACGAACGCATGATTAACTTGTTCGGCGTAGCTCACGGCGGCTTCCGTTCTCTGCCCACCAGAAGTTGCTGTATTTATCTTTCCCGTAGTGGACAAAACAACAGATCGAGATTACTGGGTGCGACACAACATGTAATATTGCTGAGCGAGAGGCAGAAGGAGTAGAGTCAAGCGATACGAACGCAAATTAATCACTTTCCGCGCTCCGCCTGATTTAAAATACACGAAGTAAGGAATAAAAGAGGGCACATAAACAAAAGAAAAGTTCATTACAGGGGTATCAATTTTTTTCAATAGTAAATACTGTTAAAATTTAATAAATGGGAACATCTACATGAATGATCACTTTACGTTGAACAGGATCGACGCCCGGTAACCGCTACGAGTTCCATGTTCCCTCAAAACGAAACTCGCGGCGAGTTTCAGAGGTCTGCCTCGGCTTCAGACAAGTAGCGTTTTCTGATCATGCTAAAACGTGTTGCACTATCATTTTAATAGCTTTCACAATATTGCTGGCGTTATTTCAATGGCACGACAAAATATTTTGCTTCTGTCATGCCTTGTTAACTTTTCACAGCTCACTGTTTAGATTTATTTTTTAGGCTTCATGCTCACTTAAAATTGATCTGTGCCACACTTAAAGTATGCATGAAATGTACTTTGTTTGGCACATACCCTTCAGAAGGAATGTTACCCATAATTTTTTTTTCCTTTCCTGGCAAAGTAATTTGATGTGCGTCGATATAATTTAGTGTACGTCGTTATTTGTGAAAGTAACTTTTTGAAAGAGTTTAAGCACACTTCGTCAATGTTTCGTCCTATATAAACGATAAAACCGGTTCGTCATATCTATAGCATATGTAACTGAATACAGCGCCTTACCAGATATATTTTGAGTGGTTTCTCGCTCAAGTCTTGCTGCGTTTGTGAGAACCCTACAGCTTAAACTTTGCACATTGATCGCGTTTGTCTAACCAGATGCATAGTGCTGTACTAAATAACGTTGATATTACCCGGGTCAATATTGATGAATATTCCAAGCCCATATAAAGCAATGCATTATAAGCATAACTCTCAGGTTAACCCAGATGAGTGAGGGTCATTTTTTTTACTTTACCTTACTTGTGTTTGTACAACTGTTATAAACAGTAACAGAAATGTGCTGACATTCTTTTGCAACGGCTGGTCTTTATCACTCGTTTCTTGATTTAATTGGGCCACGGTATTTAAACTCATGAAATAATTCTTTGTGCCGTGTTATCAGTGTAGCTAGCTGAATGTATACCTTGAGGTGAACAGATTGTTCATTATTGGCCATCGCACTGAACAGCTTTACTCCTGGGTCATGCAGAATATTGTTAAGTTTAATTCAAATTTTTCACATAGATTTCTATTTTTAACTATTGGGAACAATGAGCCACATATGGGAACCTTTTTGTCTTATGCACCACGAACAAATAAAAAGGGAACAATAACGTGTCTCATAGCACAGTTATTGCGCGTGCTGAAACCGCAAACCAAGCATAGTGAGCGCAATAAGCGTCCTCTTTTCTAAAGAAAAGTGTGTTCTTTCTCTTTGGTAATTGATAAAGCACTGCAGTGCTTACGTGTGCAACGGTCTCGAAAAAGTGGCGAGTTCATAAAGTGAAAGTTACTGCTCCTTCGCAACGCTTGCATTAGCTGTAACATTGTAAGTAATTTAAGAATTGTAAATTTAAGAAAATAGTGCTTTTAGGTGTTTTATAGTAATGAGATATCATGTTAGTGACTTATTGAGTTACTCTTCACACCTAAGAGCTTCAAAGCACTTTATGTATGTAGCATTTTTTTTAGTAAGGCATTATCCAAAAGCAGGAAATGTGTTCATGCCAAATCAAAGTGAATATTCTAAGAACAGCAAATCGCAAATTACTCATGAATACGTACTGTTCGTGAATCAACGCCAAAATTTTAGGAAGGTGGGTAACTTAGAAAACGAAAGAATATTGAACGGATGCGGCTGCAGCGAACGTTAATTATATGATCTAAATTTGTCAGGGCAGAAAGTTCCATGGCGAGTGTGGTTTGCCCGGCAACAATATTTTCGTCTGCGCTCTACAGCGCCTGAGTGTGTGTGGTGCTAAATACTCAGGTGAACGAAACAACAATTTCCAAATTTTGTGAATGGTAAAACAAGTTAACAGTAGTAATCAAACGTAACGAATGAGCAACGACGGCAGGTCGTGCGCTCGTTTGTGACTGATTTAACCAGGTTCCAACCAGCACAAGCTGCTTACAGAGGCACACCCAAAGTTCTCTCTTATGGCGGCCATGTGCAGCGTACCTTGCACCGCCTCACAATTATTTTTATTGTTTCCCTTTAAAAACGAAAACTCATTTGCAAGTGAGGAATATTAAAGCATGCCTTGGTAATTTTTAGCGGACAATGCTGTGGCCCAGAAGGGACCACATAAGTGTTAGAGACGTCCTATCAGAGATGTTAGAGATGTTCTGTCAAACCAATCAAAATGCCTGGCCATTGCAGTCACTCCTACGTGGCGAAACGTCACTTGCGATTACAAAAACAGCCATTGTGCGTCGCTCTAATGTTAAATTGAAGGAGTTGAAGCGGCTTTACTTTTGGCGTGCGCACTTGCGCGGCGATAATAGTGCATTCTACGATTGTAGAAAAAGCAATGAAAAGCACACTTTTTTGGATTTATGTCGCAGAGCACCTTTCAAGCCCGAACCCATCCAGTAGAGAATGAGCAATGAATTCGTGCGAAAATAAGAATGGTTGGAGTTAATGAATTTGCTCACGTGAAAACTAGCGAAAGGGTATCGCACTATAAAGGTCCTGAAACACATCATTGTTGGCTCCTGTAAAAATTTCCTATTCAACCATTCTCGGGTATATTAAGAGATAGTTCTAAGTCGAACAATCCAAACTGAGTTTCGTAAAATAACTCATATGAATAAGCAGTATGAATTATGTATGTGAAAGTGCTTCAACACTTTTCGTAGTGAAAAACAAATGATTACCATGTGAATTTTGCTTTTCCGATTCATGAGAGTCACTTATTACGAAGAGAGTTGGGTGAGATTTACATGCCGCTTTTGTAAACTAGAGTTTTTCTGCTTTACTAAATCTTTCTGTATCCGTAAATTGCTGGGACAGTGCATGTTCAACACTTCTGTGTGCAATTGAAAACCCAATAGGTTTAGTTATTATTCGAATCAGAATAATATCGCGAAAAGATGATGTCTCTGATGTGAAAACAGAACAACAGTCTACTCGAACTCAATTTTAAATCACACCCAACTTTCGGTGCGTGAGCCAATTCTATGTGACACTGATAATGCACGCGGAGCAGGTGAAGGTTCGCAGGGAGTCCAAGTACTCGTCAGAATTACAGGTATATAACAACGATAACCAATTTAAATAAGCACTCACGCTTATTTCATAGTGCAAATAATACCTTCAAAATGGCAATCACAACTAATATGCTTCAAGGCGTACCTGTGTGTTCCAGCGAATGAAAGGACACCAGCTGGAAATAAAGAAGGCTAACCATTTACAGCTTTACTGCGTCCATTCATGTATATATACTATATATGCTAGAACATATAGCCTTCCAGACGAAAGAGGGATGGCAAGCAGTATTTTGTTGGCACAAGAAGAAGGGGGAAAACAGCTGATATCCTTATAGCCGAGGTGACGGTAGACCTCTCTTCTGATATGATGAGGAGCTAGCAAAAATACCAAATTTTTCTGCCTTTCTCGCTGTTGTAGACTGAAGACCAAGTCGTACTGAACTTTGGCCTACTAGATCAGAATGATGATGCACAACTTTGACATGCTGCAATTACTAATAGCACTTGCAAGGATGACAGCGTTGTATGTCTCATGGTGTAAAACAGATTTTCTCGAGCAAAGCATTCACCCTGATGCACAGCTCAGTTTATGTATGAATTTCAGCAAATCGAACACCGCAAATGTGTATTGATGATCAGCCTTTAGATGCAAGCAGACTTCATTTTACGTGGCACCCTAAGTGGTAATCTTAAACCGAGTAGCACTAACGATATAGACATTGTTTCGTGTATTTGTGTTATCATCAATGATATCTCATATTGAGTGGTGTTCCTTCTTGTTTCCGAACAAAAATTTCATTTTTGGCACTCCTCTCAAAATTCAGCCCAACGAACGATGCACCAGAACATACAGAACAAAGTAATATAGCAGATCAACGCATGATTTTCTAAAACGTTTTGTGAAAAGGCCACCCTTTTGGCCAAGCTTTAAGCATGGCTTTGTTTGCTATGCATCGACCATAAGAGAGAAGTTCAAACCACAGCTTTATTTTTTTAAATAGTTATACCCTGAATATTATTAATTATTAAGGTGTTAAGTCCCAAAATTGCCGCTTGATTATGAGAGGCGTCGTAGTGGAGGGCTTCGGATATTTAGACCATCTGCGGGTTCCTTGGCATGCTTTCAAAACGTGCTGTAATATCACGGGCGTCCACAATTTTAGCTCCACCAGAATGTCGCCGCAGCGACCGGGACAGCAGACTAGATCCGTAACCACTGGTCCAGCACGGCTCTTCTTATTCGAGAGCTTGCTCGCCAATCTTCGTATGCTCGCACTTTGTCCGTCGGCGGCGGCATCTAAACTAGTTTTCATTGCTACCGCCTAAGGAGTAATTGTACCCTCTTCAGCTGCGATTTCGCTGCGATGAGCCACGCCAGCGGCACCGTATGCTCTAGTTTTGTAGAAAGAGAACCAGATGGGCTCCTTTTCTCTTAGCTGAAGTTTACTCATGGCGTATTCGGTTTGGAGTTGGCAAGTACACTTGAGCGCTCTGAAAACTTGATTGATTGATTGATTGATTGATTGATTTATATGTGGGGTTTAACGTCCTAAATCCACCATATGATTATGAGAGACGCCGTAGCGAAGGGCTCCGGAAATTTCAACCACCTGCGGTTGGTTCTTAGCGCTCTGAAAAGTGGCCACGCGTTCTAGTGGTGCGATTCAAGAACTCGGTATACCTTCGCTTTGTTCTTTCGAAGCGTTAAACTGTGACTCGGAGCGCTCTCTACTGCTCCGACTTCGAAGCCAGAGCGTGGCGCGATCTGGCCAAGATGATGGATCATGTGACACAAGCTGGCAACCACGTTATCACGTAATTGCCTGCAGGTTACTGCGGTGACAGCAGGAGAACACATTTTGGAAGGGGACATCGCAGGACCCCTAAAACTTAGTGCACTTGATGTGTGTTTCGCGTGGCATTCTTAAGCATGTGTGTGGTGAACTCACATATACGAAGCCATAAATGCACCGCGTAAAAAAAAAAAATTGGCGGACCCCACGTGCACTGGAAACCAATGATATGCGAAGCATGGATGAGGATGGTTGATATGTCACTTTGAAATCATCCTAATGCTACGAGATGGACATAAATTATGCCCTACATGACTTCCACGTCCTCTTAAAGTGTTTGAGCCTGGCATGTGTGTTTTTGTCGTTCATTCACGTCACGTAATACCAAATTTGGTATATGTGCGGCTAGCCAAATGGCCGCGATCATACTATGAGCGTAGCCTGTAGTCGTGTTTTACCCTACAATATCATGCTTTTCATGTTTGGACGTGTCATTTACCTTCACCTCCTATTCACATCACGTAAGAGCAAATTTTATACATATGAAGCCAGCGAAGTGGCCGCGAGCATGCTATGAGCGTGCTTCAGCGAGCGCACTGCCACGAGTGCACTATAAGGTTAGCATGTCGTCATGTTTTACAGAACATGCATGTCATTATTATGATTTTTGGACGTGTAATTTATTTTCAATGTCCATGCACGTCACATAACACCAAGTTTGGTATATGTGAGCTAGCGAAACGTCCGCGAGCGCATCATGAGCGTGGTATGCAGTTATGTCCTTACACGGCGCGCATATGATGATTATCAAGTTTACACCACTCATATACTTTCGCCATTCATTCAGGTCACGTAATACAAAATTTGGTATCTGTGTAGCTAGCGAAACGTCCGCGACCGCACTCTGAGCATGGCATGTAGTCATGACTTGCATGACATGCATGTCATGATTTCCGCGTTAGGGCCTGCCTCTCATGTTCGCCATGCAGTCATATCATACCATAACAATTTTGCAAATATGGCATGTGTATGAAACCCCCGCAAGAGCAGCAAGAACATCACGCGTAAATCATGACATTTATGACATACATGTAGTGATTTTAATGTTTTGACCAGTCACCTATGCTATTCGCACTGTCATGTTATGCCATACCAAAGTTGGCATAGATCCCATTACCGAAAAAAATTACGGCATATTCACGGGGTGAATGATGGTCAATGGGCGAAGCTCCGGAGGGATTCATCGGTAAACTGTGAATCTTCCGTGTAATTCGCCCAGTCGATCATCATGTAAAGACGTGAGAAACGCTGTGTGTGCATATACACAAATCAACTTTTATTTGTTCTTAGACGATGGATGGCTTGCGATGTCCCTTGCCTCGCGCGCTCGCACATCGGGATTCTGTCTGCGAGCGCGCGCTGCTGCCGCCTTGCGCTCTCTCCGCTGTGCAGCCTTATCCATCCGGCGACTCCGAGCGCGCGCCAACAGCGAACGGATTTTATTACAACGCTCCCCCTAGCGTACGTCGCCGCACTAAATCGAACGATTGTCTTCAACCAATGACACGCGCCATATGTGACATCATTCCTATTTTATAAGATCTCGCGTCTTTCATCAACTACAAGTACCGCTTTCTAGTTTATAACATCTTGCATCTTTTCATCATCAGCTACAAGTACCACCATCTAGTAAACACTACAAGAACTAAACGAGAGGTGGCTACATACAGGAGATGGTACCGCCATCTAGTGAACACTGCAAGAACTAAACTAGAGGTGGCTACATACAGGGGACGGAACCGCCATCTAGTGAACACTGCAAGAACTAAACTAGAGGTGGCTACATACAGGCTACAGGGGACGCACAGCCCACGCCCTAAGGAGCTTCGCCCCTAAAAGCTAAGGGAGCTAAATGTCATAGTCAGCTGGATAGACAGACATATATATATATATATATATATCTACGGTGAAAGACGCCGAACTTCGCTAAGAAACGCTTCGCATTTAAAATAAGGCATCTAGTGACGATGGAGGTGACGTCAATGCTGTTGTGGCTGCAGCGGCCAAACGAATACATCATTAGTGAACGCTCTTCGTTACCGCTACGCACTATAATCCTTACCACATGAACACCCCAGCAACCAAAGCAGCAGTGCGGCGGGCTCGCAATGGTGCTGCATCTCGGGCTTGCCGGCCCGGCAGGCCGAAACCAAGAGGGCTCGCCACCAAGGAAACCCGCCACGTCTTTATATGATGGTAGAGAAGTGTGTATGGAAGATTCGGGGGTTACCCAATAATTTGAGAGCAAGCTTCTCTAACACAACTCACTTTGTAATAATGGGAGCTGTGTTTTCTACCTTATTACCAATCCATTGTGGCAGACTCAGATAGATTTTTTCAATACTTTTTTTCAGATGTTTTAGAATATTTTGAGATATTTGACCATTTGCACTACAAACACAAACTATTGTAAACACTCATTCATTCAGTACTAATCTACATTATTAATCAACATTGACAAACCTTCACTCACTGGACAAAGCGATAAACATTTCAGAATAAGGCCTTCTACTGGCAGCAACAGTGAGCACTAGTTGGTGTGTAGCTGTTAAATTCTTCTGAGACTGTAATGTCCTCCTTTCATCCTATGCTGAGTGAATGGTATAATACGTCATTGCACTGCCTAGCGCAAAATTTTTTACAAAACCTTCGATGTCTGAGTGTGGGATTAAAGCTACAGCGCAGCAACACCATACCACCAGTACAATGAAGATGGCTGGAAATGTAGCTCATTGTATATACATATACAGATGCGTGAGCAGTTACGGGTAATAGGGCAAACCTCTGTTCAATTTTGATAGGAATTCCCGCAGTTCATTTCCACCGTTAGTTTGTAAAGATGAAAACCTTTTAGGCCTGAACTTTATGCGCAGAATATTGAAACAAACACGTGCTGTAGCATATGTCGTCTACCGCGAAGTACATTCAGTTACGTATATACCCACAGTGCTGATCGGACACATGACAGACGGGGTGTGCAATGAAGTATAATCATCTACAAGTTGTCATCTTGGCTTCAGCATCTATTTGTTGCTTTGGATATGGTAAGCTACCGATTTTAAAATATTTTGCACTTATGACTAATTTCTGTACAAGTTCATAACATGTTGATTCATTCAAAAGAAATACACCCATGCATAAATCCTACTGCTAAGCTCATTTGAAATTCCTGTTGGTTAGGTATACACTTTTTTGTGTTATCAACAACAACAAAAAAACACGCGGACATTATACAGTCAGCTTTTTCAGAAGTAAGTTTTTATTTCCCGTAACTTGACCAGTTCCTAAATACAAGACACCGCATCGCGATGCCACTGTTTACCAAAACAATGCTGCTCAAAATGATGTTTTAGATATTATGCAACACTAAGACTTGTCTTGATTGCTTAGTTGAAACATCCATAGAAATATGGCCAGGAGGCTGTCATGATTATCGATTGTGACTTAAGGTATCGTTTTTGCTGAATGGTTTTGCATCCACCTCGTGAGCTGCTGTTGCCAGAAAGGGGAACTTCAAGCTGTGTCATCCTGAATTCTACAATGGTGAAGTCGCCGAATCACTCTGGGAAGGTGCAAGAGAAGACATATTAGCGGGAATAAGCTAAAGATCCGGGCCGTCGAAATTCTGGTGTTGGTGTCAGTGTCGGTCTGCGTTGTATATGAGTAACAAGTTACAATGATTGCAAAAAAAAGACGTTAGAAAATCCAGACTGAAGTAAAAGTAGGCACTTTGCATGGCAATCAATCATAGTGAAATGCCAGATGTTGTAATGGTTATGAAAATAATCGTAATAATAGCTTCATGCCAACGATCTTTCTCGCTGCCACCACTGTAATACAGCAATTTACATGCTCGGCGGCTGATCAGAAAGTGGTGGATTTGATCCCTGGCACATGTGCACGGTGTTCCCATTTCCATGCAGGCGAAATTATAGAGCCCACGCATTTTAATTTAGGTTCACGTTAAGTAACACCTAGTAGTAGATAATTGTGGACACTTCTATTACTATATTTCTCATGATCATATCATAGTTATGAAACGCAGGTGTATGTTTTCCCCCAGGAATCATTTTATGGGGTAATAAAAATTCTTGAAATTATACGATGCGAAACCACAATATAATTATGAAGAGGCCTGTCATTAAGGGCTCCGTAATTTTTTACCATCTCTTGATCTTAGCCATGCACCTGAATCAGCGTGAAAATTACTATCACAATTCGCTTCCATTAAAATGTGTCCGCCGAGCACGGCGGTGGTTGGTGACTGCTTTGCCCGAAGTTGGCTACTTTTTTACACTGTTTGGCGACTCCAATTGCTGGTTAGTTTTATGGCTATATTCTGGCAACTTCAAAACTTTCATGTTGGGCATATTCAGTAGACATTATTTCAATTACCTGCCGGTTCAATTCATTGTTTTAAATAAATTTTCTGTCGCACCTTGGCCATGCGCACACACGTTTTCAATCTGCAGGTATTTTATGCATATAAAAAGAGCTTCTGGATAAATTGCCAATGGTTGCCGCCAGCTACTTTTCTCTTGCAGAACAATTGTCCCAAAGTAGCGCTATAAGCACAAAACAATGCAAAGACACATTGTACAACTTTCAGGCTCTCAGTACAATTTCCTCTACAAAAATCTCATCAAAGAACGAAGTTTAAAAAATACTAGTATTCGTGCAAAGAATATCTTCTCACAATGCATAAAAGTGTACTAAAACGTTGTAGAGGCCGTTCATATTTCTTGGATATTGTGTGAATTGCCTTCTCAATGCTGCACTATAGCTGCAACAAAAAGGTTTTTGAAAAAGCAATTCTTTGCTAAAATAAAAACAAGAGAGTATTATTGTCAGGCATACCAGTTCACAATAAGCGGAAAAACATTTTCATCAGATTCAGTTTTTTTTTCATCGTATTCCTGATCCATCCCAAAATTGATCTACTGCGTGCACAGTGGTGTACATCGATTTTTCTTTTGGCTACGTGCCCCATATTTTTGCTATTGATGAGGCTCTTTTATACCAACAATTGAGTTTTCGCAAAAGTTCTTTTGAGGAACATGATGACTTTTCACGGTTATGAAAAAGATGGTTTATGTGTTCACGTTTTTTTGTGTTTTTTTTCACGAAAAGGTAGCACTGTCAGAAAGATACAAAGCTTTATTAAAATTTTCACAGGCACTACCTTAAAGTGGTAGAGCAGCGGGCTGCTCCCACGTTGGGACGGGTAGGCCGAGTCTCATCGCCACGTCGTGGGCCCTCTAGACAGGTCTTAGCTGACGCGAAAGTTCTGAGCTCCTGAGCGTAGAGCTCCATTCCTCTTCTGTCGAGCGCGGGAAACTCTATAATGAGGGGCACTGCCTGAGCATGTGGTCTAACGTAGATGTGGCACCACAATCTGGGCATGTTGGATTCATGCCTTCAATGAGTTGGGTGGGGGAATGAAGACTGGGGTAGGCTTTGATTGAAGCTTGCGAAGGTTAGATGCCGGTGCCTGAGACAGCTTCATATGATGAAATTGAAGAGAAATACCCTTCTGTCTAACTGGTATTGTTTAGTAACCTCGTGGAATGTTAGTATAACGTCCCTCAAATCCTGCTAGGTTAGAATTTGAAGACCCCCTCAGGGTGCCCAGCACGGTGATTTCAGAGCGCTCGGGCGTGGGCGATCTCGTTTATGATGGCCACGGAGGCCAAATGTGGTCCGAGGAGAGCCGGGAACCAAATGAAGTTGTGATGAGAAATATGCCTTAAGATGCTGGCAACATAAGCCGATACAGAACCGGACGCGAAGGCTCTGACCGCTGCTCGTGATTCTGTGTAGATGTGATGCCGGGAGTCGTCATGAAGAGCGAGGACTATGGCAACCTGTTCTCCTTTAGCAGGAGCGACGTTCCTAAAAGACGCGGAGTGGATAACGCATCCTGCGTGCTCAAGTGAGATGATCGCGAAGTTGGCTGCTCGACCGTATGGCACCGCACCTGCGAAGCATGCAGACTCCGGGTTTAAACGAGCGTCCTCGATCAGGGCTTCACCCCTGGCCTCCCGCATCCTCGCGTCGTACTGCGGGTGTACGTTGCGGGAAAACTGCGAGACCGTAATGTTGGCTCTTTGCTTCTTAGTGAGACTTTGCTTATGTTCTTACGGTACCACAAGCAAAATACCTTAGGATAGTGAAAATGTTCCTGCCCGCGTCCGCGGAGGAGAGTGTGGCCATCTGATCCGTATACTGTGCATTGAATATCTCTTCCATCGTGTTGTGTATACCCAACTGCACTAATCGATCTGTGGTAATACTTGAAGGGACTCCTAGCACTCGTATGATGCTCTTGCGAACCAGGATATTAGGCTTAGTTTCTTGATAACTTTGTCCTTACCCTCTCCCCAGTGCAAGGTAGCCTATCGGGCTCAGCCATTGTTAGCGTCCCTGCCTTTCTTTCATCCTTATTCTCTCGCTCTCTCGTCAGCAGTGCATGGGAGCAACATAAGTAAGGTGACTCATCAAAAAAGTGCGGCACAGTCTTAGTAATTTGTTCTCCTTGAGGCCACCTCTGGAGTTGGAGATCTTGTTGATAAGCCGAAATATATTTGACGTTTAAGCTCTGAGCTTGCTTAAGGTCTGCCCAGTAGTATCCTTGGCATCCATAAGCATGCAATGTACTCTTATTACCTCCACCCTAGGAATAACATGACCAGAACTTTGCAAAACATTATACTGACATCGAAAAAGAAGACCCAGCCCCTTGGCTTTACACCCCTTGTTCAAGGTCGGTATAACAAAAGTTTCGATTTAGTTGGAGATAGTCGGAGTCTGGAACCACTAAGGAAAGCTTCGATGCATTCTACAAATTGTTGGAGTGCTCTTTCTCTCTTCCCTCATTTCAACATGTGTACCAGACGGTGATTTCGTTGGCGTAAAGCGTAAAACTTATGCTTTTTAAATGCAAGAGCGTCTTGTAAAGCGCGAAGAGAGCAATACTGAACAAAAGTGGTGAGACCACTGAACCCTGTGGTGCACTTTTAAAACCAAGAGCAAATTAGTTTATTTGAGATCCTCTTCCTTAATAAAGGCTTTTCTGCTTTTGAGTAAAGAGCTGACGAATGCGTGGAATCCATGCCCCAGCCAAAATTAGAGATGTGGTTGAAAATATGGTGATGCGGGAGATTTTCAAAAGGTTTTTCAGGTCTGCTTCTAAAATTGCCCGAACATTTGAACGTTGATAATCTAGCGTTTTATCAACTTCATGGTAACCTGTGTCGCTAAAGTCGGTTGGAAGTGAATCACATTGTAAAAAAAATACCGTGGTCTTCATTGTGTTGAAATATGCGGCCCTTCATGATGGTTAGGCCATGCGAAGCCGAAGCTTATGAATGACTGCTTCTACAGGTCAACTAACCTTTATCGGAAGATTAAATTCTACGAATGGAATAATGCTACATATAATCATAGTTGCGTGCACCATTTTCAAATCAATTAGGTTACTTTGGAAAACTGACAGCACAGCATATAAATGTGATAGCGTTTACGAGCTTGCTTCGCGGGAATTCTGGAATCGGTGTCGGTGTCAGCGTGGTTGGCTGTGAGTGAAAAATCATCATCTTTTGCGTGACGGAAAAATCGAGAGTGATGCCAATAAAATGAGTGATGAAAAATTCTCTGTCAGAATGGCGATCGTATCCAGGTCTTTTTGGTCCAAGTTGGGATCGAAATCAGGTCGTTTGCGCAGAGAGCTGATGTTCTACCACACAGCCACGCGTCTGCTTGTGAGTATCGTAAAAATAACTCCCTCTGGTTGAATTTACAGGGAAAGTAATTTTAGTGCTTTATAAACACATGCATCCTACAGGCATGCTTCACAATAAAACATGAAATATTGCTGCAGTTATGCGTGTTACAAGCGCTCATAGTGTGCGATTGTCCGATCATGTTATCATAATGACTTTGTGGTTTGAAGTTGGTCACCCACTACAAAGGGCACACTCGCTACTGCGCCGAATTTTTATGGGCGAAGCGCCTTAAAGCGGCACCCATTAGTCTCTCGTCGTAGTCGTAGTGCGTAACCAGTCTTATGTTTTGACCTGCAAGGTGGTGCTGGAGGGAGATTTCTCCTGTGCGTTGTTGAACATCAAAAAATTCGCAGCGTGCGCGTTAACTAAAAGCCGAATTCTCCTGTCTTTCATTCCCCATTTGCATCCATTGGCATGTACATTGAGAACTATCTGACAAGAAAGGCTTGCTACGTTATACTCGCTGAGCGTAACCTCCTTGGTTTTGAAAGGTTTAGCCAGCGTTGGGCCACAGTGTCATGGATACTGTGAACTAGTACATACCATGAACTCAAGGTGGTTAAAAGTAGGAAGTAGACACGTAGCGCAAACCGTAAGAGAGTGTGCGTGGGCAACCTCTCGTTTAGTCTTTAGAATGTCCACTGGATGGTGGTGCTTCTATATGCGCAATATATGATAAAAAGATGCGAGATGGTGGTACTTGGAGGGTTGACTAGATGGACAAACAGACACACAGACAGATGTATGGACGGACGCACGGATGGCTGCACGAATGGATGGACGCATAGATGGATGCAGGTGCGGATGCATGGATGAACGCAGGGACGGACGCATGGATGGACGTGCGGACGCATGAACAGACGCACACACGGCCGGGCGGATGGACGCACGTACGGTCACACAGACGGACGATTGAATGGACCAAAGCAAGAACGAATAAACGGACGGATGCTTCGCCCCACTCTCCAACATTCACCCCATGAATATGCGGCCATTTTTTTAAGATCACGTTATGGGTGAATAACAAGCTTGAAAAGGTTTCATAAACGAAGTGTTTGAAGTACGCACATCAGGAATGGGACATTCTTAGCGCTCTTAGAGGCTAAGCTTCGAGGTACTCCTAGTTCTTTAGTATATATTGCGCCTCACTCGTTGGTAGGGGTCGGAAATGATTTATTACTCTCTTGGTGCGCTACATGTGCGATGCAGTAAGCTGTGTCATTTTCTATAATTTCACAGTGGCTTGGAACCCATTGCAACATAGTGCTGTAGTCGAAATATCTCGCTATGACGCAAGTCTGTCGTACTTCGCATGTCAGCATACTGCCTTTCTTTACGATGTAAAGATTTTAAACAATAATTGAGGATTGTGAGTCACTGGCTGTCGACATATGACTGTTACGCAGCGAGGCTTCCGAAAACACAACGCGTGGAGAACCTGGAATGATCCGCGAAGTTACATGCATGTTGAAAGACGTGTGACCAGCTCTTGCCTCGCAAAAAAGTTATCTCGCAAGAACTATCTGTTTTAGATAAACTATATGGAATGACACTTAATCCAACATATTGATTCATTTATTTACATCATATATGAGCCTTAAAGAATAGACAAGAGGGAAAGGTATTACTCCTATTTTATTGTCTCGCTTATACAAGAGTGTATTATTTATTGATCTCTATTAAAGACTGTATTTATAATACCAGATATTTTTATTTGGATCCTAATTTGGCACGAAATTGAAATCAGGTGGCTATTTCGTCTACTTTCGCTTTGCGTTCTGTCTTTTTAAGATGTCCGGCCATTGCCGACCCTGGCGCGCCATGGCTGGGATTCCATCCAAGGACATTCACCTCGGCTGTCTAACACCATAATCGATAGACCACAGCGGGGCGCATCTTTCTGGACTGTTCCTGTGAACAAATGTAATACTGCGCGAAAGAACCGTTGAATCAGTCTAGACTTTACGCACTCTGTGTGGTGCTGTGAGTCAGTGGCTTAAAGCTTCCCACCAAATAGATAGCGCTGACGCATAGTTGTTTATTGTTAGCCGCAGCATTAACGAGCCGCGCAGCTAGGTAGTTGTGCGTATTGCCATACGGACGCATACTAGGCACTTCGCTACTCGAAAAGTTTTAACTACACCTTTTCACGCTGTTCTTTAGCACAAAAACTTGCGGCGTCTCTGCAGTAGCGTCATAGGAGAGTCTACAGAGGTCAATAGCAAAGCACACACGCGTTTTCCCTCACAATATTGTTGAGTTGCTACCAAGAAGCGAAGCACGACAAGCCTATAAAAATACCATGTATATAGGGCCCGAAACGTGCTGGCATTTCACTCCTGATTGTTATGCAAAAGCATAGTTCAACCCTTTATGAGGCACGAAAATTCTACTGATGATTTGCGTACTGCTATTTTCCAAATAAATAGTATATGTAAAAGCACAAAAAATTGTATTGCTCGTAAAAGAATATCAAAAAAAAAAGACGGGACAACACCTGTCCCGCTGATCCCTTGGCGCCACGGGCTAATGTGGGACACGCGATGCCCCTCTGCCAATTTTGGTGGTTCTCCTTTCTGTCAATGAACTTCATCTCTCCTTATAGAAAGGCAGAATGCATGTAACGCAAAGAGGCACTTGGCAGGCAGCGCATACAAGTTTTGTGCGTTTTTCCTGTGACGTCATCCAGCACCACCGGCACCTTTTCCGTGTAGTGGTGGTGCACGGGTGATGCCCTTGCTCATTGAATCAAACATTTTTCGGCACCCCTGTCATAAGTGAATCGTTCTTGCTTCCTCTTTTGTGATAGATTAGGCTGCGCCGGCCCTCGCTGAAGCTTCTGTTACTGATGAGTTGTCTTCCCAGCATGACCCTAAAGAACAGATTTGCGATACTGTTTCTGTAGCTATGCTATATGAAAGTATTTACAATCGCCGAGTCAAGGATAAAATCCTTGGGTGCCGTCTAGTGGATATTTGAAAGTGTCTAGTGGAAAGGGCACCTGTCTAGTGGATATGCTTTTTTTAGTTTGATTGAAGCGATCCACCCCTCCCATCGAGCTGTTGTAGTGGCGCACGGCTGAAGGGCACTTCGCGGGTTTCTTATGCCTTTTTGGTGTAGTTCTGTCAACTTGAACGTCTTCACTGGAGTCGTGATAGTTTGACATTATAATAACATGCTTCATGTTTCACCACTGGTAAGCGGTAACATTCTTTTTTCTCCTCCAGACAAGATTGTTGTTTACTTTCAGTTCCGCAGGCAGGTCCTTTCGATTTGTGCGGAATTTACCACACGCTAAAATGTCTTTGTTACGAAGATGCTGTAGCAAGGTGGTTAAACAGAAGGAGTTGTCGAAAAGCAGTTCACTTCCTCAGGTTGCAATTCCTTCTGACAATGACAAGAGAACGTGTTCTGGAAGTGGTATATTGTTTGGTCTTTCTTTCTGCTTGCCTTGATAAATTCCAAACTTGCATAGGTATCCTGTAGACGAGACCGCAATGCACCACACCTTGTAACCACTATTTATTTTTGGTTTCGTGGGCATATACTGCTTCATCAAAGACCTTCCTTTGAAGGTAATTATATTTTCGTTCCCTGCAAGACAAGATGAAGGCGTGTAGTTGCTACAGAAGTTCTCGTTGATCATGTTTATTAGCGGGCTAACTTTAAAGCAGAGGTCATAATCGTTTGACTCTTTTCAGAATTTGCGTGTTGTCATTCAAATTCAATTTGTTTGTGATTGGCTAGAATCTCTTGTGCATCATGACCACAGCGATCTATTTCACATAGAATAGGCTATCGGCGCTCCAACACAGATGCACCTGGTACATAGCACTGGCACTCATGAGTACCGACATGCCAAAATAGGCCTTCAGCTCCTCAGGAGTGAGTGGTATCCAGCCCCATGTTGCTTCTTGAGAGGCATAAAGATTCCTACTATCAACTATGTGGTTCACCACTTCATTGGTGAAGAAAAGCTCTAAAGCATTTAATGCCGTGCTCCTCCGACGATAGCTTCACCGAAAAAATTGGTTCAGTGTCTGTCAGCGTCACAACATCCGATGGTGTCCTCTCCCACTGACTTTCCATGTCAATTTCAGAAGCATCTGCAGCAGATGATGAGCCTGCTGTTCAGCTGCAATGCCTTTACTTATGTCTGCCAATGCACGCTCTTGACTTTTATTTGCATTTCACTCAACCTAATCATTTTCACTGTCCTTTTCACTTTGAAGATCACAAGCCAGCTCTTCAAGGTATTCTTCGTCACTGTCATCTTCGCTGGCCCTTTGAAGGTCCGGAAGGCTGAAATAAAGACCAAGGGCCTCTTCTGGAGTCAGATTCTTCTTCGTTTCTGCAAAAACGAGTAGCAACACTTCATGCAAGCCACATGTGTACACGTGAATAATAATCGTGCAACATGACCTGTCGCTTTAAATCAGTGTTTGAGTAATATACATAGATGCGGGAGCACACAATATGAGTCAAAATAGCACAACTGAAGTGAAACGTCCTTGTCTGTCCCATTCTTTTCTCGTCCCTCGTTATCGGTGCTATTTTTTATATGAATCATGTCGTACCAACTCGCTCAAGCAACCACGTTAGGTCCTTGAAAAGATCTGGATATGAAAATCAAATCTCAAAGGGGCTTCCTAGGCCTAGCCTCCAACCACTACGTTCGGCTTTTTTACAAGTAGAAGAAAAATATAGTTCACTGCCACGTCTAACCTGTCTATATTTAATCAAAATGAATACACGAGTGCAAGAGGTATTTTTCGCACTTACCGAGACATCACGTTTGCGGCGAAGAAGGAACCAAACTCACGCACTCGAGGAGCAACGGCACCGAAAAACACACGCCCACAAAACAGAGAGAATAAAACATTTATTTGCGACCGAGGAAGAAATGTCGGTGAGGTGGATCTTTAGTCCAGGATCCCGTTGGCACGGGCCACTGTCCTCGCTCGTCTTACGGGTGCCTCTTGGGTCATCGGATCCGAGCTGGACAGAGCTGCCTCCCACCCTACAGTGTTGTTCTGTGCTCCGGGTTGTAGTGGTGGATTGTGTGGGCATTCCCATACCATGTGGTACAGGGGGGCTGTTTTAGTGGTGCAGAACCTGCACTGTGGTGCGTATGTGTCGGGATCTATCTTGGACAGTATGTATGGATTGGGGTAAGACAAGGTCTGCAGGCAACGCGACGCTACCTGAGATTGTTTACTGAGCTTTGGTCCCGGGGGCAGAAGTTTCTGTTTTTCGAGTCTTTGATGTTCTAGAATATCTGTTCATGTTAGGAGCGGGTCCATACACATAGGCGAGGGTGGGTGCCATATGCCGGGGTCGGAGGCCCAGAAGATTAAGTCTCGGGCCGAGGCATGAGCGAGATCTAACTCAACAGTGTCCGGGTATAGATATAAGCTGTTTCCATTCGCCATCTAAGTGTAAAGACGATAGTTTTGTAAGGAGTCGATGTGAAATGGGGCCAATGTAGCCTTTGCGAAAATTTCGGTGGGATGCTTTTGATCTATTACAAGGAAGGTGGACCTTGGGCTTCGTAGGGCGAGGGCGATTCCTGCTTCTTCCATACATTTTGAGTCTCTGTCCTGGGCTGATATACAATCAACCTCTTTTCCACAATAAATGACGTTTGCAGTATAATTACTCTTCACTGGTCTAGCTGCATCGAAAAAGAAGGTGCCCTTAGTATCTGAGTAGTTGTCGTGAAGTTTTGCCCGTGCCTGACGTCGATGTTCGTGGAACTGAGGATGCATGTTGCGTGGTAGTGGTTGCGTGGTAGTAGATGAAGTCCTGCCTCCATTCATGTGGGATGCGTTGTTTTCCCCTTCTCTCAATGGGGGCTTCGATGCCAAATTCTGATAGTTTTTTTCTATCCTGTTTTAGTGATGGTGAGGCGCATGACTTGACAGGCCAACAAAAAAACCAACACTAGAGTTACTGCACATGCTACCTTTAGGTTGCACAGTTGCGCCACTGTTGTCTGGGTGCCGCTCATCCGGCTTTTGACAATTCCAGCAACGCTATTGGTCGCGCGCATTCACGTGGTCATATGTGGTCCAAATGCACTGCGGAGAAGTCAGCACTACACAGCTAGACGACGCTGATGCTTTGCAGTGTTATAAGCGTGCTGACGCCCTTCGCCCAGACGCCGAGTGCGTCCGTCAGGGACACTGGGTGCGTCCTTCACAGACGCTGGACGCGTCTCATGGCAGTGCTGCCCCCTCCTGCTTCAGCGTCTCAGCGCCCGTAAAAGAAAAAAATTGGCAGCATATCCACGGAGTGAATAATGGAGTGTGGGGCGAAGCATTCGTCTGTCCATTCGTTCTTGCTTCCGTCCGTCCATGCGTCCGTCTGTGTGACCGTCCATGCGTCCATCCGTCCGTACGTGCGTGCATCTGTTCGTGCGTCCATCCCTGTGTTCGTCCATGCATCCGTCCCTGCGTTCGTTCATGCATCCGACCCTGCGTCCTTTCATGCGTCCATCCATGCATCTGTCTGTGTGTCCTTTCGTCCCTCTATTCAACACTCTAAGTACCACCATCTCGCATCTTTTATCATATATTCCCCATATAGAAGCACCGCCATCTAGCGGACATTCTAAGGACTAAACGAGAGGTGGCATACGCACACTTTCTTACGGCTTGCGCTTCGGGTCTACTTTCCACCTTTAACCACCTCGAGTTCATGGTATATACTAGTTCACTGTATTCATGGCATTTCGGCCGAACGCTCGCTAAGCCTTTCTAAAACCAAGGAGGTTACGCCCAGTGTGTATAACGTAGCAACCTTTTCCTGTCAGATATTGCTCAATGTACTTCCCAATGGCTGCTAATGGGAAATGAGAGACAGGAGAATTCGGTTTTATACTTTCTTACGGCTTGCACTTCAATCTAGTTTCCACTTTTAACCATCTCGAGTTCATTCATGGTATCTACTAGTTCATTGTATTCATGGCCCTGCGGCTCTACGCTCGCTAAACCTTTCTAAAACTAAGGTGGTTACAACCAGCGAGTATAACGTAGCAACCCTTTCTTGTCAGATAGTGCTCAATGTACATGCCAATGGCTGCAGATGGGGATCGCAGCGTGCGCGTTAACTAAAAGCCGAATGCTCCTGTCTCTGATTCCCCATTAGCCGCCATTGGCATGTACATTAAGCACCATTTTTATTGTTGAACAACACACAGAAGAAATCTCTCACCTCCATTACCTTGGAGGTCAAAATGTTATTCTTGTTACGTACTACAACGACTAAAAAGAACGAATGGGTGCTGCTATAAAGAGCTTCGCCCCTAAATCGCAACTTTCACAGATGGTGGCGTCGCCATGCGGCATTCATCGTAACTGTCGTTTGGGGAATGCCCATGCAGCCAGCCCACGCCATCGTTCAGTCAGCCTCACTTTGGCGGCTCGCTAGTGCTTTATATTTTGTCGCTGGCCATTTCTAATCCAGCTATTGTCAATTTAGGGAGTTACTGCGAGTCGTGGAAGCAATGACTTAGTCTTTATTGTTTGCTTGCGGAGCTAGAAGAATAAAAAAATATGTTAGATGCCGCTGTGCAGAGGCCGTGCGGTAAAACGCGAGGTTTCCTACTTTGCACGAGCACGGCTGCTTGGTCTTCCCCGGCCGTAGCACCAGCTGCGTTCACAAAGCTGTACACTGCAGCAGACGACGGGCCCGGCGTCCGAAAATTCTTTTCCTTCAATATACGTTACACACGCGTTTGTCAACACGCAGTGTGAGATTTAATCCATGTTAGAGTCAATGGCCTTCTCAGCAAAGCCTTGACAACATGGTGGCTGCAGCCGAAAATACTACACCGGTCGATTTGACGGGCACACCAGTAGCGGCTGCCGGTGCGCTCTGTGCACGATCCCCCAAACGACAGCCATGTTGGGCTTGCACCAGCGCCCTCTCTAGATGGTGAAAGTTGCGAAGAGCATCAGAGGCTTCCTTGTCCACATTCAGAGGCGTGATCGGAGGAACCGAGTTTTGCTCGTGTCTTCATAAAAAATAAAAAGAAAGCGAAAAAAATTATAAAGAAATGCTAGTACTCTGAAGAGCGAGCGCTGCTCCTACACGGGTGGTGAGTGGCTTTCCCACAAGACTTTTGAACCCAAGATGGCGTACCTTGACGCAACTCTGCTACCTAAAGGTAACACATAGAGTATCTCTAACGAACACAGGCTACTAGTGTCACCTATCACATAAAATCCAAACTAAATCTATTAGTTGTTCTGACCTTCTGCGTGGTAGCGCAACATGTTTTTTGGGTGAGAGTTACTGTATATGCTACCTTTGAGAGTAACATATACACCAGAACACAGAGAGCTCAGTGCTTGCTGCCACGTTGAAAAGCACGTGGCGCCATTTGTTGTAAGCATGGCGCAGCAACACCCTAAATCGCCATGCGAGCAGACGCTCAGCAAATCAAACGCGAAACTTCAAATCCATTTGCGGCTGTAATCATGTTTCGCGCTATTCCTGCGCTGGAATTTTATGCTTATTTTGTGTGAAATTTCAACGTTTCTCGGCAGTCCGGAATGTTTGCAGCACGTGCATTGTAGACTGCGGAAACAACTTCTTCTGGTAGGTATATCTGGCAGAAACAAAAGCGAACAGCGTTAACTGTGGCTTGCCTTGGCTGTGACAAGGCAGAATTTGGGCTGTAAGCCGGCGTCAACGTAGCGCTAGAATCTGGCTTCAATTCACGCTCATGCACCGCATGAGTATCAACCGCCAATCCTTCAGGGCACTCGGAACACACACGCAGCCCAAAAGTGCTAGCCAGAACAATATTTTAAAATGCTATGGTAACACTGGCCGAATGCACATGTAGATTCGCCTAGTGACAGTCAAGGCATGTCGATTTGCGATGGAGTGAAAGCGATGCTTCCCGCGCCGTTCACATCTCTTTTCATTGCGATAGTACCCCGTTACAGTTGTACTAAACATGCGCAGCGCGTGCATCCACGCGTGAGACGTAATACGTATATCCTATTATTGACATGCGGCCGGCGAAAGAGTACGGCAATAGTTTTGTGCCGCATACTACACACATACTGCACGCAAATTGCTGCTGAAAAGTGGAACAGCTGGAGTCGCACTTGCATAAACGGAAAAAGTATACTTACTCGCACACTTCCAGGAGTCCGCAGTTTTTACTACTGATTGCGATTATATCCTATACGGCGGCTGAGCTCAGTGTTTTTCCTTGTGGACGCAAATCTGTGATATCGGAAAACACCACACCGGCACGATTCCTGCGACGCGCTGTGAACTTCACAGACAGTGTTCAGCAATCTCTTTCTCTTGCGCCGGTTGTTGTCACATCAGATGACAGCGCAGTGGTACCCAGATGACATTTTATAAGCTGGCGTAGCGTGAACAGGTGCTTTTTCGCATTTTAAACTCCCAGAGCCACTGCATACCATGATAGCGAGGCGTGCCTTGGCAATTCTAAAATTATGGCGTCTCTGGGAGCGAGGGTATACAGCCAAAGGCGCCTGGGTGCGAAATTGGCGTGCTGTCGTCTATAGACAAAGAGAGATAAAGACTTTATTAATTTCCGGCAGATTGCTGGGATGGGCTCCCACCTAGGGGCCAACGGAGAGACCGTGTCTCCCGGCAGCTTCCTTGGCCTGCTGGATCGCCCAAAGTTGTTTGTCCAGGCCCGAACTGAGCAGCGCAGTCCGCCAACGCGCCCGAAGGTCTTCATTGGAGGCCGCGACCCCAGAATGTCTGACTAATGCTGGACATTCCCATAGTATATGGTCAAGAGTGGCTCTGGTGGTACAGTACTGGCATAGATTTGAACTATAGACGTCGGGATATATGTGGTGCATGATGACAGGGTTCGTGTATGTGCGTGTTTGTAGTTGACGCCACTGAACGGACTGGGCCCGATTTAGCTTGTGGTGACGTGGAGGGTACTCCCGCCTTTGCAGTCGATAGTTTTGAATTATGTCATTAAATTTAGTGAGCCGATCGTCACATTCCCACACCGGCGCAGAAAGGTCCGTTTGGGTGGCCGCTTCGTCTGACGTGACTCGGAACGTAAGACCTCGAGCCACGTTGTGCGCCACTTCATTCGGACTGGCCTCCGCGTTACCTAGTGGTGTGTGGGAAGGGAACCACAAGATGTGTACGTATTTATCCGCCTCGTTAATTTTGCCTGTACTAAGAATCAGCAATGCCTCGGGGGAAATTCTGCCGCTGGCGTAGTCTCTAGCGGCTGTCTGCGAGTCACTGATTACGCATGAGGCGTTATTGTGGGCTATGGCCATCGCGATAGCCACTTCCTCTGCCGTTTCTACGTTCCGTGTGACGATTGACGCGCTGCTTTTGCATTGTTGTGTGTGGTCTACGACAGCAGCCACGAAGCGGTGACGTTCCTCGTAGCGTGTTGCGTCGACAAAGACTGCCTCGTGGTTGCGCCCAAACATCTTTGACATGGCTCTGGCTCTACTGACACGTCTGCCTTTGTTGTGTTCAGGGTGCATGTTTCTTGGTATGGGTGGTACTGTTAGCTTGGCACGGATAGTGCGTGGTATGTCGTGTTTGTCTCTGTATTGAGTGTGGTAAGAAATACTGAGATTACTTATAATCTGGCAGCCTAGTTTAGTCTTGGCTAATCGCTCGAATTGGGAGATTTGTTGCGCCTCAATAAGTTCCTCAGGGGTATTGTGAAAACTAAGTTGAAGGAGTAGTTCGGTGCTGGTGTTTTGAGGCAAACCTAGCGCTTGTTTGTAAGTTTTCCTAATTAGACTGTTGAGTTTTGATTTTTCCGCGGTGAACCCTCGGTGGTACGCCGCCGTATAGGTGATGTGACTTAGAACAAATGATTGGATCAAACGGATGATGCTAGCCTCTTTCATGCCTTTGTGTTTATTGGTAATGCACCTAATGAGGCGCATCGTGTTAGACACTCTGGCTTCAATGTTGGGAACTGTCTCTCCGTTGGCACCCTTACTTTCTATGAGCAAACCTAGCACTCGGATTTTGTCCACGGTGGGTATGGCGGGACCATCGCTTGTTGTGAGTTTTATATCAGCGTGTGCTTGCGCTTGGGGATGTTGTTCGGGTGGCCGACCTCTAAGTGTAGGGCGATATAGCAGTAGCTCAGCTTTCTCCGCCGAGCAGGATAGTGCAGTTCCTTGTAAATACCGTTCAACTGTGTCAATCCCCCCTGTAATCTATGTTCAATGGAACCGTCACTGCCGTCGCACACCCAGAGGGTGATGTCGTCGGCGTAAATGGTGTGAAGAAGTCCTTGGATGGTTTGAAGTTTTGAAGGAAGACCAATGAGGGCGAGGTTAAACAACAAGGGATATATCACGTAACCCTGCGGGGTGCCCGCACTTTCTATGGTTATTTCGAACGACCTGAGTGCTCCCACAGTGATCGTGGCCGTTCTGCCCGTAAGAAATGCCCTTATATAGTTGTACGTGCGAAGACCCAAGTTTAGGGTATTGACCTGATTTATAATGGTGCTATGCGTGACAGCGTCAAAAGCCTTCTTGAGATCAAGACCAAGTATGCCCTTAGTGGAGCGTCCGGTACTGTCTATGATGTGATGCTTAAGCTGAAACATGGCATCCTGCGTTGAAAGATGCCTGCGGAAGCCAATCATGGTGTGTGGAAAAAAATCATTGTCTTCGAGGTAATTTGTCAGTCTATCCAGAAAAGCGTGTTCCATCAATTTGCCTATGCAAGATGTTAAGGAGATGGACCTAAGATTGTCAGTATTCAGTGGTTTGCCGGGTTTTGGAATCAGAATCACCTTGGCCGTTTTCCAATGCGGGGGCAAGATTCCGGTGTTCCAGCAGTTATTAATATAGCCTGTGATATGCGTGATCGACTCATCGTCCAAATTGCGTATCATCTTATTCGTCATGTTGTCCGCACCTGGTGCAGATTTGGTGTTGAGTTTTTGTAGGGCGGCACGGATATCCACTTCGGTGAATTCTTTGTCTAGAGTGGTGTTGACCTGGCCCATATAATCTGGATGCTCCTGAGTAGGAGCCTGAGAGATATATTTGAGCTTTACCTCCCTAAGAAACTCCTCGTCGGTGCCCTTGTAAGCATGTATTAGTTTGTTGATGGTTTGTCGTTGGGTGGTTTTGCTGTCTTCTTGATCGAGCAGAAACCGTAGAAAATGCCATGTTTTACTAAGCCTATAGACAAATTCCATCGGACTTTTGTCACCAAAAAGCGGTGGCACTGTCTTAGTAGACAAAAGACTCTCGGCCTACCATGGTTTCTGCTATGTTTTCAATGGTGCATGGGGTGTTCTCAGTCAAGCAACAAGAAAAAAAAAACTCCCGAGCATTTCCTCGAGGGTCAACATGGTTAAGTGCGAATGCAAGGGGTGATGCAATGAGGTGGAGCAAAGTTAAAATTTGTTGGCATTCGCCAGTGAGTTAACGTAAGCTCCCCCGTGTGATCACATTGCGATTCTCAGGAACCATTAGACCCTCTCGGGAAATCTTGTTAAGTTCACGCGTATATGTGAGAGTAAATTTGCACTATAATGATGTTTATGTCCGTGGCCCGCTTCGCCCGCTTGCGCTCTGCATCACGGGCCCTTCGCCGTGCTGCCTTGTCTTCAACCAGTGCGACATCTTCAACGACGTGTGCAATGCTCGCATTCGATTGCGTTGTACTTGTTGTTGGAGGTATCGCAGTCGAGATTGATGCCTGCGATGGATCCATACTTATGACAAGTTGTCGATCTCGAGTAAGTCGTAGCTGTGCGAGGCGCTCGCAGCCATGGAGTGGAAACCGGAGCGTGCGCAATCACATGGTGTGTGACGTCGCTGTGCTGTTGCTACAGATGCTCCTCTCCACTCCTCGCGCTGTTCCTAGGGGAGAGGAAGAGGCGCACCATGGACGGCGTTTGAGGGTCGCTTATAAAGTGCATTCACACTTAAAAAATGGTATGCCGACGAACTGCGTCGTGGTTGGATGTGGGTCGCGTCTCACAACTTAGTTTTGTTTGATGGTGCACACTGCAGCCCTCGGCACTTATTGGTTTCACAACGCTTATGGCGTCTCACAACATCGTTTTGTTGGCGTACATCGCAGTCCTCAGTGCTTATGGCGGATGTTACGTGTGGACGTCGCTATAATTTTACCCATAATGTCGACATCGGCCTACCTGTGTTTACAAACATGGAATGGGTCTATTCAGTATCTCTACTGAGGGTCTAGTTATGTCCCTCTCATCACTTGAGGTGGTTTTATTAGCGGTTGTGGGTGGGACATGTTTGTTGTTAAGGGTATGAGCTCGATGGTAGGTACGGTGAGTTTTCTTTAGTGTAGCTGGCACCCCACCATCGTCCGCACAGCCGATGCTCGCCAGTGAGGGGATGCGTAAGAAAGATAGAACGAAGGTTTATTTACATGAGTGGTAAAAGATGTAACTTTCCAGAGATCCAGCTATGTACAGAGATTCAGCTTTATGTACATCAGAGATTTAGCCGAGAATCAGCTATGTACAAATATTCAGCCCATGATTCCGCTATTATTAACAAAATGTCTTCGGCTTTTATAGCCCGTCGTCTCCTTACAGGAGGTCCGAAGAAGGCGGGGACCACTGTTGCCAAAAATCAGGTGACGAAGTCTCAGTGGTCCACCCGTCAGAAAGGGTGCCAATATTGCACCACTTGGCTGGGCGATAAGGTCCAATGATAGCACGCGTGCACCACGCAATGACGCACCCAGCCTACGCCTTGAAGGTACCAGAGGGCGAGGAGGTAGAGTGCGGGGAGGGAAAGTTGGGCTCCTGTGGACAGATAGATGACCACTGACACTAATATCAGCTGCGGTACATGGCTGCTTTCAGCTACAGGCTTCCAGAACTCTCTCGAACATGGCTGTTCAAACGCTCGATCACTGAGAACAACTTCTTCGACGTCTTTCCACGCTTCCAGACTGACGGTGCCTTTGTGACGATTTCGCGTCGGCGACGACAGCCGTGTCGGGAGGTTGATTCCATGAGAACTTCCACAGTGGCTCTGTCCCCCGCTGTTCAAACCTGTTCAACAAACCTGTTCTCGCAAAGCTCTTGTTTCGACCCGACCAGTAACTGGAACATCTACAGGACAGCATCTTGCAGACTGGGCGCCGATGGGGTTGAAAACATCCTAGCTGACCAGCTTACGCACAATGGCGTCTTCCCAGATGAACTGCTGGCCAAACGTAACAATGTCTCAATGAACGACAAATGCTAAAGTAGTACTGGCACGAAATTTTGTGGGCGAGATCACCTATGGAATTCGCTCACGTGAAAAAGCACACATTTGCAAAATATAAACAGCGAATGACGCTTGGAAGATATTTTAATGAATTTTGCAGTTTGCGTGCGTAATCGGGTTTCGCGGTAGTAACACTCGCAAGGTGCCCCACGATGACCCCCTATTTCACTCACATCACCACGCTGCAGTCAGTACAAGTTATCAGGACGTCATAGCCACCATTCATTCGCCGCATTTGCTCCAGCAGAATACTTTTCAGTGGCGCTCGCTAAATCATGGCTGCAGCACAGGCATTGCGAGATTAGTGTTTGGCGACAGTACTTGCCCGTTTCTTGTTTTAAAGGACTTCTTTATGCGGACTGTGTGGAGTGTGTCACAGTTATGTGTAGTGACTTGGCCGAGCGTCACACACGTTGGGTGGTGAAAGTTGCACCTGGCCGCATGTCATTTTTTGGAGCTCTCTCGAACTGAAACCGAAAGTGGTCTGCACTGAAGAGCCTCTAATTAATTATCAGCCGCCTCCTGCAGTGAACAATGTGCCGTAAAAAGGTGAGGCCAAATATTTTCTGTCAGCACTTTAATTTTTAGCGGTTGTGATGCACAGAGAGAGAAGGAGCTCAAGGGTGAAAATATAGGCACGGAAGTTAACCATGGCTGGTCCCGGTAAGCTAAGGCACACTGGAGAAGGAAATAAATTGAATAAGATATATTCTGAAACAGCTTTTCAGATACCTCGATAGAATGAGAAATGTCTTGATAGAGACATCCACTTTTCAGTTTTCCAGGGTTGGAGAAAGGCCGGATTGAAAGATGTAAGTGAAAGGTCTGCACCTGCTCCGGCACCACCGGTAAGACTTTAAAGGGACGTTACATATCACATACAATGCTTTTAGAGAGTACTCAAGGCAATAGGTTTGTTTTATATTTAGTTCATATTAGTTTGTATTTGTATATTTTGCTTTTGCCGTAGTTATTTTTTTCACAAAAGGTAGGGTGCGACTACATGCTATTTTCTAGCCAAAGTATCAGCACTGCACCGATATGAAAAGCAGAAATTGACAAGTGCAGTGCTGGGATAGCAAGTGATAGCAAGTTTTCCTCAGCAGTTGTCACATCATAGCTAAAAACAGAAACACCCTTTCTGAATACATCGTGAATTAAACTGGTTCATCAGAGTAATATTGGGACGCCTGCTGTTTTCTTCGTTAATAGCACCAGTATTGTTAAAATGAACATAAAGCACAGATCTCAGGTCCAATATTTGTGCTAGTTGAATGTCTATTTAACAATGGTGCAGGGACACTTGAATTAATTCGTTGATTCGGAACCTACGTAAGTTCAATGACAGGATTTCTCGGTCCTTTATTATTTGAAAATGTATCGCAGAATCTCTAGAAAGCTACACGCGTCAGTGTACTTGCTATTAACAGTCAGCTGCGCTTCTTGCAGCACGTAGCTGAGTGCATGAATGGATGTATGAAAAACATCATTGGAGAGTGCCGATAGCTTCCCGAAATTAACGAGAGGGAAATCTGGCGCTGCGATCATTCAGCGACCATGAGAATGATGGGTAAAGTACACAGATTTTTCTAGTATTCGTACTGGCGGGCAGCGAATCGTATTTGCGGCTTCGTTTATTGCTGGTTACGGTTTCGTTTCGAACAAAAAAAAAACGAACTTTTTAAAACTTTGAGGCTCTCTTCCAAATGGTAAGCCTAAAAGATAAAGGTGGTGAGGCGCAACCGCTGGACATTTGCGAATATTTTTTTCGTGAGAAAAGAGCTCCAAGCCACACGAACACACACGGAGCCAGAGGCAGGCCAGAAGTACGAAGATAAGACAAATACGTGTACTACCCATCATTCCCGTGCTCACTGAAGCGCCGTGCGTTGCAGCCACGACCTTCTCCTATAAACTTATGACCTGCTCACCAGCCCCACCCCTATGGAAGCGTGTGGACCCAAAAATTGGCGCGTAGGGACCAGAGATACCGCTACGTGCCACCACGACTTACCTTCATTGCAAACGACGCACTGCCGTCGTTGTGCACTCGTGTGTGCGCGTTTCTGCAATTTTTTTGTCTTGTTTAAAACGCGCCGATTGAGCAATCTACAAATTTAGCGACTCGAAGCTACATACTAGCTGTGAGAAGCACCGTGATGGTGGGCTCTGGGACGTTCATTACAGGAACTCAATCTGCGTGAGAGCTTTTGTGTTTCCGTCTGAGCCGAGGCGCGCGCGAGCAATATGTTACACACAAGCCGTTTGTTTTGCACAGTGCGCTTCACCGAAACGCTGTCTAAAAGGTGCAGAAATAGTTTGTGCGTGGGAAAGACTGCGATCTTGTAACTAGTTGAAACCTGAAACCGGAGTTTCGGCGACGCAAATAAAGATGCATACGGTACTAACAACGCATGCGATTGCCCGTGTAAGTTTTCATGCTCTGCATATCGCCATCCAATTATACTGTTCACAGATAACAATAGAAGGGAGTAGCTATGCTAGCATCTGGTGAACGCCGAACGATTGATAGAAGTGCGCGATAAAACTGGCGAATTACGTCAATGTTGTTACAGCAATTTCTGGCACCTACAGCAGATCGTTGCAGTTAATCCCACTGTTCAAGTGCCGCTCGCATTTCCTGCGAGTATCACCGGCGATGTCAGTAACCTTTTAATCACCGAAGCAGCAAATATAGTGCATTACGAGACAACAGCCTTCTTCGCGCTTCATTTCCGTAAAGAGAATAATGCTTTGTAGAAACGCTAGTATCGGTCTAAACCAGGCGTTCTAATTGGCTAAGCCACTTTGAATTGTCCCTGTTCTATTCCACGAGCTTTTAGCCTTGACCGACACCAATAACGCACTATTCTTGATGCAAACCTGTTGAGAAATTTTCTTCGACCACTCCTGTCGAATCTCAGTGACGGGAAACTCGTGAAATGATATCCCGGTTGACCGCCAGCCGCTCGACTTGCAGAAGGGAACGCAGCAGTACACCCTTCTGTGAATGGTGTTGTACGTGTCGTATTCTAACGCTCCCAAGCCCTGAACCAATATTCTTACAAGCGGTAACCTTCAAATGGCATAAAAACGAGTCAACGCACGCACCACCACGCACGAAAGCGCTTTGGCGGCTGCAGCAATGAGGGTTAGTTGTGGCGCCATGGTATGCTGCGGCACTTTATAGAACTAAAAAAGTAAAGAATCGAAATTAAAACTATCGACATGGGGAGTGGTGGCACGAACAGGTCGTAACTTTATAGTAGGAGGTAGTGGTTGCAGTTCCCATAGACAATAGCTCCAGAGTTCCCTCTGGTGTGTATTACGAAACTCTATGGATGAGTGTACATGCGCGCTTCCATTGTTTGGTGAAACTGACCCAGTGACTGCATTAAATGCAAAGACTCGTTCAGTGTAGTTTCGGTTTGCAGTTTTTTGAGAAACAAAAAGAGAATGTCTCCGCTCGGTCGGTTTTACCACTCCAACACGGGCAGCACAGTGCCTCACATTCTAGAAGCCATAAACTTAGAAATACTTGTCTTTCTATTTATCTTTTTTCCCGAAATGCTTCGTAAAAGTTATTTCGAGTTCTTTATTTTTAGATTGTAAAAACAATACGCGTACGCGCAACCACGGAGGAAACTCGATTTCTTCGTTAAATTGGAAAACTTGTGAACTCGGGTCTGATAAAATCGAGTTTCAACTGCAGCACCTGAAGGTATTGGCGGCGCAGACATACCATGACACCGCCATCCAGAATCTCGCTGTGACGTTCAAAACGACATCTCCTGGTACGGACTACAAGGAGCGTTCGAAATCTCGAGTGATTGAGGCTCTTCAGCCATGGCTTTTTTGCTTTGCAAGTGTTCAGTGTGTTTGTATAAGACGCAAAATTACCTAGAATGTTTGTCAACAAAGGTTTTAGTGAGCCAACGTGCGGTCATTGTCGTGTAGTGCCCTTTCGACTTAGCGCATACGCGAGCTTGAATGAATCTACCTTTAGTGACATATAGCTCTAAGCATTATCACATCTCACATAAAGGTAAGTTTGCAGAATCAACTGCGAGCACCTGTTTGTCGTGTTTGTGCGGCATTTTTGTGGCCTAGAGGTACACTCAATCTGCTTATACTGCGGCGTGCGATTGACGGCTACGACTCGCCCTAGTTTAGAGCGCGTATTAAAATGGCCGAGTGTAAATGACGCAATGACGTTAGCGTCGTTCGCGTCACCGTTCATAAAACTAGCCGTAAGCACTTTCATTGCAATAACAGTACTGATTGCAAAGGTGACAGGGGAGTAGCCAGATATCTTTGCGGGGGAGGGGAGGATCAGAGAGTGTCAGTCAATTTTTGTATGCTCGTGCGTCTGTTTATACGTTACGTGTGCAAGCGTATATACGCTAGCGAAATCAAAAATATCGGGATTGGGGAAGAATCCCCTTTTGACTAGACCGATGAACTGTAATATAGGTGGTTACCACTTTCTCGAGAATTATTGGCAGACGATGATTCATAACATTCATTTTAACAACTGGAATTTAAATCAAGTATATATGTGTCTCCTGAACGAACGCTTCGGCGACATGTGCTGCTCCGCGCCTGGTGTATCGGCTGATGTGATATCATGCGAGCACATTGCAATCCCTGTGCGCATCAATTGCACGGCTATGTTATTTAGATCTACCATAATTCGTGTTCAGTGACTCTAACGGATTCTGGCTTTAGTCAATGCGTGCACCAGAAGCCCAGCAGGTCGTGGCTGATAAAAGAAGGGGAAGAAATGTGTGAGGCCGACGCCGTTCAAACATACAATTAAGAAGGCCAGGACTGCGTGGAAGGCGCAGCACAGTCACAGCGGAAGCTAGAAGAGCGGTCTTTCGGAGCCTTCTCTGAACCCTCATTGGGTAACTGCTGCAAGCACACTTGCTTGGGACCCACTACGGCATTAGTGAATTTTTGTTTTTTTCTTATTTCATGGTTGTGCGAAAGTGGTTATGGACACTGGCGGCGGCGGACAACTACGGTGCCGAACGTGACCCGAGTTTTGATCTCATAACAGTTTTTGCTGTAAAAAGTATAGTGTCAGGAAAAATTCAGTCTCACCACCCTTGGGCTGCAAACATCTGAAATACCCTTCCCAGCCTGGCAGCAATAAACTTCGTAAATTGCATCTGTAAAGTACCGGAAAGTCCTACGTCGTGCTCAACTAACATTTCAGCTCAAACACCTTCAAGAAAATTTTCACGACAGCATTTGCTACATACGTGTTGATATATTTGCTGGGTTCCTTCTCCCTTGCTTTCCCCTTCTAAGAATCTGGCTGCTTTTTCGTTTTCTGGTGTATATGCATGGATACTCACACAAGAATAGTTCGAAAACGTTCAGCACTAGTAATGCGAATGTGTTCGGCAGAAATCGGCAAGGTGGTGGAAGGGTTAAGATAGAGAACGAAAACAACGACCCGATTTGTATGGAGCCACAAGGAAATTCGTACACATTTCTGAAAAAGAAGAGCCTCTTAGTTGCCGAAAAATTCTTCCTGATCCGGGATTTGAAGCCGGGACAAACGTCGAATCGGGGCGGCTGCTCTGCCAATTGAGCTAACCAGGAATTTGGCAATTCACAACGCGACGGCGAATTTATCGACTACTCTAACGCATGGACACAAGTAATGCAAATGAGTTCTGTGGACACCCACAAGCTGGTTGTCTGGTTGCCTGGCAGCTGGTTCTCTTCGTTCCCTTTCACGTTCAGCGCTGCGGCAAAGAAAAATAAACTATACTGAAGCAAATAAAAAGCAGTTCGAACGCGGGAATGAGATGCAGATGCAGCGAGCAGAGTTCGTGGGGCTTTCAGCGGGGCAGGTGGGTCACTTGCTGCAGTTGAAGATGTCATAGCGCTAGCAGCATCGGGGTCTCTAGTGGTGGCCTTCGAGGCGAATACTGCCCCCAACGAAAATTCAAATAACCTTTCACGAGGGTCAGTTTCAGTGGCATCCTTATCGGCGTAGGCAAAGGCAATAACACTTAAACAAAGACACAGGTGCACCAACACACACCTACCCACCTACCTCCTCCTATGAAATACACCTACTCCCTCCCTTGAACAGACTTCTGCGGCAACCCAACTATGGATGTCATTGGGATAGCTTCCAGGCGAAAGAATGACTTTTCAAAATACCTTAGTGCTGTTTTCCAGATTCCGAAGGTAGTATTTTGATGAAAGCTTTCTTCACTAACTCGCTTTTCGTGGCATATATTTAAGAGAGTGAACATATGGCGGGGCTAAGAACCAAATATTTATATCTCGTTTTTTATGGTGGCGTAGTGCCATATTTTAAAACCGGCGAGTGAAGGTTCTTCACCCTACCCAGCTTATGCAATGCTGACACTTGACTAAAAATGACACTAAGATTTCATTATAGTGGTGGCCGGGCCCATTTAATGAAAAGGTGGCCTTGGAATTGATGGTATTGTATTGAGGTGGAGCGTTAATTGAATAAATGGATGTTTTCAATACCGCATAAGTTTCAAAGATAAAGTCACAGCTTTACCGCAAAGGCAAAGCAATAAACGTGATAGCAACGATTGGGAAGGTCACGCGCGCAGAATGGAAAGCAGATCTAAACGTGCCCAGCTTTGCTCATGCACAAATGACGCACGAAACGCACTCACAGGTAAAGATGAACGCAAATAAGCGTCTCATTTGTGACTTCGCTGTGTCTGAGAAGCGCGCATTTTTCGCAAACGGAGGCTGCAATGATTGCAGTGACATTTGTGCACCGGGTAACTACAACATAATTGTTCTAGGTAAAGCCCGAGGCCGGCCAAAACAAAATTCACCCTACCGCGAGATAAGACCGTGCGAGGAAGAGTCGCCCCCTCCTCTAAGCGGTGAAAAGTACTCGTGGAAGATGAAAGCACGCGTCGCCGTGCGATGTGACGATGCGCGCTCACTGAGCCATCTTGGCTCAGTGAGCGCGCATCGCAATACTTCTGACAGTGAACAATACTTCTGACAGTGAAGGGTGCCATGGTACCCAAGGAAGTCAAGATGGGCCTGTGGCTTACGAAAACTCAACCTTTTCGCCCTGGCGCGGTACAGCGCACCACTTTTTTAACCATAGGCCACCGCGCCTATGTATGTCACGCACATGAATTCACTCGTTGCGAAACATGTGGCCAACAGTTCCCTGCCGGCCAACAACACAGGCGTACAGCGCATGAATGTGAAGGTAAGTGCTTCACCTGCAAGGGACTGCATGGGGCACGCGACCCACGATGTCCCAAGAAACAGCAGGCTGACAACCTCGCCCGCATCGCCGTGGAAAAGTTACGACTCAAGACCACACCTACGGACTCTGCTGAGCCTCAGAAGAGCCAGGCAAGCCAGAGTCGACAAACCAAACCAGCCAAGAAGTACGACCAGAACTACCCTTTACTGCTGCTCCAGAACCAGTTTCCAGCTTTGCAAGATTCCACACCGGACCCACAACCTGAACCTCTACCCAGGTCGGGCAGTCTTCCAGGCTACTGCCAGGCTACACAACAAAACGACCGACACCACCACCACCACCACCACCCACACTGAAAGCACCTAGCTATCTAAAGGCCCTCCTATCCCAGAAGCCGCCTACGCCTTCCGAAGGACCACCACGCAAGCAGCCAAGGCAGTCTCCGCCGCATCAGAAGACAGGCGTGGGCTTGGACGCTTGAGAGGCAACACTGCTCCCGACCTGGTGTATTCTACGTAGATATAGCAGGGCCTTCGCCCACGGGATTTTACACGGCCTCTGTAGTTCACCGGGAAAAGCATGTCAATGGGCTCTCTTTCCGAGCACAAAATCCAGAGCGCGCTGAGGAAGTCGCGATAGCACTTGCTGCTGCGGACCATAACTCGAAAGTTATCATCACAGACTCCCGGAAAGCATGTGCTCAATACATGGTAGGAGAGATATCCCCCCTAGCCAGCCAAATTCTAAAACGGGCTCTCGCTGATCCAGCCCCGAAACGCATCGTATGGGCTCCTCGCCATCAGGGCTTACAAGGTAATGAGGCCGCTCACGCGGCCGCCCGAGCGCTTACCCACCGGGCTCCTCACCTTGGCTCTTATGACTCGGAGGCCAATACACCGCTGCTGCGGTTCAAAGAAATTCTGACCTATTATCGCGACACTCACCGCCTTTACCCGGCTCCTGCAAAAAGGCTGAGTAAGGCGGAAGAGCGAACTCTAAGGCGCCTGCAGACAGGTACTCTACTCTGTCCTGCAATCCTAAAAAAATTTCGATGCGAACACAGATGGGCGGTGCCCACACTGTGGGGAGACGTGTGATATCTTCCACATGGTATGGGCATGTCCGAAAAATCCCCACCTACCCCCTTCCCCTACCCCTTCCTGAGAGGCATGGGAGACTTCCCTCCTCAACTGCTCATCACTAGAGTCTCAACGGGCTCTGGTGAGACGGGCACGAGTAGGGGCCTCGTCATGCGGTGTCCCGGAATAAGGACGCCGACCATGTAGCGGGGTCATGCTTTAGCCCCGTACCTCTCTCTTTTATAATAAATGTTTTTCATCATCATCATCTCCGCCGGACAAGGTGAGTCCGTCTTTCACTCCACTGAGTCGCAGTACCGTGAAACAACATAACGCCTGTACACATTCATCTACCCCTACTTCATCTTCTGTTGCTCCACAGGTATCAGCACCACCACATTATTTTCTCGCGTATAAGACTGAGAATGATACGTGGTTAGAAACTATAGAAAGACAACTTAATCTTCTGCAGAAGCAGCAAGATGAGATACAGACACAACAATCACAGATCCTGAAGCAACTAGCAGCCCTCGCGCAGTCGCTTGAACTACTCAGAAATGCAGTGACAACGCGCAGGCAAAATACGGCACGTGACGATGCACACCCGTATAAATTAACCAATCATAATAATGGAGACGTTGAGTGATCCGCAGCCCGTTTCGTCACAGCCCACTACGGGGATTATCATGTGGCAGTGGAACTGTCGAGGTATTCACCAGAAACGTAGCTCCCTCTTATATCTCATTACGCAATCTCCACGCAAACCAGATGTCATAGTTCTCCAGGAACCATTAGCAGTAATCTCCTTACCAGGCTATACAACCTATAGCGCTCCTTGCATCCCACAAAAACATAGGTATGGAACTGCACAAGTTACGTACCGAATCATTACCTTAACGCTGGTATGGGATCAACACACGGTTGTGCGGGAACCTGTCGACTATCTGAATATTGAGAAAGAAGAAAGCATTTTATTGAAATGTAGATTTTTCCGACAGTACGAAATAAGCATCATCAATACATATCGCCTACCTAATTCGAAAATGTGCCGTAGCCCATGGCACACCCTTTTCAAGCTACATGAAAAATCGGATTTGCTATGGGCAGACGACTTCAATAGCTGTCATACCTACAGGTGTTACCATGCATCTTCAGAGGCCGGAAAGTGCCTTCTCAATTTGGCCCACACACACCACCTTTCCCTTCTCAATGATGTCAACAAGCCCACTAGAACCGGTAATTCTGTGCAACGTGACAAAAATCCCGGTTTGGCATGGGGCAGGACAAAGAAGACACCGAATTGGCGCAATTTAGGTGAAACATTCGGCAGTGATCACTGCATCCTCGAAATTACAATTCCCTTACCTAATCAAAAAAGAGGTCCCAGGCGGGGGTACTACTCAATACAGCTGGAGCTTACAAATCGGGACGCCTTTCGCAAGGTCACTACAAAAGTAAAAACGTCGACACTTGACGATTGGAACCGTTCTCTCCATACAGCACATAGACAAACCACCAAAACAGTTCAGCGTAATGATGACAACCAACAGATTGATCGACACCTTCTGACCCTCTGGGACAAAAGGCATGGGCTAATTAAAAGATGGAAACGGAGCAAACCAAACAAACGTCTTAAGTCCCGCATAGAAGAGATCACAAGAGAAGCGCAAGAGTATGCGGACAAGTTAGCCACCGACAATTGGTTGGATATTTGTGAGCGCGCATGCAACAGCTTGCGCACGAGCAGAGCATGGTCTCTTTTTCGCACCTTGCTTGGGCAACCCAAACGAAGGAACCACCTAGAGGTTATACAGCCCAAGAATGGGATTGGCTCGCAAACTATGGCAGAAGAAATCGCCGACCACTTTTTTCCAACAGCTACGACAACCCCTTGCACTCATCCTCTTCCGGTGTTAGCTGACGACACCTCTCCAGATCTCGACGGACCTTTCTCAATGAAAGAGCTGCGAATGGCTATCGACGCCTGCAGAAGGCAGACAGCACCAGGCCCGGATGGCATAAGCAATAAGATTTTATGAAATTTGCCCGAAACACGACTGAAGTTTCTTCTCGACACCGTCAACGAAACTTGAAAACAGGCAATATACCCGCAGAGTGGAAAATAGCCACTGTAGTTCCTATCCCCAAGCCCAATAAGGCACCAAACGAAATTGGGAATTTTCGCCCGATTTCACTGACATCGTGTCCAAGAAAACTTATGAAGCGCATGGCACTAACTCGACTACTCTTGCAGCAGGACAGAGCCTGTCCGGTAGACCCACGCGTCATTGGTTTCCGAAAACACATGTCTACGCAGGATGCGATGCTTGCTTTGCAGGATGTGTACACCGTGCACAGCACCTCTCAACTGCGTGCTGTAGTTGGCCTTGATATTAAGGGGGCGTTTGACCACGTAACCCACGCAGCGGTTCTTGAGGGCCTTAGGGCGATCCGACCGGGACAGAAGCTATACAACTATGTTAAAAAATTTTTGGCCGACCGCACAGTCGCCATGCAGGTAAACGAAGTAAAAGCGCATGCGGAATCTCCAACGAGGCGTTCCGCAAGGATAAATTTTGTCACCGGCACTGTTTTCCCTCGCTCTCAATGGTCTGACGCGGGAACTCAGATCCATAGAAGACCTTCCGTTTACAATATACGTGAATGACATCACCCTTTGGGCCGGAAGGAGTTCCCCATCAGAAATACAACACACGCTACAATCAGCCATTGACTCGACTTCACGATATCTTAAAGAAAGAGGGCTTACTCTTTCCAGTGCCAAATCTGAGTTTATCGTCGTAACAAATGGGAAGCTTCCAAACGCTCAGGAAGACCGGCAACTCGTTACATTCTCGATACAGAATGACCCTATTCCCAGGAAGCTCTGCATCAAAGTGCTAAGCTTCTGGTTGCAAGTTGACGGCAAGTCAAAGGAGTGGCTCCGACATACGATACAACAGTCGCAGCAAGTACACCGTCTTTTGAAACGCACAACGCGAAAGTTGAGAGGCATCAAAGAACACCAACTCAGGCGCATGACCCTAGCTTCAGCCATTCCCCGCGTCATGTATCAATATGCATATATTGACATCACCAAGACCCATAAATTGAAGCTCCAGACCCTGCTTGGTCAGATTTCTCGCACGATACTGAGTACCCCTCATTATGCAAAGTCCGATAGGGTTCAAGAAACTGCGATCCTAAAAAACCTCGAAGAGTTGGCCCAAATTCACCGTGAAGCACAATTCATGCGCGTCAAACATTCCGCACAAGGATGCGGCCTGCTTCGTTAACTAGGCTACGACATATCTGCACCTGTCACATTTGAAGCAACCTTGGGCGATGATCGACCAGATCACCGTCGAATCAGTTCCGTGGCACATGGATCGAGATAACCAAACAGGACGACGTAAATCAAGAGTACAACACCCCTAAGAAACCACTGGAGAGTGGATCTTGTACACGGATGCTTCTCCGTCTCATACCGTCGAGGGCTTTCGAACGGGAATAGCTTCCGATGGACTACCACTGTCATGGGGCTTCCATTACAACATTAATACGCAATGCATTGCAGAAATCACGGCCACAGTAGAAGCAGTTACCATGCCCAATCCAAATTCTCATAATTTACTGCTACGCATAGATAGCCAAGCTGCCTGTCGAGCCCCTGCGACAGGTGACATTCCAGACGCGCATTACGACAAACTTACGAAGCACTTAGCTGACCACCCTTCGTTACGTTTTCGTATACGGTGGATACCTGGTCACTCGGTGATCAGAGGAAATGAAGTGACACATGCCATGTCCTGCGTAAATCTCCCAGGCCCTCCTCTGTGGTGGCTGCATTCACTGAAACGCACCGAATTACTTGCTATGGCACGTTTAGAGAGGCGTGACCCGTTAGATGAGATTCGCAACAATCGCAGGGTTTATCCCGATCCTCCTCATTTCATGATGAGACGTGAGGCATCCCTGATAAGGCGTGCCCAAACTCACTCTTTAATCACACCACACATTCAACACTACATACAAGAAAAAGGCGGGTCTCCTGCTTGCATGGCATGTGGTGGCTTTCTTGATAATGCTCACGTTTTGTGGGACTCTCCGGGTGGTCGCACAGCCTTGGGCAGGAGCCTCAAGCACATACCTATAAACCTAAGGCCTGCGACGCTGAAGGAGTGGCTGGCGGACTCCTCCCCGGACATCATGAAGACTAGTTTTTTTTAGTAGACCCGGACTGGGGTTATTTTAGTTTTAAATGAATTTGTTCTCTCTCTCTCTTTCTCTCTTGTTACGGTGAGAGTTGTTTATTGTACAGCCGGGATGATCGATGGTCGCAGAAGGTCTGACATAGAACGCAATCACTTTTTTTTACAGTAAAAGCTGTAATAATATCACACCTCGGGTTACGCGCAGTTGTCCGCCGCCGCCGCCACCCCCGCTGCTGTCACCGCCACCACCACCGGTGTCCATTACGACATCGCACGAAATTGAAAAAAAAAACCTAGCACCAGTGACACAGTGGGGCTACAACCAAGCTCCGCTGAGTGTCAGCCAAGTTTTCTACCACTAAATTACGCCAGTGCTTGTAACATATTAATGTCGAACTTGCCTAAGCAGGCTTGACCTAGCACCAATGACAAAGTCGGACTCGAACCCCGGTCCGCTGAGTGCAAACCCAGTATTCTATCACTTAGCTACACCGGTGCTTGTGTCTTATTGCCAAACTTACCTTAGACAGGTTTGTTGTCGGGAAAACAATCCCGTTAATACGACTTATAAAGTGCTTTAAAACAGTGAAAGAACAACCAGTCTTCGCACAATGCGAATAGCGTGACGAGTGGGCCGTTCAATGTTCCAACCTATCACGAAAGCTTGTTCTAGTTCCCCGAATATCTGGTGATGATGATGATCATGATGATGATGATGATGATTCTTGAATCCTTGGCACCTACCCGCTCTGGAGGATCGACTAGGAGTTGGGCGGGTCATGCAACGTGAATTTATGATTAATATTCAGTAGGAGCTAAAGTATTTCGAGAAGATTTTTTAAAAAAACGTTAATTATAAATAATTGTAACTTTTATTCGTACTATTTTGTGTTATCTCCCATAGACTGAGATCGTTTGACTAGAAAGGCTAAATAAAAAATTGTTAGTAGTTGATACACCTACAAAATCAATTCGAGTCGCATATAACTTTTTCGACAGCTTTCAAAATATTCCTCTCCAAGTGCCCTAGCGCAAAGGCCCCAAATGATAGCAGAACGGCCGACGTAACCGGTAGACCACAGTGCCGCAATATAATTTTGATACGTTTTATGTGTAAGGAAAAATGTCGGCAGCTCAACGAGAAGCGTTCAATAGTTTCGAGTTCGTTGCAATATGAGCAATAAGGGAAGACCGCCAAACCCACTCTGTGCATGTAAAAATTTAGATTTTAAATTCTAAAACACAATCTTGTTATTGCAACTTCAGCTTGTCTTGCTGCACTGCATTTTTTGCTCCAAGAGAACTTTAGAAGCAAAAAGTCCGGTGATGAATCGAGACTTTGAGTAAACACAGACAATGCATACTTCCTGAACCTTGCCACAGTAACAAACGCCGTAACAGGAAGGAGAGAGAGAACTGAACCTGTCAGAGAAGCTTTTGCCAGAAAGTCCACCACTTCATTGAGTACAATTTCTTTGTGCCCCGGCACTCAAATTAATCGCAGGTTTCGCGAATGATGAGGAACAAGTAATCGCCACAATCTTATAATCTCAGAATCTGTTGAAGCAGCTAGTGCCGAACACAACGGCAATGAATCTGTAACTATAGCCACAGAAGTAATGGTTAAAAAAATTTTACGTAGGGCTAATGTAACAACTAAGAACTCGGCCAAAAACATTTGGGTGTAATCAGGAAGCCTTACAGAAAACGACCACTCTTGTTGTGTAGAAAAAAAATTGCACCCCGGCCTTTTCTTCACACTGCGAAGCATCAGTTGCTATCACAACCGTAGAACCAATTTGATTTAAGTGCTCTTGAAAAATGCCATTCATAAGATTACTAGGTAGTAATTTCGCATTGATATGAAACATGTCGTCATAAGATCTGGCTACTTCACTGAACCTGCCACTTATAGGCACTATATCATTAGGCCTTATTTGCAATGGGTCCAACAGCTTCTGGGTAACGAGTACCTGAGGGGTATGAAAGCGAAGCCATGTTATAATAAAAAACAGAGGTGGATCACTGATAAATATATCGTCTTCTCGTCTTATCCGTGTGTCATAGACTCTTAGGAATGTTTGAATTGTTTTCAGTTTAAATCTAACAGGCAAAGAAGGAATTTTTTATTCCTTATATAGAAAAGAGCTTGCTACAAATTTGGGCAACCCCAGGCACCAGCGAAGTGTTTGATGCTCAATTAAAACTAACAGACGTATCTTCCATGCTGGTACGCAAGAAAATAAGGCACACCCGAACTCCTGTAGAGGGCATATGCACATCTGGTAAATTATTATTAAGGTGTCTGGCCACATGCCTCATCGACTGTTACTAATTCTTCTGAGTAGGCCTAATGCACGTGACACTTTGGTCACTGTATCTTCAATATGCATCCTTCAGTGGAGCTTTCCATCATATATTATTCCGAGGTACTTGAGTGTTTGCACTTGGGGAATATCTGCTTGGTGGAATGAGAGAGATGTATTTATTTTGTCTTGCGGGGAGAACGCTAGAACTGCACATTTCTGTACGTTACGAGTTAAGAAATGCACGTCTAGCCAAGCTTCCAACGTAGATAAGTGTCTTTGTATAAGGGTATATAGTGATTGTATGTCATCCGCAGATGCAAAGAATGCTATGTTATCCGCGTAAATATACGTGTTCACTCTTTGATGACGAGGAATAGAGCTAACCAAGATATTAAAAAGTAGCGGAGAGAAAACCGCTCCTGGGGGGAACACCTCGTGTCTGTCTGACTTTCTCTGTTGATATCCCACTCTGTACACAACAAAACTCCCTGTCCAGCTACAACTCAGTCGTCCACGCAATAAAAGGTCAGGCAAGCCAATCTCCTTCATCCTTCTTAGTAAAATTGGGTACTCTACACTATCGTATGCTTTAGAGATATCTAGTGTAACCAGTGCTGCAAACTGTTTCTATCGCTGTGCTAGCTGGATTTTGCTCTCCAAATCAGCGTGAGCACACAAGATAGACAATTCTGTTCTAAAACCAACTTGACAGGGACTTACCAATTTATTAACAGTAACACGTTTACTTGTCTGAGCATGTAATACTGTCTCAATCAATTTAACAAAATTAGATGTTGACGAAATTGGTCGAATGTTATCTAGAGTAAGTCGCTTTGTTTTTATCTTTAAGCAGGGGTATTACTTTAGCTACCTTCCACACAGAAGAAATCCAAGAGTGTTTTACAGAATAATTCACGGTATCCAATAACACACTTGGAGCAACATCCAAGATAATTTTGAGCATATTCGTAGTGATACCATCAGGGCCTTGTGCTGCCACTGCTAAACGTGCTACAGCTAACGAGAGGACCGACAATGATATATCTTCAGTATTTTCGAGAGTATCTTGCCTCACAACAGGTGAAGGAATGCAGACAGAAAATCTAGCCTCCAAACCGATGGGGAGCGCACCTAGTGAATTTCCTATTTCTTCGGCCAGGTGACGCTGAGTTTACTCGCGTCTATTGTGGACCAAATAAAGTTGTTTCACTCACTCACTCACTCTTCGGTAGTATTCACTATTGATTCTGCATTTAAGGGGCAAAGAATTAATTTGATAAATCTGAGATACGGTAAAAATGCGCTTTTATTGTTTGATGTTGAAAGGAACTCAAAATCGCGAACGTCATGTTCATATTTTGCTGTCGCGATATTACGTTTGAAACTCGCTGCAATAAACTTGTATATGTTGCAGTTACTAGGAGACTAATTATGCATGAGGTGCTTCCACGCTGCTTTTCGGCATTTGTAGGCCCTCTAGCAGTCGTCATTCCACCAAATATTAGCTGGAGGATTTTTCCTTTCTTGTATCTTAAACTCCGACGTCTTACGAGCACAGTCAAGAATATTGCAAACATTACCTGTGCTGCTTGGACTTTCAGCCAAAGAAGTCGAAATTGCCCGCAAATTCTATTTGAACCTATTGTGGTAAAAAACGAACAAACAAGACGCTCTTCACTATACTGTGACACGTGGAACTGAAATATCACGGGATTGTGGTCGCTAATCGAACCAGTGTCAACAGTCTCCCAAGACCACAACGAAAGTCCTGGACCCGAAAACGTAATATTTAGCACGGAACAGCACTGGCCCCGTAAAATGTTAATGATCCAGTGTTGTGACAAGTGAAATTGTTCAATGCCACTCAGTCCCATAGACGTTTTCCATTCTGCTCTGTTCCCAATGATATATGATGAGAGTTGATATCCAGCTGGCACAACCTTTTTTCCTCAGTTGAGAAGAACTGAATCTACTGACTTAGTGTTTAGCACACCTAAAGGAAAATATGCATTAACCAGACAAAATTTGAGACTTCCTGGAAGATGATACGTGAAATGTATGAGGCTTCAGAAATAGAAAGGCTGGGCAGTGCATGTGTCAGCAGGCTTTCGATTGCACTATCACTAAAAGAAACAGATTTCCTTCGGAACGTTAGCACACGTGTTGTTCATGGTGCCTTGTGGAGATGACTACGTGGTTGTAAGGTGGATTCTGTTTTGTTTGTTTTGTATTTTTCCCCTTTTTTGTCAGATACTTCCCAGGTATATATTGTGCGGTTCTAGCAAATAAACCTTGTTGTAAGTCAGTGCCGCTGTCTGTCTCCTTCTTTCTCTTGTCCCTCGTTATTGGCGCTGTTTTTTAAGTGGATCATGTCGTACCAACTCGCCCAAACAACCATGTTAGCTACTTCCTGGAAGAGTTAGTTTTAATGCTAATATTTCGCTTTGTGTAGACATTAGCTGAAAGGATAGCCTTGCTTTACGGCAGAATTTATTAGACAGAATAGTGAGTAAACCACCTCCTCTGGATGGACGATCTAACCGAAATGGTCAGTAATTACGCATACTGAAAAATTTATATGGAAATAACAAAGTTTCTTGTAATATGATAACATCTGGATGAATCTGAGAAATTAGAAGGTTGAGATCAGTAGAAGCAGAAAATACAGATCAACAGTTTCACTGCCACACTCTCATATATTTTCCGGTGACAAAACCACCGTAGAGGCTACAGCCTCCTCCAAAATGTTAGCTGTACTCTTGACCTGATGTAGAACTTTCTTTGATTTATAGTTAGTACAGGTATCAGAAACGTTTAGCGGAGGCCCCCTTCGGTTCTATGCACGCGGGTCAAGAACCACGCTTGCACACTCCTCTAAATCTGCATGGTACATTTCTGAGTCTGAAGAGATACCACTCTTTGCAGACAAGCTGGAACTAGGACCCTCCTTCGAGGGTATAGTCTCAACATCGTGTACTTGTGAGGGAACATTTCCTTGGCTGTGACCCACGGGCGGAACACTACCGTTTTCTGGCCATGGCCCCATTTGTGACGCTAATAACCCACTAAGGCATTTGGACACAGTCTTGACGACACGTTCCATCAGTTTCACTATAGATTTTGCGACAAATCGGTGATCACTTGCGAAATATTCACCTCACTCATTGCCCGGTGACGTGCAGTTGTTCTAGTATAACCAAGTATTCTTTCTTTTATCTCTGAAATGGCCTCCCGTGTGAACATCGATTTTTGTCCATAATCTCTAAGACTTGTATCTCTTGGTTTCCAGCTGGGTGTGTAGGGTTATCAGCCTTGTGTGTACCTCCACACAGGGAGCACTTGAGGACTTGAGCAGAGCAGTCGTCCAGGGAGTGAGCCCTCACCACAAGAACAACAACGCAAAGAAGATTCGCAAACTCCATACTATGGCCATAGCAGCAGCAGTTGCGACATTGTAATGGATGTGAGGCAAGCGGGTCTATTTTGAAATTCAAAAGCCACGCTTTAATTTCCGAAGGGCTTGAAATACCGGCAAATATGGCTATCACCAACTCAAAGAGACCCGTTGTTTATCGACTGTTCTGTTGCACCGGTATATAGCTATTGCACCAGCAGCGGAAACCTTCTCGAGTGTCGCTTCTGGGCTTAAGCTACTATCTATGCCGCGAAAAATCCCATTGGTGCATGCAAGGTGTGACAGGATGAAAGAATTCACACTAATCGATCAAAATGTTGAGCATTTCAGAAGATTATGCACACAAACTTGGTCAGGCGATCTACAAAGTATCCCAGCTTTCCAAACTGCCGAACACCAGTCATGTGAATGTAGTGACGTGTGGCCACTGGAGCTCGGCTTGCACCACTTTCGGGTTGGTAAGCCGAATGGATCCTCCATGCAGGGACACTAGAGCTACAGGAATACTGTTTACACCACCGCGAAAAAACGCTTCAAGTGCCAATTTATCAGGTGGAAGAGAGGCCGACTAAGGCGGAGGCCGCCCTTGGCCACCTCCTGGAGAATTTGTCGACATCAGCTCAGCTAGTGAAAACAAGCTGTAATTGATCTAACAGCCTCTATTATTTAGATCCGCTCGAACTTTAGACGAAATCCCCGAGTGCTCACTCACGCAAGCTCTTGTTCTTCACCTTCTCTTGTAGCTCAACCAATGAACTGATAGGCAGCACGAAGGTCACTTCTTGCACGATAGGCAGCATGAAAGTCACTTCAATGAAGCGTCCATCTTTGCGGCCGCTTTAATGCCCCTGTGGCGCATAACCATTTCAGCCATAATTCCTAATCGCAGTCAGCCACTGCATGTACAATTGGCACAAAATTCTTTGCAAGTGTTTAGCGGATACCACGCTTCTCAGTATAATGGCGGAAAATAGCATAGCGATTTCCAGCCTACTACCCAAATAAATTTATTATAAAATACGTAGCGGGTATCAAGCAATTTTACTTGCAGTAGCGACCCAATGAGTGTTTAGAAAATGCTCCGAAAGGCTGCTTTTCTAGCTATCGCTGTGACTGTTCTGCAACTAGCTTCCGCACAGGCCTGGCGTTGTTTCTCTTTTTCCACTTCTACGAACGTCCCGTATCATTTCCCCGTCGCAGACGGTGCCCACTGGGCGAGTTAGTCAGTGTCGCGCGTGGCATTTCTTCAACTGGGTGACATGTACGACGTCAATTTTCCTGGAGGGAAGGTCAGAAAATGTGTGGCGTCATATCTCGTACGAAACTTCGCTATGGCGTCACGAAACAATGAAGGAACCTGTATAGCAGGCCAGAAACTTTCGATACAAGCCACGCTTGCGGTATGGAGTCCACAGCCACACTCACATCTCCTTCGCTGTACGATACATGTCGATGTTGCTTATCACAGCGAGCCTTTGAACGGTTTTGGGCTTCGAAAGTCTGGAGGCGCGGGATGTACCGTGCCTCCTCTGCGCGACAGAGTGTGTCTGCAAGGGATCTGTACCGATGATGTTATCTTTGGTCTAGACTTTTTGTCCACCCATTCGGCCCTCATTGACTGTTCAGCTGGCACGGTGCACCGTGACCTGCCCTGTACGACCGATATGCCCATTTCACCCAAAGTTATCTATGCTCTGCTGAACATGTCCGTTTGTCACCGCAAACAGTTACGTGCATTGTCGTAACAGCGTTGCCACCTCTACCTGATGGAGACTACGTGCTCACGCCCATTACATTCGTCCTTCTGACTCACACTGTTACTTTTCTACACAATAATATTCCGTTACGGGAAAACCGTGCTTGCATACCTTTGCTGAACTTTGCTCTGTGTCCGCAAGTGCTTCCGTGTAGAATAGCCCTCTCCAAGCTGACACCCTCTGAGGGTTGCGTCATCTCAGCTTTGTATCCCAATGATGTGTGTCGCCTCAACAGCACGCAAGTATGTTCTTCGACAGAGAGTCCACCTTCGAATGTGGAAAAATGATCGCGGAGGACCTTTTACCGCATCAAGCTGACACGCTTCGTAACGTCCTGGAATTGTAATTGGGCGTATTCGACTTCTTTGACCGTCCGCTAGGTCAAACGAGCATTGTCAAGCACCGCATTATCACCAGCCATGCATCTCCGATAGAGCATTGCACGGGCAGGGTAAGGGCTTGTTGCATCGGGCCCGGGCTTTGCTCGGACCTGGGACTGGAAGCTTCGGGCCCGGGTCGGGCCTGCGTCAGGCCCGTATTATGCTCAGGTCTCATATGTATTGGTATAACGACGTGAGCACACTGTTTTACTTTGGTTTGTGGGTTTTAATATAGCGATGTGGCACTATTTGAAACGATGCACATGAGGGGTTTGGATAAATTAGAACAGTTCAAGTATATTAGCCTACATGGTGATTGCACAGCACAAGGCGTCTAGCGTTTTGCTCCATCGGCATGCTACACGTAATTTTAAGAAACTCATATGATTTTACACCATCGAGTGAAAGACGCTCTAGAGTTCTGTGTAAGGAAAGGTTTACCTGGTGGCACTGCTGCAAGAGCAACAACACATTGCGCGGCGTAGTGTATATATTATGTACGCGTGTCTCGGGAAACATTCCGAAGATGCAGCTACATTCTCACGCCCATCGCTCCTGTTTCTAGCTGCGTGACGGCGTGGACTGGTAGAGGTGACTAGTGAGTCATTAGTACATCAGGAGCTATTTTTCGTGCACTTGTAGTGCATGATGTGGAGTGTCTCATCTCAGACGTGCCTAACGATGCCAATGTGGCCGATTTGTTGTGCTAGCGAGGCAGCTTTATATATGTAGTATTCGGGGATTAGCAAACGCTTAACTTGCATTCCCATTGTATGCAGAATTTTTGGGGCTACTCTTACGGCATCCTTCGTCCTTGCCATATTTTGTCATTTATTCATAGGTGTACTAATTTGCCGAGGGGCAAGCGCATGGCACTAAAGAACGTAAAAACTCTCCCACAGTGAAAGGGAGTAACCCCCTATTCACAAACGCTCCTTCACGTAAGGGCTTCCCTCAACTTGACGAAGTCAAGGCGGTGCGTGCTCCTCCACTCAAGGAGCCGCTGCGTTTCATGAACGCCCCTCCACACTTATTTATTTATTTACAAAATACTGCAGGCCATGTGGCCCATGCAGAAGGGGCAGCGTACAACATAAATATATCTACAAAGCACAATTGAATATCATAAACAAGTCAGGCAACAATAAAAAATAACTCTAAATAAAATATAATCAGGAAATAGTGAAAAAGTAATTCTGTATTGATTCAGTCGAGTCCAGATTATCAATAAGTATTAGGTTCCATTCTTCTACGGTGCGGGGAAAAGAATATTTAAAGATTTTAGATCTGGCAACATACGGAGAGAGTATGAGGGGATGAGAATGACGGGTTTTCCTAGTCTCAGAAAGGGTTATGCAAGGACTGGGATCTATAAAAAAATTTACGATTTAACAAAGAATGGAGAAACTTCAGTCGGGATATCTTGCGCCTCATTTCAAGTGTGTGAAAACCGTTAGAACGTATAAGATCCGTTACTGAGTCTTCACGGCTATATTTAGAAAAAATGAATCGCATGGCGTCTCTCTGTATTCTCTCAAGACAATTAATATTGGTTTTGGTGAAAGGGTCCCAAATAATCGAGCCGTATTCTAACTTGAGTCTAATAAACGTTGTATAGGCTAAAGTTTTCACGTCATGGGATGCGTGTTTAAGCTTGTGTCGAAGTAGACATAATTTTCCGAAAGCAGAAGAGGCGGTGTTAGAAATATGGGTGCTCGAGTTGAGGTTGTTAGTAATGGTAACTCCAAGATATTTGTACTCCTTAACTTCATTTCAATCAATGGGTCTTTGCCAATAGAGTATGAAAACATCAGGGTACTGTTTATTTAGTTATACGCAGAAGCACAGACTTTGAAGAATTTAGCTTCATGCCCCATTTATTGCTCCACTTAAAAATACTGGTTAAGGCTGCACTAAGCAAGAATTGGTCTTGAACACTATTAATTTCGTTAAAAATAACGCAGTCGTCTGCGAAAAGACAAATATTTACTGGGGCTTGTATGACATCTGTTATGTCGTTGCAATAAATAAGGAATAATAGTTGGTCAAGTACACTTCCCTAAAGAACCCCTGAGGTTACCGGGAAAGAATCAGATTGCTGTCCGTGAATGATAACACACTGTTTTTGATGCATTAAATAGGCAGATAACCATGATAGGATGAAGCCAGGAAAACCAAGGAACTGTGATTTGCACAATATATTTTTCATGAGGAACTACATCAAAAGCCTTTTAAAAATCCAGAAAGATAACGTCCATTTGTCCACCTCTGTCAAGAACAAAAGTGAAGGAATGTATGACCGTACTTCATTGGGGGATTGTCGAAAGACCCTTTCTAAAGCCATGTTGAAAAGGAGTTAAAATGTCATGCTCATTTAAGAAGTCATTATTGCAATCCGAAACTATTTGCTCAATCACTTTCCAAGAAGATGATAAAATAGAAATCGGACGGTAATTTAAGACTTAAGATGGGTCGCCCTTTTTTAAAATTGGTACAATGCGTTCAATTTTCCAGTCGGGTGGAAGTATTGCGGATTATACAGAGACCTGAAAGATTGCGATGAGAAATTTGCTTAGTGGTTCAGCGTAACGCCGGAGGAAGGAGTTGGGAATGCCATCAGGACCGACGGAAGATTTCGTCTTCAATTGTAGAAGCATGTTAAGCACACCTTGTTGAGAAATATTGATATCCGAAAAGGAGGACCATGAAATTTGAAAAAAAGGGTGAGTAGGCGGGGAGAAGACACTGTGAAAGTGGGCATTTGAAAGGCTAGCAATGCTCTTGGGGTCAGTTATTGCAGTACCGTCGTGGATAATGATCGTTATTGATTTCTTTTGTTCCATAATAGAGTTCCAAAACTTCTGTAGATCTTCCCTTATAAAGTTAGGTAAAGTGTTGCTGAAATAAAACTTCTTTGCCTGTGTAATAGATTCTGACAGAGCTGTACAAACAGTGGTTAATTTAACTGCAACAGCTCCTTTTTCTCGTAATTGTTTGGCTTTACGTTTTAACTGAATGGTACGCCTGTTCATCCAAGGTGTGTGTTTAGTTGGTTTTACACGTTTTGTTTGGTATAAATTGATCTACGCGGAATAAGCACAAGGTTTTAAACTTTGTCCAAAGCTTAAGGACATTACTTGCACGAAATTCACATAAGCAAGATTCAAGATATTCTATTACACTGATATCGTCAGCTCGTGCAAAATCTTTCACAAACAAAGGTGCATGCGTGTCAGGCGTATGTTTAACATTCCACGAAAAATATACAGACACAATATCATAGTCAGATAGGCCAGGCTCAACAGATGCATGGTAATTAGAAAAGGAACGATCATGAAAGACGAGATCAAGGAGCGAGTCGATACCGGTTCCATGTCTAGTAGGCTCGCGAACTACTTGTACAATATTGTGTACAAGCATCAAATCAAAAAGAACGTTTGCGTCACGTACAGAACCGGCACCCGATTTCATACAATCGCAGTCAATGCCTGGTAGGGTAAAATCACAAACCACCAGAAGTTTACTTTTATTGAATTGTGAAATGTGGTCACTAATTTTTAATAAGTAACCAGGGGCTGAGTCAGGTGGCCTGTAAACGGCACATGAAACAAAGACATGACCATAAATGTTTAGTTTAACGGAGAGGCTTTCAGTGTCCTTTGATTGGATCAACGAAATTACCTGAACAGACGACTTAGCAACAATAGCCACACCACCACCCCTAGAGGTTCTGTCTCTTCGAATTATTTTGTAGCCAGGTAAGATTAAGTCCTTGTCACTAACTTCATCGTGTAGCCAGGTTTCCGTTATAACAATAACATGTGGGAAGTGCAACAAAAGAATCGATTCTAATTCATTAGTTTTAATCACTATACTGCGTGCATTAATGTTCAGTAAGCTGAGAAGCCTTTCTTGACTTGTCAAGTAGAATGTACATTGACACGAAAACCAGAAGTTATCTCACGTTGGTTTGTTGTTTCATTCCAGATGAATACATCATTATCAATCGGTAGCTTATCGTGCTGAAGTGAAATTTTCTTTCCCAGCGACTTGTCATGCTTCGCACTTTCACATAATAGCTTACGTTTTTTCAAAGTGACTTGGGAATAGTCATTCTGAATAAAAATGTTTGACCCCTTCAGCTTTGAAACATGCTTAAAAATCGCTACTTTCTCGTTATAATCCTGTAGAAACTTTATTGCTGGTCTTTTAGATCCAGTCCTTCCAAGTCTGTGAATACGGCCAATAGAGATGCACTTAACACCTAGCCTATTTTCGAGTGTTTCAGTTCTAACTTTATGCTTCAGATCAGTTTTTGTCTCGTTTGGCTCTTCAAGGATACCATGAATATCTACGTTCGAGCGCCTACTTCTGTCTTCGATATCGATTAGTTTGCTAGCAGTGATTTTTCACAGACTCCTGAAACGTTTTTACCGAGTATTCAAGGACAACCTAAGCCAGCCAATATTACATTTCAGATCCAAGACCTGCACCTGAAGCTGCTTAAACAACTCTCTAGTCTCAGTTATCATACTTTCCGTTTTTGTTTTCAAGTCAGGCTAACTCATTTTGCAGCAGATTCTGATTATCAAGAATTTTGTGCGATAATTCAGCGATAGTGGGTCACGGATTTTCTTCCACATCTCCACTAAGTAACAGTTTTAGCACACAAAAACACTCATAACAGATTTCACAACACTGTCGTGGGCACGGCAGAACTAGCAAGAAACTACAGTGACTAGTAAACGTAGATGAGCTAGAACGAACCTGCAAAAAGCAGAAGAACAGCTTGGTGAGTGACATGCTTCGGCCATGCCCACCGTGGCCACTAAAGATAAACTGATGAACTGATTCTTTTATGCGGCTGACGCTAGACTGACGTCACGTATCCAGGGGGCGTTGTAGCTTCATTGAGATGGGTGGCGATTTCCGTTGGATTACCATTGTTTCATGTCGGCGCCTCAAAATGGTCTTTCAGCTGATGAAGGCATGCCGGTATTTCACCATGGGGTTGCCGAAGAACTGACGGCCCAGTGACCCAGAGAAGCAGGCACTGCAAAAAGCAGAAAAAGCACTTCCTTCACCAAGGGGGGCCTTGGAAGCGCTCCCTTCACTTGAATGTATTGCATGGGCCGAGAAAAAAAGCCTGATAACGAGAGGAGTCGTAATTGTGGTTAATAAATGCCTATATCTGTATACTATGGAAACGCTTTTCTTAATTATTCTATATTTTAAACTGACAGTACAGCAACATACATGAATTTAGAGTGGTAGCGCGGTTTCCGTAAATCTTGAGCCGGTATAGTTAGCATAGTTGCTGCATTCTCGGGACATGATGGGCCCGCGTGCACTGTGTACTGTACGTTTGTTACAAATTCTAAGAATACCTGCCCATTCGCTCGTTGAATTCTGTCTGGCGAACCTGTGGCTTTACTCTGCGAATTGTTTCTTTTCGTGCTGCAGGCACCATTGTTCTATATATCTATCTATCTATCTATCCATCTATCTATCTATCCATCTATCTATGTATCTATCCATCTATCTATCTATTCATCTATCCATTTATTCATCTATTCATCTATCTATCTACGACTTTTAGCTCTCCTGGCCGTTTCGATAATGGTATCGATACCAAACTTCGTATATCATAACATGACCGTATTAACAACATACTTGACTGTCATAACATGAAAATCATGACATGTATGTCATGAATGTCCTGATCTACATTTCATGGTCTTGTTTCTCTGCCGGTGGTTTCGTTCACATGACATGTTGCAAAACTGGTATGGTAAGACATGATTGCATGACGAACATAAGCGACAGACCCTGACATAGAAATCGTGACGTGCGTATCATGTAAAAATATGACTACACGCCACGCTCATGATGATTGATTGATTGATATGTGGGGTTTAACGCCCCAAAACCACTTCATGATTATGAGAGACGCCGTAGTGGAGGGCTCCGGAAATTTCGACCACCTGGGGTTCTTTAACGTGCACCCAAATCTGAGCACACGGGCCTACAACATTTCCGCCTCCATCGGAAAAGCAGCCGCCGCAGCCGGGATTCGAACCCGCGCCATGCGGGTCAGCAGCCGAGTGCCTTAGCCACTAGACCACCTCGGCGGGGCCACGCTCATGATGTGCTCTCGGTCAATTTGCTAGCGTCACATCTACCGAAATCTGTTATTACGGTACGGGAATGGATGACGAAGGTACTGTTGAAAACATGATAATCATGAGATGCGTGTCATGTAACAACATGACTACATGCATGCTCATGATGCGCTGGCGGGCGTTTCGCTAGCTTCACTTATACGAAATTTGGTATTATGGGACTTCCATGAATGACGAAGGTAAGAAACTGGTTCAAGTATGATGAGCATGACATGCGTGTCAAGTAACAACATGACTACAAGCTGCGCTCATGATGCGCTCGTGGCCATTTTGTTAGCTTCACAGATATCAAATTCGGTAATATGTGACGCGAACGGAAGACACAGGTAAAAGGCATATCCAAACATGATAATCACGACATGCGTGCCATGTAACAACGTGCCTACATGCCACACTCATGATACGCTCGTGGCCGTTTCGCGAGCTTCACATATGCCAAATTTGGTATTACGTGACGTAAATGAATGATGAAGGTATGTGACTGGTGCAATGATAATGATAAGATGAGTGTCATGAGAGAACATGACTACAAGCCACAGTCAATGCGCCAATACAATTCGACGTGAGGCGGTGCGCGTGCGCGCGGGCTTTTCTTCGTCGCATCACACTGGCGTTGCTACACTAGGCCACCGGTCCTGCCATGTACTCACAGGTGCCCACCACGCTGCGTTGCTTTGACGCATGTGCATTTCAGCGCGTCCGGCATCCCTCCGTCGCAAAAAGAGGCAGACGCAGTGCTGTTAGGGTAAGGCATCGGCGCCAATGCAGCATGTCGCTTTCACGCTGGTTGCCGTTGGGCCGTGCCGACGGACGCTGGTTACGCCTTTCGCGCCTGGCGTCAGACTATAGAGTTCTCGCGTTTTGTTAACGTAGCGTTGGTGTTTCCAGCATGCGCGTGCGCCAACGTTACGTTGGAGTATATTGGGCCCTTCATGATGCCTTCGAGGCCGTTTCACTAGCTCCACATATACAAAATTTGGTGTTACGAGACGTCAATGGATGACGAAAGTATGTGACTGGTGCAAACATGATAATCATAAGACGCGCGTCATGTAAGACCATGACAACATACCACGCTCATAGCGTTATCACGGCAGTTTCGCTAGCTCCACATATACTAAATTTGGCATCGCGTGATGTGAGTAGATGATGAAGGTGAACGACACATCCAAACATGATAATCAAGGCATGGAAGTCGTGTACGGCATAATTTATTTCCACCTTGTAAAGTTGTGGTGATTTGAAAGTGACTTAGCAGCCTTCCTCATCCGTCCTTCGCATATCATCGATTCTCACTGTATGTGGCATCTGCCAATTTTTCGCACCCCTTTCATCTTTGTGCCCATGAGTTGCGCGAAGAATTCAATATGAGCACATAGCGAGTATAAGCCGTAAGTGATTCACAGTTCATGCCTAGGAACGATGAGAGTAGGCATTCATAATTTTAACGCGAGAGTACTAAAAAATGCGATGAATACAAAAAATAAATAAATACAAGGATTGCAGCAGTAATGGAATTCCTGCATTCTTCTTGGCAATAAAGTATTCTACCACAGAGCCACACCAGGTTTCGCAACTACTTTTCAAATAGACCTTAATGTTCGTTAACCTTCAATGTGTATGCAGGGCTGGCCATGTTATATGTTTTAAACATTACATATCTACTCTTATGTTATAGTTTTCACGTCGACTTGATGTCAAATTGTAGTTGGGCGCCATCTGCTGAAGTTATGAGGGCAAGCGTAGCATATTAGCTTACTATTTCTTGTGTTAAGACATGTTGCCGTGGGTATCCTTATGCAGGTGTAACATCTGTTTATTGAGACCATATGTCACTGTTCAACATTATTCTGTGTAATGCTTCGCATAAGCTCGATTCTTATGTACGTGTAGCCTGCCAATTTTTGTTTCTTTACATTTTATCTTTTATTCCCCACTATATTCGCCACTTTTCCATTTTGTCACGCATCTCATTTCCTCTATTGTCCATGCCACGAGCTCCTAGTGTGCAACCACTACTTTGGGCCACAGGCAGTCCAATTTCACCACCTGATCGCACCGAGCCCTTCGGCCAACCTCTGTCCAGCTTCCGGTACCAGCGGGGATCGCACTCCGATGCGTGCAGCGGGGAGGGGAGCGCCAAACATAGCGCAGGCTGGTTAACTTCGATGCATTTACAGGCAGTTAATTGGAGAAACTCTTAATACGGTCTTGCTTTAAGACATAACATTTTCAAAATCGAGGGCGGGTACGGTCGCTCACTTTAGCAGATATATGGCAAGGCGGGTGGCAGTAATTCGGGGGAGAAGGTGGGGTGAAGAACCTCCTTGTTTTTAGAGCGACAATATGATGTACGCTGGGGACAGATACTTATCGAGGAGTCGACGTGACAGCGTTACGTAACGCTGCCAAGCCTGGTGTTTTTCTGTTATAAGCAGCTAAAGTGCGTTTTAAGTGGGGAGTATTTCTTATGTCGCGCTTCGCCAACGGTGGTGGCTCGCGTCTCGTGCCGGCTAAGAAAGACATAGAGTTTCTTAATACACACTAGAGTAAACACTGCCACTAGTGTATATGGAAGCACAATGCACGGCGTTTCAGCGAGCATGCGAATAAGGGTAGTACACCCCTTTGTCTGATCTTCGTACTTCTGGCCTGCTTTGGCTCCGTATGTGCTCGTGTGGCTGGAGCTGTTTCTCACGAAACAAAAATAAGCAAATGTTCAGCAGTTGCGCTTCACCACCTTACTCTTTTAGACTTACTTTTCCAAATCGGGGTCCCAAAGTTTAAAAGGGGTGAATCTTTTTTTCAAAACAAACCGAACAACAGCAATAAACGAAGCCGCAAGTACGATTTGCCGCCCGCAAGTACGAAGACTAGGCAAATGTGTGTACTATCCAAGGAGGAATAAAAAATAATGCTGGAGTGGAAATCATAGCCTATGAGTGACGCCGTGCCTCTGGCAAGATGGCATCTGCGGCAGCCATCTTACTAGGGACATGATAAATTGTCACCGCTCAGCGATTAAGACAGTGAAGTTTATTGCAAACTTGTAACAACATTTCAGATGAGTACAACTGTCTGGTAAAACAAAGTCACTTCAGTGCCGTGTACGAACAACAGAACATAGACAGGACGTAACACATAGCACTTCAATATTCTCAAGATCATGAATCACTCAAGAAAAACAAAGGTGAAAAAACGCAAAAAGCCCCAAGTTGCAACAGACTCACAGACTACGTGCGACGAGAAGCAATTTTTTAAATAAAAACGGCAGTAAGGAAATTAAATATTCCCACTCTGAACTCCAAAAAAAAAACGTGTATGCCACCTTCTGATGAAGGCTTCTTCACCCTTCCAATCTGTTCGGTAAGTACCAAACCATGATCACTCTAATCTTCTGTAACGCTGGGTATGCAGATAATTAGGGTTGTCGCCGGGCTTCTACCATACAGTGGCGACCCCACTAGACGAACATTGTGACATACAGCACGAGTTTGTTCAAATAAGCCCCTTCTGCACGGTCAGCCCCAAAAGAATTGAGTCTCCGAATTGAAGACGCACGACTTGCCACATGCTTTTTGGCCACTACGCATTCAAACATGGTGGTGCGGATCGTTTCTCTTTTCCCGCAGTTAGGGCAGCCGTTATTGGGGACGACGCCCCGCTTCGACAGTCTCTGACGAGTGGGCAATGCATCCCACGGCCGCAGCCGATCGAATTATCAATTTCCGTTATGTGGATGTTCCGGCCATTTCTTCCACTTGCTGCCTCCATCTCTGTTATTCCTCGTCAGTAATCGAGTGACTGATTAACATTCGCTAATGCGTGCGGGTGCAAGCTTTGCAAAGTATTGGGTGTTGTGCTTGATGCCTTCCGGTACCTTTCCGACGTGATTGCGGCTCCAAGAGTTCCGATCCATATAGCAATAAACTACAGCCAGGATAGTCATTGTCCAAAAACGATTTGTGAACTGTTTTGCTGGATGTGCCTTGGTGAATGTAGCACTTCTGGCAGACTAAGTCCTCCACAACGTTTTGGGAGCTTCACGAACTTTGTTGAACTTCAGCGTCTTCCCGTCCCATAAGAAGATTCCAAACAAGGACGCAAGTGGCTAGCATAATTAAAAACGAATGTGGCCAGCACAATTAAAAAAAAAACATTTAGTCCTCCCCAGCATCAGGTGATGGATCTGGTTGGACGAATTCATTCGGGGCTTTTGGACGTTCCGGAGGTGATGACGTCATTTCCACTGCTTCAGCTACCAAGCTTAGAGCGACCGCTGAGAGTGTGTGGCTCTAGACAAACTTGTCGGGAGAACACGTATTTTAAGAAGACAAAGATATCGATCGTGCTGCTTGCAAAAAATCTGTCACTCCTTAATTTTACTAATGGTGACGGCTCCTACAATGTCTAGATGTCTTGCCGGACGCTTCTTCGAGGGCCTTTACAGCGCGTGTGCTGGGCGTTTTAGGTTTTCTTAAAGACGTCGTCTTTACTTCTTTTCTTGGGCGCTGTCTTAACGCTGCCTTCCAGGCCCGCAGGTGGTGGTTCATCGAGTTCATCACTTGCACTCGTTGGTCTGGCAGGTCGATATTGGGTGAGCAATTTTTTATCCGGTTGCCAGCGCCCCGAGATGCTGCGACGCTTCCCCCAGCGGTGATGCGTTCAAGGATTGTTCATTTTCTGTGTCCTTTAGTTCATCTGATGAAGACGTACATACGCACTTGGCGTCTCCGCAGTGTTGCTGGGCTTCTCTGGCGACATTGTGGGAAATGACAACGCTGTGGTGTCCCAGTAAGCAGAGAAACGCCGTTTGTCGCTCGTGTGCATGGTGACACGGCATGAAAGCCACTGGTGTCTTCTGACTTGGCATCATGAAATTCTATGTCGGTTGCGCTGTCGTCATCTCAATAATCTGGAATCTTCTGTAGCCGTGGCTTCGTTTTGCGTTGCAGAACTTCCGTGTGCCTGGAGGTTCCAACTTGGGTTGTTCTCTTCGAAGCAGACTCTCCAAGTTCTGGGAATTCTTTCAGTGACTGTGAGGTGCTCTGCGCTGCGTCTGCGTATGACTTGGGACAGAAGCAATCTTTCGTCGCGTGGTCCCCATTACAGCACTTGCACTTGGACACACAATTCTCAGATGCAAGACCGAAAGTGGCACATCGTTGAGAAAAGGGTGTTGTGCAAGTGGCCGCAACTTCACCTTCTATGCTGCAGCATGCGCACACTCTGCGCACACCTGGATACTGGAGATCACGTGGTGACCTTGAGTTGATAGGAAGTTAGGGGCGGGCTTGGCTTCTCAATTCGGACGATGCGGGTACCAGTGTACGTTGACTGATGCCTTTGCTGGATAACAAATCTGATACCCTTCACCTCCGTATGGCCGAAAAGCTGAAATAACTGCGTCATCTGACACGAACGGCGGGAGGCGGAACACACTTACTGGCACACTTGGCACCCCGACTGCTCCAGCTTGTACTTTGTGACCTTGTAACTTGAAACCTTGTTTACCATCAGCTTGGTTGCTTGGGAAGCGGACCAAGGCGCGACTAGGAACTTCGAAGCTCCGAGGTGTTGTCAGGAACAGCACCCCTTCACTCCCCATGACGCTTGCGAGGCCATCGTTGATCTCGTCGATGGACGCCGTCCCCTCTGGGACGGTGAAGTTGAAGCAGTGCTCCTTGAGGGGGAGCGCTGCAGGCCTTGATGCCATTCTCGCTGGTCCCGGCAGTGGCCGATGACGATGGGATCAGGCCTGAAGTTAGCTGGCGGGCAAAGACGTGAGTGGACACCCGGCAGCGACGCCGCCGCAACGCCGGTCGCGTTGAAGACTGGAGAGAGAGAGACAGAGAAGCTGACTGCAAACTGAAAACAACATTTCAGGTGAGTACATCTGTCTGGTTGACAAAATCACTTCAGTGGCGTGTAAAACAAGAGAGCGTAGACTGGATGTACCACACAGCACTTCAATATTCTCAAACATCATGAATCTCTAAAAAAACTAAGAGAAAAAGAAACGCAAAAAGCACGAAATTGGAACAATTTCACATACAACGTGCGACAAAAAGCAATTTTTCCCCTTTTTCCATGTTAAAACGGCAGTAAAGGAAATTCAATATTCCTATTTCGAACTCCAAAAAAACGTGTATGCCACCTTCTGATAAAGGCTTCTTCACCCTGAGTTTCAATCTGTTCGGTAAGGTACCAAATCATGATCATTCTAATCTTCTGTAATGCTGGGTGTGCAGCTCGTTGGGGTCGTCGCCGTGTTTCGGCCATGCAGCGGGGACGCCACAAGACGAACATTGTGACGTACAGTACCAGTTGTTCAAATAAGCCCCATCTGCACTCTTGTCCTGAAGCAATCGACACTCCGAATTGACGACGCACGACGCGCCACACGCCTTTGGCGGCTACGCATTCAAACATCGTGTGGCGGATTGTTCCTCTTTTCCCGCAGTTGGGGCAGTGGTCATTGGAACGACGCCCCAATTTGACAGTCCCTGACGAGTGAGCAACGTGCCCCATCGCCGCTGCCAATCAAATTCTCTGTTTCCGTTACGTGGTTGTTCCATCATTTCTTCCACTTGCTGGGACTCCATTCTGTTTTTCCTCGTCAGTAATCGAGCGACTGATTAACATTTGGCTAATGCGTGCGGGTGCGAGCTTTGGAAAGTATTTTTCGGCGGTGGCGCCGTCAACCGAACGCTTGAGGCCCTCTGCTGCTTCTTAAAAGGCATATATGGATGTTCTGCTTGAGGTCCCCGGTAACTTTCCGACGTGAATGTGGCTCCAAGAGTTCAGGTCCAATATAGCAATAAGCTACGGCCAGGTTACTCAAAGTCCGGAAACAATTTGTGAACTGTTTTAGCTGCAAGTACCTTTTTGAATGTCGCAACATCTGGCAGACTGAGTCCTCCACAACTGTTTTTGATCTTCAGGAACTTTTGTTGAACTTTCGGTGTCTTCCCGTCCTATAGGAAGGCTCCAACCAATGACGCAAGGCGGCTCGCAAAAAGTTTGGGTATGAGTACATTGTGCCCAATATAAAAAGCATATGTACATGCTTTGCTTTTTACCACCGTCACTTCTGCGTTAAGTGACAAGTTGAAGTCAGTGGCATACGTGAAGACCTGCGTGGCTCTATGTACGGCGTCCTCCCTATTTTTTTGGCCACCTCCCCGTCTTGAAAGGATACCACGAGAACTTTTATGGCATCCACGTATTGAATACCACCAGGCAAAGAGCAGTGGAAGCTACCGAAACGAAGGGCTTTGCTTATCTCCGCATTCAGGAAAGCATCCGATTAACTGGCATACTCCTCGAACAGCTGCAAGGATGCGCGGTAACTGGCTTGGTTTCGCGCGAACACAGAGATGTCCTTCGCATAAGCTGTGATGCTAACTGACCCCAAACCTGCCATTGGAAAGTCTTGAATATTAGGGCACCTTGCCACTTTCCTATGAATAGGATCTATTGAAAGAACAAAGAGCACCGGTGCGATTGGGCATCCCTGGTGAAAACCTCTTGTTACTAGAAAGCTTGTTGTCTCCACACCGTTGATGAGCAGTCGGCTGGTCATGTTGGTGTATAGAAGTTTTATACAGTGGACGTACTGGTCAGGCAAACCAAACATTCTAAGTACGCAGTATAGGTAGTCATCTTTGACCCTGTCGAAGGCCTTAGCTTAATTCAATGACACGAAAGCACCGGTAACGTTTTTGCGTTGGCATAGTAGAACAAATTTCCTATCAGAGTAAGTGTTTGAAAAGTTGACCTACCGGTACCGCACACGTTTGCGTGGGTGACACTATATCAGGCAGAAAAGGCTTTAGCCTCAAGCCAAGGATCGTAGCTACAAAATTGTACTCCTTGTTAAGCAGGGTAATTGGTCTCCACGACCGTGTATCGTCAGGATCCATGCCCTCCTTTGGCAGCAAGACTTCACGGCCCTCACTGAAAGACCTCGGCTTTTGCCCATCAACAATGAACGCGTTAACAATGTCACTAAATGCGTCGCCTAGGACGTCGAAGAAAGTTATATAAAACCCCATCAGTATTCTGGTTCAACCTGAAGCCGTGGTAGAAATAATTTTCCTTAGGGCTTGCCAAACTTCATCTTTTTTCGCCACAGCGCAGAACATATCAGAGGCCTCAGGACAGGGCGTGGGCAAGCCTTCACTAACGTCTGCGATTCCTTGATCTTGGGTGCTGTCTTTTGATCGATGGTCTACAGAGTAGAGCCTTTCAAAATGCGCCCTAAAGACCTCATCGATTTATTTGATATCTGTGATGATGCACCCACACTCTGTCCGTGCTGCACCGAAAATACTGGGCTGGTGTTTCCTTACCCCTACTCGCTGTGCGTATGCCAAGTTACCTAGTTCTTCCATCGGCAGGTGCAGTTCCTCTGCGCGTCTAAAAGCCCCGTACCTTGCCCTGAACAAGAGGTCGTATTTAGTCTTTTTGGCCGCAATGTACTCTTGCATTGCGCCGGTTAGATTACCTGCGTGCTCAACAATTTGAATACGCCTCAATGTTTCAGTAATTTGTGATGTTAGACGTGAATAGCGCATTTTTCCTGCCTCCTGCGCAATCGTACGCCATCTGGCCTTCAAGAGATCCCATGCTGTCGGCGTAATTCACGGTGTGTCTGCCAAAGACGCATAGATATTCATGCGCATTTCAGATACCAAAACTTCATCACTTAAGATTGATGAATTCATTCGTCACAATTTAGAGCAATGTCATTCCAGCTGGGCCTTCAAGATCAACTGCACTGGAATGTGGTCACTGAGCTTGCGTGGCCCAGGTGCTAAAGAAAGGACATCGCATGTCTCTAACTTTGCAACGAGCTCGTTAGGGATATAGACTCTGTCAATCCTGCTCTGAGATGTACCCTGAACGCGATGGCTCCGAAGGTATTCCCGTGAAGCGTTGATCATGCATCGACCAGCTTCAACTTTCTGCACATTTTCTGCAACTCTTTCAAATGGAATATGCTTCGTCTCTGACTAAGGCCTCGGTCATCTCGAATTGAATAAAAACATAGTTGAAATCACCTACAACACGCACGGTGCTAAATTTCGCAGGAATGACCTGGCCCCTCTAGAAAAGTCATTCACAAGAGACCTATTTACGGGCGCGTAAAGGTTGGTGAATTGGATTTTGTGGTCGCTTATTCACTTGTCCACCGCAATAACACAGCCTTCTGCATCGAAGAGGCAATGCGCACCCCACCTGAACCTCGGATTGAGAAAGACGACACCGGTGCCGCGCGACTTCGTCTGCGTTAAGGAGAAGAATGCTTCAACCGAAATTATAGTACGGAAGGTCATGACGTCGTGCCACGTTCGAAAGTTGGTCTCTTGCAGAAAAAGCAAGTCGACCCCGAGTGAGCACGCAAGGTCCATTATCTCCTGTTGTTTTACAAGATCCTTGAAACCACGAACATATAAAGTGGAGAAAGATAGCCTATCTATATAAATAATTTAGGAGAAAAAGAAACAACCATTTTTCCCTAACAATGATGAGTCGGGGGACACCGCGGCCTCTTCTGTGTCAAGCTGCAGCAGATGAAGTCAACGTGATGATACTCGAAGAACTGGCACTGAGATTTACTCACGCGCACAGATAGAACAGACCCAATAAGCAACGCCAATATTAACAGCAATAGTACACGCAGCATGTAACGTAATTCAAATTATGCGATTACTATAACAGGGCAAAGCCGCCACAGAATAGAACTCACAAATTGGCACATGAAGGTTCCATCGTGAATGAGAGTAACATATGGAATACTAAAGACTTTGCATGCATCAGAGACAACAAATGCATAGTGATTGTACGGCTGAGAAGGAAAGCTAACGGTACAGGCAACAGGAAGCGGAAAGAATGGATGTCGCCACGCAAATTAAAAAAAAGTTTGAGTCCTAACCCGCATCATGTGATGGGTCTCGGTTTGGCGAATCCACGCGGGGCGTCTTGATTGTTCCGGAGGTGGTGATGTCACTTCCACTGCTTGAGCTACCAGGCTTGGAGCGACGCTGAGAGTTTATGGCTTTAGAATACTTGTCGGGAGCAGACCTATTTTCAGAAGACAAAGATATCAATCATGCTGCTTGCAAAAGTCTCTCACTCCCTAATTTTAGTGATGGTGACCGGCTATTACAATGTCTGGATGTCTTGTCGGACGCTTCTTCTTGGGCTTGTACAGCGTGTGTGCGAGAAGTTTTAGATTTCCTTGAAGACGTGGTCTTTACTTCTTTTGTGGGCGTCGTCTTCACGCTACCTTCCAGGCCCACGGGTGGCCGTTCAAGGAGCTCGTCACTTGCACTTGTTGTTTCGGAAGGTCAGAGCAATATTCCCGGTCGGCCAGCGCCCCGAGATGCTTGGAACGCTTCCTCCAGTGGCGATGCCTTCGAGGATTGTTTGTTTTCTGTAGCCTTGAGTTCCTCTGATGAAGACGTAGCCGACGCACGTGGCGTCTCCACAGCGTTGCTGGGCTCTTCTGGCGACGATATGGGTGATGGTGGTGGTAAAATACTTATTAACCATTAAATCGTTACAGAGAGGTGATTGGTTTGGGGCCAATGGCCTCCTACCCTTGCAGAACTAGGTAGAACCCCTATTTTGAAGCTCCATTGGCAAGCAACGCCACCCGTCTAAGTTGAACCAGGGCCTTATGGGCCTTGAGGTCTTGACAGCCGAGCAGGGCCGCCTCCCAGTCCTCTCTCGTGGGGTTGGGGTTGGGGAGAATAGATGGATTAGATTGGCACGCCCAGACGATGTTGAAGGTATCAGTCACCTCACCACAAAACTGGAACGTGCCATCAAATGAATGAATAGAAATGTTTTAGCACCACCGGGACAGTACAGTATTGGTTAACAGTTTTAAAAGGAGGCACTCGTCAGCGCGATGCAGTCCCTTACAAGGGTCTCGATAGCGCCGGTGCTCCTCCTTGAAGTAATTGGTAATATTTTTGAATGAAAGGGCCAAGTTGTCTGATTGGCAGTAGGCTTCCAAGGACAGAAAGATAGCCCGGGAAGAGAGTGCGCGGGCAGCGTGATCGGCCTGTCCATTACCCCTGAGCCCTTGGTGACCGGGTGGCCAAACCAGCTTTCGCGGAGTTGAATTAACGTATCGGCAGCTAGGTTCCAGTATGCGCTGAGCAAGCGGAGAAGCCCACCCTAGCTGATAGTTCCCACAGGCCCCTCGTGAGTCGGTGATGATATATTTAGAAGAGGGATAGGTGAGAGCCAGAGCAATGGCAATCTCCTCCACGTGTGTTGCACTCTAAGCTTTGAAAGTGAGCCCGTTTACGGTGTTTGTGTTGTGTATGAGTGCGGCCGTATACCACACCCCATAGTGTGTGCCGGCAACGTCCACGTAGTACACGTGTTCCTCTTGACCAAAGTGTCGCTGCACCGCTTCCGCGCGTGCCTGGCGGCGACCACTGTGGTTTTCTTTGGACATGTTCTGGGGAAGGGGTCGAACCCGGAAGGCGCGTCTTCAAGGTTCTGACACTCTCACTCTTTCCTTAATGTAGTAATCGTGTTTCATGTGTATTCGGTCCAAGAGGCCGCGACCGGAATGGGTCTGTGAAAGGCGCGTGTAATGGTTAACGAGGTGGGCTTCTCGAAGTTACTGGTAGGTATTCTCCACGCCAAGGGCCAGAAGCCTCTGGTTGGACGCGGTGATAGGGAGGTCGAGAGCCCGCTTGATAACTATATGGTGGATGACTTCGAGTTGATCATCCTCGTGTGTGCGTAGCTGCAAGTAGGGAGTCGAGTAGAGTATTCTACTCGTTACGAAAGCACGAGCAAGCCGCATTGCATGCCTGCTTCGCAATCCGCCCCGCTTGTTGAAGACCCGGCGGACCATACGGCCCACATGGTCTTCCACCGTGTGAAGTTTGGCTATTGTGGTGTCGGCCTTGCGTTGGTGGTGTATGAAGAGGCCAAGGACGTGGATCTCCTTCCTTGGCCTCATGGATCGGTCTCGAGGGAAGACTGATATAGAGCTGAGTTGGATCCTGAGGGGAGGGACGTAGGTGCACACACTCTGACTTAGCCGGGGCATACTGGAGTCCACACTAGGTTGCGTAGTCGTCGTTTACTATGGCTGCTGCTTGCAGGCACGACTCCATGTGACCCAGGTTACCTTGCGTGGCCCAGATTATGATATCATCCCCGTAAAGAGCGTGATGTATCCCTGGTAGAAAAGCCAATTTGCGGGGAAGATGAACCATGGCTATACTAAAGAGGAGGGGAGAGAGGACCGCGCCTTCGAGAGTTCCCCTCGAGCCGATGACGTAAGGCCCATGTTCCTCATCTTGTATGCGTATGTAGGCTTGTCGGTCTGTAATAAATTGTCTAACATAATTGAATGTTTTAAAACCGCAGTTGGTCTGACTGAGGTGGTCAAATATTACCTCATGCTTCACGTTGTCGAATACCCCATACCCCTTTAGGATCTAAGGCCAGGACTTACTTGTCATCGTTAGGGCATTCAACAGGATCTAATATGCCATGATAGAGCTGTAGAAGTATTTCCTGGGACGACTTCTGAGGGCAGAAACCAAACATGGTGCCCACAAAAGTGTGCTGTGTTTATAGAAACTCACGTTGTGAGAGATGACAACGCTGCGGTGTCCCCAGTCAGCGCAGAAAGGTCGTTGTCACTCGTTGTGCCTGGTGACGCGGCATCAACGCCACTGGCGTCTTCTCTCTTGGGGTCATAAAATTTTGTGTCGGTTGCGCTGTCTTCATTCCAATAATCTGAAATTTTTTGTTTACGTGAAGAGGGCGCACTGGTCGCCGAAGAGAGTGGACGCGCATCACGTCGGCTTCGTCTTCCAAGAACTATTTGCCAGTGATTTTTGGTAATTCATCCCATGAATTTTACAACAACGCGTGCGGAAAGTGACCAGGATTCCGCTGACACAAAATTCAAGGTGGGAAAGGACTTTTTGCCGGATTGGAGAGGTTTTCAACTCGCGCCCCTTTGGCCCGACGCCCACGAAAGCCGGCCACCCGACGAGACGCGCTGAGCGTCTCCTCTGACGCGGGCGCATTCTTCGCCCAACAACGATGGCAGTCCAAGTGAACGGGAGGATATCTCCCCTGAAGAGTTTCTGGAGGGCACGGATTGGTGCACCATCAGATCTAAAACCCAAGTTAATCGCGCGAACGCGCAGAGCAACACCCAGAACGGAGCCCCCTTCTGTACCGGCGAGGGAGCTGACTTCAACCAACAGCGTTTGCGTCGACAACCGCGTAACATCAAGCAGCAAGTCATTAGAAAGAGCAAAATGCCACTACTCCCGCGGAGCGATTTCAAGATTGTGATACGACCACGAGGAGGCTTCGATGTGGCCACCACTGGAACCGTGCGCCTCGCATCGGCGATTTACCGCGCGGCCAACGTACCGGCTCCAGAAGCGGGGGAGGACACGGTGTGTTCCAACAACCATCAAAACATCATCGTCGTGAGCACACCCCATGCCTCGCACGCCGATAAGTACAGACAGATTCAAGCCATCACCATCGGTGACCGCCACCACGAGGTTAGTGCGTACGAGACTTCCCCTGACAAAACGGTGAAGGGAATAATCAGGGGCATGCCGTTGGAAGAAGACGCCAAGTCCATTCATACCAGCATCGTTCACGCACCCAACCCTTACGCCCTGGCAGCCAAACGGCTCAGTAACACCACGACCATAATCGTGGCGTTTGAGGGACCACGAGTGCCCACTTACGTCAATTATGGCGGCACTCTCCTTCGCTGCACCTTGTATCGCAAGCAAATCGACATGTGTCACTGCTGCGGGAGACTTGGTCATCGCATGGACGTGTGCCCAAAGCACAAGGACAAAGTGTGTCGTAGTTGTGACCCCGCTAACCCAGGCCCCAACCACCAGTGTTCCCCCCATTGCAAGCTGTGTGGGGGCGCACACATGACGGCGGACCGCAACTGCCGTGCAAGGTACAAAACGCCCTACATCGTGACGAAGAGACAGTGGGAACGACGAAGGGCCAACGAGGAGGCAGAAGCCACTACCACCAACTATTCCACCAGCAAGCCCCGCTCAAGATCCAGGACACCCAGTTGAAGCCACTCCTGATCTCGTAGACGCACACCGGGACCCCGAAAGCAGCAGCAACGCCGAGCTCGCAGCCCAACACCTGGACGGACTCCGACGAGGGACGCGAAGGCAACTGATTCGGTGAGCTTTGCAGATGCGGTCAAAGGAAAACGCGCAACAAACGCGGAGGCTGGCGGCAAAACACACACTAAGATAGAGGCAGAGATAGCTCAGTTAACACAGACGATACAAAATATGCAAAAACAAATTGAATGCATGCAGGCACAGATTCACGCAAAGGACAAACTCATACAAAAGCTCCAGTCTGCCGCTCACAGCGAGACTGATCAACAGGCAATGCAGGAAACACAAGAAGAGCTCGTAAAGGACGGTGATGTTGAAGGCCCTGATGCTAAACGCGGCCCGGCTATCTCCTTTAAAAAGTCAGTACGTTCCAAGCGTATGCACGCAGCAACAGGCGACACCCGAGTGAAGACACTCGAGGCTCGCGTGAGCAGTCTCGAGGAAACTATTACCGCGACTATCACGCGTACGATTCAACAGAGCTTGGAGAGCATTTATCTCAGATTGTCCAGATTAGAAGCTGCCAACAGCGCGCTGGTGATGTCGCATAGCGAAGTGGCGCCACACATGTAGTAACACATAACCATGGCAAGACACCCTTCGAAACAAAAACATACAATATGGCAGTGGAACTGCAGAAGTTACAAAAACAAACGAGCGCACCTTCAACAATACCTGAAAACGATCCCCGAACGCCCAGACGTCGTCATACTGCAGGAAACAAACAGCCCCGCCAAACTTTCAGGGTACTAGTCTATAACAGGCAAGGAGGAAAATCCAAACGTCGCCACACTGGTCAAGCGAGAGCTCACGGTCTTCGAAAACGACACCCATGTCAAGGATATTGAAAACGTCCTCGTAGAGCTATTTCCACCGCGTAAGACGCCCGACAGAATCTTCGTACTCAACGTCTCTAGCAGTCCGAGATGCCGCAAACACCGCTTTCACGTCCTCTTCAAACGAGGACTCGATATCGCCCAGGGGCAACAACTCTTCATTGGAGGCGACTTCAACGCTGTGCGTATGGCATGGGGTTATAAACACGATCAGCCGAAAGGAAGGCATTTGCGGGAAACGGCGCTAATCGCCGGCCTCGAGCTGGTCACTGACCCAGCGGCACCAACTAGGCAGGGCAACAGCGTCAGCACCGACACCACGGCTGACCTTACCTTTACGTGCAATACTCGAAAGGTGACTTGGAGAAACACCATGCAAGACTTGGGCAGTGACCATTACATTATCTCTATAGAAGCAGAAGGTGGCCCACAGGAACACAATGCCGGTCGCCAAATGAAGATCTCCTTTTGGGAACTCCTACGAAAAAATCGAGATAAGCAACAGATTGAAGACATCAAAAACATTGAGCAATGAACCGAGCAACTTCGGCGCGACATCGAGAGAACAACGCAAATGATGCCGTCACCAGCGGGGCTTGATACAATAGACACCCGGTTACTACACATGTGGCAAGCCAAGACCCAACTGCATCGCCGTTGGAAACGACAACGACATAATAGGAGACTGCGAAAACGAATAGCACAGCTCAACAAAGAAATAGAAAAGCACGCACTTAATCTGCAACAACAGCAATGGGAAGAGAAATGCGCGCCGATGATGGTCAGCTCACTACGAGTCGCACATGGCAGATACTGCGGTACCTCATAGATCCCGCGAACACCAAGACCTCACAAAGGCAAGGCATATGCAAAATATTACATGCTTACGGCGGAACAAAGCAAAATTTCCTACGGGAAGCGGAACTCGATTACATATCCCGAACGCCCCCGCAAGTACATCCGGACTACAGGGGAGAAGGCAACGCCACCCTAGACGCAGAATTCTCCATTTCCGAAATCGAGGCGGCCCTTGTCAAACTCAATACCAAGTCAGCCCCAGGCCTAGATCGAATATCGAACAGGGCGCTGCGCAACCTCGATTACAGATCGCTAGAGAAACTCAAAGATTATATTAACGAGTGTTGGGTGCGTGAAAAGACCAGCAATGGAAAGAAGCGCAGATCATACTTATACCGAAACCCGGCAAGAAATTGCAGCTGCAGCACCTGCGCCCTATCTCCCTAACATCATGTGTAGGCAAACTGATGGAACATGCGTTCCTCAACAGACTAACAGATTACCTCGAGGACAACAACCTATAACCACACAATGATTGGGTTCAGAAGACATCTCTCCACACAGGATGCTCTTCTGCAGCTAAAACATCAAATCATAGAAAATCTTGGGTGCTCAACGAGAGCCATCCTTGGCCTAGACCTGAAGAAGGCCTTCGATAACGTTCGTCACGACGCCATATTGCGACAAATAGACAGATTGAACCTCGGAATGCGAGTGTACAACTACGTCCGAGACTTCCTCACGGGAAGAACCGCACGCATGCGAGTGGGACAGCTAGAATCAAATCAAATCAACATTGGAAGCTCGGGTACACCGCAGGGCTCGGTGATCTCGCCGATGCTCTTCAACCTCGTCCTGCTGGGGTTACCCGAGCGATTACATCAAATTGATGGACTGCACCACACGCTATACGCAGATGATATTACGATCTGGACGACAACTGGCAGTGACGGAGAGATTGAGGATCGCTTACAGGCGGCCATAGAATGCGTGGAACATTACCTCGTAGGCACGGGACTCACCTGCTTAACCGAAAAATCTGAATTACTGCTATATAGACCGGTGAAAAAGTGACGCCCGCCCAAAAACTACGTACTTTCAGAAAAACAAGAAATCAAACATCATCAAACGGCTCACCAATCCCAATGGTAAAGAAGATCCGGGTACTGGGGATAATGATTGAGTGGAACGGCGGCAATGGTGAAGCACTGCGCAAGATAATGCCCAAGGCCACCAGCACGATGCAACTCATCCGACGCATCACAAACAAACATGCGGGCATGCGCGAAGGCAGCGTCATACGACTCATACAAGCCTTTGTTATTTCACAACTAATGTACACGGCACCGTTTCACAAATGAACAGTTGCGGAAAAAGACAAGCTTAACGCCCTGATACGCAAGACGTACAAGTTCGCGTTGGGACTGGCGCCCGGAGTTAGCACCAGCAAACTCCTAGAGCTAGGGTTGCATAACACTCTCGAGGAACTCGAGGAGGCGCAACGAGTTTCCCAGCTCGAGCGCCTATCTAAGACCCGCCCAGGCGGACACCTACTCGAAAAACTTGGCATCACGTACCATACGCAGCATGGCATCAAAGTCGAAATTCCAAGATCGGTACACGAGCAAGTATACGTACCCCCATTGCCTCGCAACATGCACCCCCAACACCATACGGGAAGGCGTAAAGCCAGGGCACAACGCATTACTCAAAGCTACTCCAACGACACTGAAGCGGTTTTCACTGGTGCCGCGCGTTATACAAATAAAAAGAGTTTCGTGGCGGTAGTTACCGGCCATCGTGGCAAGTACATCACAAGCCTCACTGTGAACACGGAACACGCTGAGGCGGCAGAGGAAGCGGCTATAGCACTGGCCCTCACCCAGACCAATGCCACATACGTGATTAGTGATTCGCAAACAGCAATTCGCAATTTCGCCAACGGACGCATCTCGCAAGAGGCGTTTCACATACTCCAACGACATCCCATACATCCAGGAGAGGTCGACTTCGATAACCGAAGGCACCAGTTATGGATCCCGGCACATACCGGACTGACCACCCCCAACGAAGCGGCTCACCGCGTTGCTCGAGGACTCACTCACCGAGCATCGCCGGAGGACGACGAGCCCCCGCGGGGAACCACAGACATCTGGGTATGGGAGGATTGTATGACCAGGTTTCACGACATCACCACACATCACCAGTTACAAAGACGCATATACCCATCTCCTCACGAAAGGCTAAACAGAACGCAAGCGGTACACTTCAGACAATTACAAACAGATTCATACAGAAACCTTAGACTCATGCACGCAATGTATCCAGACATATACACTACAAACAGATGCACGTCATGTGGCGAGGTTGCCACCCTTAGTGACATGCTGTGGGAGTGTCAGGGCCTAATAAACAATTCGAACAGTGCCGATTCATGTCACTCTTTCACCGCCAGCCTCCGCTCGCGTTAGAAGGCCGCACTGCTCAGCTCGATCCTGACAGCACAACTCTGGGCCGTCCAGCGTGCCGAGGAAGCTGCTTCGAGACTTGGTCTCGGAACCGCATCCGCGGTGGGCGCCCAGGCCCACTAAAAATGCCGGACTCGAATCGCCTGGATTCGACAAATAAAGTTTATGTTCTTCTTCTTCTTGTCTACGTGGCTTCGTTTTGTGTTGTAAAACTTCCGTAGCCTCAAGGTTCCAATTTGGGTCGTTCTCTTCAAAGCAGACTCTTCAAGTTCTGGGAATTCTCTCAGTGACTGTGAGGTTCTCTGCGCTGCGTCTGCGTATGACTTGGGATGGAAGCAATCTTTCGTCGCGTGGCCCCCATTACAGCGCTTACACTTGGATAGACAATCCTTAGTCGTATGGCCGAAGGTGCCACATCGTTTACAGAAGGGTGTTGTGCAAGTAGCTGCAACGTGACCTTGTCTGCTGCAGCGTGCGCGCACTCTGCGCATACCGTGATACTCAAGCATCGCGCGGTGACCTTGAATCGATAGGAAGTTAGGGGCGGGCTTTGCCATCTCGATTCGGATGATGCGGGTACCAATGTACGTTGATTGATGCTTTTTCAAGGTAACAAATGTGATACCCTTCACTTTTCTGTATGACTGAAGAGCTGAAATAACTGTGTCATTTGACAAGTACGGTGGGAGGCGGAACACACTGACTTGTACACTTGGCGTCCTGACTGCTTCAACTTGTACTTTTTGACCTTGTAACTTGAAACCTTGCTTCACCATAAACTTGGTTACTTGTGCAGCCGACCGAGCCGCAACTAGGAACTTCAAAGCTCCGAGGTGCTGCAGGAACAGCAGTCCTTCACACCACATGACGTCTTCGAGGCCATAGATTATCTCGTCGACCGACGCCGTCCCCTCTGGGACGGTGAAGTTGAAGCAGTGCTCCTTGAGGGGGAGCGCCGCAGGCGTTGACGCCATCCTCGCTGGTCCCGGCAAGGGCCGACGATGGGATCAGGCCTCGAAACAGCTGGCTGACAAAGTAGCGAGTGGACACCCGGAAGCAACGCCGGCGGAACGCTGACCGCGTTGAAGACTGGAACGCCGAAAGGAGCACACCAAAAAACGGCAGAGCGTTTTCCTCGCACGCCTTACGAGTGTAACGCGGAAACTTTTTCGGGTCACATTGTCCTCCAAGTGCGTCTTTGTGTTACTATTTTTCCTTAAAGAGCCTCTGATTGGAGGCAAACTACTTGGGAAATTCGTCCACCCTTATTCGTTTTTGTGTGTCATCTTGTCGGGAACAACTGTCTTAATATACAACTAACGTAGAATTAACTAACACATGAGAGCCATTTGATCTATAAGTGGGCACTATCAGAAAAGAGCATGTTTCCGCCATCATGGCAGTGGCAAATGATCGCTACAGTTTTGCAGGCAAGGCATTCTGGGAGATTCCACTCCAGCATTTTTTTTCCTCCTTGGTACTACCCATCATCCCCATGGTCACTGAACGATCGCAGCGACAGTCCCCTCTAGTTTTTAAATGCGAAGCATTTCTTAGCAATATTTGGTGACTTTGAGTGTATCTATCTATCTATCTATCTATCTATCTATCTATCTATCTATCTATCTATCTATCTATCTATCTATCTATCTATCTATCTATCTATCTATCTATCTATTATCTATCTATCTATCTATCTATCGAATCACCTACGACTTTTAGCTCTCCTGGCCGTTTTAATAGTGCTTTCGATACCGAACTTGGTATGACAGAACATGACTGTATGCAGAACGTATTTTATTTGTCAAATTATGAAAATCATGACATGTATGCCATGAATGTCATGATTTACATTTCATGGTCCTGCAGCTCTTGTGGTGGTTTCGTGCATATGGCATGCTGCAAAACTGGTATGGTATTGCATGATTGCATGGCGAATACAAGCGACAGACTCTAAAGATCAAAATCATGACATGCATGTCTTGTGACCACATGACTACGTTCCATGCTCATGATGCACTCGCGACCACTCCGCTAACATCTCTTATACCAAATTTGGTATTGCAGTACATGAATGGATGACGAAGGTATGTGACTGGTGCAAACATGATAATCATGAGATGCGTGTCATGTAACAACATGACTACATGCTATGCTCATGATGCACTAGCGGCCGTTTGGCAAGCTTGACAAGTACCAAACTCGTTATTACATGACGAATGGATGACATAGGTAAATGACACATCCAAACATGATAATCCCGACACGCGTGCTATGTAACAACGTGGCTACATGCCACACTGATGATGCGCTCAAGGCCACTTTGCTAGCTTCACATATGCCAAATTTTGTATTACTTGACGCCAAAGGATGACGAAGGCGTGTGACTAGTGCATCTGGAGATGCGTGTCATGTGAGAACATAAATAAATGCCGCAGTCAAGGCGCCAATACATTTCGACGTGACGCTGTGCGTGTGTACGCCGGCGTTGCCACGCCAGGCGCCGGTCCTGCCATATACTGGCAGACGCGCTCCGCGCTGCGTTCCTTTGACGCATGCACGTTTCAGCTCGTCTGGCGTTATCCTTCACGAGAAGAGGGAGACGCAGTTTTGTCTGGGTAACGCAATGGTGCCAAATGCAGCATGTCGCATTTCGCGCCGGTTGCCGTCGGGCCGCGCCGACAGGCACTGGTCGCGCCTGGCGTCAGACTATAGAGTGCTCACGTTTTCCTAACGTTGCGTCGCTGTGCTCAGCGTGTGCGTGCGTCAACGTCACGTTGGAGTATAGAGGTTCCTTCATGATGCACTCAAGGCCATTTCGCTAGCTCCACTTATACCAACTTTGGTGTTACGTGACGTCAATAGATAACGAAGGTATACCGCCTGTGCAAACATCATAATCATGACACTCGTGTCATGCAAGATAGTGACTACATGCGACGCTCATAGCACGCTCGCAGCCGCTTCGCTAGCTTCATTTGTACCACACTTGGACGTTATTAGATAACAAGGGTAAATAAAACGTCGAAACCTGATAATCGTGACATGGAAGTCATGTACGACATAAATTACCTCTGTCTCTTAACGTTGTGCTGTTTTTAAAGTGACATATCAAAAATTCTTATTTGTGCTTCAAATATTATAGATTCCCACTTTAGGTTGGATCTGCCAATTTCTTTGAGAAACATTATACAGGAAGACATCCGAGAAACTGTCGCTCCCTTCCCCCTCTCTCGCCTGCAAGCGTCTGCTAGCTTTAAAGGAAACGACTGCTTGCGCTTTGGATCGCGCGTTTGAAATTCAGTCAAGAGCGCCTTACCCCCGTATTCACAAACGCTCTTAGACTCGACCATTCACTCGAAACAATTCTTAACTGAGTGGTGTTTTTTTTTATTCACTAACCGCCCTTCACTTGAAACGCATCCTTCAGTTGAGAAAATCTCGAGCGTTTCCTCGAGATTGCCAAGGAAACGATTGAGCTGCCTTGAATCATCCCTCGAATGAAGTTTCTGCGTCAACATCGCGTCAATGATGGAGCCAATCTTGTTTTTACGGCGTTTTTTGATCAATCAGGCTGCCATCGCCGCGTTCTTGGAACAATGACGGTGCGCGTTTACTATGGATCTGTCGTTCTACGGAGCTACTACGGACCCCGGGACAGGCGGGCGTAGTGCCAAGAGGAGCGCTCAACAGTGCCGTGATGTGTTGTGTTCTAAGCATGAGCCAGTGAATTCTCTGCCTTCGGGTGTGCGTATACTCGTTGTGCGCGTGCTCCACGACTTATTGTGGATGCCTGTGCTTTCAATTGTTTTGATGAAGCTCGCACACCACATCGGTTCCAACGGGGCGCAAAGACTTGACAAAGAAGTGGAGAGGAAACGTAATAGCAAACATTCGATGCACTGCATTCACCGTAGTCCTGAGGGGCGTCCTCACCTGTGAATCTTTGCTACCCTAACCGAAATATACGGCGAAGCATGCTTTCGTTAGAAGATCATCTGTATCTAAGAGAAGGTGAGTTCTCCTGTTTTCTTTCTTGTTCATTTTTCTCCCTGCTTAGGTCAGATCACGATACGAGACAGTTTAGGGAGAACTAAACACAACGCGATTGGGCCCAATGAGAGTGCTGTTGCTGCTACTATGCTTGAAACATAGCTTCACTTTACAGTGTCTATGCAGCTCACGATAACAATGAACAACTACAACCAATTTTAGGGAATCAAGCAGACATTCGTGCTCTGTGAAATTTGCATGTACGCAAGAATGCATTGAGTTTCGTACAAAAAGGCAGACATATAAAATAGAAATACAGCAGATACATTAAATGACTTTTTCTTGAACCCCCTTCCCCCGAAGAGATATTGCAGGGTACGCCATTGATTCGTGCGATCAGATAAACGAATTACATAACCATATGCCTGTTAAGCTGCCCAAGTGCCTGCGCGCACCTGCCCATGCCTATGCCTGAGCCAAGTGCCTGAGCCAAACTAAACCATGTCTGTTCTTTAACGGAACAAATATTAATGAAGGTGTGCACCACGAGAATTGAAAAAAAATGCTGCTTTGGTGTTCTAGATATTGCGTTTTTTCCATATTATTTCTTGCCTCTTTTGGGCAGAGGTCAGGCTGTCGACAATAGAACACAGAAGAAAGGTCTCCTAGAACTTGCCGTATTCGCAACGCATTGCAGAGTTTGCACGGCTGTACACAAAAGGACAAAATGTACAGTAAATGCATGCAGCAGCACTGTATAAAACACACAGTGGTGTCTTTAACCTCTATCTTACGTATGATGTTCGGTGATATTGAACTTTATCTCAACAGTGTGTCAGCCGTATATCCTTGATTGATGCACACTTTAGAGTTGCACTCTGGTGTTTGCCACAGGGCTCTTCATCAGCCAAATGTAAGAAAGGTTTAATTCGTCATTCGCAATTTCTACTTTTTCCATTCCTAAGTACATAGTTATCCTCATGTTCGTCTTTTCAGGATAAGACAGAATCACAAAAACCACTTCTCCGATTCTAAAGGAAACCACTTCTACAGAAATTAAGCTTGTTTGATATACACCAGCACCACTCTCCTTCCACGAAACTGAGATGGCGTGGTTTCAACGTGCATACGTGCTAATGTTGCAACAATAGCGGAGATTTTATTTACAGGGGTTTGACCAGATGTATCCGCGATGTCTGCAATGCTTTTGAGCATTTTTTTGCCACTTTTTGGCTGGTGTTTGTTAAATCAGCAGAGTAATGTACTCTGCTTCTTTGCGACACTTTCTCCAAGGTTCAGAGAACCCACACGACCGTTTTTAAGACAGAACAATGCCAAAAATCAGAAGCAGCTCCAGTTTTATGTATTCCAAGAAAATAAAACATCTCCTATAAATAAATACTGCCGAGGCTTCAGATTGAGGCACAGAGACCACGATCAGTTTTAAGAGGTATTCCCGGCAATCATATTCTACAAATAAAAGCAAAATTATAGGCGCGAAGGTCACTGGTGCATTTGCGAATGTGCTTCTGAACTTGCAGATAAAGAAGACAGGACAGATATTATAAGACGCAGCCGCTGTGTGAACTTGGAGACGGAAGCTACAGAGATTTAAAGGTTACGTCTATTCGAATCAGTCATATTGGCAAATCCACAAATGCCGGGCGAAAAGAAGATGGAAAAAAGTTGGCAGCACATCCACGGAGTGAATGATGGAGAGTGGGGCGAAGCATTCGTCTGTCCGTTCAGTCTTGCTTTCGTCCGTCTTTGCGTCCGTCTCTGTGACCGTCCATGCGTCCATCCGCCCGTCCGTGCGTGCGTCTGTTCATGCGTCCGTCCCAGCACTCCTCTATGCATCCGCCCCTGTGTCCGTTCATGCTTCCATTCATGCTTCCATCCATGCATCTGTCTGTGTGTCCGTTCGTCCATCTATTCAACACTCCAAGAACCACCATCTCGCATCTTTTCATCATATATTCCCCGTATATAAGCACCGCCATCCAGCGGACATTCCAAGGACTATACGAGAGGTGGCACATGCACACTTTCTTACGGCTTGCGCTTCGGGTTTACTTCCCATCTTTAACCACCTCGAGTTCACGGTATATACTAGTTCACTGTATTCATGGAATTGCGGCCCAACGCTTGCTAGCTTTCTAAAACCAAGGAAGTTACGCCCAGCGAGTATAACGTATCAACGTTTTCCTGTCAGATAGTGTTCAATGTACATGCCAATGGCTGCTAAAGGGAAATGAGAGACAGGAGAATTCGGCGTTTACTTTCTTACGGCTTGCGCTTCGTATATTCTCCCCCCCCCTTTAATCACCTCGAGTTCATTCATGGTATATACTAGTTCTTTGTATTCATGGCACTGTAGCTCAACGCTCGCTAAACCTTTCTAAAACTAAGGAGGTTACACCTAGCGGGTATAACGTAGCAACCCCTTCTTGTCAGATAGGGCTCAATGTACATGCCAATGGCTGCTAATGAAGATCGCAGCGTGTGCTTTAATTAAAAGCCGAATGCTCCTGTCTCTCATTCCCCATTAGCAGCCATTGGCATTTGCATTGAGCACTATTTTTTATTGTTCAACAACACACAAGAAATCTCTCACCGGCACCAATTTGAAGGTCAACATGTTATACTTGTTACATCCTACAACAGCTACGAGGGATGAACGGGTGGCGCTATAAAGAGCTTCGACCCTAAAAAATTACTGCTTACTGAGGCATCTTTGGAAGTTGGAAATTTTAAAATTGAAACAAACACGCACATAAACACGCAGTGTTAACCGACTATATATGCTGCTAACTGAAGAAGACAACAACTTTAACATGCTATTTCCGCCATTATTTGAAGAAAGCCACACGATCGTTCTTTTTTAACTTGCGTAGCAGTCTAATCCAAACACTGAGCCACGAGTATACCGCGCCTACTTTTTAACGCTACTCTAGTATAACCTTGAATAGCAGTTGCTAGCATTGTCTTCCGAATTTTCCATTACATGCAGAGGAACAGGCACGAAAGTGTTACGTCGAAATTCACAGCAAAATCAGAAAAATAAACATAGCACAGCCCCCTGAAATGAGAAACTGTGCACGTACTCCCGCAGCGAGAGCGAATTTACATACCAGTAATCTTTGTACAGAATGCGGTGGTGAATTCTAAAACAACATCAATGGATTGTGATATAAAGTAAAAATTACTCCCTTCTCCGCGTTACGCGTTTGGTGGCTGCACTAATTATCAGAAAGCTCTCAGCAAAGCGAAAGTAAACAAATTGTCACGCAGTTTATTTACGTACAGACCTACTGGAAGGCCGAGGAACGCCTGAAGAGCGAGGAACACCAACAGGTCGAAAATACAAAGCAAACGCAAGCTCGGGTCGCGCGTGTGCACCAACACTGTGGCTTGCCGTTTCTTGCTACTTCGTCGTCGTTCGCATAGTTCCCTACATTGGCCCCCGGTGTATAGCGTAGCCAACCTGGCGACTTAAGGCGTAGTCACTATAGCAGGGTCGTAATACGGCTTTAGGCGACTCACATGCAAAACTTCTTGGCCACGTTAGCCTAAGTCTTGAGACAGTGTCAAAGGCTCAATCTCATAATTGACTGGTGACGTACGGGCGAGGATGCGGTAGGGCCCGTGGTATGGTGTCAGTAACTTCAACGAAAGGCCAGGAGTGCTCGGTGGAATCCAGAGCCAAACGAGAGCACCAGTCGTGAAAGTAGAGAGATGTCGGTCGGTGTCATGCCGTAGCTTCTGGTGGCCTTGGTCCTCGGTTGTAAGTGAACGGGCCAATCGTCTGCAATCTTCTGCGTACCTGGCAACATCAGGAATTGCAGTGTACTCAGAGAAATCGGGCGTGTATGGGAGGATAGTGTCCATCGTGCACGATGGTTCGCGTCCGCACAACAGAAAGAAAGGGGAGAACCCTGTCGCATGCGTGGCGGTGTTATACGCATACGTCACGAATTGAAGGACAGTGTCCATATTGGTCTGGTCTGAAGCTGTGTACATCGTCCACATATCACCGAGAGTGCGATTAAGTCGTTCTGTGAGGCCATTCGTCTGCGGGTGATAAGCTGTTGTCATGCGATGAGCAATGTTGGACTGAGCGAGAAACGCTTGAATGGCGTCAGACTAGAAAACACGCCGCCGGTCGCTCAAAAGTTCGCGGGGAGCACCATGGCAAAGAACAAAGTTGCGCAAGATGAAAAACGCAACTTCTCTCGCGGTTGCTGCGGGTAGTGCTGCCGTCTCCGCGTAACGCGTGCGGTGGTCCAAGCCAACTGTTATCCACCTATTTCCAGAAGACGACGTGGGAAGTGGTCCGTATAAGTCGATACCGACGCGGTCAAACGGACGCACTAAACAAGGCAGAGGCTGAAGATTACCGGTAGGGCGTTGAGGTGAGACTTTACGTCGCTGGCATGCAGTACAGGCACGTACGTACTTGCGGACAAATGTGTACATGCCACGCCAGATGTACCGCTGACGTAGACGGTTGTACGTTTTGAGAGCGCCGGCGTGAGCGTTTTGCGGGTCGTTGTGAAAAGCAGTACAGATTTCCGAGCGCATGTGGTTGGGTATCACTAACAGCCACCTCCAACCTTCAGACGTGAAATTCCGCCGATAGAGGAGGTCGTCTCGAATAGCGAAATGTGTGGCTTGACGGCGGATAGTTCTTGAGGCCAAATTAGCTAACGGATCAGTGAGAAAGGCGAGGAGTTAGGAAATCCACACAACTTTGCGTTGTTCCGATGCCATGTCTGTGCAGTCGATTGGTGTTATGACAGCTGAAGAAGGTGACGAGGAGGTTGGGTCAGCCGGTAGCGGCGAGCGGGATAGCGCATCAGCGTGGGAGTGCTTGCGGCCGGATTGGTATAGTCGTATTTCTGTAGGCGAAGCACGCAACGACCAAGGCGCCCCGACGGGTCTTTGAGCGATGATAGCCAGGATAGAGCGTGGTGGTCCGTGACGACTTCGAAAGGGCGGCCATAAAGGTATGGGCGGAACTTCGTCAACGCCCACACAATTACGAGGCACTCTTTCTCCGTGACGGAATAATTACACTCGGCTTTCTTGAGGGTTCGACTCGCGTAAGCGACCACGTATTCTTGGTATCCTGGTTTTCATTGGGCCAATACAGCACCAAGACCGACACCACTGGCGTACGTGTGGACCTCCGTAGGCTCATCGGGGTCAAAATGACGTAGTATTGGAGGTGATAATAATAACCGCCGAAGCGCTGTGAAGGATTCGTCGCACTTTTTTGACCAAGCAGAAATGCCTTTGGAAGTTGTCAACAGGTTGGTAAAAGGCGCGATTATGGAAGACAAGTTGCGCACAAATCGACGAAAGTATGAGCACAGGCCGATAAAACTTGGAAGTGCCTTGATGGAATTGGGCTTCGGATAGTCGGCCACGGCGCGGAGTTTCGCCGGATCCGGGAGAACACCCTCTTTGCAGACGACGTTACCCAGTATAGTGAGTTGACGTGCGGCAAAATGGCACTTCTTGATGTTAAGTTGAAGGCCAGCAGAGGTGAGACGCGTGAGAATAGCACGAAGACGAACAAGGTGAGTCGAAAAGTTGCGAGAAAAAACGACGATGTCGTCCAGGTAGCAGAGGCACGTGTTCCACTTGTAGCCGCGAAGGATGGTGTCCATCATCCGTTCAAAGGTAGCTGGGGCATTGCAGAGTCCAAACGGCATGACGTTAAACTCATACAGCCCATCAAGTGTTACAAATGCAGTCTTCGATCGGCCAGTATCAGCCATTTGAACTTGCCAAGATCTAAAGAGGAGAAATATTCTGCTCCTTGCAAGCAATCGAGAGCATCGTCGATGCGTGGCAACGGGTACACATCCTTCAGAGTTATCTTATTGAGCCGGAAATAGTCGACACAGAATCGGATAGACCCATCCTTTTTGCGCACAAGCACAACAGGGGACGAGCAAAGGCTCTGCGATGGCTGCATGACACCACGTTTGAGCATATCGTCGACTTGTTCGTTGATAATACGGCGCTCTTCCGCTGAAACTCGATATGGTCGTTGGCGTAAAAGAGCATGAGTACCGGAGTCAATGTGGTGCGTGATGTTTGCTGTGCGACCCAAAGATGGTTTAGCGCAATCGAAGTCAGAACGGAACTCTCGAAGAAGGAACAAGAGTTCCCTTCTTTGTGTCGGCGATAGCTCAGCGGCAACAGAAGGCTGTAATGAGTCTGGCGCGGGCAGTGTGGCCACAGGTGGCGTCATATACATTGAGCTGGAGGTGAGGTGGTTGTTTTCGTGAACTCCAGAGGGCGCAAGAGGTCAACATCTTGTATGTTACCCAAACATTCTCCGGGAAGTAAGGTAACTGGCGACGATAGCGAGTTCGCGACGAGCATGGCCGTGTTCCACGGTGAGTACGGCAAACGGCAGGTGCAGGCTACGGCGGCGGGTAAATAGGTCAGGCGGAGTGAACAAAACAGTTCCGACAGGAGCGGTAGTACAGGTCCGGGCTACAAGGGTGGATGTTCTCAGTGCTATTTCCGTGTCTGCAACAACGACAAGTTTGTAAGCTTCACAAAAAGAATCAACCAAACAAGAGGTTGGCAGCGGTGTAAGGGCAATATTTGCACGTGAGCAATCTATGATGGCCCGATGACACGAAAGTTCCATCCAAAAATGTTTTCGTGGGAGCATGATGCCAGCACAAAACCTTCAATGGCATAAAGTTCACCTTCGATAAGTACACGTGCAGTGCACACAGCTCTAGGTTCTATGCACTGCGAGTTGGCCGTGCGGAGCATCAGGCGCGAAAGAGGCGTCGTCACCTTTTTCAACTTGCGGCATAAGGTCTCATAGATTATAGAAACGGCGGCCCCTGTGTCAATAAGCGCTTGTGCGGTGGTCCCCTCAACATTGACGTCAATAACGTTTTGCGGCGAGAAAGATGGAGGCCTTAAGCAGTTCGAATTGTATGCAGCTGTTGCCTCCGGAGCTGCAGTGATCAGTTTCCCTCTTCCGTAGCAGGTCGGCGATGCATAAGTGACAGGTAGCGTCGTCGGGGTGATGGTTACCGATGGTTTGAGTAGGTTAGAAGACCGTCAGTGGTGTGCCTTGGTGGCGTCCTAGACGACGACGCCATTGGCCTGCCCACGGTGTCAACTGGAGGGGGATCTCGGCGACAGTGGCGGGCGACGTGTCCAGCGACACCACAGCCGAAGCAGATGGGCCTATTATCCGGCGTCCTCCAAGCGTCTGAGCGACGGTAAAATGGAGCTGAAGATCTCGCGTAGGGATACGGAGCGGCAATTGGGGTTGTAGCACAACATAGGGTGGCATGGCAGGTTGAGCATATGACATACGCTGTTTCGTAGGCCGAGCAGCGACGGCGGCGTGCGTGAGAGGCGTAGTGACTGGTGGTTGCTGATGCATCGGCGGCAGGGCCTCAGCGACTTGGGTCCGAACGACGTGTTGGAGGTCCGGTGTCAAAGCTTGCGCGGGCTCATGTGTCAGTGGCAGCAGTGACAGCTGGCGCGCTACCTATTCGAGGACGAAGTCCTTGATTGTCGAAAGCAGCGGCTGCTGATCGGTAGGATGGGCAGTTAGGTGCAAGCTTGCGAGCGTGTCTGGCGTCGTGAGGGCTTGAGGAGCAATTGCGCGCTGCCTACGCAATTCATCGAAGCTTTGACAGAGAGAAACGAGGAAAGCAATTTGGAGGGATTTCTCGCGAGCAACATCTGAAAGGCGCCGTCATCAATGCCTTTCAAAATGTGCCTGACTTTTTCTTCCTCAGGCACGGTAGAGATGATGCGGTTGCAAATATGCAACACATCTTCAATGTAGCCCGTGTAGGTCTCGCCTCGTTGCTGCACACGGTGACGTAAACGGTGCTCGGCTTGAATCTTGAGTGCCGCAGGTCGTCCAAATATGTCCGTAATAGGAGCTAACGTGGTTGCTTGGGCGAGTTGGTACTACATAATTCACATAAAAACAGCGCCAATAACGTGGAACAAGAGAAAGAAGGAGACAGTGCCACTGTCTGCCTCCTTTTTTCTCTTGTCCCTCGTTATTGGCGATGTTTTTTATGTGAATTATGTCATAATAGCAGTCTTAAATGCAGCCAACGTAGTAATGTCAGCTGCGTGGTTATTCAACCACAGTTGCGCGGTGTCTGCAAGGTAGAACGTGACGTAGCCCAGCTTACTTCGGTCGTCCGATTTTAAGACCGAAGCTTTTTATAGCGGCACCTGTTCATCCCCCGTAGTATGTAACAAGTATAAAATTTTGACCTCGAAGGTGGTGCCGGTGAGAAACTTCTTCTGTGCGCTGTTGAACAATAAAAAATAGTGCTCAATGTACATGTCAATGGCTGCTAATGGGGAATGAGAGACAGGAGCATTCGGCTTTTAGTTAACGCGCAGGCTGCGATCACCAATAACAGCCATTGGCATGTACATTGAGCACTATCTGATTGAAAAAGTTTGCTACGTCATACTCGCTGGGCGTAACCTCCTTGGTTTTCGAAAGGTTCAGCGAGCGTTCGGCCGCAGTACCATGAATACAGTGAACTAGTATATACCATGAACTGAATGGCGTGGAGTCATCTACTCAATCAATAGTCTCCGGGGTACCACAAGGCTCAGTTATTGGACCCACTCTTTTTTCCCTGTACGTTAACGATTTTCCCTCTGTTGCATCCGCCGGAAGAGAAAGACCAAGGCCTTACAGAACACCTTTATTTACGGCACTGCATGCTTGCAGCAAAAAGCAACGATTCACACAGGAACAGAACAAGAGCCAGAATATATACGCCCACCAGCCACTCGCGCATGTACGATAACATGGTGACGTCACTAACACTGTTCATCGGCGATGCCTTTCATGCGCCGTAATACTGATAACAACACAACACCCTCCATCCTACTATATTCAGAAGCGTTAATGTATGCAGATGATACGGCACTAATCTTTGTTGGTGACAGCTTAAGAGACATTGAAGATAAAATTAACGAAGAGTTACAGAGAAAACAAGTATGGTTTGAACGAAACCACCTTAATATTAACACAGAGAAAACTAAATACATGGTCTTTCACTCTAGGAAAAAAGAACTGGACTTTGCAGGTTTTAACTCGGTTTTAGATGTGGCACTACTACAGCCAGTAGCATCGTTTAAGTACTCAGGGGACATGTTTGATTCGGACATGAACTGGAAATTGTATATAGGAGAGACATGCTCCAAGCTAGCATATGGGTGTCACGCGCTACTAAAAGCCCGTGAATGTTTTGGCGCATCGATTTTGCACATCCTATATTTTGCATTCGTGCACAGTCACTTGAGCTACTGTATAGCATCATGGGGCAGTACATATAAAACTCATTTGAAATGTATTTGCCGCCTGCAAAAGAGGGCACTCCGGATTAATACATACTCAAACAGGACGGACACTGCAAAACAACTGTTTCAAATGATGCGTGTACTTCCACTGGACTCTGTTCACGTGTCTAGTGTTGCTGATATAGTGCATGAAATAATAAAACGTGATGACCTATTCCCATTAAGCACCTTTACGTTACCCGCGCGCTGTACAAGAGCTGCAGCGAATCACTGTTTTAATTTACTGGTAGCCAGAAATGCCTACGGTCGAAGGATCATAGAATATCACGGCGCTCTCATATGGAATGCGATACCGGCTGATGTGAAAGAGGCTAGAAATTTTTCATTGCCATGAAGCATGCATTTCATGCGAACTTTATAAATAATACGTCTACACAGTCATTTAGTAATAATATTAATAATATTAGGATTATTCTATTATTATTCTGTGCTATAAGTAGCTCTGTTCTGTACTAAGTTTCTTTGTATAGTTCAATCATGTGTTTTTTTGTTTTTTTTTCTATTTTAAACACTGTATCCAGTTTGATGTCTTTGTCGCTGTGTAACCGCTTGCGCAAGCATGTAGGTATGTCACACAATTGGTGCCACAACTAGCCAGTTAGGCTAGTAGAATACTAATAGGAGTAGTTAGCGACCAAACAAGTGTTTGCGAAGTTTTTCCTTACATGGATGTGAAAGTTACAATAAAAAAAAACTCGAAGGTGGTTAAAGTTGGGAAGTGGACCCGAAACGCAAGCCGTGAGAAAGTGTGTGTGTGTCACCTCTCGTTTAGTCCTTGAAATGTCCGCTAAATGGTGGTGCTTCTATATGAAGATTATATGATAAAAAGATGCGAGATGGTGGTACTTGGAGTGTTGAATAGATGGACGAACGGACACATAGACAGATGCATGGATGGACGCATGAACGAACGCAGGGGCGGCTGCATGGACGAACGCAGGGACGGACGCACGTACAGACGCACGCACGGACGGGCTGATGGACGCATGGACGGTCACACTGACGGACGCATTGACGAACCGAAGCAAGAACGTATGGACAGATGAATTCTTCGCCCCACTCTCCATTATTCATTCCGTGGATATGCTGCTATTTTTGTTACTTGCGCCGACTTTGTCGTACCTCGCCAACCAATCTTCGACGTCCGATTCAGTGGAGCCTGTGAAGATAGGAGGGTCTCGTTGAGGATACACGGCGCCGCAAGTGACATGGATGGTCGAAGGTCCCACCTGGAGAGGCGTCTCGGTGGCCATGCTCGTGTCACGTAGAGGGGGAAGCTTACGGGAGCGAAGTTCCAGGTTTGTACGGGAGTCCACACACCTACAACAGATGTCACGCAGTTTATTTACGTACAGACCTGCTGGAAGGCCAAAGAACGCCAGAAGAGCGAGGAACGCCAACAGGCCGAAAATACAAAACAAACGCAAGCTCGGGACGCGCGTGTGCACCAACGCTGTGGCTTGCCGTTTCTTGCTACTTCGATGTCGTTCGCATAGTTCCCTACAAAATGAACAAACCATGTCTTGTTCTTCCTGTCATCACTTACGTAGTTCGTTAATCGCCTCGGCGAAAGTAGGGTCTCAAACAACACACACGCAGACACTACCGTAAATATAAACTGCAATAATAGATGCCTATGAGACGAAATGAAGAAAGCACGTAGAAACTTTCAGCTGCAGACGAAACACCATCAGCTGTACTTTCAGCTACCTGGATACGACTGTTGGCAGAATTGAAGCGGGGGTTTCACTGACTCTGCCGGCTTAAGGCTTAGAGAAACCACGCTACCACACTAAATGTATGTATTTTGCTGTTATGTCAATTTATAAAGAAGAATAACTAAGAAGAGCGTTCAATACTTACACAAGGATAGGCATTTCTTAACCAAAATTACAAATACTCTTGTTATCAGGCGCTTTTCTCGTCCCATGCAGTTCACTCAAGCGGATGGAGCATTTCCAAGGCCTCCCTTGGTGAAGGAAGTGTAGAGGAGCGTTTATAAAACGCAGCGGCTCCTTTAGTGGAGGAGCGTGCTCCACCTTGAGCTCACCAAGTCGAAGGAAGCTCTTGAGTGAAGGAGCGTTTGTGAACACGGGCTATAGCTTTCGTTTGACGTTGAAGGCAAAGCTTCTCCTTCATTCAATAAATAAGAATAATAGAGAAGAAATCAGAAGAACAAATGGACGTGGGCCGGGCACGTAGCACGTTGGCAGGATAACCACTAGTCATCAAGGGTAACTGACTAGATTGATAGATAAGGCAAACGCACGCAGGTGACACAGAAAGTAGGAAGTTCGCAGGTAGCAGAAAGCACAAGACTGGGTTGATCGGCGCATTATGAGAGAGGCTTTTGCCGAGCAGTGGGAGTAGTCAGGCTGATGATGATGATGATGATGATGATGATGATGATGATGATGATGTTGATGATGACGACGATGCACAATTAGGCATTCCCAAACCGTACCCAATTGCGCAACGTTCATGCAATACACCCTCCCCTTCCCATTCGGCGATGCACTAACTTTAGTTTTCCCCCTAAGAAAATACAGGCGGGATTTCTTTCATTCCATCGTGCAATACACGAAATTTGCAGGAAACTTGGTACATTAACTGAATAGCCAGAGCTCATATGAACTTTATATAGAGTCAGAGTTCAAATGAATGGCATCTCTTTCACATTATGAGGGTATTAGACTTTGAAGTATTTGAAATGCAAAGACAACGTGGCCTGGTTGGCACTGCATAGACAAGAAAGCCAGCTATGACTCCAGTTTTATTTAATATTGCTCTAAAATTTTGTTTCTCAAAAATGTTTCAGCTGTAACTCACCGAAAATATACACCGAAATAGTTGAAGCTGTGGTCCTGGAAGAAATTCATATAACACTTTATATAGGTTATCTTGTGTGCTTCAGGTATCTATGCAATAACCGAAGTTAGACAGTGCTTCATTTAGGTTGAAGGCACATTTGGCTTAAACGCGCCAGACCGGGCCGAGCCCAAACTTCTCGAGCCCGGGCCGGGTACGGGCTGTATTTAAAAACCCCGGGCTAGGCTCGGGTGGGCTAGCGTACAGATTTTTCGGGCTGGGCCGGGCTAAGGCCAGAAAAGTCGGCTCGTGCAGTGCTCTAATCATCGGTCCATCTACGGCCGTACAGCGTTTTTCCTGTGAAGCCTCAGATCATTCAAAATGAAGTCGGCAGCACACTCGCCCAGACATTTTTTAGCCATCTTCCAGTCCATGGGTTTTCCCTGTTGTTCTTGTAAATAAAAAGGACGACAGTTTGCGATTCTGTGTCGACTACTGACATATGAACCAGATTACTAAAGAATACATCTATCTGCTACCGCGCATTGACCATGCCCTGGATTGCCTTCATGGCACTAATATTTTTCCTCCATCGGACCTTCAATCAGGGTACTGGCAAATTGCTGTCGACTACAAGGACCATGAGAAGACTGCTTTTGTGACCCGTGATGGTTTTTACCAGTTCAATGCCTTGCCATTCGGATTATGCAATGCTCCAGCCACCTTCAAGCGAATGATGGACTCTCTGAGTAGTAGTGAAAATTGGGCAAGTTGGTAACAATTCATTTTAGGCGAGAAGCTCCTTATAGCCGCACTCGTTCGTCCCTCGTTTTCGTAGTAGTAGTCGTAGTGTATAACCAGTCTTACGTTTTGACCTGAAAACTGGTGCCGGTTGGAGATTTCTCCTGTGTGTTGTTGAACAATAAACAATTCGCAGCGTGCGCGTTAACTAAAAGCCGAATTCTTCTGTCTCTCAATCCCCATTAGCAGACATTGGCATGTACATTGAGCACTATCTGACAAGAAAGGGTTGCTACGTTATACTCGCTGGTTGTGACCTCCTTGGTTTTAGAAAGGTTTAGCGAGCATTGGGCCGCAGTGCTATGAGTACGGTGAACTAGTATATACCATGAACTCGAAGTGGTTAAAGGTGGGAAGTAGACCCAAAGCGCAAGCTGTAAGAAAGCGTGCGTGTGCCGCGTCTCGTTTAGTCCTTGGAATGTCCGCTAGATAGCGGTGCTTCTATATGGGGAATATATTCTTACAAGAAAACGTATATTTACAGATATTTACAACGATTACACGCGATCACAATGCCTGGCGCACTGGCGGGCTGGAACCAGTCTGTTGTTGTTGTTGTTGTTCTCCTATCGTTAGTGGCGCATACCCACTGTGGGGGATCGGCCAAGAATCGAGTGGCTTTAAAATTTACTGTTCAGATTTAGAATGATGGAGGTATAACAGAAAGATTACCGATAGCCTATATGCAAGTGTGGTGCTTAATGTAATGCATAGAAATATTTACATAAACAAATTTATTCTTAGAATAGAGCATTAGTCTGATTTTATACGTATATAATTAGGTGAACATGTTAAGATAATGAAACAGGCTAATTAGTCAACCTATTAGTTTCATCAATATAGTCCCGGACGGCCGCGCATACTGTGCCATTACAGAAACCAGAAATGGAAGCTCCAAAAGACAAAATGACAGGCAGAGATAAGTCCATACCAATGCCACGTAAAGGTATTTCTAATAGGGTTTTTCGTAATGTGTTAAACCGCCTGCAGGTCAAAAAGAAATGGTCTATTGTTTCCAGTTCATCACAGAACGCACACAGTGGCGAAGGTGCCTGAGCAGACCTGTGTTTATAGAAATTTAGATTTGGTACCCGGCAACGCAGCTTTGTGATAGCTACTTCTTGTTTTCGAGTGCGGCAAAAGTCTCTTCGCCAGGGATATAATAAATGGCGATATTCTGTAGAGTTTGTTAGTGCTGAACCTTTAAAGACTTGCATAAGCGTACGTCTGCGGAATCGAGCGGCAGTCACATAAGCGGATGATGGACAGAGCGGTAGAATTGGTTCGCTGATTGACGACTTAGCTAAGGAATCTGCTATTTCATTAAGAAACAAACCTTTATGTCCAGGCACCCAAACTAATCGCACTTTTCTTAAATGCGCAGGTACTAATGCACGGAACGCCTTTGTTACGTGATTATCAGCACCAACAGAAAGTGCCGCACAAAGAGATAGGGAATCTGTTATTATGACAGCTGATGTAATTGCTGTATCTAACTTGCGTAAGGCGAGAACTACTGCCAGAAACTCAGCCACAAAAACGGGTATGAAATCGGGTAGTCGAAGGGAATAAATCCAATTTAAAATAGGGCTGAAAATACCAACCCCTGACTTTTCGTCGTATTGCGATGCGTCTGTAGCAATAATAACGTTCGTTGTAATACGGCGCAGGTGATCTTGGAGTAAACCATCCGAAATATTATGGGGAAGTAATTTGGCATTATTAGGAAAAATGTCGTCGATTTGAATTTCTACCGGGGCTGAATTATAACGACTCGGCATGATGTCGCATATACGTACGTTTAGAGGCTCCAGTAAATTTTGCACAAATATAATTTGTGGCGTGTGAAATCGCGGCCATCTGGCAGCAAAAAATGATTCCGGGGTGGAAATAAAGGCTGTTTCTGAATGTCGTAATGGTGATTCATAAATTCTTAAGAATGTCTGAACAGTCAGAAGGCGAATTCGACAAGAAAGCGGAGGGACCCTCGATTCGAGATATAACACATTGTTGGCGACTGTTTTGGGAAGGCCAAGGCATAAGCGTAAAGCTTCTCTTTCCAGAAGAATTAGAGGCCGCAACTTGTAAGCTGGAACTCCAGAAAAAAGCACACAACCAAATTCCAAAATGGGACGAACATACATGCGATATATCATTAATAATGTGTCTCTTCTCATACCTATGCGGTAGTTACTTAGCCTACGTAATATGCCAATGGCCCGCACAGCTTTTCCGGCGATATATTCGATATGAGATCGCCAGTTGAGCGATGTGTGATAAATTACTCCAAGGTATTTAACAGATTCCACCTGTGGTATATTCTCATGATGGTAAGACAGAGAGATGTTCACAGGGTATTGCAGCGGGAAAACAAGGAGGGCACATTTACTTGGATTAAGTAAAAAGCTGTTGCCATCGAGCCAGCTCTCCAATATATTAAGGTAAGTCTGCAGCCGTTCATATAAGGTCTGAATGTTATCTGCCATTGCAAAAAATGCGATATCGTCTGCATAAACATAAGTTGTTATATCCTGTTTACGTGGGATGGTGCTCATTAGTAAATTAAATAGCACCGGCGAAAGCACCGAGCCTTGCGGTACTCCCCTCGTTTGGGTATGAGTAGATGATGAAAACCCATCTTTAAAACAATAAAATTTCCTGTCTGCGAGAAAATTGTGAACCCACGCTACTATGTATGATGGAAAATTAAGGTATTCTAATCGATCTATCAAAATACAGTGCTCCACGGTATCATATGCTTTAGCGATGTCTAAGGTAACTAAAGCAGCATATTTTTTATGTAGCCGAGCTAATTGAAGCCTACTTTCTAAGTCAACGTGGGCATCCCAAATTGAACAACCAGCCCTGAACCCAATTTGACAGGGACTTAGGATAGACCTCATGGTAATAAGTTCATTAATTCGTATATTGATGATTCTCTCAACCAATTTCACTAAGTTTGATGTCAGTGCGATCGGCCTTATGTTATCCAACGTGTATGCATCATTTTCATTTTTTAGCAACAATACAATTTTGGCAAGTTTCCATTCTGGAGGTATCCATGCATTCCCCAAAGAGTAATTCACTAGTTCTAGCAAAAGATTAGGCGATTCCTGGAGTAAACATTTCAACATAGAGTTCGTAATCCCATCTGGTCCGGGAGCCGTCCTCGGTAAGCATAATACTGTCTGATTCAATTCAGCTAAAGAAACTTCTGGAAATTCATGCAAGTTTACCAGAACGGACTAAATAGCCGAAAAATTCGCAGTGAAGCGGCGTTCTAAACCTTGCGCTATGTCTTCTAGAGAAGTGTTCATTTCTACCGGCGTCAAGACACATGACTGCAACGTTAAAGGTGCTGGTAGTACTTTTCTTGTCCGAAGATAAGCGAACAAAGCACGCTTATTCTTTGATTTAGAAAGATAATCAAAATGTCTACTCTCGTATTCTTCTTTCGCGCGGTTCACCGTACGCTTAAATACGCCAGCAAGGAATTGATAGTCTTTCCAGTTTGTTGGGCTCTGATTAAGAAGAAGTTTTTTCCAAGCGGCTTTTCGTCTTCTATAATCGCTCGTACACTCATCGTTCCACCAACGAGAGGAGGATCGTTTATTGGATGGAATAGAAAATTCAGAATTTTTTCTAGATCCCTCCAGCATTGAACCTATCGTAGATGCAATCTCCTTAGTACTGGCATTTCCAAGCTTGGAAATGGCAGAACGGAGGCAGGCTTGAAATTTGCTTTGGTTGATGTATGTGCGTTTTGGCTGATCTAAAGTTATTATTGGACAAGTAATGTCAAAAACTACAGGAAGATGGTCACTGTTAGTTGCCGAATCCAGAACAGCCCATGACAAAATCTTGATTGCATTGAAGCAAAACGTTAAATCCAATACTGAGCTAGTTTGTCCTCGGACAAATGTTACATGACCTTTATTCAGACAGGAGAGGTTGTGATCAATAGTCCATTCCCACAGTCGCCTACCACAAGAATCTGTCCTTATACCCCAAGACAAATGGTGTGAATTAAAGTCTCCTGTGAGTACAATTTCCTTTCTACATGCTACCAAAACGCTGTCAAGATAACGCGTGCTTTGCACACCGGAGGGGAAGTAGCAATTTACGATTGAAAAAGGGTGGTATCCGGGGAGACACAAGTCTAATGCTAATAATTCGCAATCGAAGTGTAACATTCTGAAAGAAATTTTTGCTTTATGGCATAATTTACTTGATACAAGGATCATTAAACCACCACCACGTGATGGGCGATCTAATCGAAAAGAACGAAAACCTGCAAGATGGAAATTTTTGTCTGGTGTAAGCCAAGTTTCTTGGAGAATTATAATATCAAGATTAAAATTATTGCCAGTCTCTATCCACTTCGTAGTCTTCCCTCTCAGCCAGGGACCCTCTACCGCTTTATACCCCAATCCCACTACTGCCCGAGAAGGTTCCGGGGTCTCGTGGAGGCAGGAGAATCAGAGGAGGCAGCTGCAGCTGCGGCTGCTGTTGCTCTTGTGGGTGGGCCTGTTGAGCCATTGCAGAAAAATGAAGGTGGCGACCACTCCGAAGTTCCGTGTTGGTTTGCCGGAAAAGCCAGGTAGGCGTACCCAGCACCTCCACCAATAATCTTACAAGAAAACGTATATTTACAGATATTTACAACGATTACACGCGATCACAATGCCTGGCGCACTGGCGGGCTGGAACCAGTCTCTATCCACTTCGTAGTCTTCCCTCTCAGCCAGGGACCCTCTACCGCTTTATGCCCCAATCCCACTACTGCCTTGTGGCAATATGATGAAAAGAGGCGAGATGGTGGTACTTGGAGTGTTGAATAGATAGACGAATGGACACACGGACAGATGCATGGACGGACACACCGATGGCTGCACGGACGGATGGACGCATGGACGGACGCAGGGGTGGATGCATGGACGAACGCAGGGATGGACGCACGAACAGACGCTTGCACGGACGGGCGGATGGACGCATGGACGGTCACACAGACGGATGCATGGACGTACGGAAGCAAGAACGAATCGACGGACGGATGATTCGCCCCACTCTCCATCATTCACTCGGTGGATATGCTGTCATTTTTAAAATGTAAACATCGCGAAAAATGAGGACAGGGAAGTAGAAAAACAAAGGACAAGCACTGACTTTCAACTAAAAAAAGAATGTAGAGACATCATGTATATACACAGTTATTCGCACATGCTCTTGCATGGCTAGAAAACTAAACAAACTAAATAAACTAAAATAACTGCTGTAGAGACGAGGCATCTTGTCCTAACATAAGTCAACCAAAATACATAAGTCAACCCAAAATACGCTGTATCTTGCATTTTACTTTTGTAAAAAGCAAGATACATTCTTAGACATAATAAGGTTACGTGTTTGCAGGGATCGTCACCGTCGAATCCTCGTCCAAGCTGTACAGATGAACAGGGAGCAAAGCGTAGAGATGGGGACTGGTGCTTGGTAAGTAAGTGCAACAAATAATAAATGAATATATATATGTATATATATATATATATATATATATATATATATATATATATATATATATATATATGAGATATAACAGACAGTAATGCCAAGGAATGTACAGGGGAAGTTATTAAGATCAATGGAATGTAAAGAAGAAAAAAGAAAAGTGGATATATATATATATATATATATATATATATATATATATATATATATATATATATATATATATATATTGTAAAGTAATATTTTGCATAGTGCACAACGAGTGGATTTTGATAGAGATATGTTGAAGATTTTAAGATTAAACAAAACACTATTTTATAATGGTCTATTTAATGAGTTGGGCCTTTTCGATAAGTGGCTGATAAGCCTGATCGAAAAATTCAGCAGATCCCAGGTGCCTTTGGAATCGAGGTTATGCGATGCATGCGGAGGGAAGGTGACTGTGTTGTAATATTTTTATTGAGTAACAGGTCTTAAAATAACGTTAAGTATATGCATAAATGTTACACACACAGACATATGTTGAGTAATTGCAGATGTTCATGTAATCAGTTGTATGCATTTGCGCAACGGTGCCAACAAGATGATGAGTATAAGCTATACAAGAAGTGATAAGCTGAAATCCTGCAATGGTGCTCGCATGAATGGTAGCCCTGGACACTGCTACGCTAATCAGCTTGAGCGCAGGGCACCTAACTACAACAGATAATAAGCTGACATGACGGTTCTCTAATAGGAGTACATATGTAATATCAATCAGGTAATAGAGAAATGCTCAGAGTATAACCGACCACTATACATAGCCTTCATACATTACGAGAAGGCGTTTGATTTAGTAGAAATATCAGCCGTCATGGAGACACTGCGCAATCAGGGCGTACATGAAGTATATATAAGCATTCTGAAAGAAATCTACAGGGGATCAACTGCTACCATAGTGCTTCATGTAGAAAGCAACAAAATACCAATCAAGAAGGGTGTAAGGCAGGGGGACACGATCTCCCCAATGCTATTTACCGCTTGTTTACAGGAGGTTTTCAGAAGCCTAGAATGGGAAAAGTTAGGGATAAGAGTTAATGGAGAATACCTTAGTAACTTTCACATCGCCGATGACATTGCATTGCTGAGTAACTCAGGGGACGAATTGCAACTCATGATTACGGAGTTAGACAAGGAGAGCAGAAAGGTGGGTCCTAAAATTAATCTGCAAAAAACGAAAGTGATGTACAACAACCTCGGAAAGGAGCAGCGCTTCGAGATAGGTAATGGTGCACTTCAAGTTGTAAAAACCTATGACTACTTAGGGCAGGTAATAACCACGGAGCCGAACCACGAGATTGAAGTAACTAGAAGAATAAGAATGTGGTGGAGCACATTCGGCAAGCACTCTCAAACTATGACAGGTAGATTGCCACTATCCTTCAAGAGGAAGGTATATAACAGCTGTATCTTGCCGGTACTTAGCTACGGAGCAGAAACCTGGATACTTACAAAGAGTGTTCAGCTTAAATTGAGGACGACACAGCGAGCAATAGAAAGAAAAATGGTAGGTGTAACCTTAAGAGACAAGAAGAGAGCAGAGTGGATTAGGGGACAAACGGGGGTTAAGGATATCATAGTTGAAATAAAGAAGAGGAAATGGACATGGGCCGGGCATGTAGCACGTAGACAGGATAACCGCTGGTCATTAAGGGTAACTAACTGAATTCCCAGAGAAGGGAAGCTGGTTAGAGGCAGACAGAAGGTTAGGTGGGCAGATGAGATTGAGAAGTTTGCGGGTATAAATTGGCAGCAGCAAGCACAGGACCGGGTTAACTGGCTGAACATGGCAGAGGCTTTTGTCCTGCAGTGGACGTAGTCAGGCTGCTGCTGCTGCTGCTGCTGCTGCTGCTGCTGATGATGATGATGATGATGATGTTAATGTAATATTCATACAATTGAATAGCCAGCATTGCAACCACAAACCACGTTTCGGGAGCATAACGTTTTATTTGAGAAGTAGTTCTGAGGGCTAGCGCAGCTCTGTCGCAGAATGCTTGATTGCCAGTCAGAAAGCTTGGGTTCCCTTCCTCCTGAAGCTCTGACGTTATTTTTTGCAATCATTGCATCGACGCTGTCATTGTCTGGTTTTTCTCGACACCCACGCGTTAAAATTGACCGTGTCTGTTCTCGTCGTTCCTGGGTAGATGCTGTTGGGTATACGCGTCTCGGCTTTTGGTTGCGTCTATGCAGAGCTTATAGACGAAGCAGACAGGGCGACGGTGAGTTGAGGGAAGATTTATGTTGTGATGACGAAGACCCACACTGGCACTGCGGGGCAGACGCGCTTGTTAGACGATTGATTGATTGATTTGTGGGGTTTAACGTCCCAAAACCACCATATGATTATGAGAGACGCCGTAGTGGAGGGCTCCGGAAATTTTGACCACCTGGGGTTGTTTAACGTGCACCCAAATCTGAGTACATGGGCCTACAACATTTCCGCCTCCATCGGAAATGCAACCGCCGCAGCCGGGAATCGAACCCGCGACCTGCGGGTCAGCAGCCGAGTATTTTAGCGCTTGTTAGACGAGAGAAGCCGAGAAAGCAAGAGAGCATACTTCTAGAAAAAAAAAACAGAATTCATTCTTCAATCAAAGAAATATCGTTCGTTCAACCCTTGGTGGAACACAGATTGTTCATGATAATATAACAGAAGGAAAGCAGCCTGGACAAGCCCACTACATAACAACTGTCCGAAAAGACTGGAGCAACTATAAATTCTACCGACTCTATTCGAACACACATTAGGTATAGCAAAAAAAAAGCACACGAAACTATATGGTACGATTATCTATCTGAAGCCATAAATAACAGCACGCTTTTCGAATTCCTACATAGTAGAGAAATCCCTCCTAGTTCGAACATATATTCATCACTTTTTACCGATGAAGAAACCAAACAAATGCTAAACGGTATAGCGAATGGTCTAGCAAACAGATTCTAATTTTTCCTATCACTTTACATTAAATGTAAAACACAGAGTGGTGATTTCCGTGAGGTATAAATGCCTGAGCCGGCCACGATATGCAAGGATTTCCAAATAATTATGCTCCAGGCGGGGATGAAATAACTAAAAAATGTTCAAAAATTATTCTCCATGAGACTCGTGATATTTTATTAACTATAATCAATGATTGTATTAAATGCTGATGGATTTCTCATAGTTGGAAAACTGCTAAAGTAATTCCAGTTCCTAAAAACTGCGCACGATACACCCTGGACCATTGTGCTAACTTCTAATTTGGTTAAGTTAATCGAAACGTTTATTTATGCTCGTCTCAATAAATTTGTACAAGACAAAGGGATTTTGATCCCCTCCCAAATTTGTTCTCGACCTGGACGCTCTATTTGGCATACCCATGTGGACTTGGAGAGCCGAATTTAACTAGCGCGCCGTCGCAGACAAGTAGCAGCTCTGGTAACATTGAATATCTCAAAAGCCCAGATGGTGAAGAACATAACATAATATTGTATCTATTAAAATATCATGGCATTCTGAATATTTGATAAGGTTGTTTGGGAAGCTTTTAAGCTGAAGAGTGATTTATTGCTCACTAAAAGGCCACTCCTACTATATACATTAACAGACACGAGGAGTTCTGCAGGGGACAGTCACTTCGCCTCTTCTCTTTAATATATTACGAAGCACCATTCCCAGCCATTATAGAGTATACAAGTATGTATATGCAGACAACATGTCCTTTTTCGCTTCAGATACGCATATATATTCGTTATACACTCGCTTACAATCGTATATGTGTGCTATTGAAAAATCGTTAGAGGCTATTCATTAATGTTTTACATTAAAAAAGCCAAACTATTCTTTTCCCTGTGGGTAAGACAGTTCTTGTCAGATTAACTTGCATCCTGCGGATTAAACCACAAGAGGACTCAGTAAAATATACGGTAGTCATTTAAAATTGCAAGGTTCCTTGGCATTCACACATTTAATACATAGCCAAGAAAGGAGCATCGGTGCTAGGAGTCTTACGAAGGCTATGCAGCAGTCAATCGGGGATGCGGATAGTTTCATCACATACAATATATAAAATGTACGTATTATGGAGTCTTGGTTTGGAAGACCTTTATTAGGCCCGAAGAACTGGCAGCCGACAGCTGAGATGATCGGACCAAGATGATGATGCTACGTGACAACGATGAGGATGCATGAGCAACACATGATAATGATGATAATGTACAGATGAAGAGGATTGGTATACTAAATGCCCACACTAATTCCCCCCACGTGAAAGCGGCCAGCCTAGCCGCGGCAAGTCAAGGGGACAAAGAACGTCGCATGAAGGGCTTCATACGGGAGACATGGACGACCTCAGTAGATCGAAAACGGCGATCAGCGGGGCTACAAGTGGCGTCACGCGATAATTCACTGGTGAAGTTTCTTCAAGAACTGTGTACGGCCCGATAAACCGTGGCTGGAATTTGTCGCACAAACCAGGTGTGCGAATAGGCGTCAAAAGAAGCACTTCGTCTCCAGGTTGAAAGGATACAGCACGATGGGATTCATCATAAACCAGCGTTCTGTCTTGCTGTCGGGCTTCAGTGTTTATACGAGCACGTTGGTGGCTCTCTGCGAGCCGTAAAATGTATTCCTCTGAAGAGGATGGAGATGAATTCACATGGTAGGTAAAGAAAGAGACGTCCAGGAGAGAAGTAGGGAAGCGTCCATAAACTAGGTAAAATGGTGAGTAGCCGGTTGTTCGCTGAATAGCCGTATTGTACGCGAAAGTGACGAATGGTAGGACTACATCCCAGCTCTTGTGGTCTGGTTGAATGTAGGCGGCGATCATGTCAGAAAGAGTGCGGTGAAATCGCTCAGTGAGGCCGTTAGTTTGGGGATGATAACTAGCGGCAGTCTTGTGAGTTGTGCCAGAAGCGCGAAGAAGTTCGTTCACTAGTTGTGAAAGGAAGGCCCTTCCACGGTCACTGAGCAATACACGTGGAGCACCATGACGACGTATAATGGCTCGGAGAATGAAATCGGCAATTTCAGAAGCTGAACCGGTAGTGACGGATGCCGTCTCGGCGTAGCGCGTCAAATGGTCCACGGCTGTTACTATCCATCGGTTTCCAGCAGCACTGACTGGAAGGGGGCCATAAAGATCGATGCCTACAACTTCGAAGGGTGTAGCTGGGCACGGAAGAGGTTGTAGTGTACCGGCTGGAGCAGATGTGGGTAGTTTTCTAGATTGACAGGTAGTGCAGGACCCAACGTACCGAGCTACACTAGTGGTAATACCTGGCCAATAAAACCGACTTCGAAGGCGATCGTAGGTTTTATGATAACCAAGGTGACCTGCCGTCGGATGGTCATAAAGTGCTCTGAGGACTTCGGACCGAAGCGATCGGGGTAGAACGGGAACCCAGCGCTGACCGTCAGGATGGTAAATTTTGCGGTACAGCACCAAGTTGTCCATTTTAAACTGCGAGAGTTGGCGACGGAGCCTCGCATTAGGTGGACGGGAACTGCCAGTGAGGTAGCCTATAATACGTCGACAGTATGGGTCAGCCAGCTGTCGAGAAGAAAAATCGTGCGGGTCGTCCGAAGGCAGCTGGTCCATAGAGGCGAGAGAGGAAACCGCCGTAGACGTGGTCTCCGGGGGCGTGTTGTGCAACGTGATTGCGGAAACGCTGAGGGGAGCCGCTGGTAGTGGGCAGCGAGAGAGAGCATCGGCGTCGCTATGCTTTCTGCCACACTTGTATACGATGTCAAAATCATATTCTTGTAGGTGTAGAATCCAGCGGCCGAGGCGTCCCGACAAGTTCTTGAGTGTCGAAAGCCAACATAAAGCATGGTGGTCGGTCACGATGGTGAAATGGCGGCCATGAAGATAGGGACGAAATTTCTGCACTGACCAAACGATGGCGAGGCACTTCTTCTCGGTGATCGTGTAGTTCCTCTCGGCTGCGGAGATGACGCGGCTGGCGTACGCAACGACTCGCTCTCGCGAAGAGTTGTCACGCTGGAGGAGCACGGCTCCTAAACCGTGGCCGCTAGCGTCTGTATGGAGGAAGGTCGGTGCACCATCGTGAAAGTGAGAAAGTACAAGATCGGTCGTGAGGGCACTCTTCGATTTGTCGAAAGCCGATTCACATTCCTGAGACCACTGAAAGGGCGTACCAGAAGCAAGTAGCTTATGTAGTGGTGCGGCTATAAAGGCAAAGTTTTGTATGAATCGCCGAAAGTAAGAGGCGAGACCAACGAAACTTCGCAAATCTTTCGACTTGTCAGGGCGAGGGAATCGAAGCACCGCAGCAGTTTTCTCAGGGTCTGGACGAATTCCGTTCTTGCTCACAACATGACCGAGGACCTTGATAGATCTGCTGGCGAAATGGCACTTCTTGGGGTTAATTTGAAGACCAGCGCCCGCAAGGCAAGCCAGGATTTCGTCCAAGCGTTGAAGATGTTGAGGAAACGTCGATGAAAATACAACAATGTCATCGAGGTAACAAAGGCAAGTCTTCCATTTCAGGCCACGCAGTACGGTGTCAATCAAGCGCTCAAAAGTTGCGGGCGCGTTGCATAGACCAAACGGCATAACATTGAATTCGTATAGGCCGTCCGGGGTTGCAAACGCAGTTTTTTCTTTGTCCTCTTCGTGCATGGGGATTTGCCAATAGCCGGAACGCAAGTCGAGGCTTGAAAAGAATTCAGCACCTTGTAAAGAATCGAGGGCGTCGTCGATACGTGGCATGGGGTATACGTCCTTCCTAGTGATCTTATTGAGTGCTCGGTAATCGACGCAAAATCGTACGGAACCGTCTTTTTTACGCACCAAAACCACTGGAGACGACCAAGGACAGGTTGAGGGTCGGATTATCTCCCGTTGCAGCATATCGTCTACGTTTTCCTCAATGATTTTTCGTTTGGCTAGGGAGACGCGGTACGGACGACGATGCACAATGGATGTTCCGTCGGTCTGAATACGATGTGCTGTAGCAGTTGTCTGACCCAGGCTGGATGAATGAACGTCAAAAGAGTTTGCATGCTTTTGCAACAAATCAAGCAGCTGCTGCTTCTGCGAGTCTGTCAAGTCCTTGTTGATGGCTGCTGTAAAGGCCGAGGAAGCAGCATGATCTCCAGGATGGCCTTTAGAGGAGGCAGGGGTAAGAGGCACGACGCACACAGGCTCCAGATCGGCAACGCAGGCGACAGTAGTGCCCCGCGGCAGTAAAATTTTATCTGGTGTGGTGTTCGTAGCAGTGAGGACGGCTGATCCATCGTTGAAGCGAGCCACACCTGATGCGAGAGCTATGCCTTTATTAAGGCAACGGGGCGATGGAGTGACCAAAATGTCACCAGAGTCGACGTCGTTGGACAAAACTGTGACTAATTGATGTTCGTTCGGGGGTAACTCGATGTCTACAGCAGCGATGAGTCGAAGTGGCCTGTAGGTTTCGTCACTAAGCAAGTGGTCTGTGTCGGTAAGATGGACGACACGTTGTGCACAACAAATAGCCGCGGAAGCAGACGAAAGAAAGTCCCAGCCTAAAATGAGTTCGTGGGAGCACGGGGATAGCACAGCGAACTGTATGTGATGAAGAATGTCGTCAATTAGCACACGGGCAGTACAGAGAGCGGAAGGGCGAATCATCGTTCCCTGGGCTGTAACCAGTGTTGGTCCATCATAAGGCGTCGTGACTTTTCGAAGACGGGTACACAAATCAGCACGAATAATAGAAAACCCAGCCCCAGTGTCCACCAAAGCAACAACGTCTACTCCCTCAACTGGGACTGCAATCATATTGTAAGGACGCGCTGGAGGAATTGGAGTACTGTGTAGGAATGCAGTTTGTCCTCCAAAAACTGCATTGCTTAGTTTTCCGGACGCCGATCAGAAGCGAGGGAAGCAGGCTGAAGAGGAGAAGAGGAGCGACGGTAGGGCGATGGTGAACGGCGTCTGGTTGATCGAAGACTACTGCGCCGTTCACCGGGTGCTGGCGGAGATGGAGACCGACGCGGTGGTCACGAATAACGACGGCCCTGGTACAAGGCTCCTGCGATATAGTCTCGTTCGCGTATGTCGTACCCTCGGCGCTCATCTTGCTGGCGCTTGCGGCAAAAGCGTGAAATGTGACCACGATAGCCGCAATAATAGCACGTAGGGCGAGTCGATCGATAAGGAGGGTGGTAGCTTGTGTTAGATGCACCGGGAGAGAGAGCAGTGAGAGGGACAGTAGATGGCTCAGGCGGTGGTGATGCAAAGCTCGTGGGAAAGCTTCTGGGAGGTGCGACAGCAGCCGACGCGTACGTTCGTGGTGGCGACGTCGAGCTGACGGTGCCTGATGGTGCGCCGACGGCATGCGAGAACGATGGGAGAGTACGATCGACAGTGGGCTGCAGGTGGGCCATATGGGTCATGGACGTAAGCTCCTCCCTGATGACATCCCGCAATGACGTTGAAGAAGGCTGAATGGTACATACTGAAGGTAGTGTGAATCCCATTGATTCTAATTCTTCGCGTATTATCACCCTTATCGTTTCTCGTAGGTTTGGATCAGTCGTAATACGGGCCGCGTCACTGTCCGGTTGTAGGCGCATCGACTCAAGTTCTTCGAGGCGCTGACAGGTTGTCGCAACGTCAGCAACGGTAGCCGGATTCTGGATTGCAAGGGCATTGAATGCGACGGGTTCAATGCCCTTAAGAAGCTGGCGTACCTTGTCTGACTCTGTCTTTGGGGTGTCAACCCGGCGGCAAAGTGAAAGGACATCCTCGATGTAGGATGTATACGACTCTCCGATGTGCTGTTTCCGAGTCGCAAGAGCTTTCTTTGCGAGAGCTGAACGAACAGCCGGTGTGCCAAAGACATGGCGAAGCTGATCTTTGAAGGCTGACCAGTCGGGGATGTCGATGAAGTGGTTGAGGAACCACGGCTTCGCGACACCCGTGAGGTAGAATGACACGTAAGCGAGTTTATAGGTGTTATCCCACCGGTTAGCAGCGCCGACACGTTCGAAATCGTCCAGCCATTCCTCCACATCTTCCCCGCGCATACCAGCGAAGGGATGGGGCTCACGCTGCAGGCTGTTAATGACGTGAAAAGGCGCGGCACGCGGTGGCGGAGTGGGAACGGCTGCAGCACCGACCTCTTTTTGGTGCGACATATTTCCGGACACCTGGCCCAAGCGGCGACCTGAACGTAGCTCCAGGGGGTAGAGTGGTCGAGAGGATGGCGGGGGATCCAACAGCACGCTCCACCACGTATGGAGTCTTGGTTTGGAAGACCTTTATTAGGCCCGAAGAACCGGCAGCCGACAGCTGAGATGATCGGACCAAGATGATGATGCTACGTGACAACGATGAGGATGCATGAGCAACACATGATAATGATGATAATGTACAGATGAAGAGGATTGGTATACTAAATGCCCACAGTATTCTTGGTTTTATAATTGGGATGTGTTTTACAGTCGGGTGCACCAGCTTATTATTTCGTTCTCTGGTGCACCTGGAAAGGGAGGCCCTCAGGCTATGCCTTGGATTACCGCAATTCATTGCCAATAATTTTCATTACTTAGAGGCATGTTTGCCCTCTCTTTTGTGCACATTTAAAATACTAACGGTACAAGCATTTCGGAACTTTTATGAGTGCCCTATAAAACCTAAAATGTTGTTATGCACCTGCCAGCGTTATTTTTTATCTCATTGGCCTCGGTTTCAGACTCCACAGGTTGGATACCTACAATCAATCGTCGGTCAATCAGATGCTAAACTGTGTGAAGTCCCTTCCATTAGCAATATAAGGCACAATCTAGAAATTATGCTGACGATATAAATCCAAATCATGCAAAAAAATGTTGACACATTTAATAAATGGCTATCTCCAACAGCATTTAGAAGAGGTAAATATAATAAATATTAGAGCTACAGATGACTCGAAATCTTAAGAGAAATCTGGCATTAGTATTTTCTCTGAGACCTTCAACTGGTCCTTCTCCCTAACACTACCCAGTTTCTTGTCAATATTTTCGGCAGATTTTATGGCGGTGAGTATGGCATTAAAAAAGCTCAGCCCGCCAGCGTAAATTGTGGCCATACTTACTGATTCTTTACCTTTATGCTCGGCGCTCACCTTCAACAGCGACTCGTATTTATGATGCACGTTTCATTTTCTGGTCCCAACTGATATAAATTTATTTTGATTTATCTGGGTACCGGGACACAAAGAAATACAAATGAATTAAATGGCGTAGCTCAGGCGAAAGCCGTTTTCATTGGCTCGGTACTTTCAATACTTCCCACATCAGCACTTATAATACGTGACAGATTTCAAAGACAAGCCATAAATGAAGACTCTGGTAAAACATTATTCACCCACCTAAAGGAACACCAAGGCGTTTTGTTCCCTTGGCGTAGGAAGTTCTGGTCAACACGCAACAAAGTTATATTTAGAAAATTACACAGTATTGTTCCAAAACTAAATTGCTACAGCCATAGAACTGGCCTGGCTCCTTCACCTTTTTGCTCATTTTGCAGCCATAAAGCTGGCCCGGCTCCTTCACGTTTTTCCTCATTTTGTAACTAGGATGAAACCATTCGGCATTATTATTTATTGTGTAGTCACTTCAAGACACTGACGAAAAACATTCTTAAAGCGACTTTTATTTGAATCAGATTGGACTTCATTATTTCTTATGTTTTCTCTTGGGGAGCCTCCTCATTAGGTCAATGTCACCGGCATATCTGTTAGGCTGTAGAAAGATTCTTAATCAAATCAAGGTGGTTTTGATTGCAAATACCCCAGTTATTAAAGTTGATTTTTTCTAGCCATTTCAAAGTTTATTAGATTTAACACTAGTATGTGATCCACTATCTAAGTAACTGTTTCTTGGCCAATCTGCAGAAGTCACCGTAAGCCATGCTTTTATGCCATCATCGTCATCATCATCAACAGACGGCCCAGGAACGGGTGTTGTCTCTCTGTTTCTCGTCATCGCAATGACGTAGTCCGACAAGTGAACGTATGCATAAAGCCACCAGTACGTGTCCTCACGGATTGTCGGCAGCGGGAACTTATTCATCAAGGAACGCCGTTCACGCTTCCTTGACGCTGGCGTCCCGACCGCCACTTCAACTGCTAATCAGACCACCAGCGGATGGCGTTCATGCCTCCCCAGGGGTTCTGGGCCATGACCTAAGGCCACCACGTCACCACTGCGCGGCAGGGATCTGCATGAGCTCCTCTACTTTTGGAAAGCCGCTCACGCTTACGTTGGCCTACATTCCCATTGCAGGACTTTGCGGATATACTAGCCGCCAAGGAACGCCGTACAGGCTTCCCTGCTCGTGAAACTCGCAGGCGTGTATTTACCTCCACTACTTACTCGGAGACTATCATCCCCGACAATTCGGGCTTCACACCCGACTAACCCATGGAGCTACGGCGTGCCATCGCGTGACTCCCCGCCACGATCAACGACAGCATGGAGCTATGCGCTACTTCCTAATAATGTGCCGGAATGGAACGCCACCAACGCGATTCCGGGTGCAGTAATCACAACACTTTGAGGCCATCTCAGCCGAGAAACGCTGAAACCTATGCTGCACCCTCGTGCAGCTCCTATGCCCGCTGAGCTCTTTTGCGTTGGCGATTTTTGCTTTCTTGCATGCTTGCCGATCATCGTCATTCATATATGAACTGTCGGAATTCGACGAATTGCAGAGCGGTAACCGACAGCTTCGTGGCAACCATCATTGCGGTAGTGGTGCGTGAGGCCTGGAGTGAGGCTCAGAAATGAACTGTAGCCATACACCGCCTTCGGGGAGGTGCAAATGTGGGGCACCAGTAATAAGGCATGAGGCAGCGGTCCTAGGTGGAGTCAAGCAATAAGCTCATAGCTGCCTTTTGACCATTTCTACCTCCTTACTGTTACCACCTAGGCTACCCTGACCTCAAATGAGGATGAATCAAGAGAGGCGTTCCCACTCGACTCAGCAGTTGTGCCTTGAAGTTTACCATTCCAGCAGTCAGACTGTTTGTCGATACTGGAAGCAAGCTCATCGCAGACAGATGTCGCTACTCAAGACAGACCTCGTCAAGGGCATTGCTCCAATGAAATAGCCGCCGATAATCCTCTCGACTGTGCTACATTCTATTTGTAGTGAATAAGAAAGACGTTGATACCATCAGGTCAGCTATCATCAGCACAAGAAGAAGGCACGAGATCGGCGATCAAGCACCGCCATCTGGGTTCGCCTGCGTTCCTTTAGAGCTACCACCCGCTTGCTCAGTCCTTCAATAAACCCCCTTTACATTTGGTGGATCGTGCTGGGTAACTGCATCACCTACACCCTGGAACTCCGATCCCGCACGCTGCCGTCGACCATGCAAGTTGACGCTGCCCAACAGACAGCACCTCTCGCGGCTCCTACTTGCCCCGGCCCGGTTCACCAGCGAGACCCCCCGATCTTTTCGGGCGCCGAAGACCAGGACGTCGAGGACTGGCTGTCGTCCTACGAAAAAGTCAGTGGACCAAACAGGTGGGATGACGCTGCTAAATTGAGCACCGTCAACTTTTACTTGGCTAATGTGGCGAAACTGTGGTATACAAACCACGAATCCGAGTTTGAGAACTGGGCCACTTTCAAGCAGGCGATATCCTCGGTTTTCGGTCGCCCTGCCGTGCGGAAGTTGCGCGCCGAACAACGCCTGCGCTCACGGGCACAAGAACCTGGCGAAACGTTTACCGCCTACATCGAAGATATACTCGATCTCTGCAAGCGCGTCGATGCCGCAATGAGCGAAAGTGCCAAGATCAAGCACATTATGAAAGGTGTTGATGACGACGTCTTTCAAATGCTCCTGGCGAAGTCTACTGGCACGGTGTCTGAAGTGGTAACTCTGTGCCAGAACTACGACGAATTGCGACGGCAACGAGCTCTCACCCGTCGTCCATTTCAGCCTAACCAACCACTCGCTGCACTGGACGTCGTACCTGACCACTCCCGCCTTCTAGCACAAATGAAAGACTTTGTGCGTGAGGAGGTCGCACGTCAGCTTTCCCTCCTGCCGTTTTGTCAGCGCCAAGAGCTCCCGCAGCAGCAGCAAGAGCAACCACCGACACCGTTAGCTCCCATGCTCCGACATGCACTTCAGGACCAGATTGCCGAGGCTATGCCAGTGCCCTTTCAGCAGCAAGTCGTCGCCGTGCCTCTTACTTATGCTGACGCAGTAAAGAGGCAGCAGCCACACCAGCCCTCGCCGTTCAATGGACTGCTGCATGTCACCGCTCCTACTCAGTCTTCCGTCGCATGGGCTCCTCCCCTCGCTACCACAGCCTCGACTCAGCCGTATGCCGCGTGGGCGGCGCCCCTTGCTACAAATGCCTGGCGAACGCGCGATAACCGGCCGATTTGTTTTGCGTGCGGCGGACCTGGCCATATCTCCCGATACTGCCGTCGTCGCGTGCCCGCCTACACAGACGTCCGACCACAAAGCAATTACATGGACCGACCACCTTTTGGTTATGAAAGTTCGGATCGTCAGTCAAACACGTCTTCCCGTGACTATCCGGCAACTTCGTCTCGTCGCTCACCTTCACCCAATCGACGCTCCTTGTCACCCATGCGTCCACGACCAGCCCCTCAAAATGAGGGAAACTAGCCGTCGCAGTTCAAGGGGCAAGAACTGCACTATCGAAATGTTCAAGTCCTCGCACCTTGCCGTCAAATATCGTCGAAGTTTTTGTAGACGGCGCCCATGCATACGCTCTTGTGGATACCGGTGCCGCTGTGTCTGTTATAGACGCCAAACTTTGCCGCAAGCTCCGAAAGGTGACCACGCCGCTTGATATGTTCTTACGTGCAGCAAATGGAGAACCTGTTTGACCTATAGCCGCCTGCACTGCCCGACTCAAAATTGCGGAGGACCACTACATTGTTGAGTTTATCGTCCTTTCCTCGTGCTCTCATGACGTCATCCTTGGCTGGTATTTCCTATCCCGTAATCGTGCCGTTATAGATTGTGCCCGCTCCGAACTTGAACTGCTTCCGTTCTTCGAGCAGCCCTACGACCACACTAATCAAGCCGCGCACAAGCTAGTTGTCCAAGAAGACACTGACATTCCACCGACAACAGCTGTTTTGCTCCCTGTGGTCTCCGACGGCATGCGTGATGAAGTAGCATTTTTCGAGCCATCACGCCTCTTTCTAAGTCGGAAACCACTTCTGCTCCCTTATTCAGCCCTCTCAATTTCTGATGGAGCCAGTGCTCTCTGCCTTACCAATCCCTTTCCGCATACCATCAAACTGTTTAAAGGCGAGTCTCTTGGATGCGTACAGCCCATTGATAACGGACAAATTTTTACAGTGCCGCAAGAATCATCCCAAAGTGACCTCGCCACCGTCAGTGCTCTTAACCACTCTCATCTACAGGCTTCAAAAGTGTTCGATTCGGCGATCGCAGACGGACTGTCACCATCTGAACGATCTGAACTCCTCCAACTGCTGTACCAGTACCGCGAATCTTTCGATGTTGTTCAACCTTCACTTGGCCGCACTTCTACCACTCTACATTACATCGATACCGGCTCCCATGCGCCACTACGACAGCGACCATATCGTGTTTCTGTGACGGAACGCCAAGTTATTACCGAATAGGTGAACGATATGCTGCAACGTGGCGTCATTCAACCTTCACAAAGTCCATGGGCATCACCTGTAGTGCTCGTTAAAAAAAGGATGGTTCCGTTCGCTTCTGCGTGGATTACCGGCGCCTAAATAAGATCACTCGAAAAGACATGTATCCTTTACCCAGGATTGACGATGCCCTTGATACTTTACAAGGTGCCGAGTTTTTTTCATCATTAGATTTGCGCTCAGGGTACTGGCAGGTCCCCCTTGCCGATGCCGATCGACCAAAACAGCCTTCGTGACACCGGACGGTCTGTATGAGTTTAATGTCATGCCCTTCGGCCTCTGCAATGCGCCTGCCACCTTCGAGCGCATGATGGACTCGGTTCTTCGGGGTTTGAAATGGCAAATCTGTCTCTGCTACCTCGACGATATAGTCGTCTTTGCGCCAGACTTTGGAACACATCTCGAGCGCCTCAAACACGTCCTCACGTGCCTGAAGAATGCTCAGCTCCAACTCAACCTCAAGAAGTGTCACTTCGCTGCTCGCCAACTTACGATTCTCGGGCACGTCGTATCAAAGGACGGTATACTTCCAGACCCGGCTAAGTTACGTGCTGTCGCCGACTTCCCCAAACCAACGACTATGAAGCAGTTACGGAGCTTCGTGGGGTTATGCTCCTACTTTCGCCGGTTCGTGCGCAACTTCGCCTCTATCATTGCGCCTTTGACCGAACTTATAGGCAGCACCACTGATATTTCGGCATGGTCTTCTGAGTGTGACCAAGCCTTCTGTACCCTTCGTCGTCTCCTCACTTCGCCACCAATACTGCGTCACTACGATCCTACGGCAGCAACTGAGGTCCACACCGACGCCAGTGGTGTCGGGCTCGGTGCGGTTCTCGCGCAACGCAAGCCTGGATTCGCCGAGTATGTCGTCGCCTACGCCAGCAGAACTCTTACCAAGGCTGAATCAAACTACAGCGTCACCGAGAAGGAATGCTTGGCGATCGTTTGGGCGCTTGTCAAGTTCCGCCCATACCTTTATGGCCGTGCTTTTGATGTAGTAACGGACCACCACGCATTATGCTGGTTATCGTCGCTTAAGGACCCATCAGGTTGTCTTGCCCGTTGGGCTCTTCGGCTTCAAGAATATGACATTCGCGTGGTATATCGTTCCGGCCACAAGCATGCCGATGCTGATGCACTGTCACGATCTCCCCTATCCCCGGACATCGCATCTATTTCCTCGGACAACACGTTGTCAGCGCTTGACGAGGACACCATCTCTTCTGCACAACGTAATGAACCATGGATCGCCTCGCTTCTTAACGCGTTATCTGAGGCACCGACACTTCCAACCACTCGAACCCTGCGCCGCCAGGCTCCGCACTTCAGTATTCGGGATGGCCTCTTGTACCGGCGCAACTATTCAGCAGATGGTAGGAAATGGCTACTAGTCATTCCCCGAACGCTGCGCTCTACCATCTGCGCGTCGTTTCATTCCGACACGCAATGTGCTCACGCCGGTGTTTTCAAGACCTACGAGCGCCTACGAAAAAGGTATTACTGGCGCGGAATGTTTACCTTCGTCCGCCAGTTCATTCGCGGCTGCCACGAATGTCAGCGGCGGAAAAGCCCGCCACATCCTGCAACAGGTTCATTGCAGCCACTTCCATGCCCAGACCGCCCATTCGACCGTGTAGGAATTGACCTCTACGGACCACTACCATTAACAACGGCAGGCAACCGATGGGCTATCGTGGCAGTGGATCATCTAACACGGTACGCTGAAACTGCTGCTCTCCCCACAGCTACAGCACAAGACGTCGCAACTTTCATACTCAATCGTTTTGTGCTTCGTCATGGTCCTCCTCGAGAACTTCTCAGTGACCGAGGGCGTGTTTTCCTCTCCGATGTAATACAAGCACTTCTTCAACAGTGCCATATGGTTCACCGGAAGAGTACAGCCTACCACCCACAGACGAACGGCTTGACTGAGCGGTTTAATCGTACTCTGGGGGGCATGCTCGCTACGCATGTCGCTTCTGATCAAACAAACTGGGACCTCGTTCTCCCATTTGTGACATACGCGTATAACACCGCTACGCAAGTCACTACAGGGTTTTCCCCATTTTTTCTCCTGTACGGTCCCGAACCATCACACACCATCGACACTTTACTCCCATACTCGCCAGATCCCTCCGAATACAAGCCTGTCTCGGAAGCCGCTCGTTACGCAGAAGAGTGCCGCAAGCTAGCCAAGCGGCTTACTACATCCGACCAACAGCGCCAGAAGGAGATCCGTGACGACGACCATCGTTCTGCACCGACGTTCGTTCCTGGAGCACTTGTATGGCTTCATGTACCGCCCTGCGCCCCTGGTGTATCACCCAAGCTACTCTCCAATTATCATGGTCCCTACCGCGTGGTCGAGCGTACTTCACCCGTGAACTACGCCATTGAACCCCTCACGCCACCGAGCGACCATCGTCGGCGTGGACGTGATATCGTTCACGTAAACCGTTTGAAGCCGTACTTTGACCCGCTTGTCCCCACGTATTAGATCGCCAGGATGGCTTCAACTTTTTCGCCGGGGGTAATTGTAGTGAATAAGAAAGACGTTGATACCATCAGGTCAGCTATCATCAGCACAAGAAGAAGGCACGAGATCGGCGATCAAGCACCGTCATCTGGGTTCGCCTGCGTTCCTTTAGAGCTACCACCCGCTTGCTCAGTCCTTCAATAAACCCCCTTTACATATTTAACGAACGCGCCCACTTTCGAACACCGAGCTCACATAGAGCACCAGTTGGGAGGTGAACCAGAGCCCTCCGGCCCCGTGACGGAAATCTTTCGTGCCTCAACAACTTTCTCTAGTAACATCACTGAAAGAGGTTAACCATTCCCCTTACAGCTCAGCTGAAGGAGTCAGCCCCCGAATCACCATTACCGGGGCAAGTGCAGACACGGGCATCTTCCATCTTGGATGCGCGGATAGTGATTGTGCTGGGCCCTGGGCTCACTGACCAAGATGATTAGCAGAAAGTTAGCGCCCCAGACATAGGCAGAAGCCTCTGCAACGAATGCTTCACTGAATGTCTCGCCACAGATACCAACAGCAACCTTGAACTATGTTTTCCGACACACATCGCAGAAGTTGCGATGTGTGGCAGAAGCAAACCCAGCGTGCCTTATGGGATGTCCTTTCGGCAACCCTCGTCCAGTGTTCTACTTCTCTTGTTCGTTCCGCAGCCCATCCGAAGCCTGCTGTGTATATGTAGCAGCAGCCCCCAAAGCGCCCCTGCGTGGCCGAGACCGACCACAGTAATTCAGCCAGTTTCGACCTCCTGATACACTTGTGGCAGCCTTCGGCACCCAATTGCAGCGTCGCAGAGGCCAACCTCCACAATTCAGCTAGTAATTACCTCCAGATATACTTCTGGCAGATACCCGGACCAAATCACAACATGGCCGACTGCTGGGGCCGCAAAGGGGCAGCCAATGTCAGCCGCCTCAGTCTTCAGCCCTTTTGCAAGACGTGTTGTGGCTTGCAATTAGATCACCTCCCAGGCACATTTAATTTCCTCCACCAGAGGCTATAGAGCCAGCCTATCTATCTATCTATCTATCTATCTATCTATCTATCTATCTATCTATCTATCTATCTATCTATCTATCTCTCTACCTATCTATCTATCTACCTATCTATCTATCTATCTATCTATTTATCTATCTGTCTGTCTGTCTGTCTATCTAAACACATACGTTTTGTGCAAGAGAGAGAGAGAGAGAGAGAGAGAGATAACGTTTATTGCACCCGTCTAGAGCGACAGGGGAGGAGGCTTCGGCCTCTGCCCCCAATCATCCCCCTTTCCATCAGCTGGAATCCTTTGGGACTCAGCGGCGGTCCGGGCGAGACTGATGACTTGACGGTGTTCTTCGGCCTCACGGCTGTGTAATAAGGCCTCCCAGGATTCTACGTTTCTACTTGGATCATTGTAAGATTTGCAGATCCATACCTTGTGCAATAAACCCGCAGTGCTGTTGCAGTGCGCACATGTGGAGTTGAACACTTCCGGGTGCCATTTACTTAACAGGTGAGGGTTTCAAAACACCCTGCTTTGCAATTTTCGACTCATAATTTCCTCCTTCTTGCTCAGCTGTTTAGCTGCCTCTGGATAAATCTTATGATGGAGTTTATAGTGTGCGGTGATTTCATAAAACATTCATAGTTCGTCTCTCGTGGAGAGGGGCTGCTCGCGCGAAGGCGGCGGGTCAGCGTCGATCGACCCGAAAGTGAGCCCTCGGGCTATCGCGTGTGCCTTCTCATTCCCCTTCAGACCTTGATGGGCCGGGGACCGTACTAGTGAGATTAGCTCTGTGGGTACTGGTCCTTGTCTTAGAATTTTGGCGGATGTAGCAGAGATCCTGCCCATATCGTAGTTTTTGATGGCTCACTTAGAGTCACTAACAATCACTCGTGTGCCTTTTTGAGCTATTGCCAAATCAATCGCAAGCTTATCTGCCTCTGTGGTAGTTGTGTTCTTAGAAGTGCAGCACGAGACCAGGTCCCCGCTCTCGCGAACCAATACCGCTGTGTGTGCTCTCTTTATTTCGTATTCTGCAGCGTCCGTGCAAAGCACGCCAGATCAACCTTCAAGTTTTGCCTGCAGGGCTACAGCTCTAGCTTTGCGTCTGCCTTCATGAAACACCGGATGCATGTTTTTCGGCAGCGGTATAATTTTCAGTCTTGCCCTAGTTTATTTAGGTATGTTAGCGGTCTGCCTGAAACACTCCGTGGGCTCGAACCCCAAGCGCTACATGATTTTCCTCCCGGTTCTACTTCTCAGAAGTCTTTGGTGCTTCTATTAGTTCATCTAAAGTGTTGGAGACCCCCAGCCCAAGAAGTTTAACCGTAGATGTGTTCAGGGGAGCCCTAGCGCAGTCTTGATGGCTTTCCTTATAATGGCTTCAATTTTATTTTTTTCTGCTCTACTTAATTAAAGATAAAGAGCAACGTATAGTACAGGGCTGATCACGAAAGCTTGAACTAATTCTAAAAGATTGGCTTCCTTCATCCTCGCATTCTTGTTAGAAATGCGCTTAAGCAGGCGGCACGTCTGGTTCGCACCAGCTTCGTGTCTCCGGATAGTTTCAGTGTTTTTTCCATTTGCTTGTATGCGCATCCCTAGAATTCTAATACTGTCAACGGTTGAAACAGCATTACCATTCACTCGCAAAGCGATGTCACAACCCCTTCCGAAGGCATTGTTTGTTTTCATTTTTTGCGATGGTAGAAAAAGAGCCTCTGATTTTTCTGCCGATCATTTTAACCCTAGTGGTTCGAGATATTGTTCGATGGTATCTATAGCCGCCTGAAGTGCGCTTTCAATATGTCCGTCACTACCTCTGTTTATCCACAGCGTCACATCGTCTGCGTATATTGTGTGATGCAGATTTTCGATTCCTTCTAACTTCTCAGGAAGTACAATCATCGCTATATTAGAGAGAGTCGGAGAGAGTACAGACCCTTGTGGCGTCCCTTTATTCCCCAATTTAATGTTTTTGAGCGACTGCCCTCCCACGCTGAGAGTGGCTGTACGATTTGATAGAAAAAAAGCCCCTGAAGTAGTTGTATGTCTTGACGCCTACGTTTAGCGCACTAAGGTTCTTAAGTAAGGCTTCATGTTTGACATTGTCAAACGCCTTGGAGACGTCCAGACCCACAATTACTTTGGTGTCAACAGTCTTTTTGTCTATTATATCCTCCTTTAGCTGTAGCATAATATCGCAGGTCGATAGGTGGGATCTGAAGCCTATAATAGGATCAGGGTACAGGTTTTCATCTTCCATGAACCTAGTCAGTCTTGTTTGGATGACGTGCTTCATCAATTTTCCTACGCAAGATGTGATGGAAAAGGGTCTGAGATGATCAAGACTGAGCTTTTTTCCTGGCTCAGGAATGAAGACTACATTGGCCGTTTTCCAAGCTTGCGGTATTACTCCCTTGTCCCAGCATTCTTGCATATAAGCTGCAAGTTGACGAATAGAGCGATCGTCAAGATTCCTGAGCATTCTGTTGTTGATTTTGTCCGGACCGGCAGCCGTTTTTGTTTTAAGTCGGTTAATTTCAGCCCTGACTTTTCCAACTGTGATGGGGCTGTCTAGGTCCGGCTTTTCTGAACCAGCTTAGTCAGGGAGCTTTTGAGATTCTGCGCAGCAGAGGTATCGATTCCTACCCTCCGTTAATAATTCCGTCGTCTGACCTTGATATTTTACACAGGATTTTGAAGTTGCTGTTGGGCCTCCGACTTGGTTTTTTCTGTGTCTAATAGATGCCGTAGTAGCTGCCATGTGTTAGCACTGCCAATATCTCTATCCATCTGATCACAGATACTAACCCCACTTTTGCTTGGTAAGTTCCCAATGCATACCTTCAGCTCTCTATTCAGTGCTGCAACTTCCTTTCGGAGATTCCTGTCTCCTCTTTTCTGACTGATTTTTTGCTCTAGATTTTTCTTTTTCTTCCACATGCTTACAAGATGTCTATCAACAAGTTTCTCATCGCCTGCGTCAATCTCTTCGGTAGCGTGCTGAACCGACTGGATCCCCCTCCCCCCTTTGCTCCAATCGTTATTATCATTTATGGGGTCTTGTTCCCACCTGATATTTCTAAGTGTCACCCAATCTGTTGTTTTAATTTTTCTCTTATTGATCACCAGTGGGCCAATGGCAACGATAATCTCTAAAATTCTATGATCACTACCTAGGTCTTCACCGGTATTGCACCACGTGGCGGCGGTGGCACTGCTGACAAGGGTAAGATCTGGCGTCGTGTCTTGACATACGCTATTTCCTTTCCTCGTTGGCTGCATTGGGTCTGTTATAAGTATGAGCTCATGTTGTTGAATTTCATTCCACAAATTTCTGCCTTTAACCTGGGTGAATTTATAACCCCACGCCGTATGATGCGCATTAGAGTCGCCCAAAATTAATAGCAGACCGTTTGCTGAAATAACCTTTGTTTTTGTGAAAAGATCACCAAAGTTGATTTAGCGCTGCCGGGGGAACTATACACATTCAGGATAAAAAGACTCTTGTCTTTGCGCTTGCAAGGCACGAGTTCGACTAAAAGATGATCGATCTGCGAGTTCCCCGTCTCGTGCTGCAATGTCGTAATGTTTCTCTTTACGAAGGTCGTAACTTGGGTATCATTACGCGACCCGGCAAAAGATTTGTAACCTGCTAATTTTGCATTTTTCCCACACTCCTGGATCGCAATAACCTCTGGTCGATCGGCGTTGGTAAGAAAAGATTGTAAAAACGCACGTTTGCGCGAGAAACCCCTACAGTTCCACTGCCAAATCGTATTACTGTAAGAGTGCAGAGCCATCATGGTTTAGCTTGAGTGCTTGGCATAGCCATTCTATCTGCCGGTCCCTACTAGAAAATTGGGCCTTAATTTGCTCAATAGCGTTGCCTACTTGTTTCATCTGTTCTAGTACAGCTTAGAGCATACCTTGAAATGACTTTGTTTCCACGTCAAGCGCTTCAATTCTCGCTCCGTGGTTTCCTTCAATTTCGGTTTCTTTAGCTCTCTTCTTTAAAGGTGGTTGGTTTGCTACCTGGGGTGTTTCCAGCGCCTTCCCTGGTTTACTGGTTAGACGAGCCTTAATCTCATCAAGCTGTTCGCGTGATTCCACCTTTTGCTCCTGTAATATCCTGTTTTGCTTTTTAAGAGCATTAATCACCTCTGTATTAGCATCCTGGGAGACCTTAGTTACCCAACCCACTTGTGGTCCTGTGGATTTCGACTTCTCCTTGGCACAATCACCACCATCATGGGATGCTTTGTAAGAAACTCCTGGCTTCTCCAGCGGTGGCAATCGGGGGAAGGATTCTGAGCGCCCTCTCGATCTACTTCGATGCTTGGATTTGCACCTCAAACGATTTTGAACCCTGTGTGTCCTGCTGTGCCACTGCGTGCCCTCTTCGACCTTGCGTCGTTCTTCTTGCTACCACGCTTCTTCAAGCTTCATTTCCCACGGTCGCTTCTTCACTATATCATCATCATCATCATCATCATCATCATCAGTCTGACTACGTCCACTGCAGGACAAAGGCCTCTCCCATGTTCCGCCAGTTAACCCGGTCCTGTGCTTGCTCCTGCCACTTTATACCCGCAAACTTCTTAATCTATATAATCCTACTCTATAATCTTCTTCACTATATAAGGTGTCTTAAAAAGTTCTTTGCACCTTTTGTCTCCGGTCACGTGCTCCTTGCCACACAGACAGCACCTTGGCGTACATTCATGGTCTTTGGGTGGGGAGGCCACCCCACAACCTCTGCATTTTTCGTGCGGACTGTCACGTACGTCGGATCGATGTCGCAGCTCACTACACTTGTAACACACTTCATATCTATTCTTGTAGAGAAAGCATTTTATCGGCATCCCAAAGCAGATCATCCATCTCGGCACGTAGCCGGAGATGATTACCGAAGTGGAGTTGCCCATCCTTCGCACACCAAGAATAGGACGATTCTCTTCGTGTGAGAAAGCCAGTTCCAATTCTCTCTCAGGGAGTCTGATATCAAGTCCACGTACCACTCCTTTGCCACAGCTTTCAGGCGCAGCCATTTATGTCTTCTTCTCGTACTCCTTGCCGTCGAGCTTTATGACTTTCAGGTCCAACATTTTCTTGGCGTCATCCTCCCTGAGCGTGCTGTATATCAATGTTCCTTGCTTGTCGTTGACAACTATCCTGTCCTCTTGTCCCGCTGCGGTGGTCTAGTGGTTAAGGTACTCGGCTGCTGACCCCCAGGTCGCGGGTTCAAATCCCAGTTGCGGCGGCTGCATTTCCGATGGAGGCGGAAATGTTGTAGGCCCATGTGCTCAGATTTGGGTGCACGTTAAAGAACCCCAGGTGGTCGAAATTTCCGGAGCCCTCCACTACGGCGTCTCTCATAATGATATAGTGGTTTTGGGACGTTAAACCCCGCATATCAATCATCCTGTCCTCCTCCCGATCTTTCTGCCATGGAATGCCTGCTGCCATCCTTACTGCTCCATCAATCACAGGTGCCGAGCGTCTGGTGAGCGTCAGTTCTTCTTTTGGGCCTGATAATGTCCTTGTGATCCGCGTTCGGATCACGCGGTAGATGCCACGCTACTGACCGCTCCGCGAGCTTTTTTTTCCGCCGCTTTATATGAGGGTCTTCTGCTTACACCCTGCTTGTAGCCATTGAAGCCGGCTGGCATCGTCCTGCCTTCTTTTCCGCAGCCACTGCTGGTAAACGCCGCCCTGGTGGTGCCATCGCGTTCCCGTTGTTGACTCTCCTGGAGCTCCGCCACACGTTTCGACACTTTCGTCACCCAGTCCGAGCTTTCAAATTCTTCTTTATCGGCATCTCTACCATTAACAGTCACTTCCATCGTCATAGTGCCTCCGCAGGCGCTCTACGAGCCGACGCCTGGAGCTTCGAACGCCGATCCGACCACCTCGGCGCTAGGCCTAACGATGAAGTTGGCGAGACGCACAACGTAGCCGAACACCGAAGGCGCAATGAAATCCTTTAAAATCTACTTACAGTTTTCACAATGGTAGCCACAGGATCCTGAGCACGTCCGCGACCACACACAGCAATTTATCAGCTGGCTGTTGTCTTTTCCGCGTGAAAAAGTGGTCATTTTATGGAGCCGACACGGAGCTGTGTTTCACGCCATTGCGAGCCTCGCGCGTTGTGTTTTGTGCAACGTTCGTTGCCGCAGTATTCCCGAGACTGATCAACATTGTCCGCACTGAAAAAGTTTCCTGAAAAGATTCAACAGAATTGGTGCCACCCACCGGAAACACTTCGGGCAGGTATCTCAAACAAGTTGCAGCGTGGTCAGGACAGACCACCCCGGTGCAGCCGCCACCGCCCACTGGAGACATCGTTGGCAAGTCCTTACAAATTCTCACATGAAACAAACCGACCCCGGAAACAGAGCCAATTCCGGCCACCAGACAGTACAGAGGCAAATACTCAGGCAAGCTCGCAGCGTAACTGACTCCGGCCATAGCGATGCAGCGAGCATCGTCCACCAGAAACATTGTAAACTGCTACAGCTAGCCTCACACCCCCTCCCCCCGAACCTTGTAGTCTGGCCCATCGACAATGCTTGTGGTCATGGCCGAGTTTCACTGTAATGACGAGAAACACAGACGCAGCAACTGTTCCTGGGTTGCTCTGCTATCTTCTAGTTATTTTCCTCCGCTTCTGTCGCCTGGCATGCGCGTTTGTGCCAGGGCTCCAGTGTCAGTCTTCGACCCATATTAACAGTGGCGTTATTCGGCCCTCGAGCCAAAACATAAAGAGCTCTGACAAGAGGTGCAACGATGAGCCCGGCTTTCTTTGGCAGGTCTCTCTGTGCAGCTTAGTTTTTTTTAATAGCCCTTAAGAGCCCTTGCGTCAGCTAGTTGTTCGGAGCCTCCCATCAGGAGCCGCTGCTGGTCGCTGGCTGGAAATGGGAGCGTAGGTGAGGGGGCTTGGCACGCGTTACGTTAGGGTTTGCCGTCGGTTACGAGAGGCGCACCGCAAGAGATGCTGTGGATTGCATCAGACTTTTTTTATTGTAACTTTCACATCAACGTAACAAAAAGCTTCATAAACACTTGTTTGGTCCCGTAGCCCAACTGGCTAGTAGAGGGACCAATTATGTGACATACCTACATACTTGCGCAAGCGGTTACACAGCGACAAAGGACATCAAACGGGACACATTGTTTAAAATAAAAAAAACATGATTGAATTATACAAAGAAACATAGCGCGGAACATAGCTACTTATAGTACAGGATAACAATAGCACTAGAATAATACTAATCATAACAATATTAATAATACTAAATGACTATACAGTCGTATCACTTAGAAAGTTCGCACGAAGTGCATGCTTCATGGCCAATGAAAAATTTCTAGCCTCTTTCACATCAGTCGGTATCGCGTTTCATGTGAGAGCGCCGTGAAAGTTTATAAGCCTTCGACCGTAGGCATTTCTGGCTACCGCTAAATTAAAACATTGATTCGCTGCAGCTCTTGTACAGAGCGCGGGTAACGTAAAGGTGTTTAATGGGAATGGGTCATGACGTTGTATTATTCCATGCCCTATATCAGCAACACTAGACACGTGAACAGAGTCCAGTGGAAGTAAACGCATCATTTGAAACAGTTGTTTTGCAGTATCCGTCCTGTTTGAGTATGTGATAATCTGGACTGCCCTCTTTTGCAGGCGCCTAATACATTTCAAATGAGTTTTATATGTACTGCCCCACGATGCTATACAATAGCTCGAGTGACTGTGCGCGAATGCAAAATATAGGATGCGTAAAATCGATGCGCCAAAGCATTCACGAGCTTTTAGTAGCGTGTGACATCCATATGCTAGCTTGGAGCATGTCTTTTCTATATGCAATTGCCCGTTCATGTCCGAGTCAAACATGACCCGTAAGTACTTAAACGAGGCTACAGGCTGTAGCAGTGCCGCATCTAAAACCAAGTAGAAACCTGCAAAGTCGAGTTCTTTTTTCCTAGGGTGAAAGACCATGTATTTAGTTTTCTGTGTGTTGATATTTAGGTGGTTTCGTTTAAATCATACTTGTACTCTCTGTAACTCTTCGTTGATTTTACCTTCGATGTATCTTAAGCTGTCATCAACAACGATTAGTGCCGTATCGTCTGCGTAAATTAAATCTTCTGAATATAGTAGGATGGAGAGAAAATCGTTACCGTTCAGGGACAAAAGAGTGGGTCCAATAACTGAGCCTTGTGGTATTCCAGAGACTATTGATTAAGTAGAGGACTCGACACCATTCATGACTACTCGTTGCTGGCGGTCGGATAGGTATGATTTAAAAAGCTGGTGAATTTGGCCTTGAAAACCGTATTCATGAAGCTTACTTAACGTGATGTTGTGGTTGACGGAATCGAAAGCTTTTCTTATGTCTAAGAAAACTACGACGGCCATCATATTGTTGTTCAAGGCTGTGTTAACTTGTTGGATTAATACCAAAACTGCAGTAGATGTAGATCTGTGTGCTCGAAAACCACGCTAATTTAAGAAAATTGTATTATATTTGGATGCAAATGAAGTTATCTGCACTGATAGGATTTTTTCAAACATTGTTTTTATTACACTTAACACAGATATTGGTCTGTAATTTGAAGCACTTGATCGGTCTCCATCTTTGTATACAGGGACGACTTTGCCCAACTTAAGCTCATTTGGGTATATACCACAGTCCTTCCAGTGTTGAAACTTGTGCAGCAAATGATCTGCCAGAATGTCTATATTATTTTTTATTATTTTAACTGTTATAGAATCGAGCCCAGCCGCTTTTTTGGCGTCAATGTTTTACTATTGACATGATATGAGACATTTTTATCTCAAATATGGCAAAACTATCGGAAAATGGTCTAATGGGACGCATGTGATCTGTAATGTCAAGAAACTAAGCAGCCAAAGCACGCCCGACGTCTGCAAAATACTTGTTAAAGCGATCCACCGTGTCTTGAGTTATATCGCCAGGCAGTACACTTTTATTTGAGTCAAGGCCAACAGCGAATTTTGCCATTTCCCAAATTCGCTTGGTGTTGCCTCCAGCCTCTTCGGTAAGCTTAGCACAGTATTCTTTTTTTCGTTTATGCTGCTGCCTTGGTTACTTTCCCGTTGCATCAGACAGCTTGCTGGTTGCATCATCCAGTCTATCGACGCTGCGCTATTGCATCAGACGATATCAACTTGAATAGTTCGCCGAAGCAATCCAGTTTGGGTTGCACTCTTAGGCGAAACAATGCTAAGTGTCAATCACCTGTGACAAATACCCGTGTGCCAGTGTCACATACTAGTATGGGAGAGGCTCATACCCACCGACGGGTATGTGTCACTGTTTGGCGGGACATGCCTCACGACGTACACATTGGTATTGTAATACTACTCATGTTTTTACCAGCGCGTCTCTCTTACCGTCTTACTATCTTACTTATACCATCTTACCCTCTTATACTAATTTTGTTCCACGCCAAGTTAAGGGGGTGAGCCCGAAAGCACCCAAACATAAGTGGTTAGATGTAGATAGATAGATAGATAGATAGATAGATAGATAGATAGATAGATAGATAGATAGATAGATAGATAGATAGATAGATAGATAGATAGATAGATAGATAGATAGGTAGATACGCTCAAAGTCACCGAAGTGCGCTAAGAAATTCTTCGCAATTATTTTTGTTACGTTTCTGACAACAAACTAGCTCCAATAAGCTCGTTGAGTAGACTAGCCAAGCAGCAGCTCAAGTAGATCTTCTTTGTCTTCTTCCACTGCAGTGTTGATTGTTGGGGCAAGCGTACTTTGAGGTGACACAGCGTGCAAGGTGGTATACGAAAACTTGCACTGTGCACAATCACTGTGCCAGCTTTATTACCCATCTCATCTTAGAGAAGAGCATTTTAAAATATGCATCGGGGTCACCAATAGCGTTTGAAGCACAAAGAAAGTGAATATTCGGGAAACTCTTCTCTCGGTGGTAGGGGCGCCACTAAAGGGAAAAAAATAGGCTAGCGGTGCCTTAGCTCGGCTAAACCAGAATATACGTTGCGTAAGTTTTGGGTGGACAGACAGACATACAGACGCACGCACGCACGCACGCACGCATGGACTAGCGAGCAAGCTCACACGAGTCAAGCGCGGGCTCGCTAGTGACACGTGACCCCAGGAGCTTCCAGGCCCCCACGTGCCCGCTGAGCACTGTGTGAAGCAACTGCTCCTCGGGCATGCGCAGCACGGCTATCGATAAGCCACGCGGTACTGCTCAGCACTGCAATAATCACAAGGTGTAAGGGGGGACATGCTGCCAACGTAGTTCTGCACAACACATACTAACAGCATAGAACCACGGTTGCGTGAACTATAGAGCCACGCTTACTGCAGAGTGACACATTTTATTTATGCTAATATCCAGCCAAGCGATTTCCAAAAATACTGCTCTATTGTTAAATTCAAGGCTCTGACCTACTAATTTTACCATAAAGTTTAAGTAACAGCGCATAAACGAAAATGTGCTCTGGCAATATTGCACGAAGGCACTTCTAGCAGAGAATTTATGCATTATAATCGTGTAAAACTGAAAATTGACAATAAGTGAAAGCTATTAGAGGCCATAGCAACACCTCTGTTGCTGAATTCACTCGCTATCAAAAAATATTTCGGAACATGCTTGGTTGTAGCCAACGCAGCACACACTACGTGTACTTGACAAATAGATTGAAAAACTTCTCCTCAATGCCCACATTGTCATGAATTACGCAGAGCAGAACTTCACCCCATCATTTATACTTCCCCAACTTTCTTACTAGGAAGAACGCCCATTTAATACCTGCCACATGACGTCATGAGCAGCTGGGGCATTAACGGCGCCTTTATTTTACTCCAAATCACACCTGTAGCACGGGAGCGTCAAAGAACACGCGGTCGTAGTCACGCAATCTTCTCTTTCTCTCCTTCTGTACGTTTCATGTGAGTCCTTCTTTTTTACAAGTAACGCCCTCTAGTGTCGTACCATTTGCAATGTTCAGCGTATAGTACAAGTACCGCCCTTCATGGCCGCTTCAAAAATTAACAAGGGGTGATTACCCACAACAGGGACACACAAGCCACGCCATAAGGAGCTTTGCGCCTAGAAAAAAGAGACAAGAAAAATGGAGGAAGCGGTTGAACGAGTCCGAGGAGGGGCATCACTCGAAAACAGCTACACAGCGTCAGGAGATGGCGGACGGCAGGCCATTCAACAAGAGTTAAGCTGGCGTCTGAGGTCGCGGGTGACAAAACTGTTCATCATGGAATCGAACAATCGAGTCTAGTGTCAGAAACCTGCGGTGGCAGTATTATCCAGCCCTCTGGACGATAGAAGAACACCACCTTCTCCTCCCCGTGTCACTCTTTACTAAAAGGCGGACGTGGCAGTATTGACCTGAAATGAAACGCTCCTTCTTTTTTATGTTGGTATAATGCCCTATATTTTTGACGTGCTTGCCAAAACTAGACATGACTTCTTTTTCAATTTTTTACCGTAGTGGTAACTCTAATTGGGCGTATCTTTTTTTGTCGACTTCCTACCCTCCACAACTGGTCAAGCGGCCCATGTCATGCCGCTTTCATGCAAATTAGACCTCCCCCAAAAAGATGCCGACCCGTGCGCTAGGCTTTAGCGTACGGCAAAGCAAGTGCGCGAGCAAAACACTTTTAGTTCGCTGTTCCGACTCATCGAATGACGCTATTTCAACGTGTTTCAAGCTGAAAGTCCTAGATTACTAATCAAGCATGAAGTTTAAATTCAGTAAGCGCTGATGGTGCAAGCATCGGTGATTCAAAAAAGTCATAATAGCGTGACCAATCTCTCCATAGGACATCCCTGCCGAGTCTCAGATAGCAATATTTATGGCTTAATATGACGCCATCACGATATCACTACTACGTCACACAATGTGATGCCACGCGATGAAATTATCACATGGTACCACTCCATGCATGAATGGATTAGCGCAAAACCAGGCGAAGTGCAGAAAAATTGAATAGGTTAGAATCGTGAAGGTAGTGAACTACTATACTAGGCACAACAAGCTGTCAGAGGAGTAGAGGAAAAAAGCGGGTGGACTAGTATATCGACTCCAAAAAAATGACGAAGGTGATTTCAGCCTTTTGAGCCATCTTAGATTGAATGAACACATCAGTCACCCTGCAAGTTTCTTCTGTGCCATTTTGAGTGACAATTGAAATACATTGAAGAATCTTCCTAAATTCTGCCTTTATTTAAACAAACCAACCGAAAAGTCAGAAATGTGGCACCACAATCATCTCACTTGGAATACAGGTCATGTAACTTGCTCTTGTTTTTCTTTTTACTGTGAGCTATGTGTTAATGTATCATCGCCTCTTGTCTGAATCGACATGAGCTCAGATTGGCAAGCTCAGCTGTCCAGTCAATGCAAACAAGATTGTAAGTAAAACGCATAGATCTTCCACGCCATTTGAGCATCAACATTGAAAACATCACCGAGTTCTCAACCGTAGTTTCTTGTCAAAGAAACATGCTCAGTGCCACCCGACACTATAGTGCGAACATTTTCTGCTGATAAGCGAAGTGTGCAACACGGTAAGAAAAGTGAAAAATGCGTGGCCATCGTGACATCCGTTGGAGGAGTAATGTACGATGTATGAACGTCTCCTTTATACCTACGCAAGGACCTGCTTTGAGGAGGGTTGAAGACAACTTTATTTATTGCGAAGCATTTCTTTGCGTACTGTAAGTACTTTTGGCGTCGATCTGCGTGTCTATATATCTATCAATCAAGCCGCTCACGCCTGGGTGGTCTCATCTCCCCCCCCCCCTTAGCTTCGCGTGAACCGACATTAGTGTGTGACAATAAGATAATTTCCTGACATATATATAGTAACACTGATATAAATAACGCCACAGTCTCGTCCCGTACGGCATCAAACACTTTGAGAGCAGATAGTGGTACACCCACCATTGGTATGTGCCATTGATATAAGGGCATGTGCCACAGGGGATTGAAACTGCCGATCCAGGAACCACGAGAACACACAATGGCAATTTTAACGCGTGACCATTAGGAAAAAACCTGACATCAGCAGTGTTGACCCAATGAACGCAAAGAAATAATGTCAGAATTCCAGCTGGAATCAAACCCCAGCATTCTGCGTAGCAAGTATTCTACCACAGAACCAAACCAGAATTGGAGAGATTTTGCAAATGAACCCAATGTTCATGAAATAGCAGTTGTAGTTGCAGCACCAGCTATTTGGTTTTATGCACCTTCATATGTACTCTTTTAATACAGCCGTCTTGTCAATTACCGTCGATTGTAGTTGGACGCCAAGTGCTGAAGTTGCTTTAAGTTGCCGTATCTGGGGCTACAATCCTCGCGAGCACTAGCGCTTTACATCATCTTATTGCTCCTGGTGTCCTATGCTCCGGTATCCTTGTAAAATGTATGGCGTATACGGAAGGCTTTATATGGAGTATACAGAAAGATAAGGAAAATGTATGGCATATATGGAATGCTTTTTATGGAGTATATGGAAGGATAAGGAAATTGTATGGCGTATACGGAAGGCTTTATATGGAGTATACAGAAAGATAAGGAAAATGTATGGCATATATGGAATGCTTTTTATGGAGTATATGGAAGGATAAGGAAATTGTATGGCGTATACGGAAGGCTTTATATGGAGTATACAGAAAGATAAGGAAAATGTATGGCATATATGGAATGCTTTTTATGGAGTATATGGAAGGATAAGGAAATTGTATGGCGTATACGGAAGGCTTTATATGGAGTATACAGAAAGATAAGGAAAATGTATGGCATATATGGAATGCTTTTTATGGAGTATATGGAAGGATAAGGAAATTGTATGGCGTATACGGAAGGCTTTATATGGAGTATACAGAAAGATAAGGAAAATGTATGGCATATATGGAATGCTTTTTATGGAGTATATGGAAGGATAAGGAAATTGTATGGCGTATACGGAAGGCTTTATATGGAGTATACAGAAAGATAAGGAAAATGTATGGCATATATGGAATGCTTTTTATGGAGTATATGGAAGGATAAGGAAATTGTATGGCGTATACGGAAGGCTTTATATGGAGTATACAGAAAGATAAGGAAAATGTATGGCATATATGGAATGCTTTTTATGGAGTATATGGAAGGATAAGGAAATTGTATGGCGTATACGGAAGGCTTTATATGGAGTATACAGAAAGATAAGGAAAATGTATGGCATATATGGAATGCTTTTTATGGAGTATATGGAAGGATAAGGAAATTGTATGGCGTATACGGAAGGCTTTATATGGAGTATACAGAAAGATAAGGAAAATGTATGGCATATATGGAATGCTTTTTATGGAGTATATGGAAGGATAAGGAAATTGTATGGCGTATACGGAAGGCTTTATATGGAGTATACAGAAAGATAAGGAAAATGTATGGCATATATGGAATGCTTTTTATGGAGTATATGGAAGGATAAGGAAATTGTATGGCGTATACGGAAGGCTTTATATGGAGTATACAGAAAGATAAGGAAAATGTATGGCATATATGGAATGCTTTTTATGGAGTATATGGAAGGATAAGGAAATTGTATGGCGTATACGGAAGGCTTTATATGGAGTATACAGAAAGATAAGGAAAATGTATGGCATATATGGAATGCTTTTTATGGAGTATATGGAAGGATAAGGAAATTGTATGGCGTATACGGAAGGCTTTATATGGAGTATACAGAAAGATAAGGAAAATGTATGGCATATATGGAATGCTTTTTATGGAGTATATGGAAGGATAAGGAAGTTTTATGGCGTGGATGGAGTGAGTTTCATGGAAAATATGGAAAGATAAGGAAACTTATGGAGCATACAGAGAGTTCATTATGGAAGATATGGGAGGATAAGGAAAGTGTATGAAGCGTACATAAGCTTTCATAAGGAAAATACAGAATGTAAGGTCTTACAGAAATCTACTGATTTTGTAAGGTGCTTACGAAAATGTGCAATAGTGTATGAAAGGAATGTGGATTGTTGCAAAAATGTGGAAACTCTACAGTTGTTGTCACATTTTCAGCAGGAAATCCGAGCTCTATAAAGTTATAAATGAATGCACAGTGACATATATAGTACAAAAGAATAACGCAGGCTAGTCTGTGTTGTCAGTCACCACTGTTCGCCCTTTTCCAGAATGAATACAACTTCTGCAGATGACCAGGTGCTAAAGTCTGTCACACAGAAAATGTGTCATTCACAAGGAATGACAATAACTGTCATTTTACTTGCATGCTGTCACGCGAAAACAAATCAAGCAAGAAAAGCATAACATCAAGGGCTCGTTTTTTGGTAGAAAAAATAATAATGAGAACTAAATTCAATGTGAATGAACTTGTCAATATTAATGAAACTGTTCTCATTAACATTGGCAAAGAGAAATGTCGTTTTAAAATATCGACCATGAGCTTAGCTCTCCTGAGCACCGACAAAAGAAATGAAAATCTATGAAAATTATTTGCATGTAGCCTAAAAATAATTTTTATTGTTAGTATATGTGCTCTTACAATATAAATACAGCTATACACAACTTGCCACAGCTTCACGACAGAAACGAGGTAGGGGCAGAGGGAGTGGTCAGAAAAATTAGGTATGAGAGCACAACTGATATGTACGGACACATAAATGTGCTTATCATTGATGCACGGATGGTCGTGTATAGAGCTGGGTTGTTTTGAGATCTTCAAAAGCATTGTTTCAGACCACCATGCAGATTACGCTTCAATTGTAGTGCTACATAAGACACAACTTATGGGTTAGCTTTAATGAATAAGAAGATTATAGGTTAAACAAATGCTTTAAAATATATGATATCATGGCTGCATGGACGCATACAAGCTATGTAAAGTGCAATAAAGTGAGGACGCATGAGCTTCTCTTGATGCTTCAGTTCTAGATAGATGCTTCAACTGTGCTGCAAAGAAATTTAACCAATGTCTGTGTGTGCAACATTGTCCATTTTAAACTATCTATATGTATATATAAAATTCCTACTGCGGGTTAAGCTACGTAGCACTCCATAACTCTTCCTTTTATTAGGGCAATTTTTCAAACAATCAACATTATTCAATTTCTGTCTCATGACTTCGTGCCCGCAATTCTTGGTTTGGCTCTATCACAATTGTGCAGCCCTTATTTTGGAGGAATCAAAAAACATCAACCAAAATATATTTTGGAACTGCTTCTCGGTGATATTGCCTTCCCTCAACTGCCACAGCTTGAGATGAGTCATATAGCAAGTCTCGCGCATACCTAGGGCCTACCCTTGAAGAAACTGGTCCGGCTGTGAAATGCTCAGTTTTTTCTCAAATAAACTTTTTGGTTTGAGTTTTCTCAGTTCTCGAGTTCCTTCACAATCAAGCAGACCCAATGTTCCCCTTAGTCCTTAATTTTGTTATATTATGAAATAAATAAAAAAATAATAATGAAAATAAAAATACTAATAACTGTTGTGCAAAAAACAGTCTCACATACGTACTTGAGCGCAATATTGCTTTTATTTTGTTTTATAACCTAAGGCATTAGAAAAGATAGCAGTACAATAAAAACGTTGAAAAAAAACAAAAAGAAAAACTTAGATTTGGCGGGACTCGAACCTGCACCACTCAGCTGTGCTCGCGCACGTGAACTGCGTGCACAAACGTGCTAAGTCATACGCGCTGACAGTACTTCTGAGTTTAAGTTATGTATATAAATTTGCTTTTCACACTTTATGTGTTGGCATATTTATGTACGATATGCGACCGTATCTATTGTTGTGTGCATATGTTTTGTGATTGTATATACGTCACACGCTTTTCGCATGTCTTTCAACTATAGATTGCTGCCCCGCCGCGGATGAAAACAAGTATTTTTACACCCACACACAAGCTTGAGCAGTTGAAGGTTGTTTCCCGGGGCTCTCTTGCGATTGAGTCGGCCACCACAGGGAATTAGAGTGATACGCCATTAATCCCTGCATCTCGCTGTATTCCACTAGTAGCTCTATCGCTTGATGACAAATCGAGCGTGGGGCGCGACGTTATTGCGCACGACCATGCCTCGCGTAGTGGCGACATCAGCTGATTGCGCCGGCCGGCTTGCTTCGATATGCTTCAGAGCAAAGAAATGTCATACCTTGAAAGATTGCGTACTCCACTATGTCAAAATGTTACTGCTTTGTAGCCATCCTATGATTCAGTGAGAATTGATAACTGTGATGTCACTACTGTAGAGCTTTGCGTCGGGGACACCCACCGAACGTGAAACCGCGCTACGTCTGTCGTAGAAGCAGTAGGAGGCTGTTGTCTGCTAGAACAAAAACAAAACAAAAACCTGCGAAAATATTCATAAGTTGTAACTTGTTTTTTGAATAACCGTTTATCACTTTTAAAGTTATTTTGCCATATAACATACATTTTTTTCAGTTTATAGCAGCGGCCGATGTTTTTTTTATTTTCCTCACACAGATATCCAAGCCAAATCCATCCACAGCTAAAGCCACATGTTGTTTGTCTTTGTCGCCGTGGGCATGCTCTCTCATGTGTTCGCGCTGCTACACACGAGAGCACGAAATGTTAAATTTACGCAAGGAAGCGCCGTTCCTCATTCGTGTGATGTGCTAAGATTGCGCCCTATTCCCGCGGTTGTTCGAGTGCGGATCAAGTGCGAGTCGTCCAAGGAATAGGCGGGTTGGGCGGGCGCTCGAAGGACTCCGAGGTTACGGTTGACGCCTGTGGTTGCTTCCCTCTGGACAGTGTGAAAGAAACTAAAGGTAAGGGGGACACTTTTTTATGTAGACCAAGTATGCCACTCAGTGCAAGTGTGTGTTGCTGCACTCGAACGAGGCGTTGTGAAACGGCAACCTTACGCGCCTTTGCGAGTGCGGTTGCCGATTCGCTTTGACAACGCTAACGCCAGCAGAGCCATGGCGCATCGGCGCGGCCTTACTGGAGCTAATTCGAGACAACTGCGGCAACATGCATGTGTATGGTGATCGATTTTTCATATGTGTAATGTAGTGAGGAAGACGCATACGGCGCTTGCTACGTTGTTGACTAAACGAAGCCTGCAGTGCCATTTGATGGAAAGCAGCATTTTGTTTACGTTCGCGGGCGATACAATTTGTAACTTGGCTCGATTCACCTAGCCAACTGCCTAAGTGGGCTGATTAGCATACGTTCACGGTAGAGCGTTATTATGCCCCTAAAGAGTGGCGTGTGCTTGTTAAAAGATATACTGTGTGTACCTAGTGTAGAGGGAGAGGTGTTCGTGCAATCTGCATATGTACCTGCAAGACGCTTTTGCTTGTAACTAATAATGTACCGGCCAGCACCTACATTGTACGCCTGACTTTGAAGAAAACTTGCATGCACAATGTGAGATTTTGTAATCTGCCAAAGTTGCTTTTTATAAAATAATACACTGCCAGCATGTTCAAAATATGTTTCGCTGCTGTGTGGCAGGGGTGTGGTTATCACGCTGTTGTGTAGTTGCTGATGCAAGCACTTATAGTTTTGATGCGTTAATATTTCTCATCTAACTCATCAGGTGTTTGGCTGTTTCAGCACAAACAAGGCAAAGAGAGAAGGAAGACGGGTAATGACAGGACCAGTGCCGACTTTTGTTTGCAGGAGAATACCCATGTTGGTGTATTTATTGTGACAGCCTTTCTGTGTTGCTTTTTTACCCAATTTATGCAACAACACAGTTGTCAGCAATATGAAAGAGAACACTGAAATTAGCTTTTAAAGACCATGGTGACTAAATGCCTAGTAATTCACAGCACAAAGTAACAACAAACGACATCAGTATGATCAATGTGGACGAGTACAGTCTTGCATCTAAAAAATATATTGTGCAAAATGTTGCCTAAGTAAGAAACCTCTCTATGTTTGCAAATAGTGTGACGTCACTTCGAGTTCCGTGCCAGCCATTCCCTCCCTCTGTGCAAGGGCTGGTTGGCAAGGAAGTTGTTTGTGACGTTCCTGATAGACCACTGAGATGCATGCGATTCTAAACCTGTAGCCTAATACATACATAATCTTTTGCGCAGTTACATCGCTGCATCTGACGCCTACAACTTATTTGCAAATTTACACTGCTCCCTTAGGACCTAACACACAAACTTGTTGTTTGCATTGTCACTTCATGAATATCGAGCGGTAAAGGTACTGAGTATATGTGAAACAAGAATCTCTGCTTATTACATGAAAACATATGAGGCCTTCGATAAAACGCGTTATACCTTTATTGGGCTTGCGTACTCGTCGGGGCGATTCATACATGCAGCTTCAGCAAATGGTATCTTCCAGCCCGGTGACCATGCAATTTTTTTCTGCACACAGCGCAAACACCGAGATGTACCCACTCGCAGATGGTCGCGTCAAGTGCATATTTACCTTGACTGAAATGTCGAATCAAGTTTTTTCATCGACCGGTCCCTGCCATGAGTTCTAATGTCTTCGCAAACAAGACACATTGTTATTGACACTGCACACACCACACACAATATTCTCAGTTGAACCAATATTCTCAATACCTTTCAATGCACACTACATGCCGCAATCAACACTGCACATTTTTGAAGACTATGCCACTGTTCCTCGCACAGGCCACCACGTGTGTTCACTTCTTCAAGATAAACAGACAGCGTGGCAAATATTTTACCACACAGCTAGATGTTTGCTGACACATACTACAGCTAATGTCGACATTGTAACGTGAAGTGTAAGCTTTGAAAAATTAAAACTTGCCCCAAACACCGCATGACTGTACCGGGCTGAGCCACCAGCGGGAGTGTTTTTCCAGCCACACCTTTTACATGTGCCAGTGACATCATGCTGTGACGTACCTTGGTAGGGGCCTATCGCTGCATACTTTATGTGAATGAGGGTCCTGTTAGTGAAAGCAGGCATTGTTGATTTCGTAACTTGTTCATTTGTACCTGGACCTTCATTTGCACGAGTTGTCTGACTGATATTCAGGCGAACTTTTGTGCAATAAATTATACAGTTGGCAGTCTGTGCTTGCTCCATACTGTTGTTACTGGTGTTTTTTGTTGTTACTTTGCACTGCTCATTACTGCTCAACTACAGAAACTAGCCTATCTTGCTGCTGTTTTAGACAAGATGCAGCCGGCAAGTGCGATAGTGTTCATAACTCTAAATTCTCAAGCAAAAATTATCGTTTCATATTCAGTTAGTTGCATTCATATCAGTACATTATATGAAATCATTGATTAAACATTAATCCGTGTTCCTTCATATAATGCTCACAACTTTTATATCAAATTGAATGGTGTTTATAAAAAACATGGGTTTTAGCTAAACTTCATGCTCCTTTCTTGAACAGCTGAAAAAACGCTATTGAATGCTTACTTGCCATGAATTGGACTGTGTTTGATATACATTGCAATTCTTCACCGGACTGCCAGTACACTTCACATTGGGGGAACACTTATTAACCATGGATTGGTTAATTAAGAACGGAAAGAAAGAAGCGGCAGGCCGGGATACTTGATATTGGCATTCGTTTTGCTACCCAGCGCATTATCTTGCAAACTTCCTATAGAGTGGTTATGCGTCTTGCATGTGTGTCTGTAAACCAAGAACTTTGGGTAGAACTATATTTATCTTACAAATGGTTGCAGGACTGTGGAGGCTATAGGGCTGCTTAGGAATGGTGGAATCCCTGGACATGTGTTCAACCTTGCTGCATCAGCTCCTTGGTGTTTTCACGGCATCTTTACAGATGTGTTGGGTGAGTAAAACAAGCAGGTTTCAACACAAGGAAAAGTATAATATGGCAGCACCTCTTGTGCGTGCCTTACATCCCAAGTATATCAAATATTTATCTTGCACCTTGTGGCCTGTAATTTTTAAAGAGACACTTCGTTTTCCTTTATATTTGAGTATTGATGCTTCGACAGCAATGTATTTGTGTTTGACAGCAAGTGTTCTTGAACAAATAACTGATCTCAATAATGACAAAACACCCTTCATACTTGGTCCTTAGCATAAGCTAGCACATACCTGTAGCAGATTCAATTATTCATTTTTTGCTGGGATGATAATGGGCAAGTAGCAAAGGCAAGTTCAGATTGGAGTGGTCGGTGACGTCTGTTTAGGCTCTGCCATATTGCTTTGCAACCAGAGTTAGTTGTAGCCACATATACAATGAAGCCACATGACGTGCATTCTAAATGAGATTACCATATCACATTTTGCTGCATCTCAATGTGTGCCAAACAAATGCAGATATCATTAGCTTGCCACTATAAAGGGATACTAAACCAACACAAGGTTGAAATTTAGTCGTGGTGTTGCAGCTGTGTATGACTCTACAATGAATGCATAGCCGTGATAATTTGTCTATATGTTGTCGCAATAGTAATGTTACACACATTGTACGATACTAAAGAGGTCCTCGCTTATTTCGCTTTTTTTCGCAATGCTTCTTTCTTGTCTCTTCTTGCCATGTGATCCTCCTCACTGTACAAGGAGCAAGAGTAGTGGGCACACAAACACGTATTTAAAAAAATGTTGTAAGGTGAGCACTGAGAAGCTGAACACTTCCGAAAGGCTCAAAGAGGTAAAGGTATTGTTTCTATCTACTTTTTGGGCACCCACAGCTAGTTCTGCTGCTGCAGTTAAAAAATGAGTTAAATGTTAAAAATTAATTGGAGGTGGTTTGGCACCCATAATTGCAGTTACATACAGAACTAGGTTTCAATGTGTAAGCAAAATCTGTTCACTCTAAATCAATCCTAATGATATCTGAAATTCAGGAAATATTCACAGAAAAGCTCAGGAAAAGGCTAAGTGGTTGCCCCTTGAACGTGAAGAAGGTACCCTTCTTCTAAAAGGTCAATAGACAGTCTAGTAGTCTCGATATTACAGGCACTATAAAATATTCTGGTGTGGTGCTTTTCATGCATGTTATAATGAGAGGGGTTTTTAATAGAACTGTTGTCACTTTGCCCTGCGTTGCTGAAATTGTTCACATAGTTATAATACATGAATCACTTTATGCCTTTTGATTTTATGCAAATGGTTTGCTTACCCAGTCGGTTTAACTTGATTTGGATAAAAACATAAATGCTCTAAACTTTTTTTTATTATACAGCAGGTTTATGTTTAAAATACGCGACCATTGATGTGAACACAGTTGGTGGCGTGCTTGATTAATCCTTCACTATCACCACTCTAACTACACCTGCTACAGTGCATAGTGTGACAAAAGTAATGAGACTTAACATTACTGGCAGCATACACTTTTATGTCTCAAAATGTGTTAAAAAGCCTGGTAAAAATGTGTGTACGTTTTTTTTCGCTCCAACTAAATATTCTGGTCTACTCAAAGTAGCTTCCGCTCTTTTAAGGTCCTCAAACTATTAGGTGTTCAAAAGAAGTATCAATGCCATATATGCTTTCTTTGTCAGCCTACTCACCACTCTAATAATGAGAAATACCCGACAACAATACCTAGTAAAATATAGGGATGTTATAAAAAGTAATGTCAATTCAATTGTCAAAAACGTTGCCAAGTTACGTTTTTGTTCACTTCTCTTTTCACAATTTTGTTAAAGTTACTTTTGATAAATTCCCCTATAGTTTGTTTGGCATCATTTTCTGCTAGTTCTCATTATAATGTGTTCAACAAAGACAACAAACCCTTAAATTTATAGTTCTTTCCTTTACCCATGAATCTGAAACAGTGAATCTCAGTAATCTTAGCAGTGTGTGACTTGTTTTTTTTTTGATCAGTTGTGCATGTGTTCAAGTACATGCATTTAGGTGGGAGGGTGAACCATTGCCACCTCCTGTGACTAGCGGATTTTCTGAGAACTAACAGATGCATAATGCTGCCAAAGAAGTATAGGGATATTGGAAGTAATCGTAACGTAGTTGCAATCGTAATGTAATCGCCAGTAGGCAAAAAAAAAGCTGTCCCACACTCGCCATAATGGTAACAAGCAGCGCTGACTGACTCTTCCATGTATAAATGCACATATATACTGTACAAGATGGAAGAGGGATAGCCGCCATGGTAGCTCAGTTGATAGAGCATCGGACATGTTATTCGAAGTTCGCGGGCTCGGTCCCTGTACAGGGCAGGTTATCTTTTTTTACTTCTACTTTTCTTTCTTCACAATTACAACACTTCTATTCTTCTTGAAGACTTTCTGGTGTAAAAAAGGTACCTTATAATCTGAATAGGCAAACAGAATGTGCCAGTGCACGAGTTAGCTCTTGTAGTGGTTACAAGTAAGATATTCTTTGAAGAATAAATCATTCTGCCACTTGCCTAAAGAATGGCTACAGGACATGGCACTGGATGCACTTTGTTATTTTTTAATCAAGCTATCTTGTATTCTATTTTTATAAATTACATGGGATACACATGACGGTATCACACACTTTAATGCCACAAATATTATGCAGCGAACAATGTTATAGATGCGAAATTGCATAAGGATAAGGTGAAAACTGCACCCTCAACGAGAATGTACAGGGAGCACAGGGTGCAGGCGCCATTCCTTCTGCCCGTGCTTTTCAAGTGCGAGCTGTTTTCACCTCGTTCTGACCAACTAACTAAATTGAGATGTGTTGTTATAGTGCAAGAGGATGCTCCACGGGAAACTAGGTTTGTCTCAAACTCTGTGTGTGTCTTTCAATCTATATGGTGCTCGGTTCAAGAGTTCATGCAGACCAAATCGTGTAACACAGGACCGTGTAAAATGGACCGTGTAAATAAAATAAAATGGACCATGTAAATAAACAGGATCGTGAAAAATGTAGTTTTCGTGTGCAACTGTAGTTGTGGTTGTGCTGAATGACCTTTCTTTATATACACTACATAACAAACTTGCTCCTTTAGAGTCGAGTGCATCTGCGGATCGATTGTAAATGTTTGCATATGCGAGGCCTTAAGTTTTATAAGAAATTCCTCAGTGTGCCACGAGGAAATGTGTGTTCAGCGAAAATTTGGATATCATTATATACAACTCTTAAAGCCTCGTCTACAACTTTGTGCAGGTTGACCTTGAGCAGAAAACGAGGAGCGGCAGCAGCCCCCAGAAAAGAGCAAGCACCCTCCAAGCTCCCGAAGCTCTCTTCGACAGAAACATCATGGTCACTGTGTGGCATTGAAAACCATTGCAAGGAGTGCCTTATCAGTACACTGTGCTGCTCTTTCATCGCAGAAGACGAAGTTGACCACTCCAGAGGAACTTCACGCTGTGTATTGTGAGTGCTTCAGTGGTTTTGTTTTTGTCCAGCCAGCAGTTAAGAAATCATGTGTCAGATTCAGCCGGGATGGCTAGAGGGGGTCGGGCAGGCATGTTTGGACATTTGTCTAGCCAAGTAGTGCCAATTTTCGCAGTGGTCCTGTTGAAGTTACTGTCACAATCACAGAAGCTACGTCACCTCTCTAAATGTACAGATGTGTCGGGGAAGATTAGCTGCATTAGGTTTTTCTATAACTGATAGCTGCCAACATTCTTCATTATACAGGAGTTTTGTTCCTCACTTATGGGTGTAAAGCCCTTCACAGAAAAAATGCAACACGTCTACTTCCAGAAGGCTCCAAGGCCCTACTTGTAGGTTTTTTCGGCTTGTATCATAAGCACCTCGTTTGGGGGTACATGAACATTTTATAAACATGTACAGCGAAAAATTTGGGTGGCCGGTCGTTTTGTCGTTATCATGTTCCTCGCAGTATTCTTAAGCATGTTGTGCATTACGTTGTCAATCTGGTTCATGTGCATAGAAGACATTACGAAGTTTCAGGCTACAGTATAAAAAGCCTGGAAGCAAGCTATCAATAATTTTTTAACATAGTTGCTTAATCTCATACATAATACATCACTAAACTTTCGTGTGTATTCATCAATGTAAGCTCGTCTTAGTGTTATCCAAAATGAAGATGTGAGTCGACAGATGGAAACATCTAGTGGGGTAATCAGGGTGAACAGTGGAAGTGCCTCAGACAGGCTGGCCGATGTTGCGATAGGAGGACCTATTTTTTAGAAGTCACCTTGTCATCCTTGGCGTGTTAGTTTAAATGGGGTCAGTAATGACATCGTCTTTTGGTGTAGGCGTGTGTGCCTGTTGGAAATGTTTGTCTGAAAAAAAAACCTATAACGCAGAAGAGTGCAGCCCTTGCTTCTTTTCAAGTTAGGTTGCGCTGATACAGAGTGTTCTCCTGTCGGAGGTGGGGGGTAAGGGAAGCAAAAAAAAGATAAACGATAGAAAAGAGAAAAAAGAAGAAAGAAAAGGGGGATGCAAAGTAAAAGTAGTGCTACACTGCTCCTACTTTGCGTCCCCCCTTTCCTTCTTTTTTTTCCTTGTTTTCTTTGTTCACCTTTTTTGTTACATTTGCATTGTCCCATCTAGTGCATGAATCAATGACACATGGCTTTGCTATTGCAAAGATGCCTATGTGGTGTTGGATTGAACAGTGCATTGTACTGTTCAATCAGTCTTGCAATAAGTGCTTCCTGTCTATCACCACACATGTTCAAATGAAAAGTTTGTGCTTGGCTCTTAGTATGCTGGTATATAGCTTGTGTCTTGGACTACTCAAAATGAATGTTATTTTGCTGCTGTTCATGGTAATGAATTTATCCAACATGAAAATATCTTGCCTTGCGAACTTTGTCGGACCTGCCTTTCTTTTTCTTTCCTATGCAGGCATTGTATGTGAGGGAGGCAGTAACAGAGAGGTGATAGCTTGAGCTTCGGAAGAATAAATTCTGGCAGTGAAGCAATTACACATCAAACATCCGAGCCATTTTGCCAACCGTACTAAATGTGTTTCGAAAAAAAAATATTGTGCTCGGTTACTGTATTGAAAACAGTAAAATGCTGAGATATATCGCAGAGAACAAAATATTAGGCCACGTTGGTGCCTTCTGGACTTCCCAGGATGTCTTCTGGGTGTTGTTTGTAAAAAGTAAAAAGTGTTTCAAAAAATACTGCCTCTTCTACACCAAATTCGGTCTAGGTATTAAGTAAAGGTGATGGTGTGTAGTGCATGAAGCTCAGTAATATTAGTACAATTTTTTTGCCACATCAAAAGCAAGGAAGCAGTTCTCTTTATATGGCACATATGATTACACTTTGTCTTAAAGTAGAAATGAATTTTTGAAGTTTTCTTATGATGGCTGTTTTCTGCATTCGATATACGACAGCTTTCGTTCCGAAGTTCTCCATGGCCCTCAATAGGAAACTTCAAAGATCATTTTACTCATTTAAACAAAAATTGTAATGATGACACTTGCCATATAACAAGAACTGTTTATTTGCTTTCAACTTACACATAAAATTAATTTTCAATTAGACAAACACACAGCTCAAGTTGCATCTCAATGTGGACAAAAACTATTAAATAGTGATATTTGTAATCTGGACCTAACATTATTTTTTTTTCGTGAAATGTAACTTCTGTGCAGTGAGTATTTTAGGCTCAAATATTCATACAAAGTGCAGTATTGCCATACAAGAAATGCAAACGGTAAACAGTTTGGCTGAATTCTTCAAAGCCTATGAAGGGGAAAAATTGCACTAATGTTACTCGGCTTCAAATACTTTAAGAAGCACCTTTACTTAATACGTAGATCAAATTTGATATGGCAAGAAAAAGCGGTACTTTGAAATTTTTCTCACAAATAACACCCGCACGACATTCTGCGAAATTCTAAAGGTGCCCACGTGACCACTACTTTTTCTCTTCAAAACATTCCTGCAAAGAGCTATTTTCAGAAGAGTAAATTACCATCATTTTTTAAACTATACATCTGCGATGGTCGCCAGGCAGTATGGTTTGTATGTTTGGTGTAGAATAGCCCAGTGCGAAAAACAACAAATGTCTGAGCATCCTTTGACGCTCGGGCAATTTCGAAAGCATTTGTTTGTTAGCAGCAATTCAGTTAAGCCCTTGTCTTTATGCATAGGCCCAGAAACAAAACACAAGTAACCAAAGTAGTCCTAAGAGTCATGCAGTCTCGCTGTTCCAAGGCTCGTGGAGCCTAATTTAGTGCAAGCTTCACCATTTTTTAAAAACTCAGATTCAACCAACAGGATTTGGAGGCACAGTGCATTTTCAGCTAACTTGTTTTACACCAGTTACTTTGATAAAAAGCAGGAAGTAGAGGTAAAAATACAATTTTAAAGGCATTGTAGGTAATAACAAAAATGACTGCTTTCTTTTTTTGTGTGGTGCTTTGCCTGAACGCTGTGCTTTTTGTGGTATAGTTCATTGTCTAGTGAACATAGGCCTTAAAAACCAACATTAGCCATGTTGAGGTCGATTTCTTGGTTATAGTCATAGTAGCCATATTAAAAATATATGACTTCAAACTGGATTGTTCTTTTGAAGATGTTTTCTTGCATAATGATATTTCAGAGTCTTAGTCAATTTTGTTATAAGAAAACGTGATGTCATAATTAGGGTCACTTTTTGTAGAGTCGTTCAGTTCTACCTTACCTTTTACAATCCTAATAGAACAGTTATTTTCAATATCGGTATTTAAAATGAAATGAGCATGCTGTATGTAGTAAGGCGTAAGCACTTACAGATAGCACATGTACCCAACTTTTCTGTTGGCAGTTTATTTCTGTTATTCTTGATTTATATGTGGGGTTTCACGTCCGAAAACCACGATATGATTATGAGAGACGCCGTAGTGGAGGGCACTGGAAACTTCGACCACTTGGGGTTCTTTAACGTACACCCAAATCTGAGCACACGTGCCTACAGCATTTCTGCCTCCATCGGAAATGGAGCTGGGATTTGATACCGCGACCTGCGGGTCAGCAGCCGAATTTCTGGTACTCTTGCTCCCCTAAATGTGTGCAGTTCGGTTGTAGTTATCTGGCATGCACAGATTTTTAATGGCACCTGCCTTGTCCTGCTTGCTTTCATGGTGATTTTAACCTTCATAAGTTGCATAGGTTTAACTCTCAAATTTGTTCAAGATGCCAATTTTGTGCACAAACTGTATAGTATAAAGGCAGCAGATGTACATGCACACACTAATAAATGTACATTGAGAGCTTTCACTTGCAGTTTCTAAAGTTTTACTGTGCAGGAAGCATTTAAACCATAATTTCATAAGGACATATTAATCGATTATCTCTACCATTGAAAATCGTGACAACCTAGTTATTTTCACTGTGATAAGCATGCTGTTTTCTTTGATGTGGCAGAACTAATTTATACACTCATTTCTTCTATTATTCACATATGCATAACATGAAGAATTGTGTGCCTTACATTTTCAGTTTCATTCTGTGTGTTATATTTCTTGTGCATGTGAACTAATGTGCTAACATGTGTCTCTGACATTATTTGTGCCAATTATTTTCATTTCCAGGTGCCTATGGAGGACACATAAGTTCTATGGCAGTGACCTTCCAAATTTACAGTGGTGCCGGAGCTTCAAGCAGCATTTCGCCGATCTCCACAAGGTGTTCATGAGACAAACACAGCGCCACACTTTCACAGTGCTATGATTATTATTTATGTTTAAACATTTCGTTCTAAAATTGCTGTTACATTGTGTTTTGTGCCACCATCCTGTGGCTTAGGTGGAGCTCGTAAAATTACGGTGTAGTCACCTCATTTGTGTACCATCAACACTGCAATGTCACCATTCACAGCTGGAGCATACAGACAAATAAAAAAATATATTGATTGTAGCAAGGCTGATGTGTACAATAATGCTTCTCTATTGATAATTATAACTTTATAAGTTCTTTAGGTCTTGCATAGAACACTGCATTAATGTGTTGCAATGTAACCACCATTTATGATAGCTAGCATGTTAATTCAGAAGTTTTGTAATGTATTTTATTTGAAAGGTAATTTTGCTTCCGCATCACGACAATTAGAAAGATGCCGATGATTCAATCCCTCATTAAGTAGCTTCTTAACACATTTGTTTCTTTCAAGCCTTTGTTTACTCATCAAGGCTGTTTCACATAGCAAACATATTTCACCTTCATGCAACATATTAAGAATGACATATTCATATATATTTCTACACAGTACTTGCTTTCGCAAACAACGTGAATAGCCAATTGCTTTTACTCGAGATCTAGGATGTCCATTTGATCTTTGCAAGATGCAGCAGATAGATGCATGGTTTCTGCATTATGCTGATTTCCGTAAGCTGCTTATTGGGTAATTTAGCATGATATGGCACTTTCCGTAAGCTGCGGATGTCCGCATCTTTCTGCACGATATGGCGCTTTCCGTAAGCTGCGCATGTCCGCATCTTTTCGCATGATATGGCGCTTTCCGTAAGCTGCGGATGTTCGCATCTTTCCGCATGATGCGGCTTTCCGTAGTCCAATAATTGCGTATGTACGGATCCGTATATGCGGAACGTTTCAGTAGGGTGGTGAAAGAGAACAAGTGGTTATATAAACGTCTGCGACTGTTTATGCCTTGTCGTTCAAAATATGTACATAGATTTAGCGTGGTGTCATAACTAGTGACTGAATAAAAAACTTATAACCCAGTCACCTTGTTTTCGCATATTTCGCATACCGTCTATTTCTAAGGTACGTGAGATCTGTCGAATGTTTCCTTAGTATCGCCTCTATATGTAACCCCGTGCCTTGTATGCTTCAATTACAAATTTATTCTTAGCAAAAACTTACATAAATGACGCCTTGTATAGCGGAGCCCTCTTCCCAACTAACGTAGGCACTCTCTCGGCTACGGTGGTCCTGCTAAGACTGGCGGCGTCAAAATACACGCCAGATTGTGAACATGACAATAAGACTTCACCCTTTTCTGCTTCTCGATGAGAGATACGCTAATTTAAAGTTGTCGTGAACACCTATTATTTGCTGCAGCGGTGTGTGGCAAGCGACAAATCCGAAATAAAATCGAAGCGGGCTCTCATAGGTACTGCCATGCTACACCAGCTCCCCTATTTCACGACAATGGATGCAGCAGTTAGCGGCCGTGCGTAGCTGCCCAATCTCATTGTTGCCTGTTGCGCACATACAGCTTAGACTTGATATTCTTCAGCTTGCCATGCTTCACTTATTCTTAGAAATGTCAATGATTCGGGGACTTGCGCAACTAACTAAGTATAATTGGCGAGGTCAAAGTGAGCTTAGTATGCCTGCTGCGAATTCGCGAAGTGCTCACTTCGCAGTAATTCAGCACTTTGTTATTTAGCGAAGTATTCTCTGTGCGCTTCTAAGCCAATACGTGTGCCGACGAATTCACACACTTTGCTGTGATGTTGTCAATCATAGTCATTATGAAATCTACCTACACCTCTTGTATTGATTGAGCAGCTGTCAACGAGCTCACATAGTGTGGCACCTTTCGCACTTTGCGCTGTTGCCACGCAACGTCACATGCGCTAGCACGATCAGCGTCAGGGGCTGGCGTCACTCTTCCATAAACAAGAGAGTTCTAAGCAGAATGATTGAGTTAGATTCCAGCTAAATATTTTATGATTTCAATTTTTGTTCGTTGTTACATCAGAATTTTTCACTTAATACAATCCTAACTTTTTGCTAAGATTCAGTGACGCCGACAGCAGCGTAGGCACCGGAAACATTTGGAATGCGAGCAATTTAAGAAGATGGGGTAAAGTAAGCGCCTAAAGGGTTTTTCAGCACGGCTCATGTGCGTTGAGGAAACAGTCCTCGTTCTCACCTAGCCCAACGGTGAGAAAAACTACGTTACGTTAGCGGGCCCACATGCAACCTTAAAAATATTCACAAAGTGGGATCATTGCCACCCAGCCTAAATCAGCAAAGATTACCAAATGCGCCTCAAAACACCGACTTCCTCGAGAGTAACGACAAAAGTGTTTGGTGATTAGGATGCAGCCAGTGCCATAGCTAGATAAGAAGCGGCGAGATGACAGTTTATGTACCAGCACCGGGCGGGTTGTGCAAAGGCGTGGGCATCTCAGAGCTCTTGATATCGAAAAAGAAGTCTCTCCACTTCCTTAAGACCAGGAAAAAGGTACAATGCAGGGATTTAATAACAACATTACACATCTTTTTACCAAATCATGTGGCTTCAAACAGGCTTAAATTCAACTGTAAGCGCCACGAAGTTCGGGCTGCGCGAAAGCTGGTTATAATGCACGTCATGTTATAGTTCTCGTACAAGCAACAGCGGAAAAGCAGCTTCAGGGCAGCCCTATGTGCCATGACACTATTGGCCAGCTCCTTGAAATGACAAGGGCCCGGTGAAAGGCCATGGCCTGCGCCTTGCATTGCCTGTTGACGTGGCCTACCTCAAGCAACTTCTGTCACGTTTTTATTTTATTTTTTTATTCATACTGTCAGGACAAAAGCCAAAACAAGAGTTGAACCTACATTACTCTGTTGTACAAACGTAGTACATGCTAAAACAATTTACATACGGAGCACTCAAAAAGTGCAAAACATATCAGAATTTTTTTAAAAAACAAACATAAAATTATATAACAAAACGTCCCGCACAGCTCGCTGATATATGTAAAGTAACAGGTTAGGACACATGTATACGTCACCAAAAAAAGGGAAAAATGACAATATTTGAAGTGATATTGTAGATTGAACATGCTCAAGTAATGGATAACAAACAAGGCAATTGAAGGGCAAACAAACGCTAAAGCAATACAAATCAGTCAAGAATATTCTGACAAAGGCTTTTCAAAACTTTGTAGATCGAAACATTTCACTATGTTTTAAGGTAGCCGATTTCAGTTATCAATGCTACGAACTAAAACAAGAATGAATAAATCTGGTGTGTGGTTGATTGTTGTAATATGTTAAGAATGTTTCGTTCTAGATGAGGTTGTTTTTTCTAGTACGATGTTTTCACCTCGATTAACCCTGAAATATCTGTTTAGTGTGTAAAAAAAGAATATCACTTTATTAAGTGGCACTTTTGGTTTCACAGTCTATGCTCCAGTTTTTTTTCTAAGCTTGCTGATAGACTGAGTTCTTGAATATGAGTTTGAAATAAACCGTAAAGCTTTTGTATAAGCTCTCATTTTAGTGTACTTTGTTAGTGTAAGGTTCTTATATATGACTTGTGAAAGTTGGTACTGGAAGAACAGTTATTTTATATGCCATTGCTTTAGCCTCTAGAGTAGCATTGTGCAGTTTTTGTCGTAACGATCAAAGTTTGCTCATGGCTCTATTACATACATCATAAACATGTACTGACCAGTTCATGTCATGTGCAAAGCGAATGCATAGGTATTTAACATATTTTGCTTCAGTCAGCAGTGTACCTTGAATGCTGTGAGGAAAAGATTGCGGGTCTTTTTTACGTGTAATGCGCATGAAAATGGTTTTTGATGCATTCAGTCTCATTTGCAATTTATCGCACGAAACACTATATTATAAGTGGTTATTGAGTACCATTTGGTCATACCAAAAGCAAAATTTTGCGTGCACAATTGTAATGTTACGGGGTTGGTGATTTCTGTACAAAATGCATTTGCAGAGAAAAAACCACAGGGAAGAGTCACAATGGCTGATTGGCACACTCTCGCGCCTGTCAGCTGCTTGTGTCCTTCCCTTTTCTCTACTTCATCTCCGTAACAGGAACCCCGGCCGTTGGAACACCGTATCGACGCGAGTCCGGAGAATTGTGACAGAAGTAACGTTTCATAGGCGAAACATGGACAATGTCAACAAGTGACGAGCTTGGTGACGTATTTGAGTGCAATGACGCTATCTCGTAGTTGACGTCACTGACTTGACGTAAGACTAGGTAGGGTCCTGCATATCGGAACAAAATTTTTCCTGTGAGACTTGCATTGCGACACGGTGACCAGAGGAGCACGCCGTCACCTGGGGCAAACGTTATTTTACAATGCCGGTGGCCGTAGCGGGCGTTTCGCATATCCTGTGACCTGGTGAGACGAGACTGTGCAATTGGACGAGCCATGTGAGCTTTACCAATGGATTCGTGAGCGTACTCGAAAGCAGATAGCTTGAGAGGCAAGGTGGTTTCAAATTACTATATGGGGTCACGACCATACAAAAGATTAAAAGGTGAGAGTCCCGGGTGTCATGTCGAGAGGAATTGTAAGCGAAAGCCGCATAGGCCATTGTGATGTCCCGGTCACCATGATCTTCAAAGACGTGAATCGAAAGCATCTCTGTGAGCGTGTGGTTGAGACGTTCAGTTAGGCCATTAGTTTGTGGGTTGTAGGGGGTAGATAGCTCATGCGCTGTAGCACATAATCCAAGAAGGTCGTCGACAACTTTGGGCAAAAAAGGGTGGCAGCAGTCTGTGCGCAGCTGTCGGGGTGTACCCGGGGGCAAGATGACGTCATGAAGAATAAAATCCGCGACGTCAGTGGCGCAACTGGTTGGCATGGCCTTCGTTATCGCGTAACGGATCACATATTCTGTGGCGACGGCGAATCATTTATTTCCTAGTGTTGTCGTCGGAAAAAAGCTAGGAAGGTCGAGTCCCACGTGATGATATGGTTCAGATGGGACTTCCATTGGGTGAAGAAATACAGCTGACAGCAAAGAAGGTCTTTTCCGGCGCTGGCAGAGGTTGAAAGTGGCGACATATCGACGCACGCTGCGGTACAGTCCTGGCCAGAAGAACTAACGTTGCACGTGGTCGTATGTGCGGGAAACACTGAGGTGTGCCGCTGTTGGTGCATCGTTAGGTTTTTCAAATATGGCATGCTGTAGATGACGAGGAATGACAAGGAGAAGCTCAGGGCCTTCAGTGCTGACGTTGCGGTGGTAAAGCATATTGTCATGCAGCACGAACATACAGGATTCAGCGTCATGACTGTCAGACTGGACGGCGTCGATAATAGTGCGCACTGACTCATCCCGTCGTTGTTCAATGCGCATATCGCCGATGTCAGTAAACGCCATTACGCTGCTCTCCAGGTCAGTCGCAACGGTATCAGGAAGGTTCACCGGATGACAAGAAAGACAGTCTGCGTCCTTGTGCAAACGGCCAGACTTGTAGCTGACGCTAATGGAAAATTTCTGGAGTCTCGGAGCTCAGCGACCCTGCCGTCCAGTCGGGTCCTTCAGAGAAGTCAGCCAGCAGAGGGCGAGGTGGTCCGTAACGACGGGAAACATCCGACCATATATATATGGCCGGAACTTAGCGAGGGCCCAAATTAAAGCTAAACACTTTCTCTCGGTGATGGAATAATTCCTTTCAGAGGGAGAAATCAGATGACTGGCGTAAGCTATTACGCACTGTCTGCCCTGCGGCCCCTGAGCGAGAACTGCGTCCATACCGTGGCCACTGGTGTCGGTGCGCAATTCTGTGGCAGCAGAAGGTATAAAATGGGCAAGTATGGGGGGCGTAATTAAGTAGCCGATGAGAGTGATAAACCCTTGAGCCTGCTCAGGGCCCCATGAGATTGTGGTATCTCTTCAGCAAATCTGTGAGTGGCCTGGCAACGTCGGCGAAGTTTTTCACAAAACGACAAAAGTACAGACATAAGCCGATGAAGCTCCGCACGTCCCATGTAGAACGGCGCACGGAAAAGCTACGAACGACGCTGATCTTTCTAAGATCTGGTTGGACACCATAGGGGTTTACAAGATGGCCCAGAACGGCCATCTGACGGCAGACAAATTGACATTTCTTGGAACTGAGTTGTAGCCCAGCCGTTCTGATGACTGCCAGAATTGCAGTGAGACAGGTCAGGTGGCTATCGAAAGTAGATGAAAAGACTATCACATTGCCCAGGTAACAGAGACAAGTAGACCGCTAATAACCACAAAAGATAGAGTCTATCATTCGTTCGAATGTGGCAGGGCCGTTACATTGTCCGAAAGGCACGACCTTAAACTGGTATAAGCCATCTGGTGTAATGAAGACCTTTTTCTCGCGTATCATCTCATCGACAAAAATCTGCCACTAGCGGACGGAAGATAAATAGACGAGAAGCATGTAGTGCCATGTGGGCAGTACAACGCGTCATCGATTCGTGGTAGCGGCTGTACGTTGTTAAGAAGGCGCGACGCCAACACGGTCCTGAAGGCACCACTGCTCTGAACTCCGACGCCAAGGTCACTAGCCGTTTGGTAGCGTGTGTTACTCAGCTCGCGACTGCTTCTGCGCAGAGCTCATAGACAAGCGGACCAGATGTACAGCATAAAAATAGAGGAGTTACAAATTCGGCACTGCAACCGACAACTTAGGGACTCGAAGAGCCGAGATGTCTTCTCTCGCACGCTTCAGTTAGCTTTTCTCTGCCGCATAGGTCAACTGCTCGCGACGTGCCCCTTGGCTATTTTTATAGGCACCAGGTGGATCTTTGCGTGACCAACGTCAAACCAGAAGCACCGCTGGCCGTGATGGCAGAATACTCGAACGGGGGCCCACCACTGCGCAAGGTTGCCCTCAAGGACAATGGTGTTCCCGCGCATTGCGTAAGACTCGCCAGGATGGAAGGCGCCAATCGCTTCATCGGGCTCGTGGGCTGAGGAAGCTCGCTGTGCGTTGCTTGACAGATTGGTGCCGCCTCTTGATGACGTCGTTGAGTTGATCGCGTCAGGCGGGCTCGATCGCTGGCCTTGACGCAGATTGCTTATGCAGAGGCATTGATGTTCGGTGTGGACTCCTAGGCGTAACAGCACCCCCGCCGCCAGACAATACGCCGGAAAGACGAGCTGCTTCCACGTGACTTGGATGTTGGGCACGCTCGTTCACCAGGTACCTCCAGGTTTCGCATCCAGGGCCATGGGGAGAATGTAGCTCAAGGCTCAGTTCCGTGAACACATCTCATTCTTGAGGACGGATCCCTGCTCCACTGGCTGGTCGCCACGAATTGTCGGCCAGTTTGCTTGTCTCTTCTGACGATTTTCGGTCTCAGCACTTGTAGATGGTTCAGCAACTTGTCAAGAATGGTTCAACAAGAGACAACACACGACGAAAGCAAGTGCCCTTGGTTACCCGACAGAACACCAGACAAAGCATAATACAACATATACCTAGCTACGTGTCTATCGGAATTTCGTTCCCTCTACATCAACAGGCACATGTGGGACACAAGACTCTTAAATTGAGAACTCAAATTTTACACGCACAACAACGTAAGGAAAAAGAATGCAACATAAAGTTGGCCCCTTGAGATCACACTGGACGAGAGCGCTCAGCTAAGGCCATGATAAGGACAAAATTTTGCCCCGAATCACCAGCAAGAGACCGAAAGGTGTAAAAGGTACTAAGACGCACGGCTCAATGCGTCTGCATTAGCGTTCAGCTTCCTCTTTTTGTAGGGAACGTCAAAGTTGTGCTGTTGGAGTATCATGCTCCACCTCAGTAACCGGCTACTTTTAGGCGACGATACCTAAGCGTACCAAGACCTGTTCATACTCGCGACGTTGCACATCTGTGTAGCTCCGGTACAGGAGCCCAGGCTTCAGAAAAATTGATATTCCTTTTCTTTTTTTCCATGTTTACGCTTTTCATGAGCGCTTTGTTTCAGTGGTCCTCACACTGCTCTCGAATTAGCGTTTCTTGATCAACCCTCGAGAGCTCACTCCAACTTTCCGCTACAGACGAGGGCATTACACCCCTCTCGCTCTGACTCAATGGCGCCATGTCGTCTCTTCCGCCTACAGAGACTGTACCAGGCGCTTCAGCGACGGGCCGCTCGAGTGACTGCTCAAATGACTCACACGGAGAATTTCCTGTCTGAGGTTCCGTCGGCTCGCCACTAAGGTCACGCAGATCAGCAGCCTTTGCTTGTAGTGTTTAACCACACTGAACACAATCAAGGTCCTGCGAAAGCTTCCGCGCTTGCGATCGCGTGAGGGTCATGTACGCTAAGTTGGAGAAGAACGATTTACACTGCTCTTTGAGAAGCTGCTCTGAGTCATTAGGAAATAGATAAGGAAAACGATCGGGAAGCACGGCAGACACAGCCGCTTCGGTGCGAAGCTTACTGAACGGGCCTTCAATGGCAACCGTGGCGATTGGTAAGCAAGCACTCTCCTTGGCGACTTGCCTAATCCACGCGCATTCTTCTGTAAAGTCATACGGAGACACCCACGAAGGATGGACAACGTTCATGGTTGCCGCTGAGTCTCGAAATGCTCGACACGTTTTCCCACTCACACTAATTTCTTGGAGATACAGCTCTAACGATCGCATGTTCTTTTCCGATTCTCGGATTGTTGCGAAAGCAAGCTTTTGCTTACAATTTATCGTGATGTGCCCTTCCTTTTTGCAGTTGTAGCAGATTAGCGGCTTCTTTGATTCAAACACCCGTGTGTTATCAGTTCGTTAATTAAGAACCTCACTCGACTTCTCCACTTCCGTTTGCCCTTCCCCGACAGTGTCCGTCGTAAGAGACGGGTCCTTTCTGAAATTACGGTGTGGAGCGGGTTCCCGTTGATCAGGTTTTTTTGAAGCCCTCTTTCCTTTCATTCTTTTCAACGCAAACTGCCCTGCTATGCAAGTTTCGGCGAGTATAATACTCTTCAGCTAATTCTGCTGCCTTGTATAGCTGTACTTGACCAAGTTTTTACTGCAGCCAAAACTTGACATCCTGTTCGATGCAGCGGTAGAATTGCTCAAACGCGATGCATTTTAAAACTTTATCGTGATCATCAGAAACATCTTTGTCCTTGAGCCATTCAACTACATCAGCTTTAGGAATAAATGTGAAGTCAACGTGTACCTCATTCCCCTTTTTAACATACCATAACCTTTGCCTGAAAGCCTCGGGTTGCAACCTATAACAGCTAAAGAGCACTTTCTTCACCTCGTCATAGCTCTCAAACGCTTTCCTCGACAAGCACGTTATCATGTCGGACACTTCACCGGGAAGAAGAGCTAACAGGTTCTGCGCCCAAAGAGACCACTCCAAAGCATTTCGCTCACAGACGTGTTCAAACTTGACGAGATACTTCGCCATGTCTTCACCTACTACGAAAGGTGGCAGTTGTCACGAATTCTGTAACCGCTGACCTGAACTGTCGCAGAAGCTACGCTAGGCACCTGCGAACACTGTAGGATTGCCAATTCAATTCGTTTCAACTCGATGCACTCCTGTCTCTCGGCCTCCTCACGCTGGCGACATTCGCGCCTTTCAGCTTCGCGTTCGCGAACTTCTACTTCTCGACCTTTCAGTCTCCTCGCGGCGTGCTTTGATATTCGCCCAGGCCTCATCGACTTGGTCAGCCGACACTCCTTCATTCGTCATGATCTCAATGATCGCTTGCTTTCGTTTCGCACGGCCCTAAGTAATGCCGAGTTCCTCACCAATTGCGATGAGTTTCTTCACTTTAAGGTTCTCCATCGTGCACACTGTTTAGTGTTTGCCCCTGTTAAGTATCTACTTGACGTACCCATTATAAGTCTACTAGCTAGCAAGACAGGCAAGCAACTTTTAACACTGCCGTGTTTACACCCTCCGCATTAAATTTGGCTTCAAAGCGCTTCAACTTGGCTTTAAACGATCAAAGCTCACTCTAATGCTTTACACAGCCCTTCTCTAAACTACCATAAACGTGAACTGAGGGGAAATCATCAGGCGCTCACCGCATCGATGTCGCTGACGTTCGCCGATCCCACAGCTGCGATCCACTGTTACGAAGCGCGTTATGACGTCTTTGAGTTGATCGCCTCAAGTGCTCTCGATTGCTGGCCTTGACACAGATTGCCTTTGCAGAGGCATTAATGTTTGGTGTGGACTCGAAGGCGTAACGACGCCTTTCCGCGTGATCTTGTTGAGGTGGTGATAGTTAGTGCAGAAGCGCCCAGTGCCGTCTTTTTTCTTCTCAAGGACGACAGAGGAGGCCTAAAGACTACTTGATGGTTCTATGACACCTTTGTTGAGCATTTTGTCAAGTTCCACTTAGATAACTCTGCTCTCAGTGTGGCAGACACAATAGGGGCGTCAGTGAGTAGGACTGGCGTCACCAGTGTTTATACGATGCTTAACGGTGATTGTTTGTCCTAGAGGTCTGTCATTGAAATCAAAAATGTTGGTATATGACGCGAAATGCGGTGGATGTCGTTGGCTTGCGCATGATTGAGGTCGGGTGCAGTCACCTTCGAGAAACGATTTGGCAGAGAACAGGTGCTGTTAGCTACAGGAGACTGAAGTAAATCAATCTCGATGGTGAGAGCCGCTATTTCAAATTCGTCAGCATTAGATACGCTGCCTAAAAACATGCCATGAGGAAGCACTTGAGGGCACAAATAGAAATTGAGATGTGGGAGCAAGGTACAGTTGCCAGTGACAGTCACAAGCGTATGGGGAATGGCCATGTTGTCGCTCAAAAGAACGTCGGCGAGAGGAAGGAGAACACATTTACCATCGGGAACCTGTAGCTGTGTGGCCAAAACGACGTAAGGGGCTGCCTGAAGGAACAGTCGCGCATCCTGAAGAGAGCACAGGTGAGGCGGGGCAGTTGAGGGTTCAGCGACTATCTGAGGCAGCTCCGGCTTAAGGACGTCGGTAGCACAATCGATAAGAGCAGAATGATTCGACAAGAAGTCTAGGACTAGGATAACGTCACAAGTGCAGTGCACATCATGGCTAAATGACAGAAGTAGTGTGGTCCTTTATGCTTAAGCGGGCAGTGCACAGATTGAGAACCATCCGCGTGCCACCATCGGCCACACAGAGCATTTGTGCAGCCGCTGGTGTCAGAACTTTCTTTAAATGTATGCGTAAGCTGGAACTCATGACCGAAATGCTTGCGCCGGTGTCTTAAAGTGCTTCTACAGGTACGCCGTCTACTTTAACGAATAATACACTTCGTCTGGGGGGAACAAAGTGAAGATTTGCTGCGGAAGTTCTTCAACGCAGCACCTCCTCGGGCGCTGCGTTTCTCAGTTTTCCGAGACGATGCGGCCGGAAGCCACGGGGGACGAGAAGTGCCGTGGCTGCAGCGAACGGTATGATGTGTGACGTATTTGTGGCGAACGAGATTGGGGCCCACGTGGTGAAGGCGAGCGGCTGTACCAAGTGTTCCGAGAATGATCAAATGCATTGGACTCTTCTGAAGGTAAAAAGGTTCAGGCGGTATCGTCAAAACGGGTCATACTGGTCGTTGCACGAGATGCCGTGGACCATGTGTTGCGGCAGTAACGAGCAATATGTCCAACGCAGTGGAAGTTGAAAAATATATATTTAGTGGTCATCTGCAGTTCACCACTCAGCCGGCATGCAAGTACGTAGAGAATACCGTCGATCGGAGTAGGGCATTGCGGAAGGGCGTTCGCTGACTCTGGGAGCGGTGACATGGCACACGGAAAAAACTACGATGTTTTCAAGCTCCTGGCGCTCAATGGCTTGAACAAGAGAAACAGTAACAGGAGTGGTATCGGTACTGCGCGAATAGAACGCCGAGGGCGCCGTCGTTTCCAGTTCGTGACGAACAATGCGTGTCAGGTCTCCCGGCAGGCATGGACGTTGTGGTGCGAACTGATCCGCGCAAGTCAATGTTGCTACAGTGTTTGAAAGTCGGGTAAATGTTTGCAAAATGCGGCGACCTTTCACTTGTTCAAACTGACAAAACTCTTCGAAGATCGCGTCCACGGTGGAACAGCCCTTACTCATCATGATATTGAACGCGCCGTCAGCAATCCCTTTCAGGCCATGCCCGACCTTGTCCCGTTCTGTCACGTCGCTTTCGGCAGAGGACCGGCACGTCTTGAGTGTATTCGAGGTAAGATTCTGTGGGCGATTAGGCACGGCAGGCAAATTTCTTTTCGGCAGTGATCTTACGACTGGCAGTTTTGCCAAACACCACTCGTATCTTTCCTTTGCTTTGGTCCCAGCTTATGAGCTCTTTTTCATTGTTTTCCTACCACACCTTGGCCATGACTCTCAAGTAAAACAGAAATTAGCCAACTGACTTGTGGGATCTCGTCTGCTCGGCACACTCACTCGTTCAAACATGGCCAACCAATTGTCAACGTCGACGCCATCAGTCCTGCAGAATGTACCAGTATTCTTAAGTGGCGTTAAAACATAGGTTTGTGACACCGTGTTCGTCGGAGACGCTGACGTTGCCGCGGAAGGCTCAGCATTGGTCATAGCTGGAAAATCGATGCAACGTCCGCTGCGGAGCTCCATTACCTGATGGTTACCCAGCACCTCTCCTCAATATGTTACAGGGCTGGTGACTTCTGTACAAAATGCATTTACAGAGGAAAAACTACAGGCAAGAATCACAATGGCTGATTGGCACACTCGTGCGCCTGTCAGCTGCTTGTGTCCTTACTGTTCCTTTACTTCATCTCCGTAACAGTATTATCTGCATATTGTTTTGTAGCTGCTCGCTGTGAAAAACCTTCACTCATATCACTGATGTCGATAAAAAAAGTAAAGGTCTTTTCACAAACCCTTGTGGCACACCTGATCAGACCGATTTATTGGCACTTTGTACGATATGTATTTCAACAAATTTTTCTCTGTTTGACAAATACGCCTCTATTGATTTCAGTATCTGACTGTCACCAATAACACAAAACTATTTCATTAGCAACTTCGTATGTGATATTTTGTCAAATGCTTTTTGAAAACCAATAAACGTGATGTTCATTTGATCCTTTTAATCAATACACTGACAAATGTAATGTGTAACCTAGGTAGGAACTGAAATGGTGGAATATTCTCGCTGAGACCCGTGCTGATTTTTAGCTTACATGCCCTTTTTCAACATACTTCATCAGGTGAATAGTCAAACTGCGCTCCAAGGTTTTCGAAGTACTTGTCAAGGAAATCGATCGGTAGTTTGCGACGTTGCTTATCTTTTCAATCAAGTCTTGTTGTTGTGCCGATTCTGCACTTTATAACTGGCGTCTTTGTAGAGATTTTAAAGATTTAACTATTAAATAGTTTTGCTGGCAACGGAGTGATTTCTAGTTTGTCTCAGCACTTATGCAGAAATGATGTATTGTTTTTGTTTCAGATTGCAAGCTATGGTAGACTATCAAGTGATCCTGTTGGCTGCATAGTTGGAAAATGCAAGAACGGAGTGTGTGTTCCGTATTATATTTCCTCCTGCTCTACAAGCTAAAATAACAAAAAAATGTTCACTCATGTGTAATAGCGATTTAAAAAATACCAGTTATTTGCAGGAAAACAGAGTTATTTGTAACGCGTTACAGAAAATGACTTATTATAATTTATTAACATTTTATTACTTTTCGTAATAAAATCAATTTCTAGAAAGTACGATGTTGCGCGTTATTTCGTAACATTCTTATTCACTATTGACAAGTAATCAACAATTTTTTTGAAGTTAAGCTGCAACACGTATTCTACGGTAGTTGTCTCCTCGAAATATGTGTTACCACATCCTTGGACCCCTTGTTCCGTATGTCTGAACTGGTGATCCCTGCTAAACATTATTGCACCTTTTCCTTGGCATTATAGCTGCAGTGCCTTACCCGAACACCAGAAAGAGAGAACTGCTATACCTCATAGAGGATAACAACACTATCATCTGAGCCCTACCGAACTACTCGGGCTAATGTTAAAATTATTCTACATCTTCAAGCCACCCTTACCTGCGGGACATGCATTGCAAGAGTATTGAGTGCAGTAGCTGATCTTGTAGCGAGAAAACGTAGAAGAATCAGTGACCACAATAATAAAAGCAACGTTTGTCGAAAGGTAGCAACATGTAATACTATATCGGCAAAACTCCTGTGGCCTCCCAGCCTTCACATAAGTCTTCAGCATCCCCTTCATTGTGCAAACCATAGTAGTTCATCGTAGTTTGAGTAAACTTATGTTACTGTATAATGGTAATGTGTAAGACAAAGTACTGTACAACAACCTCGGAAGAAAGCAGCGCTTCGAGATAGGTAATAGTGCACTTCAGTATGTAAAAGACAAGTCTACTTAGGGCAGGTAAAAACCGTGGAGCCGAACCAGGAGATTGAAGTAACTAGAAGAATAAGAATGGGGTGGAGCACAATTGGCAAAGCATTCTCAATTATGACAGGTAGATCACCGCTAATCAAGAGGAAGGTATATAACAGCTGTATCTTGCCGGTACTTAGCTACGGAGCAGAAACCTGGAGACTTGCAAAGAGGGTTCAGCTTAAATTGAGGACGACACAGCGAGCAATGGAAAGCAAAATGGTAGTTGTAACTTTAAGAGACAAGAAGAGAGCAGAGTGGATTAGAAAACAAACGGGAATTAAGGATATCATTGTTGAAATCAAGAAGGGGAAATGGACATGGGCCGGGCATGTAGCGCGTAGACAGGATAACCGCTAGTCATTAAGTGTAACTAAATGGATTCCCAGAGAAGGCCAGCGGGTTAGGGAAAAACAGAAGGTTAGGTGGGCAGATGAGATTAAGAAGTTTGCGGGTATAAATTGGCAGCAGCAAGCACAGGACCGGGTTAACTTGCGGAACATGGGAGAGGCCTTTGTCCTGCAGTGGACGTAGTCAGGCTGATGAAGATGATGTTGATAATGATGATGATGATGTTGACGATGATAGTAGAACACATTTTTCAGGAACGTAGCGCAAAAATAACCAGCTACATTTTGTAATTGCTCAGTTGCTTCTACAGCGCTGTGTGACCACAGTAAGCAATTATGTTTCGAAGGATGCAGCAGTTGTATTTGGTTACTTCCTATTGCGATAACAATTATATGGACGCTCTCAGCTAGACTTAGCCGCCGGCGTCAGCGTCATCTTCACTCATCGTATATGTATATGCATCTATATAAATGAATTTGAAAGAAAGAAAGAAAAACACAAAAAAACTCCAGCACGCGGAATCAAATGTGTGACCTCTACGTCGTGAAAGCGAGGCATTTACCACTGAGCCAACCCGGAGCATGTTCTTCACTGTTGAAACGGCAAGCTATTTATATGTACCACTTATGGCTGCTGACGGGCATGTCGGGGGGGGGGGGACTGTATTTTCAGCATTACCACCAAGAAGGACGCAATTAGCGTGCGTCGCCACATCGGGCGGGCGCGCTCTAATCTCCAACGCATACGCTCCTTCGCGCGCCCTTATCTCGCGATGGAGATAAGGGGAGGATCGTACGTCTTGGCTGACCTCGGGCTTTACCTCGAACGATTCCGCTGTAGTTACCGGGTGCACAAAAGACATACCAATCACTGTAGTCTCCGTTTGCAAAAAGTGTGCGCATTTCAGACACATCGAAGTAACAACTGAGACGTTTATTCGCGTGCATTGGTACCTGTGAGTACGTTTCGTGCGTCAGTTGGGCGTGACAAACGCGAGACACATTTAGATCTGCTTTCAAATCGGTGCACGACATTTATATTCGTTGCTATCGCGTTTATTGCTTCACCTTAGCAGCGAAGTTGTGACTTTTTTTCTGTAACGTACAAAGTGAGAGAGAAAGATGCAAGAGGCTACAGTTCCGAGAGACAGTTTCCAACTTTGGGGCTTCTTGTGTGTATTACCAATCCTGTACGCACTTTTCTGTAAACTGACATCGTTGTTGAATAAACTTGAAACTTGAAACTTGAAACTTGAAACTTGAAAAGGCAGGGAGGTTGACAAGACGCACGTCCATTTTGCTATTCTCACTGTGGGAAGGAATAAGAGGAAAAAAGAGACAAAAGAAAAAGGAAAAAGATACGCATAATAACGAGCTCACTTTGGGGACCACATTCATGTATTGTGTATAAGTCTGCAACTAATAAACTGATATGTACCTGCTTGCCAGAGTTTTGTTTTTTCAACATGTACTTGTTGTGGTAGTATTCCTGGCTAGATATCATACAGCACCTGAAAATGTGAACTAAACGATTACTTAGCAATCGCCAAAACATGCCGTGGTCAACACATCAACTTATGGAGCAACTAACTTCTAATTTCTTCGAGCTACAGTTCCGGTAGAAATAATTAGTTATCATGCGATATTGTAAGAAAGTCAACCACAATGAAAGTAAATTGACATGTCTTGTTTTTTATGTGCAACGCTAATAAATAGAGCACCTTGAGGAGGTAGGTTTCGTACAAAAGCATACTCTACGAAGTGACCGGAAGAGACGCGACGTTCTCCACTGTCATTGCTCACAAAAACGCTAAGGCCAAGTTTGTGAACTGTCCGACATGGCGAAGACATGGCACTCGAGGCAGCTCATCAACAAACACAGGTTTCGTAAACCAATATGAGCGAATCACGACAGTCACAGGATTGTGAGCAGTCAGGGTAACTCCGCAAGACCTATCAGTAGACCTTCCTGCTGGGTCATGGCTGCCGCACAAACGGTTAACCACAGAATGCGCGAACGAACAGTCACCCGCTAAGGCAGAACGTCACTCTCTTTTCACGCCTGCAAGTATCTCTTTTGTGCCGTCCAAGCATCCGACAGCCGAGACCTCAAAGTGTACAGTGGCTTTCACCTGTGCCTAACTTGTTTCAACTTAGTTTCATAACAGTCTCCCTCAAAGCGCTCGTCAATGCTCGATCTTGTGGCGAGAGACTTGACATCCTTCCATGCCGGCGTAGCGGACAGTACGAGGTTCTCACCTCAGCAGCCCTCTATTCTGGGCCGTCGGCAGAGAGGCTCTCCTTGGGGCCTCCTATGGCAATATATTCTAGAATGTAGAGTTGAGTCCTAGCCAAGCCAACTTCGGCTTTTTCTCCTGCACAAGACATGCACGCTCTTTCGGGCACCTACAAGACATCGTCTATATTCGCTTGCCTTCCCTGGACCTAAGTGCCACACCGGGGCATCCCTGTTTATGTCATATGGTGCTGGTGTTCACAAGCCTACAGGCACACGCTGGCTCTTACGTAAGTGTTGAGCATACGTCCGAACGAATGCTAACCTTTAAACGAATGTGTAGTCGACGTGCCTGGAATTCCCACAATTCGCACACTGTTACATTTACAAAACAAGAAGATTCCTTTAGGAGTATGCTAGGCTGAAAGCCTATATCTATTCAAACCCTATCCCCGGAGTCAATGATGAAGAGTAGGGTGAAGCATCTGTCTGTCTGTCTGTCCATACGCTCCTTTCACACTAAAGCACACAACGAATGGACGGATGGTTCGCCCCACTCATCATTTACTCCGTGAGTATACTGTGAATTTCTTTTTTTGACAGCACCATCCATACACTTTAATGGTCAACAATATGAAAACCACTAAAGCCATCTAGTGATATTATTTACAAGAACATATACACCCAAAGCCATCTATTGAGCAATTCATAATCTTGAGGTGGCTACATACTTACTACATATTGTCACGTGCTTGATCAAGAAACACAATGGCAGTCGTGCATGTGCCATGAAGGAGTATGAAATGGATGAAAAAGAATAACTCGCTTGCATGCTCTATAAAAAAGACCAACCTGCTCCTACTGTCTCAATTTCTTCGGCAAGCCCTTTGTTTTGACTTCGGGACACTGGTGGATGTGCTGCAGCCTACAACCCGATGCAGGACAGTATTTCTCGCACCCGTTCACCTAGTCCAGAGACTCAGCCCCTCGTCATGACTCCGGTGTACCGATTCAGTCGCCGCCTACTAGGCCTAAGTACGGAGTCTGCACCTGTTTCACCTCTTTCCAGCATGGCAGCTCCTACGACATACATGGTTATCCTGCCAATGCAGAGCACCCTTCCCTCGCAGGTGATTCTTGAACATCCTCGCGTTCTTGAACTTTTCCGTGGGGAAGAGTACGAGGATGTCAAGAATTGACTAGAACAGTTCGAACGGATCACTGTATTCAACCACTGGAGCGAACAGCACAAACTTGGCCGTGCATAATTCGCCCTAGAAGGTAGCGCTCGCACGTGGTACGAGAACAGCGAGGCTACATCCCAAAGTTGGGAAGATTTCCGTCGAAAGCTCCTCACTACATTTTTGAACTCGGACCAACGGGATCGCGCATAGCAACTGATTGAGGCCCGCATGCAAAAACCCAATGAAACAGCCGTCATGTACGGAAAGAGTATGATCCGTCTGTTTCACGAGCTGACCCTGACATGCCCGAGGCGAAGAAGGTGCATCATCTAATGCAGGGTGTTAAAGAACCAGTGTTTGGGCGCCTCGTACGAATTCCACCAACAACCGTAGATGAATTCATAAGAGAGGCGACTGTAATCGAGCACGCACTGCAACAACGACGCTGACACTTTGACCACCTGCCGAATCACACGGCAGTAAATGCCGCAGCTCAAAACACTGCCGTATGCGAAAGCTCCCTGCGACAAACGATTAGGGATTTACTGCGTGAGGAACTTCGGGCCCTCAGCTTTCCCCCTACCCAACCGCCTGTCGAATCTGTTGCCGAAATCGTCCGCCAGGAGTTGAGGCAAGCCATTACACCTCCCGCACCAAGTCCTGAGCCACATCCAGCGAGCTACGCAGATGTGGTCCGTCGTCCTCCACCGTCATTTGTGGCGACACTCTTCCAACCATGACCCGCGGCCGTACCTTGGTGGCAATGGAATTCTATGAGACGACCACCAGATTGCCGAACTGATTCATGGCACATAGCCGACCATCATCCTATTTGCTTCCGCTGCGGAGAACCCGGTCACATTGCCCGCTATTGCCATCATGGCAATTCCGGGTTCGGGAAATTTTCTCGTCCCGCTTCTTTCCGCTATGAAGACCATCGTGCCCACGATGTCGATCAACTGTGGCCTTGCCAAGCAACTCCACTGCGTCCCTGGAAATCTCCATCACCTGCGCATCACCGTGTCTTCCCTCAGAGCTACGTGGACTTTACCAGAGGCCGTTCGCCTAGCCCGCGCCAGAGAAAATGACTGCTGCGACCTCGGCGGGCAACATTGTTAATCGTCCAGACACTGAAAAGTTCCCCCTATTATCGCAAGAAGGTATGACGACAATTACGACGAATACTAATGCCTATGAAGTTGTAGGTGCCGATCTTATAGCGTTGTCATTGACGGAAATCACGTTACAGCGCTGGTCGACACTAGCGCCGACTTCTCAATCATGCGACAAGAGCTCGCCTACCGCCTTAGAAAGGTCAAGACACCTTGGACATGGCCGCACATAAGGAGTGCTGGTGGTCAGCTGATGACTCCCATGGGTAAATGCACCACTCGTCTTTGCATCGGGGATTCTAGCTTCATGGCCACTTTCTTCCTGTTGCCAGACTGCTGTAAAAAGCTAATTTTGGGCATGGATTTTCTTTGGATCATGGCGCTGTTATAAACAACCCTCAACATATTATGACGTTTTGCGCACATCCGTATGCCGACAACAGCAGCGACCAACCACGCGGCCGTTTGTAAATAGCCAACGATGTGACGCTCCCACCGAGATCTTGCTGCCTTGTGTCGGTGTCCAGTGAGTAACCTTGCTCTAAAGAGGTGATAGCGGAGCACATAGTCACCCTTTTTTTAGGAGCGAAGCTCCTTAAGGCGTGGGCTGTGCGTCCCCTGTATGTAGCCACCTCTCGTTCAGTTCTAAGTATTACGCTAGCCACCGCCCGATCTAAAGGGTACAGCCATATCCATCCGTTCATCCGTCCATCCGTCCGTCCATCCATCCATTCATCCATCCGTCCGTCCGTCCGTCCGTCCGTCCGTCCATCCGTCCGTCCGTCCGTCCATCCATCCATCCATCCATCCATCCATCCATCCGTCCATCCGTCCGTCCGTCCATCCATCCGTCCATCCATCCGTCCATCCGTCCGTCCGTCCGTCCGTCCGTCCGTCCGTCCATCCGTCCGTCCGTCCGTCCATCCGTCCGTCCGTCCATCCGTCCGTCCGTCCGTCCGTCCGTCCAAAAGATGCAAGATGTTATAAACTAGACGGCGGCACGTGTAGTTGATTATGAAAGATGCGAGCTGTTATAAAATAGGAATGATGCCACATATGGCGCGTGTCATCGTTCGATATAGTGCGGCGACGTACGCTAGGGGGAGCATTGCAATAAAATTGACTGGGCAAAATGTACGGAGGATTTATGGTTTACCAGGTTTACCTCCGGAGCTTCGCCCACTCATCATCATTCACTTCGTGGATATGGCGGCATTTTTTACGCAAGGCATTTCCATCACGAGGGGCGTCCTGGCGCCCGTCCGTCCGTCCGTCCGTCCGTCCGTCCGTCCGTCCATCCATCCGTCCGTCCATCCGTCCGTCCGTCCGTCCGTCCATCCATCCGTCCATCCGTCCGTCCGTCCGTCCGTCCGTCCGTCCGTCCGTCCAAAAGATGCAAGATGTTATAAACTAGACGGCGGTACGTGTAGTTGATTATGAAAGATGCGAGCTGTTATAAAATAGGAATGATGCCACATATGGCGCGTGTAATCGTTCGATATAGTGCGGCGACGTACGCTAGGGGGAGCATTGCAATAAAATTGACTGGGCAAAATGTACGGAGGATTTATGGTTTACCAGGTTTACCTCCGGAGCTTCGCCCACTCATCATCATTCACTTCGTGGATATGGCGGCATTTTTTACGCAAGGCATTTCCATCACGAGGGGCGTCCTGGCGCTTACTGGTGAACAGGCAGAAAGGCTCCTCACAAACTTGAGCAACGAGTGCCGTCAAATCCGGAAGGGTACTACAATTGCCTATTTCGACTATGTAAAACAAGCCGGGATTGTTTCGCCTTGCAACCAAATGACGCGACTGATCCCGCCTCGACAACTTCGTCGGTGGACATCTGCTCCACTCTACCGCCCTCTGATAAGAAGCGCCTGCTTGAACTTCACCAATTCGAAGACTGCTTTTCGCGTACGTCAAAGGTTCAACAAACACCATTGGCCAAGCACCGCATCATTACTGAAGACAACACGCGACCGATTCGGCAGAACCCCTACCGTGTGGCTCCAAATGAACGCGAGGAGATTCAGAGGCAAGTACAGAAGATGCTCGTGGATGTCGTCATACAATCTTCGAAAAGTCCTTGGGCGTCCCCCGTGGTTTTGGTCAAGAAAAAAGACGGCAGCTTGCGTTTCTGTATTGATTATCGCAAGTTGAACCAAGTCACGAAGAAAAACGTCTATCCACTGCCTCGCACAGACGATTCACTCGATCGGCTGCGTCATGCGCGCTATTTCTCTTCAATGGACCTCTGAAGCGGCTACTGGCAGATAGAAGTCGATGAGAGAGGTCGCAAGAAAACGGCCTTTGTGACGCCTGATGGCCTTTACGAATTTAAGGTGCTTCCTTTTGGGTTGTGCTGGGCGCCAGCCACTTTCCAGCGTCTCATGGACACCGTACTATCGGACCTGAAGTGGCAAACATGCTTGGTCTATCTGGACGATGTTGTTGTATTCTCAGCATCATTCGAGGAACATCTCAGCCGTCTATCCACCGTACTCCAAGCCATACGCTCTACCGGCCTGACTTTAAAACGAGAAATATGTCATTTTGGTTTCAACGAACTCAGCTTCCTAGGCCACGTAGTCAGTCACGAGGGTGTTCAACCTGACCCGGTCAAAATAGACGCCGTAGCGCAATTTCCTGCACCCTGTGACAAAAAGGCTGTGAGACGCTTCTTAGGGTTGTGCGCCTATTACCGGCGATTTATCGAGGATTTTTCGTCTATTGCGGCGCCATTGACACGAATCACACATGAGGGCGTCCCCTTCTTTTTGGGTGAACAGGAGCAAATGGCATTCAATGAACTGCGACAACGCTTGCAAACACCTCCAGTCCTTGCGCACTTCGACCAGGACGCCCCTACAGTACTTCACACTGACGCCAGCAATGTAGGTCTAGGTGCCGTTCTGGCGCAGTGGCAAGACGGCTGTGAAAGAGTAATAGCCTACGCCAGCAGAGCTCTCTCTCGAACGGAGGAGAACTACTCGACCACCGAGAAGGAGTGTCTCGCCGTGGTGTGAGCAGTCATGAAATTTCGTCCGTATTTGTACGGCCGCTCCTTCAAGGTTGTTAGCGACCATCACTCTTTGTGCTGGCTCACCAACCTTAAAGATCCATGTGGTCGTTTGGCGCGCTGGAGCCTAAGACTTCAAGAGTTTGACATGACCATCGTCTACAAATCTGGGAAGAGGCACACCGACGCTGACTGTCTCTCACGGTCGCCAGTGAAAACTGTTGCTCCTGATGACGAAAACATCGACGCGGCATTCTTGAGAGTTGTCAACAAGGCCACTATTGCATGAGAGCAGCGCAGTGACCCTGAGCTGTTACCACTCATTGAATATATAGAAGGACGACGTAAAGACGTGCCGCGGTTGTTGGCCAGAGGACTGCCATCTTTTTGCTTGCGAAGCGATGTTCTCAATAAGAAAAACTTCTCACCAACCGGCAACTCACACTTGCTCGTCGTGCCTCCCTCTCTTCGAAAAGAAATTATGGAAGCGTGCCATGATCAAGCAACTTCTTGTCATCTAGGCTATACCCGAACATTAGGCCGACTACTATGCAAGTACTACTGGTCAAAGTTACCTGCTGATGTTAACCATCACGTGCGAACTTGCACCGACTGCCAAAGACGCAAAACGCCGCCGAGCAAGCCAGCCAGTCTTTTACATTCAGTCGAAGCACCAGCCAAGCTGTTCACCCGAATCGGAATAGATTTCCTCGATCCCTTTCCAACTTCCACAATATGGAACAGATGGATTATCGTGGCCACCGATTGCCTCTCTCGTTATGTGGAGACTAAAGCTATGCAGCGCGGCACAACAGCAGAGGCCGCTCGGTTCTTCATTGAAAACGTCGTCCTTCGGCATGGCGCTCCGACTGCAGTGATCACAGACAGAGGACCTGCCTTCACCGCATGAGTGTGACGACATCCATGTACACGCCGAAGAATTCACTCAGCGCACCGAGGAAGACAGACAGCTCGCGCGTGTGCGCATCTGTGATCAACAGCATCAATATGCACAATGGTACGACCCCTGACACAAGTTTATTAGCTACCCACCAGGCGACAAGGTCTGGGTCTGGATTCCGATATGTCGACGTGGACTGCCTGAAAAACGTCTAAGACGGTACTTTGGCCCATACAGCGTCACGCGACGCTTGAACGACGTGAGCCACGAAGTTGTTCCCGACACTGACTGTAGTTCAAGTGCCAAAAGCATTTACCCAAGGTCGTGCACGTCGTGCGTATGAAACCATATTTATTGAATTCATTAGCTCCTGGTTCATACGCTTGGTAGAGCGCCTAAGTTTCGCATCGGTACAATGCCGGTTTCGGAGGGAGGCGAATGTCACGTGCTTTTGAAGAACCCCAGGTGGTCAAAATTTCCGGAGCCCTCCACTACGGCGTCTCTCATAATCATATGGTGGTTTTGGGACGTTAAAACCTACATATCAATCAATCAATGTCACGTGCTTGATCAAGGAAGACGATGGCAGTCGTGTATGTGCCAGGAAAGACTGAAATGGTTGAAAAAGAAGAACTCTTTTGTGCGTTCTATTAGAAAAGACCGACCTCCTGCTCTCAATCTCTGTGGCAAGACCTCTGTTTTGACGTCATGACAATATAAATGGAGGAGGGAAAGAACCACATTCTAAGCCGCTTAGCCTCTAAAAAACATCAATGAAAGCTACTTGCGGCGTTCTTCGCGTGAAAGCGATTCACAGAACGCGTGCAACCTGCACATTTCTTTTGTAGCTTTTCCACCAAACATCTTCCTCAGAAGGGTGACGACTAATTAAATTTACGGACTTCTGAAATCTTGTGCTGCAAACAGCATTATGGGAAATCCACTACACTCTAAGCCGAAAAAGACTAAAGTGGGGTATGCCATTGGTCCTTTAGGGGTCTAAATGCGCTGCCACAGATTTTGAACCAATTTCGGACTAACTGCGGGAGTAACTGCAAGGGCTTAACTGTTACACCAAGCACTTACTCCTTTTGGTTTAAATGTTGGCCCCAGTTGAATGCTCCAGCGGGACTAACAGTTGAACCGTCTGGACCAATGAAAAAGTGGCGACACTGCGTTTGTGCAGTATATTTTATGTTTATTCCAATTTAATCAGCAATGAAGATCGTAGTATGTTATTCATGCAACACACACACACACACATACATACGCACTATTATTTCAAAGTAAAACACCGCAAACACTGACTGCCCGCGCTGTACTACAGAGAACAGACTCTCGGGTATATATAGCACAGTATTTTGACCTCCCATCTAGTGCCAGTGGGCGACTTTTACTCGGCTTAAGAAAACAATGAATATTGACACCGTAACGCGAAAATTTACATGGGCTAATTCGTAGCACCGATGCGCATCGATCTTTTAATATGGATCCATCTAATCTTCAACATGCCTCCAGCCCGAGAATACGAATTATCAGCTGGTATTCGATCATGTCGGCTGAACCAGTGTTCGCAGTGCTGGCGCGCGAGTCCGCAAACACAAACATAGCAACGGCGCTTCTGCGGGAAAGCCGGCGAAGCAGCCGCAGGCGCCCCGCCGATGCCATACCGTGTCGGCTTGCCGACGGCGTCGCTAGGCTTACGACGAGTACGGCTAAACGACCGCCGGCGATCGCAACGAGCGGGTCGCGTGAAATTTTCGTCGTCGTTATTTTTTAGTCACAAATGAACAATAGGTAAGTGCCCCATGTTCGCTGTGTCTTACGGAGTGATGTAGATATCTGTATACTTACAGCGACGAGACCGTTCGCAGGCACGGTTCTTTCAGCGTGCTGGTAAGGCACAACCTGTGTACCGCTGGCCGCACGATTAGTCGTATCCGCGATCACCTATACGTTGGATTTTTGATAACGATTGTCGCATGGATAAAAAGACATAAGTTTGCCTGAGCTACTATTTTTGTGAACTTGTACGCGACGTTTCTTCCGCTTGTGCTGGCAATGCACTCACACCGGCAGCCCGCTTGATACCGATGACGTACGAAGCTTACTTTTCCTATATATCGCTTTGAATTTGTGGTCACTGTGTGGGTACACGACCACTGATGAACAGCTTACCTTTATTAGCAGTGTCAGTGTTCACCGTAGTTCGAACCTATTCAGCACATTAAAGCGAGTTCTCGGCATTGCCCGTGTTTGCGGAGACTTTCACTTGGCTTCAGCTCGCCCGTGCCGGCATGGTGGAAACGCGAGGGCACTTGCTGTGTGCACTGACAGCGTGTTGTACTACTTTCCTCTAATAACATCTTCTATTCGTTTCATAGTGCTTCACTTTCACAGTGGCGTATAGCCTATTTAACTTGTTTTCATGATCGCCGACCACGCCGAGCATTGCAGTGCAGCATCGACAGGAGGCGATCGCGGCACAGTTGCCCTCCCTGTTGGTCTTGACATTGCCGTTCGTTTGCGCAAGGCACGCATTGTCACACATTTAGTCCCTGTTGGACGAACCGTTCGTCCATTGGTTTAACGACTGCAGTTAGTGCAACTTTGCCGAATTTCGGCTTAGAGTGCATTTCATTAAAAGCAAAGCCAGGTGAAGTAAAATAGTTCTAAAATTATTCCTAAGTAACTTCGAACAATATGAAGAACTTGGGAGAGTTGGTTGGCATTGATTGATTTGTGGGGTTTAACGTCCCAAAACCACCATATGATTATGAGAGACGCCGTAGTGGAGGGCTCCGGAAATTTTGACCACCTGGGGTTCTTTAACGTGCACCCAAATCTCAGCACACGGGCCTCGACATTTCCGCCTCCATCGGAAATGCAGCCGCCGCAGCCGGGATTTGAACCCGCGACCTGCGGGTCAGCAGCCGAGTACCTTAGCCACTAGACCACCGCGGCGGGGCAGAGTTGGTTGGCATTATTGATTCAGAGCAGAAAACAAGACAAATGGTAAAGTGCTTGGGTACAAAATGCTTCAACTGTAGTAAAAAAAAATGCCTTTTTGTGGGAAACATCCGTGCAGTGCTGCGAGCACCACTTATATGTGTAACGGTGTCTTCGGCTGGTGGCACCAGTGGCGTTTTCTGTGCACTCGTGCCATGCAACACGTTCGTCTTGGCACCACGCGTGTGGTGTCGCATGTTTGCGTGGGCCGGCCACGACACGAGTGCACGCCACGGCGGCACCGCGTAGGTCGATGGTGGAGCGTGATGCAGCCCCATCAGCTCGCGCATGCTGGCAGACGACGAGGTAACGTTCTATCATTTCAGGCGTAATTTACAGCGGGCGCTGTTGCATAACACGGTAAGACGGGACGAAAAAAGCGTGCGTAAGCTTACATCGTCCAACCATACTCGCACAAGGCTACTTTTGCCGCCAAGATTACACTGGACACCGAAGGCTATGCGAAAATTACAGTAAACCTCGTCGAGTTGATACAGAATCAATGCAGGCCAACCACTTGGAGAACACATGCACACCCACTGGACCCGTAGCGTCTGCAAGTATCTCTTACGGTTTGATTTTTTGTTGTTTGCTTCCTTATTACCAGTATAAACAGAACGCTGGAAATGAACGTCTGCTAAATGGCGTCACTCGCATACAGCGCTGCTGTAGCGCATTGAGTTTTGTGGATCACAAGTTCCACTGGCCCTTAGCGAGGCGTGAAACTCGGGTAGTGTATGACGTAAATTCATTTCCACTGTCACGGTGCCAGTGTACCTCAGCCGAAGATGCCATAAGATAAAGCTACATGATTCAGCTTGCGTCACCTAGGTTTCCAAGCGGAGAATAATAAAAAATCATCGCGATTCTGCCGTATAAAAGCAGCTACTTCAGAACGTTGATGCAAGAACGGGAATTAGACAAGCATGGTCACTCGGCGTTAAGCGGATCAAGCTCTCCCAGCCATAGAGTTTATTATAACAATACTTAGTGAGAAATCTGGCGCTATGATCAAGTACCTTCATGGGAATTATGCGAAGTACTGGCTTTCAATTAGATAGGGTTGGCTAGCTAGCAAAGTGTCTACAGACTTCTTTCTACTGTTTCAGTTTCATTCTTCGTGCAGCGTGGGAAGGGGGATGCAGTTTCAAGCACTGAAGCAGCTCCTTTGTTGTTCTAAGAGGCTGAAGACCACAAGGTTTAAAGTTTGCTGCGACGTTAGAGTTGCATAACTCGACAGTGAAGAAGCGGCCTGGGCTCAGGATCGGGCGGCAGTATCCTTATAGCTCTTTGAGGGCTTGTTTTTTTCGGTAACTGTATCGGTGTTTCTTAGCTGAAGTGAGTCATTTGATCCTAATGTCACTTTTATCTTCCGGTGAAGAGCACTCCCCTTTGTTAGCTTCCACTCCCACCAAAGATCAGCCGTTTGACTATATGCTACGCAGTAAGTCGAGCAGTGTTTCTGTGGCTCTGGTACCTACCGATGGGGGCACTATTCCGATGAAGAACTCAAAAGCGAATCAAGTGGAGCTTCGAAAATCCACTTCGAATTTCCAGGAGATCACCGAGGTCCGCCAGCTTGGTCGCGGAGGCATCCTGTGCTGTTCCGCAGATCAGGAATGCATTCGAGAGCTCCTTCAATGTTCCGAATTTGCAGCGCATCCGATAAGCCCATATATTCCAGCACACCTCACATGCTCGAAAAGATGCAGACATAAGCCGCGGTGAAGACACAAGCCTGACACCTGCAGGAGTGCTCAATTTGTTTTCAGTGGCGGTTGTAATTTCAGTGTACAGGTGCGCCCATACAATTGACAACAGAGGATCCCCAAAAGAATCAGTGATAGCGGCCTTTTTACGAACAGTCCGACCATCCAAAATCAAAGCATGGCTACTGATCTATAAGGTAGAGCCACTTTCCCCAAACTCCTGCAGTGTTTGAAATGTTGGCGATATGGACATAGCGTCAGAGAGTGCCGATCAGTTCTTAGATGCCATCGGTGTAGAAAGAACAATGACAGCCGCAAGTGCAGCTCTAAGAAAGAGTGGTGATGCATTCGTGACGGGGTGCACCCTGCAGAATCTGCAGACTGTGCAGCAAAAGAGAGGGAGCTTGCTATAATAAATATTGTCACGGGGTCATGACGTGGCCGGAGACAGGAGACTGTGTTGGAATTCAACAGTTTATTTGGGCGGACCTGTGTTTGGTAAACGGAAAATCTGATTACAGTAGCAGTCTTGGACTGATATTGGTGAACAGAGCGTCGGCCGTCGTTCAACTACTCACAAGCGGTGAAGTGCGTCGGCATTTATACTCTTGTAATCGAATGTTCTAACGTTATCGCAGGCGGTGGCCTAGGTTCCAGAATAATCTGTACAGTTCGCCGAGTGGGTGTGATCTTATCGAAAAGATCTACTAAAGTCCCGAAGCTTCTCGAAAACTGCTGGCGCGGTTTGCGCTGAGAATTGTGCAGTGTTTCGGGGCAATAACAAAACTTCAGAAATAGAACGTGGCATTGCCCCCCTCTGAAAAAGGCATCGTCCTGGTGATTTAACTAAGATGAAGGTACAACAATAATGCAAGAAAGTACAATGAATAAATTACGATACAATAATAATACAAAAAACACTGTTTCAGTTTTTTAACGCGCATGAAAAGGCTTGAGGCGCTCGACATGGACGACTTCAGGTCACGATCGGCGTCGTTGAGAGTTGGTGATGCCGTCGGGAACAACCTCGTCGTCAAGTGGGCCGAGACGTCAAACCGCCCTGTAAGGTCCGAAGTACCGTCGCTGAAGCTTTTCACTTAGTTCACGTCGGCGTATCGGCGTCCACACCCAAACACGTTCACTGGGCTGGTATTCCACGGAGCGTCGTCGAAGATTGTAATGGCTGCTGTCGGTCGTTTGTTGATTCTTGACACGGAGATGCGCGAGTTGTCGGGCTTCTGCGGTGCGTTGAAGGTACTCCTTCACATCGAGGTTTTCTTCGTCGGTGACGTTGGGTAACGTGGAATCGAGCGTCGTTGCTGGGCTCCTTTCGTAGACCAATTTGTATGGAGATATCTGCGTCATCTCCTGCACCACCGTGTTGTATGCGAAGGTCACCCTACTGAAACGTTCCGCATACACGGATCCGTACATACGCAATTATTGGACTACGGAAAGCCGCATCATGCGGAAAGATGTGAACATCCGCAGCTTACGGAAAGCGCCATATCATGTGAAAAGATGCGGACATCCGCAGCTTACGGAAAGCGCCATATCGTGCGGAAAGATGCCGACATCCGCAGCTTACGGAAAGTGCCATATCATGCTAAATTACCCCGATAAGCAGCTTACGGAAATCAGCATAATGCAGAAACCATGCATGTATCTGCTGCATCTTGCAGAGATCAAATGGACATCCTAGATCTCGAGTAAAAGCAATTGGCCATTGACGTTGTTTGCAAAAGCAAGTTACTGTGTAGAAATATATATGAATATTTCTTTCTTAATATGTTGCATGAAGGTGAAATATGTTTGCTATCTGAAACAGCCTTGATGAGTAAACAAAGGCTTGAAAGAAACAATTGTGTTAAGAAGCTACTTAATGAGGGATTGAATCATCGGCATCTTTCTAATTTTCGTGATGCGGAAGCGAAATTACTTTTCAAATAAAATACATTACAAATCTACTAAATTAACATGCTAGCAATCATAAATTGTGGTTACATTGCAACACATTAATGCAGTGTTCTATGCAAGAACTAAAGAACTTATAAAGTTATTATTATACACACCAGTCCTGCTACAATCAATATATTTTTTGTTTGTCTTTATGCTCCAGCTGTGAATGGTGACATTGCAGTGTTGATGGTACACAAATGAGGTGACTATACCATAATTTCACGAGCTCCACATAAGCCACAGGATGGTGGCACAAAACACAATGTAACAGCAATTTTAGAACGAAATGTTTAAACAGAAATAATAATCATAGCACTGTGAAAGTGTGGCGCTGTGTTTGTCTCATGAATGCCTTGTGGAGATCGGCGAAATGCTGCTTGAGGCTCCGGCACCACTGTAAATCTGGAAGGTCACTGCCATTGAACTTATGTGTCCTTCATAGGCACCTGGAAATGAAAATAATTGGCACAAATAATGTCAGAGACACATGTTAGCACACTAGTTCACATGCACAAGAAATATAACACACAGAATGAAACTGAAAATGTAAGGCACACAATCCTTCATGTTATGCATATGTGAATAATAGAAGGAATGAGTGTATAAATTAGTTCTACCACATCAAAGAAAACAGCATGCTTATCACAGTGAAAATAACTAGGTTGTCACGATTTTCAATGGTAGAGATAATCGAATAATATGTCCCCATGAAATTATGATTTAAATGCTTCCTGCACAGTAAAACTTTAGAAACTGCAAGTGAAAGCTCTCAATGTACATTTAATAGTGTGTGCATGTACATCTGCTGCCTTTATACTATACAGTTTGTGCACAAAATTGGCATCTTGAACAATTTTGAGAGTTACACCTATGCAACTTATGAAGGTTAAAATCACTATGAAAGCAAGCAGGACAAGGCAGGTGCCATTAAAAATCTGTGCAAGCCAGATATCTATAACCGAACTGCACACATATAGGGGAGCAAAAGTACCAGAAATTCGGCTGCTGACCCGCAGGTCGCGGTATCAAATCCCGGCTCCATTTCCGATGGAGGCAGAAATGATGTAGGCACGTGTCCTCAGATTTGGGTGTATGTTATAAAAACCCCAAGTGGTCGAAGTTTCTAGTGCCCTCCACTAGGGCGTCTCTCATAATCATATCGTGGTTTTCGGACGTGAAACCCCACATATAAATCAAGAATAACAGAAATAAACTGCCAACAAAAAAGTTGGGTGCATGTGCTATCTGTAAGTGCTTACACCTTACTACATACAGCATGCTCATTCCATTTTAAATACCGATATTAAAAATAACTGCTCTATTAGGAATATAAAAGGTAAGGTAGAACTGAACGACTCTACAAAAAGTGACCCTATTATGACATCACGTTTTCTTATAACAAAATTGACTAAGACTCTGAAATATCATTATGCAAAAAAACATCTTCAAAAGAACAATCAAGTTTGAAGGCATATATTTTAATATGGCTACTATGACTATAACCAAGAAATCGACCTCAACATGGCTAATGTTAGTTTTTAAGGCCTATGTTCACTAGACAATGAACTATACCACAAAAAGCACAGCGTTCAGGCAAAGCACAGCACAAAAAAGAAAGCAGTCCTTTTTGTTATTACCTACAATGCCTTTAAAATGGTATTTTTACCTCTACTTCCCGCTTTTTAACAAAGTAACTGGTGTAAAACAAGTTAGCTGAAAATGCACTGTGCCTCCAAATCCTGTTGGTTGAATCTGAGTTTTTAAAAAATGGTGAAGCTTGCACTAAATTAGGCTCCACAAGCCTTGGAACAGCGAGACTGCATGACTCTTAGGACTACTTTGGTTACTTGTGTTTTGTTTCTGGGCCTAAGCATAAAGACAAGGGCTTAACTGAATTGCGGCTAACAAACAAATGCTTTCGAAATTGCCCGAGCGTCAAAGGATGCTCAGACATTTGTTGTTTTTCGCACTGGGCTATTCTACACCAAACATACAAACCATACTGCCTGGCGACCATCACAGATGTATAGTTTAAAAATTGATGGTAATTTACTCATATTTGCAAGGTGTTTCAGCGCGCGAACAAAGGAAAAAAGGACAGCGTAGACAGAAAGAGCGCTGACTTCCAACTAACTTTATTTCGCAGAGTGGCAAGAATTTATACGTCTAAAAAGGAAGATTACAGAGCATAAATGTAAACAACAAGCCCAATCTACACACCAGTAACAGCACGTGTGACAGGTCCTCTAATGCCTCAAAGGCCAGCCAGGTAATCGCGTTCAGCCTGGGATAAAGCAACCGATGAAGTGCTTACGCATTTATTTCCTAGCACGTGTATTCTTTCTGCTTCGATAATTTCTCGGGTAAGTTGCTCCCTGTGCCTTGCCAATATAGAGCACTGATCAAAGAGGGGGGTGCACCCACAATCTCGGCAATGAATGCCAAGATGCCCTTGTACCACATTGTGCACATTGTTTCTGTGTTCTCGCAGGCGGTCGTTTATGCACCTGCCGGTTTGGCCGACATAGACGCACCCACACGTCAGTGGAATTAAGTATACGACTCCCACTGCGCATGGGACGTAGCATGTCCTGTGCGCGACAGAGCACGCGGCAGAAGTTGCGCGAGGTGTATTTACACGTTTGCAAAGCTTCTGCAATTTTTCAGGTGCTGAAAAAACAACAAGAACGTTGGCGTCTCGAGCAATCTTTTTCAGCCTGTGTGAGATGTCGTGCACGTACGGTAGTACGACAGGCCGGCTCTTACTGACGCTGTTGCGCTTATCTGGTTTGTTGCCTCGCTTCACGACAGTGACCAGCTTTTCCGCCGCTGAAACTAGAACGTGTGCGGGGTAACCGGCTTTGCTGAGGCGCTCCACTTGTAGAGCAAAGCTGCGGTGTACCATGTGGGGGCAAGACTTCTTTAAGGCGTTGGCAAGGCAGAGGTTAGCAATGCCCCGCTTGACCAATTTTGAGTGAGCTGAGCCGAAAGGCAGAAGTGGCTTGCCGCTTCTTGGTTCATACATCCAGCAAACATGTCGGGGTTCTAGCAAAAGCTTCAAATCTAGAAATTTTAGGTTGTTATCAGTGGGTGATTCACACGTTAAAACTAATGGACTTGTATTACTCTTTGCCGCACGATCAACTACTAAAATGTGTAGAGGAATCCATAGACAACTTCGGATCATCAGCGTTCCAAACGCGCACTGGAATTCATAATAGCAGCCTATTAGAGTTACTCAGCTTCTACTTGAAGGCCACTTTTGTATCTTGGGATGAAAAAAACTACTTACAAAAAAGTGGAGTATGTATTGGTTCATGCTTGGCACCCATTCTCAGTGACATATTTCTAGCACATCAGGATCGTGTCTTGTCAAACAAACTTGATTACTCTGTGGTTTTTAAAGTCTGCCGTTTTGTTGATGATTATTTAGTGTTGTTTAAATGTGACAGTCAAAATTTTCAGACCATTTCCTCTGACGTGTTGACTGTTTTCCGAGAGTGCCTGAAACCATTAGTTTTAACGTATGAATCACCCACTGATAACAACCTGAAATTTCTAAATTTGAAGCTTTTGCTAGAACCCCGACATGTTTGCTGGATGTATGAACCAAGAAGCGGCAAGCCATTTCTGCCTTTCGGCTCAGCTCACTCAATATTGGTCAAGCGGGGCATTGCTAACCTCTGCCTTGCCAACGCCTTAAAGAAGTCTTGCCCCCACATGGTACACCGCAGCTTTGCTCTACAAGTGGAGCGCCTCAGCAAAGCCGGTTACCCCGCACACGTTCTAGTTTCAGTGGCGGAAAAGCTGGTCACTGTCGTGAAGCGAGGCAACAAACCAGATAAGCGCAACAGCGTCAGTAAGAGCCGGCCTGTCGTACTACCGTACGTGCACGACATCTCACACAGGCTGAAAAAGATTGCTCGAGACGCCAACGTTCTTGTTGTTTTTTCAGCACCTGAAAAATTGCAGAAGCTTTGCAAACGTGTAAATACACCTCGCGCAACTTCTGCCGCGTGCTCTGTCGCGCACAGGACATGCTACGTCCCATGCGCAGTGGGAGTCGTATACTTAATTCCACTGACGTGTGGGTGCGTCTATGTCGGCCAAACCGGCAGGTGCATAAACGACCGCCTGCGAGAACACAGAAACAATGTGCACAATGTGGTACAAGGGCATCTTGGCATTCATTGCCGAGATTGTGGGTGCACCCCCCTCTTTGATCAGTGCTCTATATTGGCAAGGCACAGGGAGCAACTTACCCGAGAAATTATCGAAGCAGAAAGAATACACGTGCTAGGAAATAAATGCGTAAGCACTTCATCGGTTGCTTTATCCCAGGCTGAACGCGATTACCTGGCTGGGCTTTGAGGCATTAGAGGACCTGTCACACGTGCTGTTACTGGTGTGTAGATTGGGCTTGTTGTTTACATTTATGCTCTGTAATCTTCCTTTTTAGACGTATAAATTCTTGCCACTCTGCGAAATAAAGTTAGTTGGAAGTCAGCGCTCTTTCTGTCTACGCTGTCCTTTTTTCCTTTGTTCGCGCGCTGAAACACCTTGCAAATATGAATACGCACCAACTAGCGCAAGCTTCCACTCTTGTGGGTAATTTACTCTTCTGAAAATATTTATTTGCAGAATTGTTTTGAAGAGAAAAAAGTAGTGGTCTTGTGGGTACCTTCAGAATTTCGCAGAATGTCGTGCGGGTGTTATTTGTGAGAAAAATTTCAAAGTACCGCTTTTTCTTGCCATATCAAATTTGATCTACATATTAAGTAAAGGTGCTTCTTAAAGTATTTGAAGCCGAGTAACATTAGTGCAATTTTTTCGCTACATAGGCTTTGAAGAATTCAGCCAAACTGTTTATAGTTTGCATTTCTTGTATGGCAATACTGCACTTTGTATGAATATTTGAGCCACAAATACTCACTGCACAGAAGGTATATTTCACGAAAAAGAATAATGTTAGGTCCAGATTACAAATATTACTATATAGTCGTTTTTGTCCACATTGAGATGCAGCTTGAGCTGTGTGTTTGTCTAAGTGAAAATTACTTTTATGTGTAAGTTGAAAGCAAATAAATAGTTCTTGTTATATGGCAATGTTATCAATACAATTATTGTTTAAATGAGGAAAAGGATTTTTGAAGTCTCCTATTGAGGGTCATGGAGAACTTCGGAACGGAAGCTGTCGTATATCAAATGCAGAAAACAGCCATCATAAGAAAACTTCAAAAATTCATTTCTACTTTAAGACAAAGTGTATTCATATAACTTGCCATATGAAGAGAACTGCTTCCTTGCTTTTGATGTGGCAAAAAATTGCAATAATATTACTGAGCTTCATGCACTACACACATTCACTTTTACTTAATACCTAGACCGAATTGAGTGTAGAAGAGGCAGTATGTTTGAAACACTTTTTACATTTTACAAACAACACCCAGACGAAATCCTGGGAAGTCCAGAAGGCACCAACGTGGCCTAATATTTTGTTCTCTGCGATATATTTTAGCATTTTGCTGTTTTCAATACAGTAACCGAGCACAATATTTTTTTTTTCAAAACACATTTAGTACACTTGGAAAAATGGCTGGGATGTTTGATATGTAATTGCTTCACTGCCAGCATTTATTCTTCCGAAGCTCAAGCTATCACCTCTCTGTTACTGCCTCCCTCACATACAATGCCTGCGTAGGAAAGAAAAAGAATGGCAGGTCCGACAAAGTTCGCAAGGCAAGATATTTGCATGTTGGATAAATTCATTACCGTAAACAGCAGCAAAATAACATTCATTTTGAGTAGTCCAAGACACAAGCTTTATACCAGCATACTAAGAGCCAAGCACAAACTTTTTATTTGAACATGTGTGGTGATCGACAGGAAGCACTTATTGCAAGACTGATCAGTCTGTAATTAACTGAATGAAGTACAATGCACTGTTCAATCCAACACCACATAGGCATCTTTGCTATAGCAAAGCCATGTGTCATTGATTCATGCACTAGATGGGACAATGCAAATGTAACAAAAAAGGAGAAAAAAGAAAACAAGGGAAAAAAAAGAAGAAAAGGGGGGATGCAAAGTAGGAGCAGTGTAGCACTACTTTTCTTTGCATCTCCCTTTTCTTTCTTCTTTTTTCTTCTTTTCTATCATTTATCTTTTTTTTGCTTCCCTTACCCCCAACCTCCGACAGGAGAACACTTTGTATCAGCGCAACCTAACTTGAAAAGAAGCAAGGGCTGCACTCTTCTGCGTTATAGGTTCTTTTGAGACAAACATTTCCAACAGGCACACACGCCTACACCAAAAGATGATGTCATTACTGACCCCATTTAAACTAACACGCCAAGGATGACAAGGTGACTTCTAAAAAATAGGTCCTCCTGTCGCAATATCGGCCAGCCTGTCTGAGGCACTTCCACTGTTCACCCTGATTACCCCACTAGATGTTTCCATCTGTCGACTCACATCTTCATTTTGGATAACACTAAGACGAGCTTACATTGATGAATACGCACAAAAGTTTAGTGATGTATCATGTATGAGAATGAGCAACTCTGTTAAAAAATTATTGATAGCTTGCTTCCAGGCTTTTTATACTGTAGCCTGAAACTTCGTAATGTCTTCTATGCACATGAACCAGATTGACAACGTAATGCACAACATGCTTAAGAATACTGCGAGGAACATGATAACGACAAAACGACCGGCCAACCAAATTTTTTGCTTTACATGTTTATAAAATGTTCATGTACACCTAAACGAGGTGCTTATGATACAAGCCAAAAAAACTTACAAGTAGGGCCTTGGAGCCTTCTGGAAGTAGACGTGTTGCATTTTTTCTGTGGAGAACTTTACACCCATAAGTGAGGAACAAAACTCCTGTATAATGAAGAATGTTGGCAGCTATCAGTTATAGAAAAACCTAATGCAGCTAATTTTCCCCGACACATCTGTACATTTAGAGAGGTGACGTAGCTTCTGTGATTGTGGCAGTAACTCCAACAGGATCAGTGCGAAAAGTGGCACTACTTGGCTAGACAAATGTCCAAATATGCCTGCCCGACTCCCTTTAGCCATCCCGGCTGAATCTGACACATGATTTCTTAACTGCTGGCTGGACAAAAACAAAACCACTGAAGCACTCACAATACACAGCGTGAAGTTCCTCTGGAGTGGTCAACTTCGTCTTCTGCGATGAAAGAGCAGCACAGTGTACTGATAAGGCACTCCTTGCAATGGTTTTCAATGCCACACAGTGACCTTGCTGTTCCTGTCGAAGAGAGCTTCGGGAGCTTGGAGGGTGCTTGCTCTTTTCTGGGGGCTGCTGCCGCTCCTCGTTTTCTGCTCAAGGTCAACCTGCACAAAGTTGTAGACGAGGCTTTAAGAGTTGTATATAATGATATGCAAATTTTTGCTGAACACACATTTCCTCCTGGCACACTGAGGAATTTCTTATAAAACTTAAGGCCTCGCATATGCAAACATTTACAATCGATCCGAAAATGCACTCGACTCTAAAGGAGCAAGTTTTTTATGTATTGTATACAAAGAAAGATCATTCAGCACAACCACAACTACAGTTGCACACCAAAACGACATTTTACACGATCCTGTTTATTTACATGGTCCATTTTATTTTATTTACACGGTCCATTTTACACGGTCCTGTTTTACACGATCTGGTCTGCATGAACTCTTGAACCGGGCACCATATAGATTAAAAGACACACACAGACTTTGAGACAAACCTAGTTTCCCGTGGAGCATCCTCTTGCACTATAACAACACATCTCAATTTAGTTAGTTGGTCAGAACGAGGTGAAAACAGCTCGCACTTGAAAAGCACGGGCAGAAGGAATGACGCCTGCACCCTGTGCTCCCTGTACATTCTCCTTGAGGGTGCAGTTTTCACCTTATCCTTATGCAATTTCACATTTATAACATTGTTCGCTGCATAATCTTTGTGGAATTAAAGTGTGTGATACCGTCATGTGTATTCCATGTAATTTATAAAAATAGACTACAAGATAGCTTGATTCGAAAATAACAAAGTGCATCCAGTGCCATGTTCTGTAGCCATTCCTTAGGCAAGTGGAAGAATGATTCATTCTTCAAAACATATTTTACTTGTAACCACTATAAGAGCTAACTCGTGCACTGGCACATTCTGTTTGCCTCTTCAGATTATAAGGTACCTTTTTTACACCAGAAAGTCTTCAAGAAGAATAGAAGTGTTGTAATTGTGAAGAAAGAAAAGTAGAAGGAAAAAAAGATAACCTGCCCTGTACAGGCACCAAGCCTGCGAACTTCGAATAACATGTCCGATGCTCTATCAACTGAGCTACCATGGCGGCTATCCCTCTTCCATTTTGTACAGTATATATGTGCATTTATACATGGAAGAGTCAGTCAGCGCTGCTTGTTACCATTATGGCGAGTGTGGGACACCTTTTTTTGCCTACTGGCAATTACATTACGATTGCAATTACGTTACAATTACTTTCAATATCCCTATACTTCTTTGGCAGCATTATGCATCTGTCAGTTCTCAGAAAATCTGCTAGTCTTAGGAGGTTGCAATGGTTCACCCTCCCACCTAAATGCATGTACTTGAACACATGCACAACTGATAAAAAAAAAAAACAAGTCACACACCGCTAAGATTACTGAGATTCACTGTTTCAGATTCATGAGTAGAGGAAAGAACTATATATTTAAGGTTTTGTTGTCTTTGTTGAACACAATATAATGAGAACTAGTAGAAAATGATGCCAAACAAACTATAGGGGATGTTATAAAAATTAACTTTTACAAAATTATGAAAAGAAAAGTGAACAAAAACGTAGCTTGGCAACGTTTCTTGACAATTGAATTGACATTACTTTTATAATATCCCTATATTTTACTGGGTAATGTTGTCGGGTAATTCTCATTATTAGAGTGGTGAGTAGGCTGACAAAGAAAGCATATGACATTGATACTTCTTTTGAACACCTAGTAGTTTGAAGATTTTAAAAGAGCGGAAGCTACTTTGAGTAGACCAGAATATTTAGTCGGAGCGAAAAAAAAACTTACACACATTTTTACCAGGCTTTTTAACACATTTTGAAGCATAAAAGTGTATGCTGCCAGTAATGTTAAGTACCATTACTTTTGTCACACTATGCACTGTAGCAGGTGTAGTCTGAGTAGTGATAGTGAAGGATTAATCAAGCACGCCACCAACTGTGTTCACATCAATGGTCGCGTATTTTAAAAATAAACGTGCTGTATAATAAAAAAAAGTTTAGAGCATTTATGTTTTTATCCAAATCAAGTTAAACCGACTGGGTAAGCAAACCATTTGCATAAAATCAAAAGGCATAAAGTGATTCATGTATTATAACTATGTGAACAGTTTCAGCAACGCAGGGAAAAGTGACAACAGTTCTATTAAAAAACCCTCTCATTATAACATGCATGAAAAGCACCACACCAGAATATTTTATAGTGCATGTAATATCGAGACTACTAGACTGTCTATTGACCTTTTAGAAGTAGGGTATCTCCTTCACGTTCAAGGGGCAACCACTTAGCCTTTTCCTGCGCTTTTCTGTGAATATTTCCTGAATTTCAGATATCATTAGGATTAATTTAGAGTGAACAGGTTTTGCTTACGCATTGAAACCTAGTTCTGTATGTAACTGCATTTATGGGTGCCAAACCACCTCCAAATTTTTTTAACATTTAACTCATTTTTTAACTGCAGCAGCACAACTAGCTGTGGGTGCCCAAATAGTAGCTAGAAACAATACCTTTACCTCTTCGAGCCTTTCGGAAGTGTTCAGCTTCTCAGTGCTCACCTTACAACATTTTTTTTTAAATACGTGTTTGTGTGCCCACTATTCTTGCTCCTTGTACAGTGAGGAGGAGCACATGGCAAGAAGAGACAAGAAAGAAGCATTGCGAAAAAAAGCGAAATAAGCGAGGACCTCTTTTGTATCGTACAATGTGTTTAACATTACTTTTGCGACAACATATAGACAAATTATCACGGCTATGCATCCATTGTAGAGTCATACACAGCTGCAACACCACGACTAAATTTCAACCTTGTGTTTGTTTAGTATCCCTTTGTAGTGGCAAGCTATTGATATCTGCATTTGTTTGGCACACATTAAGATGCAGCGAAATGTGATATGGTAATCTCATTCAGAATGCACATCATGTGGCTTCATTGTATATGTGGCCAGAAGTTACTCTGGTTGCAAAGCAATATGGCAGAGCCTAAAGAGACGTCACCAGCCACTCCAATCTAGACTTGCCTTTGCTACTTGCCCATTATCATCCCAGCAAAAAATGAATAATTGAACCTGCTACAGGTATGTGCTAGCTTATGCTAAGGACCAAGTATGAAGGGTGTTTTGTCATTATTGAGATCAGTTATTTGTTCAAGAACACTTGCTGTCAAACACAAATACATTGCTGTCGAAGCATCAAGACTCAAATATAAAGCAAAAAGAAGTGTCTCTTTAAAAATTACAGGCCATAAGGTGCAAGATAAATATTTGATATACTTGGGATGTAAGGCACGCACAAGAGGTGCTGCCATATTATACTTTTCCTTGTGTTGAAACCTGCTTGCTTTACTCACCCAACACACCTGTAAAGATGCCGTGAAAACACCAAGGAGCTGATACAGCAAGGTTGAACACATGTCCAGGGATTCCACCATTCCTAAGCAGCCCTACAGCCTCCAAAGTCCTGCAACCATTTGTAAGATAAATATAGTTCTACCCAAAGTTCTTGGTTTACAGACAGACATGCAAGACGCATAACCACTCTATAGGAAGTTTGCTCATAATGCGCTGGGTAGCAAAACGGATGCCAATATCAAGTATCCCGGCCTGCCGCTTCTTTCTTTCCGTTCTTAATTAATCAATCCATGGTTAATAAATGTTCCCCCAATGTGAAGTGTACTGGCAGTCCGGTGAAGAATTGCAATGTATTTCAAACACAGTCCAATTCATGGCAAGTAAGCAGTCAATAGCGTTTTGTCAGCTGTTCAAGAAAAGAGCATGAAGTTTAGCTAAAACCCATGTTTTTAAAAACACAATTCAATTTGATATAAAAGTTGTGAGCATTATGTGAAGGAACACGGATTAATGTTTAATAAATGATTTCTTATAATGTACTGATATGAATGCAACTAACTGAATATGAAACGATAATTTTTGCTTGAGAATTTAGAGTTATGAACACTATCGCACTTGCCAGCTGCATCACGTCCAAAACAGCAGCAAGATAGGCTAGTTTCTGTAGGTGAGCAGTAATGATCAGTGCAAAGTAACAACTAGAAACACCAGTAACAACAATATGGAGCAAGCACAGACTGCCAACTGTATAATTTATTGCACAAAAGTTCGCCTGAATATCAGTCAGACAACTCGTGCAAATGAAGGTCCAGTTAAAAATGAACAAGTTACGAAATCAACAATGCCTGCTTTCACTAACAGGACCCTCATTCACATAAAGTATGCAGCGATAGGCCCCTACCGAGGTACGTCATAGCATGATGTCACTGGCACATGTAAAAGGTGTGGCTGGAAAAACACTCCCGCTGGTGGCTCAGCCCGGTACAGTCGTGCGGTGTTTGGGGCAAGTTTAATTTTTCAAAGCTTACACTTCACTTTACAATGTCGACATTAGCTGTAGTATGTGTCAGCAAACATCTAGCTGTGTGGTAAAATATTTGCCACGCTGTCTGTTTATCTTGAAGAAGTGAACACACGTGGTAGCCTGGGGGAGGAACAGTGGCATAGTCTTCAAAAATGCGCACTGTTGATTGCGGCATGTAGTGTGCATTGAAAGGTATTGAGAATATTGGTTCAACTGAGAATATTGTGTGTGGTGTGTGCAGTGTCAATAACAATGTGTCTTGTTTGCGAAGACGTTAGCACTGATGGCAGGGACCGGTCGATGAAAAAACTTGATTCGACATTTTAGTCAAGGTAAATATGCACTTGACGCGACTATCTGCAAGTGGGTACATCTCGGTGTTTGCGCTGTGTGCAGAAAAAAATTGCATGGTCACCGGGCTGGAAGATACCATTTGTTGAAGCTGCATGTATGAATCGCCCCGACGAGTACGCAAGCCCAATAAAGGTATAACTCGTTTTATCGAAGGCCTCATATGTCTTCAAGTAGTAAGCAGAGATTCTTGTTTCACATATACTCAGTACCTTTACCGCTCGATATTCATGAAGTGACAATGCAAACAACAAGTTTGTTTGTTAGGTCCTAAGGGAGCAATGTAAATATGCAAATAAGTTGTAGGTGTCAGATGCAGCAATGTAACTGCACAAAAGATTACGTATATATTAGGCTACAGGTTAAGAATCGTATACATCTCAGTGGTCTATCAGGAACGTCACAAACAACTTCCTTGCCAACCAGCCCTGGCACAGAGGGAGGGAATGGCTGGCACTGCGCTCGAAGTGACGTCACACTATTTGCAAACATAGAGAGGTTTCTTACTTAGGCAACATTTTGCACAATATATTTTTTAGATGCAAGGCTGTACTCGTCCACATTGATCATACTGATGTCGTTTGTTGTTAATTTGTGCTGTGAATTACTAGGCATTTATACACCATGATCTTTAAAAGCTAATTTCAGTATTCTCTCTCATATTGCTGACAACTGCGTTGTTGCATAAATTGGGCAAAATAGCAACACAGAAAGGCTGTCACAATAAATACACCAACATGGGTAATCTCTTGCAAACAAAAGTCGGCACTGGTCCTGTCATTACCCGTCTTCCTTCTCTCTTTGCCTTGTTTGTGCTGAAACAGCCAAACACCTGATGAGTTAGATGAGAAATATTAACGCATCAAAACTATAAGTGCTTGCATCAGCAACTACACAACAGCGTGATAACCACACCCCTGCCACACAGCAGCGAAACATATTTTGAACATGCTGGCAGTGTATTATTTTATAAAAAGCAACTCTGGCAGATTACAAAATCTCACATTGTGCATGCAAGTTTTCTTCAAAGTCAGGCGTACAATGTAGGTGCTGGCCGGTACATTATTAGTTACAAGCAAAAGCGTCTTGCAGGTACATATGCAGATTGCACGAACACCTCTCCCTCTACACTAGGTACACACAGTATATCTTTTAACAAGCACACGCCACTCTTTAGGGGCATAATAACGCTCTACCGTGAACGTAGGCTAATCAGCCCACTTAGGCAGTTGGCTACCTGAATCGAGCCAAGTTACAAATTGTATCGCCCGCGAACGTAAACAAAATGCTGCTTTCCATCAAATGGCATTGCAGGCTTCTATTATCAACAACGTAGCAAGCGCCGTGTGCGTCTTCCTCACTACATTGCACATATGAAAAAATCGATCACCATACACATGCATGTTGCCGCAGTTGTCTCGAATTAGCTCCAGTAAGGCCGCGCCGATGCGCCATGGCTCTGCTAGCGTTAGCGTTGTCAAAGCGAATCGGCAACCGCACTCGCAAAGGCGCGTAAGGTTGCCGTTTCACGACGCCTCGTTCGAGTGCAGCAACACACACTTGCACTGAGTGGCATACTTGGTCTACATAAAAAAGTGTCCCCCTTACCTTTAGTTTCTTTCACATTGTCCTGAGGGAAGCAACCACAGGCGTCAGCCGTCACCTCGGAGTCCTTCGAGCACCCGCCCAACCCGCCGATTCCTTGGACGACTCGCACTTGATCCGCACTCGAACAACCGCGGGAATAGGGCGCAATCTTAGCACATCACACGAACGAGGAACGGCGCTTCCTTGCGTAAATTTAACATTTCGTGCTCTCGTGTGTAGCAGCGCAAGCACAGGAGAGAGCATGCCCACGGAGACAAACAACATGTGGCTTTAGCTGTGAATGGATTTGGCTTGGATATCTGTGTGGGGAAAAAAAACATCTGTCGCTGCTCTAAACTGAAAAAAATGTATGTTGTCTGGCAAAATAACTTTAAAAGTGATAAACGGTTATTCAAAAAAACAAGTTACAACTTATGAATATTTTTGCAGGTTTTTGTTTTGTTTTTGTTCTAGCAGACGACAGCCTCTTACTGCTTCTACGACAGACGTAGTGCGGTTTCACGGTCGGTGCGTGTCGCCGACGCAAAGCTCTACAGTAGTGATATCAGTGTTATCAAATCTCAATGAATAATAGGGTGGCTACAAAGCAGTAACATTTTGACATAGTGCAGTACGCAATCTTTCAAGGTATGACATTTCTTTGCTCTGAAGAAAATCGAAGCAAGCCGGCCGGCGCAATCAGCTGAGGTCGCCGCTACGCGAGGCATGGTCGTGCGCAATAACGTCGCGCCCCGTGCTCGATTTGTCATCAAGCGATAGAGCTACTAAGTGGAATACAGCTAGATGCAGGGATTAATGGCGTATCACTCTAATTCCCTGTGGTTGCCGACTCAATCGCAAGAGAGCACGGAAAACAACCTTCAACTGCTCAAGCTTGTGTGTGGGTGTAAAAATACTTGTTTCCATCCGCGGCGGGGCAGCAATCTATAGTTGAAAGACATGCGAAAAGCATGTGACGTATATACAATCACAAAACATATGCACACAACAATAGATACGATCGCATATCGTACATAAATATGCCAACACATAGCGTGTGAAAAGCAAATTTATATACATAACTTAGCAAATTATGCTATAGCTTAGCAAGTTAACGCACTCAGTTCACGTGCGCGAGCACAACTACGTGGCGCAGGTTCGAGTCTCGCCAAATCTAATTTTTTTTCTTGTTTTTTTTCAACGTTTTTATTGTACTGCTATTTTTTCTAATGCCTTAGGTTATAAAACAAAATAAAAGCAATATTGCGTTTAAGTACATATGTGGGACTGTTTTTTGCGCAACAGTTATTAGTATTTTTATTTTCACTATTAGTTTTTTATTTTTTTCATAATATAACAAAGTTAAGGACTAAGGGGAACATTGGGTCTGCTTGATTGTGAAGGGACTCGAGAACTGAGAAAACTCAAACCAAAAAGTTTATTTGAGAAAAAATTGAGCATTTCACAGCCGGACCAGTTTCTTCAAGGGTAGGCCCTAAGTATGCGCGAGACTTGCTATATGACTCATCTCAAGCTGTTACAGTTGAGGGAAGGCAATATCACCGAGAAGCAGTTCCAAAATATATTTTGGTTGATGTTTTTTGATTCCTCCAGAATAAGGGCTGCACAATTGTGATCGAGCCAAACCAAGAATTGCGGGCACGAAGTCATGAGACTGAAAATGAATAATGTTGATTGCTTGAAAAGTTGCCCTTAATAAAAGGAAGAGTTATGGAGTGCTACATAGCTTAACCCCCAGTAGGAATTTTATATATACATATAGATAGTTTAAAATGGACAATGTTGCACACACAGACATTGCTTAAATTTCTTTGCAGCACAGTTGAAGCATCTATGTAGAACTGAAGCATCAAGAGAAGCTCATGCGTCGTCACTTTATTGCGCTTTACCTAGCTTGTATGCGTCCATGCAGCCGTGATATGATATATTTTAAAGCATTTGTTTAACCTATAATCTTATTCATTAAAGCTGGCCCATAAGTTGTGTCTTATGTAGCACTACAATTGAAGCGTAATCTGCATGGTGGTCTGAAACAATGCTTTTGAAGATCTTAAAACGACTTAGCTCTATACACGACCATCCGTGCATCAATGATAAGCACCATTATGTGTCCGTAAATATCAGTTGTGCTCTCATACTTAATTATTTTTCTGACCACTCCCTCTGCCCCTACCTCGTTTCTGTCGTGAAGCTGTGGCAAGTTGTGTATAGCTGTATTTATATTGTAGGAGCACATATACTATCAATAAAAATTATTTTTAGGCTACATGCAATTAGTTTTCATAAATTTTCATTTCTTTTGTCGGTGCTCAGGAGAGCTAAGCTCATGGTCGATATTTTAAAATGACATTTCTCTTTGCCAATGGTAATGAGAACAGTTTCATTAATATTGACGATTTCATTCACATTGAATTTAGTTCTCACTATTATTGTTTCTACCGAAAAACGAGCCCTTGAAGTTATGCTTTTCTTGCTTGATTTCTTTTCGTGTGACAGCATGCAAGTAAAATGGCAGTTATTGTCATTCCTTGTGAATGACACATTTTCCGTGTGACAGACTTTAGCACCTCGCCATCTGCAGAAGTTGTATTCACTCTGGAAAAGGGCGAACAATGGTGACTGACAACACAGACTAGCCTGCGTTATTCTTTTGTACTATATATGTCACTGTGCATTTATTTTTAACTCTATAGAGCTCGGATTTTCTGCTGAAATATGACAACAACTGTACAGTTTCCACATTTTTGCAACAATCCACATTCCTTTCATACACCAGCACATTTTCGTAAGCACCTTACAAAATTTGTATATTCTGTAAGACCTTACATTTTTCTTATTTTTCTTATGAAAGCTTCTGTACACTCCATACACTTTCTTTATCCTCCCATATCTTCTATAATGAACTCTCCGTATGCCCCATAAGTTTCCTTATCTTTCCATATTTTCCATAAAACTCACTCCATCCACGCCATAAAACTTCCTTATCCTTCCATATACTCCATAAAAAACCTTCCATATATGCCATACATTTTCCTCATCTTTCTGGATACTCCATAAAAAGCTTTCCGTATACGCCATAATATTTCCTTATCCTTCCATATACTCCATAAGAAGCTTTCCGTAAATACCTTACAACTTCCGTATATTTCCATAACACTCCATATGTTTTCCGTATGTAGCATAAGGAAATGTTACGGAGTCCATATATTTTCCGTAAGATTTCATACGGAACTTTTCAGTAGGGCACGTACGGAAGAATTGCGTCCCACGTCTTGTGTTCGACATCGACGTACATTGCCAGCATGTCGGCGATCGTCTTGTTTAGCCGCTCGGTGAGGCCGTTGGTCTGTGGGTGGTACGCTGTCATCTGGCGGTAGTTTGTGTGGCTGTATGCCAAGATCGCTTCAGTTAAGTCGGCAGTAAATGCCGTTCCTCTGTCGGTGATGAAAACCTCCAGGGCACCGTGATGTAGGACGATATTTTCGACGAAGAACTTAGCTACCTCGGATGCACTGCCGTTTGGCAGGGCTTTTGTCTCGGCGTAGCGGGTGAGGCAGTCGCTAGCTACCACGATCCATCTGTTTCCGAAAGCTGACGTTGGGAACGGCCCCAGTAGGTCCATACGAAGCTGCTGAAAAGGTCGGTGAGGTGGTTAAACTGGCTGCAAAAGTTCCGCTGGCCTTGTCGGTTGTGTCTTGTGTCGCTGAGTCCCGGCATATCCTCACATAGCGAGTGACGTCGGTGGTAAGACGTGGCCAATAGTACCTTTCTTGTATTCTCGCGAGCGTGCGAGAAACACCAAGGTGCCCTGCTGTCGGATCGTTGTGCAGGGCCTGCAAGAGTTCTGGTCGCAGAGCTGAAGGCAGTACAAGGAGGTACTTGGCTCGAAGCAGTGAGAAGTTTTTCTTTTGGAGAAGACCGTTTTGCAGGAAGAACGACGCAAGTGCGCGCTTGAATACCTTCGGGACTTCGGTGGTCCTGCCTTCTAGGTATTCTACTAGGGCCTTAAGTTCCAGGTCGGCCCGCTGTCGTTCAGCGAAGTCGTCGGTAGTTATTGTTCCCAAGAAATAGTCGTCATCCGGGTCGTTGGGTGGTGGTTGGTCGACAGGTGCACGAGAGAGACAGTCGGCGTCGGAGTCTTTCTTGCCGGACTTGTAAACGACGGTAATGTCATATTTTTGAAGTCTCAGGCTTCATCGTGTGAGACGACCTGAAGGGTCCTTCAAGGTGGCTAGCCAACACAAGGCGTGGTGGTCACTCACAACTTTGGGGGGCCTGCCGTAGAGGTACGGGCGAAATTTCGACGTAGCCCAGATGATGACGAGGCACTCCTTTTCTGTTGTGGAATAATTGGCTTCTGCTTTGGATAGCGATCGGCTGGCGCGGCTACGGTTATAACGCCACGTGCGCATCTCGAGCGTCTTCTCTATCGTAGATGCTTCTGAAATGAATTCAGCGACCATCTTTGGTGGGTTTCTGATCAGCCCGGCGAAGAGTTCCTGCTTTACTCCTCGCATGAGCAGACGGACTTTCTTCTCCTCGGATATGTCGGAGTCAACGTGGCGGAAAAGTTTTATCATGTCTTCCGTGAATAGCGCCACGTTTTCGTTTGGCATCTGCCTGAGGGTTTTGAGAAGAGCTGCGGCTTTCTCCTTGCGCACCACACTTGCGAAAGTGGTGAGGAACCTGGCGCGAAAGACGTCCTACGTTGTAAAGCTTCGCTCTTGATTCTCGAACCAGGTCCGAGCAGCATCTTCTATGGCGAAATACACATGCCGGAGCTTGTCATCGTCTGTCCAATCATTGAAGGCGGCGACGTGGTCGAACCTTTCGAGCCAGATTTCCGGGTCTTCCAGTGGCGAACCGCGGAAAGTTGGGGTAGCTCTTTGGGTTGTCGGAGCAGGAGTGGTGCAGGCTGCACGGGGGCGGTCTTGGTTGCTGTAGTTGATGTCGGGATCCGGGTCTGCCTGGCTGCTTCAGGAAGGGGCCCGTACTTTGGTTGTAGTCCCCTCTGCCAGCGGCTTGTTCGCTGTTCAGTGTTAGCGCCCGTGTCTTCTTGGCCGCTTTGGCTGGGGTGGCGGCTTGAAGGGGGTGTCCGAAACATCAAAGAAGCAGCAGCTCCACCAGATGTCACGGGGTCGTGATGTGGCTGAAGACAGGAGACTTTGTGTTAGAATTTACCTGTTTATTTGGGCGAATCTGTGCCCGGTAAACGGAAAATCAGATTACAGTAGCAGTCTTGGACTGATACAAAGAGAAGTTTATTAACTTCAAAGTAAAAAAAAAACTCTTTACTGATTGTGACAAACGCAGCGTCGGCCGTCGTTGAACTACTCACAAGCGCCGCAACCCGTCGGCATTTATACTCTTGCCACCGAAAGTTCTAGCGTTATCGCTGGCGGTGGCGTATGTTCCAGAATAATCTGTACAGTTCGCAGAGTGGCCGTGATCTTATCGAAATGATCTACTAAAGTCCCGAAGCTTCTCGAAAACTGCAGGCGCGGTTTGCGCTGAGAATTGTGTAGTGTTTTGGGGCGATAACAAAACTTGAGAAATAGAACGTGGCGATATTGTAGAACGCAAGCGGTGCTCTCGGAAAGAAGCAGTTGCAGAAAAGCAGGAGAGATCCAAAGAATATGCAGGGTTGCAGCACGTACTACCACCGAGACCATAGAGAAAGCTACGGGAAAGGCAATGGAACGCATCACAAACAACCTTTATGAAAGCTTGGCACAATTGGTTTTAAATCAACTGTCCCGAATTCTTGGTGTAGCTTATACGAACAATTCGGGATCCTCAGGCATCAGTGGTATCGCAGCGTACGGAGATAGACATTGCGAGCACACGTCATTTGGCGGTTTCTCCTGAGGCAGGGACTTACAAAACAGCGGAAGAGGATGATCTAACGGATGACTCGGAAGCGTGTGCAGATGTAGATATGGACTCTCATAAAGTTCTGAAGCGATTCCGATCTCCTCCATCAAAAAGTTGCTCACATAATTCAAAATCAAAAAAATTAGCTGGCCAAAAATAATTCTTTGAGAACATGTCTAAGAAAGGCTTTTTGTGAAAGGACATTTTGAACCAAGCAGTTTGGGCTACGATTCTGTCATTAAAATAGTTTCACTAACCATAATACAGCGGAATTTGAAATCAATAGTTTCTGCAGCCACGGACCTATCATACTTTTCATCACAACTATTTCCGGAAAATATATCGCTGCAGGAAACCTGGCTTTCAACCGGCCAGAATGTTTTACCTAAAAAAGTATCGGCCATTTCGACTGAACCACCCTACAGAGGTAGTGGGCTTGCTGTCTTGATAGCAAACTAGGTTTAGGCACAAAGCTAAGATCTCTTATCGATGTCTGGCTCCATATTGTGAAATTTGAATAGTATACATATTATTACAAGATGGTTCTACCTTCTCGTTTGTAAATGCATATTTCCCAGCCGGGAAGCAAGACAGAAAAAGTCTAGACGATATGTTCTCTGTCTGCAGAAAGGATATAATAATTACAGGAGACTTGAATTCACACCATGTGGCCTGGGGTTTCAAAACATATTTGAGCGGAAAAAGCTTGTGGAAAAGGGCTATTGACACGCATTTATCTTGTTTGAGTTCGCACGCTGGTACTTTTGTCCGAGGTCTCTCTAAATCTGTAATAGACTTCACATTTTCAAGCTCATCTCTAAATATATGTTCGTGGAAAACTTTAGACTGTGGTACTAACAGTGAACACTTGTCCATCAGTTTTGTCCTCAAATTTCCGAGAATACCTGTCACCGAAAAAGTCGCCTCATTCCTCAACTAAAAAAACTTAGAAAAAGACTTCAAGGCTACATTTATTCACCGCAAGGACATGAAAGGTGGCATAAGCGCTGTGAGTCAATGTGCAGTGTTAAAAAGAGCAGTGACAGGCGGACATTTTCAATTAAGCTCGGCCACAAGAGGTTCCTTTAGTCCATAGTGGACTGAAGAGTGCATGAGGAGCTATTTAAAACATAAAGCTGCACGAAAACAACTGCTGGTAAACAAATGGCCGAAAAATTGATGTGCACATAATTCCGCAGCAGCAGACTTCAAACGCAAAATAATTACAGCAAACAATGGCTAAACAATCAAACGATATGATTATCTTTCTGGAGCTGAAAACTAAAAAGAGCATATCAGATTTTTAAGATCACAAAAGATGTTACCACCCACTGAAAATATTGACCCTTCCGTTCTTTCCCCCCGTGATCTCTTTGATTAAGTAGAAAACAATGGGAAACGGCCCCAAGATAGATTTATGTCAACTATACAGCTGCACATTGTGAACCCAATGGTGGGCGAGGATTTCGAGGAGGTTACTTTAGATGAGCTTGCAGGGATCACAAGGCACTTATATCGTTCAGCATATGGGGCAGACGGGATAACCAATGCGATGATAAAAATAATATTCGAGATTTCTCCAACTGAAGTACTTATTCCGTGAATTTTCCTTTGCCAAAAGCCTGGATACCTTCGGAATGGAAGCCGTCTAAAGTAATTCCACTTCTTAAAAAGCAAGAAACAGGATTCGCCGTAGACAATTTAAAGCCACTATCGCTCACGTCTAATGTGGTTAAGCGAATTGAAAAAAATTTGAATGCCCGGGTAACAAAATATATTGATAATAACGCAATAGGAAACCCCGTCAAATTGGTTTTAGATCTAGTTGCTCAATATGGTGTGCGCCTGTTGATTTACAGAGCTGAATACAGCTGGGTAGGCGTCGGCGCCAATACTGTGCATAAGTTACTCCAGATTTGGCTAAATCGTCTGATAGGGTTGAGCATTCAATTTAATAAAACAGATGAATTATCACAATTTTCGCAACTACATCACTTCGTGGGCTTAGCAGTTTTTAAAAGGGAGAAAATATTACTGCGTTAAAGATGGGTATTCATGGAATAGATATAAGCAGACACGTGGCGTACCACAGGAGGCTGTCCTGTCGCCAGTTTTGTTTAATACCGTCTTAAGCTCCATTACGTCAACTAAGAATATTCAATTATATGTGTACGTGGACTATATTGCTTTCTTTGCAAATAATATAATCTTAAATCTCTATACCAGAGTCCACAAATTTATCTCAATATGATAGGAGGATGGCTCAAAAACATTCGTATGACGCTGAACGTAAAGAAAAGTGCGCTTCTTGCACTCTATTTTGTGCAGCCTATCAACATCTCGTCTATGTGTAGTAATGAGCTCATTCCGCAGGTAAATTTTCTTAACTGTTCGGGCATCCTATATAATGATACATGATATTGAAGAAGCCACATTGATGATGTGTACTGCAAAGCAACATGCGCCATGGGGTGGCTACGGCAGCTCGCAAATCGTAAAGTTGGTTTAAGAAGAGTTGCGCTGATAATGATATATAAGCTTTATGTGTGGCCTATAATGGAATTCGGATGTGTATTGTTTTCTGGCAGTGCAGCTTTTAAAATGAGACCTCTAATACAGCTAGAAAAAGAAGTGTTGCCTTTGTGTATGTGTCTCCCAAAGTTTGTTGCAAACAACGTGTTGAATATGGAAGCTCGCCTGCCTTGTCTGCTAAATAGGTTTAATATTCTTACTGTGGAAGCATTCCTAAAGATATGCAGTTCACACCACAGACGCTCATTTTTTGTTTCCATTCAAGAACCAACTTTATTCTTTGAAATACACAGATCGCGACCACACACCGCGCAAATAATATTTGCACAAGAGATGCTACACCAACTGAATTAAACATGTTGGCCCAATAGACAACCTAAAGCCAATGCTTAGCATAAAAGTTGATGATATATTTTCTCACAACGCAAAACAGTTGGTACATAGGTAGTTAAATGATAAGTTAGCAGATTATCTAACTCACCTGGAGATCAGCATTATCAATGCCACTGATGTGTCTGTGTCAAAAGAAAAGGCTGGGGTTGGCATCTTTTCTCCTTATTTTGACTGGTTCTTTTCGGTTTGACTCCCAGATTATACCCCTGTAACTATTTGAGTATTTTTCGCTGTTGTTCTTGCCCTACGCAAATAGCCCTCAAGCGAATCATCAGCTTTGATCACTAGAGATTCATCACCCGTATGTAATGCATTTTGTGTGCAAGCAAATGCGGAGCTGATAAATACGTTTCATCATTGATTACCTAAAACGTGAAAAAACAGCATCTGCTATGAGTCCCAGGCCACCGCGAATTATATTTGAACGAAATGGCAGACTCTTTAGTAGCAGTATCCATGAGTGGGCCCACCATCCCAGTTTCGCCATATACGGTCAAGTGACAGCGCTAAGGTTCCGAAATACTTGTTTGCAATGAAAAATAGGCAAGGAGAATAAATTTGAAGATTTCGAGCATTCAAGGTACTGCTGAAATAAACAGTAGTGCATACATGTGTATCTCACCAGTTAGAAGTAACTTATACCAGATTGCGCTGTACAATTCCACAACTACATTATTACCTTAACAAAGCTCGACTGAAGGCGTCACTGCTGTGCATTTTTTGCAACGAAATTGAAACAATTCAACATTTCTTTTTATTCTCTCGTCGTTACTCATATCACAGAAAAAATTCTAAAAACCACATTACAGAAGTTAGGAACACGAGTAAATGTACCAGTACTTTCATCACTCGGCAGCACTTGATTTGGTTACTGCCACAAAAATACATGCTGCACTGTGTTTGACTACGTCAATGCAACTAAACAATTTTAGTGCTAGTGAACCCTAACGTTTTCATATCTTTAGTTTATAATTCGTAGCTATGCCAGTCAGGAACAAGAGCTGGTTTGCCCGCTTGCTCAATCATTTTGTGTATGGGCAGTTTTATCTCTAAACTGATTTTTTTTAGATTAGCTCTATTTTATTTTAGTTTTATTTAAATATCCTGCCGCCCAATTTTTGCTACATCCATCCTGTCGGTGAGCGCCCTCTACCTGAGGTCATTAGCATCAGCAGCAGCTTTACGTGTCGTATTTGACAGTTTAAATGAAGCGTCGTCCACTCAACAGCGCGCATAAATGTAGCGTCTCATGCCAGTGCAGGATATTGCATCGAGTGCATGTTTCTTCACGAGCGTGTCTTGCCTAAACTTGTGGTCCCACTCCGGCCGCAACCACTCCGCCTTTTACGCATTGTTGGCGCATGTACTGCGCACGCTGCGCTTCACAAAGAAAACTGAATTGGGCTACTTCAGAAAGCTTATTATCCCCTTTTCTAAATGATATTTCATTTTATAGCCTGGTCGGAAGCATTACCTAGTAGCAATTTAAGTAGTGTGAGCAACAAAAACATAACGTGAGCAACAAAAGCATAGAACGTTTTACTGAATAAAATTCGCCTATTATCTGCATGTTTTTGCAAATGTCTTCGAAAGACGATAGTCTTGCGTGTGAAGAGAGTCAACAAGACATTTATTTGATGTTCCGCGCAGGAAAATTGGTGAGTGGTATTCTGGAAACGCTGGGTGCCTCGAGCGTGCGGCGGAGGTGAACGAGCGCATCAAGGCACATCACACGTGAGACATGAGCGCCATATGGCAGTTTTCTTAGAAAACAAAGCGTGTGTTTCTGAGACGAATGTGCGTACCTGTCTGAGAGGTGATAAGGTGTAGAACGCAAGACGATGGTAGGTGCCACCACCGTCTCGTCTTATCAAAGCGTTGGAAACAATCCCCGTTCCTTGCAAGCGTCGCATGGTGAGTGCAGCGTACTAAGCGCTACGGTGTTTAAAATTACTTATGTATGCCTTTTCTAGTGAAAGATACACATGCTGAATATATATGTTTTGATTGATATGTGGGGTTTAACGTCCCTAAACCACTATATGATTATGAGAGACGCCGTAGTGGAGGGCTCCGGAAATTTAGACCACCTGGGGTTCTTTAACGTGCGCCCAAATCTGAGCACACGGGCCTAGAATATATACGTTTTGTTATGGTGCCCTAGACATGCGCAATTTTTGCTTTTTAGTTGAAGATTGCACAAGCATGAATGCTCAAACTTGAGCAACATTGGTGGGCGCTGCGAATGTGGTTGGCCGTTTCAAGTACCCGATGCCGTTAACAAACAGACAGACAGACACACAGACAGACAGACCAAAATTTTTGCTCGAAGGTCCCCAACAAAGACTATCGTCTTTGAATATAACAACAGTCACCTTTCCACCGCATGCTCCTCATAACATTGCTTGCCGTGATAAACGGAATCTGCCAAATTTATGCAGAGTTATGATATTTTAGGGTGGGGAACAATATGTTTCATATTGTCCTACGATGACATGCTGCTTACTATTGCAGAAGTTGAGTGGCTGCAGAGCACTAATCATAGGAAAGAACAAAAAGTTATCGTTTCCTGCAGAATAATTTGCTGAAGAAGCGCTTTAACTTAGCAGGAAGATGTTACTCATGCTTTGCAAAGGCAGTTTTAAACGAAATTCCGACTTTTCATCCCGCTCATTCAATAAGGGTAATGCATACATATGATATGAGCGCTAACTGCTACGCTAGGCACACGTGAAATTTGTGGGCACGTTCACACCCAGTGCTAATGCAACCTTAACACATACGTTAGGGCCAGTGTGAACGTGGTATCCTAAGAAATCAACCGCCGCATAGCGAGTAACTCAGGCAAGATTGCGTCGCTTTTACGCAATTCGAAATTGAGGCTTTTTAAATCACACAAAAAAGTAGGATTCACAGTCATGCCAGCAGCGATTTACAAAGACAAAGTGAGGGATGTATTTCAGGCCTATTGTGGCTTAGTCGACGGCAAACAGCCAAGTAAGGTGAAAAGCCGGGCCGTGCAGCTGTGTAACAATGGGGGCTTGAAAAATGGACAGCGTCATTTAAGAAAGCTGAGACTCTGACTCTCAAGTCTTTCCTCTCTGCAAAGACGCAAGGAAGCATGGCCATCCAGAGTCATTTAAAAAAAAACACTTGCCAGTACTCCCTAGGTCTGAATGTAAACATTCGACAGAAGTCCTTCTGGTTGGGTGTGAAACTGGGAGATAGTTCAGACTCCAGCCAAAAGTTTTGAAAAAACCCGACGTCTCAAAACTGACTTGAGTCCTTCCTCAGGGGTGACTGCGGAGCTACGTAGTGTGGCGTCTTCAAATCACTTGCGAGGCGGATAATCACGCCTCTCTCTCTCTCTCTCTCTCTCTCTCGTTTTGCTGTGGAGCGCAGTTCGTGTGTATACACTGGAGGAAAGGTTCCGAGAGAGCGGTTGATGTTATGAACTGCGCTCCATGGGAAAACAAAAGAGAGAAAGAGAAAGATAGGGGGGGGGGTCATTATTCACCCCGCGAGTGCTTTGAAGACGCCGCTACTACGTAGCATCTCAGTCATTCCTGAGGAAGGAACCAAGTCGGTTTCGAAACGTCGGGTTTCTTCAAAACGTTTGGTTGGAGTCTATATTATCTCCCACTCTCTAGGTCTGTACCTTTAACGGTCTTTGTCGGTCTTACCACCGTAGTCTAGAAGGTCCCTTCACTGAGCCTTTCACCTCGACTTGAGAACATTGATGGCAGCGCCGTCTCCAAGCAGAACAAATCGCCTCATCTAAGCGATAAGCTGCAGCGATTTTGGTAAGCGCAACGTCATTTTTAGACGAGCAGTGGCGCTGTGCTGTGCTCGTTCAAGCGAAGAACGATATTCAAGTTGAGCAGCGCTCCTGAATACAGGGGTTAATCATAAACCCCTTCCTCATTAAAAGACCAAATGAAGTAGATTCGTTCTTAGGCGACCTTGGCAACACGCAAGTCTGAGCGTTCTCGGCTGATGTCAAGAATCTATATTACTTTCTTGCATCAGGCTCCTATAAGTTAAGCCGTCAGCAAGAGCATCGATAAACACGGCACAGTTCGGGTTCAGAATTCTTGTAGTACTAACACGTTAGCCTTCACGGAGTTGCTGCGGTTCTTCCTACGTTTCATGTTCGTCAGATATGAAGGTAGCCTTTATATCCAGAGTGAGGGCTTATGTATAGGCAGTTTCCTTGCCCCCGCTTTGAACGAATTGCTTCTGGCTCGCCTCAATAGCCAGCTGAAAGACACTCTTTCAGGCCACAGAATCCTCAAAATTATCAGAGTAATCGACAATTTTTGGGTGCTCTTCATGCTGTAGAGTTCCACTGACCAAGAATCACTGACCCTATTCGCTGTATTTGTGGCCGTTTTCAACGCATTCACGTTAACCACGAAACTCCCCAGGGACATTTGCCCAAAGTTTTCAGACCTGCTGCTGTATGCTGGCTGTCTACACACTCGCTGAAAGTATGCACCGAGATATCAGAAGTATCTTTTTTCGTTCAATTGGGCGCACTCAAAGTTCGTGAAACGTGGAGTTGCCACAGGTGTTCTCAGGAGTGCCTTGAAGAGGTCCTGGCCTCATTAGGTGCGAAGAACCTTTGGTTCCCAGATCGAGCGACTGAAATGCGCCAGCAACCTGACTGAAATATTCAGTGCTTTGCCACAAATCTACCCAGCGAGCTTTTCAAACGTAGTACCAAGACACGCCCAGAACAGGAGAGACAGAAAGTTTCCCTCATCCCTTACGCGCATGGTGTGAGCCTTGTGCTCAAGAAAATCCTCGAAAAACCCAGCCGAAGTCTTTTTTTCTCGGCTTCCCGTAAAAGTTCGGCCACCTATGCAAGAATGTAAACACTGATAGTCCCAAGGAGCAGGCATGCATCAAGAAACACAGGACGCAGTAAGTGGAGTGCGTTAGCCATGAAGTGCACGACATTCTGTTGTCATGTGACCCCACCTATACTAAACAGAACGGTTGCTGCTGAAACCAATGTTACTAGAGTGAACTCAGTTTCAAGGCTTCGTATCACCGCCAGCGGAGGAGGGTGGTCCGAACGGTGGTCGCGAGAACTAGCGGCGCTGCAGTCCGCTTTTGCGCTACTGTCGGTGCATCGTCTGCTACGGCGACTTACCGCAGTGGCCCACCGTGTTGTTGCTCGTGGTGTGTTTCTTGTTGTACTATTTTCAAACTTTACCATTCATCGTGTTTCCAGTCGACGTTGTCGCGTCATATCTGTGTATACGCACCAAGTCGCCTATATGGATTGGCCTGGATGCGTTGCCCATTGAAAGTTGACTGGGGACTGATGTCCATCTTATAGTTGAGCTCTCTGCGTTGCAATTAGCCTCAAATTACGGAAGGTTCTACGTAAATGAGCATTGTCAGCGTAGTTTTTATGGCAACCACTACCAGTTTAACCAGAACCGTCTTGCCTAGACGAAAAACGGCCCAAAATGCTGTAAAAGCCTCAAGCAAGTCGACTTACCGGAATACAAAAATGCTCTAGAAACATACTACTCGTGTTTTCTACTGATGGAATACAAGACGTTCTAAAAACACAGTACACCCATGCTATACACCGTTCACCAGATAAGTTTTCGCAACGACTTTAATTCGAGAGCAGAGTGCAAATTGTTACGGCAGCTTCACCTTCTTTATCGCACTTTACATCATTTCAGAAATCTTGTGATTATTTTTCTGACAAAAAAGTATTCTCATCTCTATAAAAAACATTACTACTCTCGCCATCACGTTCTCATCATAAACTGTTTAACTGAAAAGATGCAGCAGCAACCGCTCCAACTTTTCGTGTGCAATCCAAAACAGGTCACCATTGATGTTGTTTCGGTTGAATGCCTTTAGATAACTTTCTCAATTGGTTCTATTGTAAAAAGAAGCCCGCGTAATGGATGATGTATGTGGCCTCCTTGAAATCGCTTCATCTGAGTAAGTCTATTTTTGTGTGGTTTGGACGCGGTGGCCATAGGGGCATTTGTGAGACATGTTGTACTCTTTTGTGTGATTGTACACCTACGGAATATTTCTGCGAACGTATCAACGGATGTACCGCACTCAAAGTATGTTACTGGTGGACTACGCTGTACTAGGTAGAAGCGACACCGACATGGGCCACCCACCGTTAGCTCCTATAAAGTTTAGAAATAAGAACACAGTGATTGAGAAAAATATCATCTGCAATATGAAGCTAATGTAAGAAAATATCCCTGGTGAAAGATGACCACTTAAATACGATTGTGTTCGTTCATAAGGTAAATATCAAGTGAAGCAACGATATCCACTGCTTTGAAAGCAATGCGATAGTTGACTATTGATCGAATGCCAGTGTGATGCGAGTCTCGAAGTATCGATAGCGTTGTTTGTAGCGTGCCTTTCATCTTGCTGTTCTATTTCTGGGAGCTCTCCCAAACTGGACATTCAAATGGCGCCATGTGTTTTTGCTTGGGGGGGGGGGGGTGAAGGGTATTGACGACCTTGTTATGAACATTTTGGTTTCGATATATGAGGTGGAATTGCAGAGAACAAGCGTGGAAGGGTACCAGGCGCGAGCTCGCACTTTCCGCGGGAGATCGAACTTTTTGTCCAGAAAACCATGACGGTAGAGCGTTACCATGTTGTATTTTGAAATAGAACGTCATAGACCTTGTGTTTGGCAGTGAGCTTTCTATGTTTGCGAGGTGAAGCTTGCCTTCGTCTTTTGAATTGCGTATGACTTCTTTGGAGGTCTGTCACGGTCAACTCTAATTGGTTGATAGCCCAATGAAGAAAAAAGTATGGCATAAAAATGATTTACTTCACCATGCCGGATTTAAAATCTCGGCTGTAGTAACACGGTCTCAACTTCTTTCGCTCATCCACTAACCATCTAGGGTATTTTCGATGGAGGTTACAACTATGCTTCAGTGTGTGACTTAATCACACCTTCAAAATGCGATGTCTAATAAACGACATCTCTTCACGTTTAGTTATATTTATAATATATATGCACTGTTTATTATTCCACCACGAAATACAGACTAACACTTACATAAATCTGCACAGTCTTCACCTGATCTACCTCAAGGCGTACAGAGATATATGCCCGTGGTGTGGAGCCACCCCAAAACTCTTTCACATCGCGTGTGAGTGTGCAGAGCGCGGCGAAGAACACGACACCACTGGCACATGGGAGGAATGGGATGCGCTGCTAATTAGCCCAGCCTTGGCGGATCAGCTGCGACTGATCCACAGCTGAGCGGATGGCTCGCGCCAGTGGGGCTATGTAATAGGAGAACCACCCTGCCAGACAGACTTCGCTCTTCACCCTGTATATTCCTCGGGGCACTGCAGTTCTATCCTGTCTCGATTATGTCCATAATAAAGTTTTTTGCTACTACTACTACTACTAGCGTTAAACAGATCTGTAATGTTGCTACCATCAGCCTAAGCAGTTTCAAAAAGCACCACAGGATGGCGCCTTTTATCGCTCCTATAATCATTAAAATAAACGTGCTGCTGGCCACATAGGTCAGTCGGCATTTGAAGTGAGCCTCTTCTGTGGCTGCCTCGGGAAAACATGACAACTGGCTACAAGAGATAAAATCTGCAAGCTGGGTGCGGCAGAAAACACCCGCGCCTGGAATCAACAAGGATGTCGTCCATGGGCAGCGTTCTGGATGCGTTCGACGCAAGCACAAGTGAGTGGCCCGAATATCACGAGCGTGTTTTCCTTTAATTCGCGGCAAAAGATCTGGCTGAAAAAAGAAAGCAGGTGGTAGTCCTGACAAGCTGCGGAGCAGCAACGTGCTCGTTGCTACGAAATTTACTGTCACCTACAAAACTGAGTGATGCGACACTTGCAGCTATCTTCGCGCACTTGGTGCACACTTCAAGCCCAAAGTTTCCGACGTGGTCGCAAGTTTCAAGTTTTTTTTCGTAAAAAGGCACGAAGGCGAGGCCGTCAGAGACTACGTAGCTGCCCTTAACAAGCTAGTAGACGATTGCAACTGTGGCGCAGTGCGCGAGTGAATGATGCGTGACCAGATTGTCTGCGGAATCAACGATGCCGGAATGTCGACTCGCCTTTTGAAAAGTGTAGATTTAAACCTGGGAAACGACAAAAAATCTTTTCATGGCGATAGAAACCACAAAAAGAGACTTGCACATGCTTGGCGCCCCGTCTGTTTCTGCAGATATGGTACAGCCAGCAAACTTCGTAGAGAAGCCGACAAGGAAGATGACGGAGGTATTGTGCACCCGGTGAAGTGGCAGACGCCAGACGACGCGCTGTGACACCGCAACGCTACCTGCTTCAAGTGCGGTCAGAAGGGCCATCTTGCAAGGCTTTGCAAGACAGCCGCGAATAATGGAAGGAATGGGACGGTCTCCCGCCCCATGCACAACATGAACGACCTTCCCGAAACAGAGCCGGGACAAGGTTAGGAATTCATTTCGTGGTCTCTTCGTGCCACTGGATCGGAACCCGTGAAAACTGAAGCGCGTATCAATAACGTGCCGCTAAGTGATGTAAGTTGACACTGGTGCCAGTGTTTCGATAGTAAGCGACGCGAAATTTAACACTCTGTTCCCAGGAAAACCGTTGCAGAACACTGACGTGCAGCTCAAAGGCTATTCTGGAGAACTGTTGGCAGTTTTGCGGAAAAGTCAGCCACAGTGAATGTGGGCGTAGAGGAGGCAACTTTGCCGTTCATAGTTGTGAGCGGAGCATGCCGGACACTTTTCGGAAGGGACTGGATGGAAGTGTTGTGTATTACCATCTTGAAGCCGTTAGACGTGAAAACAATCGGCACTAATGAAGGCCTGGTCGGACAAGTCATCGATGTCTTTTCAGACAACCTTGTTACAATGAAGGAAGCTTTGGCCAGAATAATGGCCAAAATTTGGCGCGAAGGCATCCTACGCCCTGTGAAGACGTCCAAGTAGGCTGCGCCATAGCTTCATTGGGGAAAAGATGATATACTACGCGTGTGCGGTGATTTTAAGGTAACTATCAACCCCGTCATGATGACTGAATGTTATCCGATTCCCAGGATCGAAGAGCTGTTCACCAAACTGTGTTGTGGAAAGAAGTTCACAAAATTGGATTCGAAAGACGCTTAATAGCAAATAAAGCTCGATGCGCAGTCGCATGAACTCTTTACTATCAGTACAGTAAAAAACTTGTTTCAATTTACGAGGCTTCGGTTTGTGTTGTTTCAGCGCCCGCGTTGTTCCAGAGGGAAATGGACAACTTGCTTAGCTACCTTCCTCACGTCATTGTTTAAATTGACAATATTGTAGCTACATAAAACATTAAGGAGGACCACTGGAAAAACGTCAGCAATGTTCTCAAGCGCCTCCGACATGCCGGCTTGCGCCGGAAGCTAGAAAAAGGTGAAGTTATGAAAGACCGTGTTGAGTGATTAGGACACGTCATCACCGCTGAAGGCTTGCGTCTCATCTCCAGGAACAAGAAAGCCATCTTCTCGGCACTAAGGCCACACGACGTGAAAACTCTACAAAGCTTTATGGGGTTCATTAACTTCTACCGGAAGTTCATCCCTTGCTTGTCAGAGGTACGCAATCCATTGAATGGTCTATTGGTACCAGGTACACCATGGACCCGGACACCACTTCAGGAGGAGGCCTTCCACGCAAGTAAGCAGCTCTTGGCATCTGCGGAGACATTGACACACTTCGACCCGAAGAAAAGTACAGTGCTTTTCACTGATGCGTCTACTTAGGGTCTTGGCACAGTTCTAGCCCTGAGGGAAGCATCGGCAGAAGGAAAGACAATCGCTCTCGCATCCAGAAGCTTGGCCACACTTGAACTGAACTACAGCCAGCTCGATAAAGAAGCCTTGGCAGTTGAGTTCGTGGTAAATAGTTTCAAGCAGTACCTTTGGGGACGGCGATCCAAAATAGCAACCGATCAGAAGCCACTTTTGCAGCTTCTGGCGGCAAATAAGCCGATCTCAGAGTCTTGCTCACCTCGATTACTCCACTGGTCACTCTTCCTGTCTGGCTATGATTATATGTTGAAGTACAAACCTGGTGGTCACATTCCATACGCCGATGCCCTGAGCCGACGTTCGCTTCCAACAGCTGATTTTTAAATTGAGAACCCACCGGAGATTTTTATGCTCCAATGCTCTTAACCCAGAGTGTTGTCAGCGCAAGCTATTGCGGCCGCTACGAGCAAAAGACCCGCTGCTGTAAAGTCTTCGCGAAGCTCTTTAGGATGTTACGGTAGTTACCCTAGAAGCTCCATGGAAAATATACGCTATCCGCCTTCATGAAATGAATGTGCAGAGTGAGTGCTACTATGATAAGACATGGGAAAAGGCTCGTAGCAAATTGTATATAGAGGGGCATCGTGCAGATTTGGCAATTGAAAACTAAAATACTATCTAGATGGGACTACGTTTATGGTGAAGACAGATAATGTCCCTCCTGTCTTGGCTAAAAAAATGCCCCAGAACAAAATGCTGACTCTCTCAGGAGCGGGGCGAAAAAGAATAAATATCAGCTCTGTGGAACGGTGTCACGTTAAATGTGAAATATTTCTTGGCGCACAGCAGGTAGCTTTAGCATATCTATCTATCTATCTATCTATCTATCTATCTATCTATCTATCTATCTATCTATCTATCTATCTATCTATCTATCTATCTATCTATCTATCTATCTATCTATCTATCTATCTATCTATCTATCTATCTATCTATCTATCTGTCTGTCTGTCTGTCTGTCTGTCTGTCTGTCTGTCTGTCTGTCTGTCTGTCTGTCTGTCTGTCTGTCTGTCTGTCTGTCTGTCTGTCTGTCTGTCTGTCTGTCTGTCTGTCTGTCTGTCTGTCTGTCTGTCTGCCTGCCTGCCTGTCTGTCTGTCTGTCTGTTTATCTATCTATCTACCTATCTGCCTACGTCTAAATGCTTTCGTAATTACCCCCTCCACTTGGGGTAAACCTAAATTCGCATGGAAGGGCAAGATGGTTTGACTAATAAAACTCACTAATCACAAAAAGAATAATTGAATGATCCCGTCACATCATCAAACTATTTCCGTGAGACACGCGGGGCACATGTTCGTTGTGCGGTTCAAGCAAGCCCTTCCTTTGGCGCCTGGTTTTTTTAGGTAGCGCAACTGCTGGCCCCATACTTCTCGTGCGCCTGAAACCACCACCAATCGGCGATTTGTTCACCATAGCTTCATTTATTTTATTGCCTTCTTTTGCATATCATACAATAATGACACAGTGCATAAACGGTAAATACAGAGGTAATAAACATGATGGGTACATGATTAGAGTTTATACAGATAAGTGGCTGAAGTCGTTCGAGCCACTCTGATATTCTGCCTTTAAATTTACAGTCATCAATAAGGTTTGTGATCATTTGGCAGAAATATTCGCCGTGTCTTCACCACCAGGCCTTTCTGTCGGGTGATAGCCCCACGTCAGTTTTCCCTGCACGAAAAGACGTGTCCGAAAATGCCCGCTAAGGCCTTCCCCTCGCGTCACGCTAATGCACGTTAAGTGCTTCGCCGATTCTGTACGGCAACTCGTAACAGTCCCTTCTACCCATAGCTTATTTGCGCCCAGAACTTGCTGGTTCCGGTATATGCTAGCAGCACATCACGACAAGCAGGTACGTTGCTAGAGCAGGTGCCTTCTCGTACGTCCGTTCGGCTGCTTCCGTTTGTGTGCTATGGTAGTGCCTGCTGGCCAGCATTCATTTGGTCGGTCTGCGTAGTTACCCTTACGACTCGAGGTTTTGCAATTGTCGCACTGTTTTGTATCTTGGGTTAATTACCCGTGTTTGTTGAGAACCTATTTCGTGGCGTGTCGGAGAATCGACGAACCAGGCCGTAGCGTATAAAATGGCAGTACGGAACGTTGCATTCCTTTAAGGTCATTTCTTAGGGTAAGCTGCTTTAGGAAACATATTCCACGCCGTATACCAGAGGCGGGTATGTGACATAGGTGATTTAGTTTATATCCACCCAGCAACGGTGAGAAGAGACATTGACAATGTTACCCCGAGAGCCTTAAGATGAAGCTTACCCCGCAGCGTTGATACGGTGAATAGAAAAAGAAATCTGAGTCCCAGCAGGAATCGACGCCAAGCATTCTGCGTGGAAATCAAGTGTTCTACCACCGAGCCACCCTAGGTCTCGGAACTGCTTTTCAAGTATATCTTAATGTTCGTTAAACATCCATTGTGGTTGCAGGGCTCACTATCTAATTTTACAAGCATTAACTATGTACTACTTTGACGCAGCCGTCCCGTTCGGTCTACGTCAATTGTATTTGAGTGCCATCAGGTGAATTTGATTTATGTAGCAGTGTCTAAGACTGCTATTCTCGTGAGCGCAAGCGGTACATATCAGCTTACCGCTTATGGTGTTGCTAATGACCCTGTTGTTGTTGGTATGTGTATGTAATCCTATAAAACTGGTGCGACTGTTCATACGCGACTGTTCGACATATTTCTGTGGACACATTTGCACGAAGTTTTAGCGTCGTTTCGTAACTTAGAAGTACTTGTTGTTGGGCTAGTTGGTTCGTAATACTGAGGGGTAATTCTAGACGCCTAAAGCACCGCAGGAAGAAAAAATCACAGAGCAAGAGCGCCAACTCGCAACTGATTTATTTGCAGGAGAAACGCAGGAAATATATAGCCGCACACGCATGTGCAGAGCACACTACTTCACCTAGTCACTTCGTTTCGTAACTTTTTGTTCAATTAAAAATAACAACAATCACCTTCCATCCACATGCTGAGAGCTGAAGGCAGCAAACTTAAATTAGACCACAAAAACAACAAAGAGGCCAGAGTAAATCTCTGGTAGACTGGTTGATTGTTCACAGCCAGTTTTCAGCACTTGAGATTATGTGTGCACGTGCTCGTGCATGTTTTATGAGCAGTGTTTATATAGCATACCTCTAATTTCTTTGTTTTCGACCCTGCTTCGGTGTAAGAAGTCTCGACGAAGGACTTTCTCAGGCGCAAGAGTTTGACGCGTAGCTAGAGGTTCACGGACACCTTCCGAGATATGTCTGTGCTGCAGCAGCCTGTATGACTTCAAGCCTTTTCCTCACGCCCCCTCGAGTAGGCGACCACCATGTAGGTCGTAAAATTTATGGTGAACAGACTACGGATCTTCACGCAAATGGTTACGACGAGAAGCGAGAGGTGTTCACCTGTCATCGCTCCTGTTGTATTCGAACCGAGGGTCAAAATATTTCCACCTCTGACCCTGGGAGGTGTCGTCTGCAAAGCCACGGCCTGGTCACGTTATCACTATGGAGGCGAGAGAGCGTCAACGAAGCAACGAGGAGTTAACCTCCAGCAGCATGCGAGACAAGTTGCTCGAAAAAACCACTAGTATCTCGAAGTGGGCACTTATCAAAATAAAGATATGAGGTCTTTTTCTCAATCTTGAGGAAACCGCTCAGATTTATTTTTCAAATGGCATGCAGCACTCACACCTTGTCCTGAAAAGGAATATTGCCAGAGCTTCACGACTGCCGTGCAGCCCATAGATTTGACCATCCCGGACTCATCACACGTAGTCATTACAACCAAATATACGCCTTATGAACTGCGATTTTAATCTTGCCATATTAAGTAAATTTTAAGAAAATAGTCGACCAACAACCCCCTATTTTATGCTCTTTGGCCTGTGTTAACCTTGCGCCATTAAAATCTACCATCGTCTTTATCATCATCAAAATAAAGACACCCCAATAACTTTCATAGAACTGAGAGTCAGATACATCCCCAATTCAGTGCAACCACAGCCTGAAGCGCAATTGTCTGTCATCGTTAATCAGATCTTGGAATACAAATGTGAGGAATCGAGGATTCAAGCGTTATCGTAGGCGGCTACGTTAGTTCCATAGTAAACACTATTATTCCCTTAGTGTACGCCTGCTCATTTGAAAATTCGAACTTAATAGGGAAGGTTTCCAGACATCAAGGTGGGGATTTCGCAGTGCTACATGTTCTTGTTTGTTTGTTTATTAATACCGTTAATCATAGAATGGTAACTATAAGAATAGTTAAGAAATCAGACACAGTTTAATAAGAAACTTAAATGCCACATAAGTAATCATGATTTCAAGGGTACTGATTGGTTCAAAGATATGCAAAAAGTAAAAAAAAACGAAGACAAAAAAGCACAAATGCACTCCTAGCGACCAAAGCGTGACGTGAAAGGGTCACTAAAAGCAAATAACAATTTGCATCCAAATAGAATATCATTGTTCGGGAATGCATAAAACAGCAATATTGTCAACAGCAGTGTTTTATAATCGAAAAATTAAGCTAGAAGAATGGCACCCTATCAGCTACGAGTTGGAAATTACGGAAATCCAGCCCACCGTGCTTAGCTTTCAGCGCTTTCATCGGAACGAGAGTAGAGAAAATGCAATTGCAGCATGCGGCAAATCTCTTGTAACACCACTTGCACTGAACGGATTCTTAAAATTTTTCCGGTGTTCCATTCGTGAGGCAATAGGCTCTTCTGGTGAATTCATTTTACTGTTACTCGAAAAAGTGTTTCAGGACCCTTTAAACGCTTTTTGTTCGACAGTTGTCATGACAAAAACGAGCGCATTCGGCGATTTGTAGGCGCATTTGGGAGGCCTCAATTTACGTCGAAAAAGGCCGGGATAGTACAGCCATCGCCGCTAAAAACACAGGAGCCTTCAAACAGCTCGAAAAATTAACAACTATGTCCATCTAGCCGGAAACATGTAATGAATTTTCAGCGGCATTGATCAAGCAAACAGCAAACGCTAGATAATGTATGGCCATCTGTGAGGTATTTTCAGACTATGGCCTCCGAGATGGCAAGCGCTTGGCGTGTATCTTGGAGGTCATGAAACACTTTCTTTAGATCAAAAACCTATATGTACCACTTGCGCGCTTTTGCTGGTACAATCTACTGTGCGCGTGTGTCAGTGCGTGTGTGTTTGTGTATGTAACAAAACTTATTTTGTACGCACTTAGCCGTTGAAGGGCGCACTAGGACCCGGATATCGCTATTGCGTTCAACCCTTAAAGGCGAAGCTTAAGGGTTTCCCCGTTTTTCGTGTTCGTTTGGTTAAACTTAGGGAGCTTTCATGTGTGTGCCGTCTCCAACGGAGGCGACGCACACATGAAGGCTCCCTGGTTAGACCTGAAGCCCCTTGATCTAGTTAGACTGGTTCAGAGGTGTCATCTAGCGGGGCCCAGTTTAACCAAGCGAACAGAAACATGGCCTCCAAGATGGCGCGTGCGCGATGTCTTTCTTTCCAGTCGTTCCAATCACCGCGAGCCCCAGCAAAACCAACGAGTGTAGCCTCGCGCACCCGGCTACGGTGAGAGGGCGCATTGAGTGAGGATTCTGAGACCATGGTGGCTGAGACCACGGCATAAAGCAGAGCCCACGGGATTCCAGCGTGCGCATTGTTTTTAAAGATGATAGTCTTTCTTGGGGCACTTGGACGCAAAAATATTGGTCTGTCTGCCTGTACATTTGTCTGCTTGTCCACTCTAACGATACCCCAAAGGCCCCAAAAGATACCTCAAACAAATGAACCCATCTGCAGCGCTCACCAATATTGCTCATGTTTCAGTGTTCATACTTTTCAGATTGTCAATCAAAAGAAATTATTGCGCAAATCTGAGGCACCACAACAACGCGTTAGTATTTTGTATGCGTGTCTTTATACTAGAGAAGGCATACTTTAGTAATTCTAAGGACAGTAGCGTCCTTATCACGCTGCGCCGACAATGGAACGCGATGCTCAAAAAGGCAAGTGTTTCTAACGCTTTACTAAGACGACACGGTGATGACACCTGCTCATTTCTTTGCGTTCTACACCCATGTCGCCTCCGAGAAAGGTGCACACGCCTTCCTTCAGTTTCAAAGATGACTGCCAGATAGCGGTCGTGTCTAACATGCCTCCATGCGCTCGATCGTCTTCGCTGCACGGATCGAGACTCTCTAACGCAGCGCCTCCAAAATACAATTCACCAATTTTCTCAAGCAGAACATAAAGCAAACGTTTTGTTCATTCTCTCGATACCGAAGAATTGTCTTTCGACGACATTTGCAGTGAGACATGCAGATACGAGCCATGTTTTTTTTTTCGCCTACAAGCAGGAATCACCGCCAGGATCTTGTGGCTGAACTAAAGGAAATTATGCTCTTACTGTTACTGCCTTTATTTTGTTCCCATTTGCAAAGAAAACCATAACAACTGCTCCATTTTTCCGTTAGATAATTGTAAGGAGGTAATAATTTGTCTGTGGCTCTTTTTTTTATTACGGTCTTTTTTTTTGGCGCTAGATATCTCGATTTGAGAAATATAAATGCATTCTAGTATTCCTCCTTTCCTCTCGAGACATGTATAGGGAAAAACCGTACTAATTATCGTCGTTTAATCGTATTGCTCTCCTATCCTGACTCATAGTTATACTATCACATCGCGTACAGATATTTATGAAGTGGCAACCGAAGCGCAGTTAAAAAAAAGTGCGAATTGTCCATGCTCTGCCGTGCTTCATACCGGGAACATAAAACTCTGAACGCGTGTTGCGTACTTATTGAACAAACAAAACATTTAATTGTCCGTTCTTACATTGCCCAACGTATTCACTGAGCACAGTGCAAATGGGTGGCAATAAGTGCCCAAAACATGCCTCTAACCAGCCCGTGGTCGTCGCAGAACGAGCGACGTTCAGTTTAGGCACAGTCGAAACGCATGGCGACCGCCTGCGCCCTCTTCTCTGTATTCGGCTTCTGCGGCTCGACGAGGGGATTCTTCAGAGGGCGTTACAATGAAAAACAGTGCTAGTTCCATGGAAGGAAAGAAAGTTGAACTTTTTTAATCCAGTGTAACCCGTGAGTTCGGAACGTGGCACTCTTCGAACTTGGCACTTGATTGGGCTCTCATTTTTTTTACTAGTGCCCTTCCTAGTATACAGCCTGCAAATTTCGAAGTTGGGTAAGTTTTTAACACATGTAGATCTCTTGCAGAGGCATCTAAATTATGAGCGCTTCATATGGGCGGTGCAAATACACAGCAAAAAAGGCTCTTTGTTAATATATACGCCCGAGCATCGACCTTGCCTCTCCTAAACCTTGGCGCGACATTCTCAAATGAGCGCTAAGCTACATAAAAGCGCAAAACCATTTTTTCTCACCACATGCAAGCTTAGCCACAGTACGACAGCCTTTTCTACTATACCAAGCAGCGCCGCGGAGCAAAGAATTGAGCGGGCCACGCCCATCTCTGAAAACACGCTCTCTACGTGCGATTGGGACGGCCGGAGAGAAACCCACCGTGCTCCCACCATCTCGGAAGTCATGCCAGAAAAATTGTTCAATGGCTGTTATTGCAGCGGTGTTTCTTGCTTCTTTCGGTCTGATGCTGCTAGTGTTGGCAGTCGGGCAGCAAACGTGGGTGACGTTCAAACAGGCGACTGCTCAACGCAGAATGACCCGAACAGGCAAGCGCATGAAGCTTGTTTTAAAATGCAGTAGTAGAAGGAGAGCAGTGAACTGAAGTGGGCAGTATGCTCCATTCATTATTTTCTCACGGAAAATAGCTATACACTAACCAGTCAATTTGCGCAATAAATGTTTGATAAACATAGCTTGCCTGTATCTGGAACGTAGATTCATTAACAGTCTGAAGAAGTCGGGCCCAATAATCTTGAAAAGGCCTTGAAACACTTTCTCAAGTAACCGTGGAATAAACACTCTGGAAAAGCTTTCTGCTTCACGAATTAAACGGTGCAAAATTTTTGAAAATCCTATCCAGTGCGAGTGGAGTTACAAAGATTTGTCACATGCAGCTATTGCATTCTCCCTTCTCTCGTTCCGACGAAAGCGCTGGAAGCTAAAAAGGAAGGGATGGCAGGCGCAAATAAAAACGTCACGCGCACTTAATTAACTTGAGTACATTTTTTTTTCATCGAATGCACGGCTTTTTTAGTGTGATCGTGCGCGCAGATGCTGACAAGTCGAATCCTCCCGCGGCAATCTCTATAACGACCGAGCGTGCCATGTTCATATCCGCTAATGGCTGATAGATGGGCTTACTACGAGAATTTTCCGGCTTATTCCGTGATTGATCGAGAGAAGAGAAAGCAAATTTTACCTGACTCTTTGAATTTATTGTGAATTCCAGGCCACGGCCTGCGCTATAACATTTGGCTCGCGTGTTCTTGGAAGCCTCTACTACCGATCGGCAGTGCTTTCTGACCATGCTGAAAAAGTGTTGCAGGGCTATTTTAAGCTTAAGATGACTTTTAAGAAAAAGTAACTTCAATCTTTTCACTCGTGTCCGTAATTTTAATGCCGGGAGATTGGTATTTCAGCATATTTTATTATGAAAGTGACGGCGACGACACTTGTTAGAAATAAACCAACATTTCATATATTGAACTCGATCCCATGTATATCAAGTTAATGCCATGTGAGGCCCTCATACAATTTTTTCAAATCCTAATATGGGTGTTATTCAGGTTGTATATGCTAACCTTTTAATTTGATGAGTTTCGCTACGCGGATCGCGTGTGTCACCATGGAACTCTGCTGGCTTTCTTGCATACCATATCTATGTGGGCCTAGACAAAGGGCTGCTTCTGAAAACAAGAAAAATAAAACAAAAAGCGTGCCATTATTCTTCCAAAGGCTATTGAATAGCCCATCCCTAAACCAGTTTTTTTATATTAAAAGAACACTAATATGAATGTTTGATGTTGATGGCGGTGCTATGTCGATGTGCTAACATAAGACTATATCTTTAATGGAGTTATGTCAACTACTGTCTTAGACAACAAAGAGACTCAATATACTTGCTTGCTGTGGTTTTTATGAGTGACAGACGTCAAATTACCTCAAATAAAGCGACAATAATAGGTTGATGTTAATTGCTGAAATAGCACTCCAGAAACCTCGGAGCGCAACGCTTGTGTGAAGAAGTGCTTATTTTTTTTATTCACGTTTCAGTAGTCCACATCACATTAGCACGCTTCAAATTATCTGCTCAAAACACCTAAAGTGGAAACTTCCACGACAATGTTGTCGTACTCAACGTTCCTCGGCTTTACTGCACGGCTGCCGACACTAGCAGCAGCAGAGGGAGAGTGGCGGAAACCACAGCCACAACAATTACGGTCATTATACTATTTCCTGCAATGACCTTCGAGATGGCAGACGTACTTAGTTCGACTGGGCCCCACTAGATGGCATGACCTGTCCAGTTTAACCAGGCAGAAATTGAACTTTTAATCCACTCGCGTCATTCCTTATACTAACGTCCGGTGGTTTTTTGCCATGAAAAAACAAAAATGAACAAGCAGCATTTTATTACGTCTTTTGATGCACGGATGGTTCTTTGTGTAGTGCAGGTGGTTCGATTACTTGTGATTAAGTGTAGGTGGTAACTCTGACGTCATCGCGATCATATTGAGAATGTACTACTCATGGCGCATGTGTTCTCGTGCATTTATCATAATGTATCGGTAAGTAGGGCGTCCCTGCTGATAATATTGTCATTTTAGACGTTGTTGCACATAGAGATTCTACTCTGATGTATATCGCTATTGGTCTTTAGTGTCCCTTTAAGAATAATGGTGCCTGTGAAAGTTGAGCTCAATTGAAAGAGTAATTAGCACTGATATAGAAAATTTAATAGAACGAACAGGTGCAAAAAAAACAAATGTAAAAAGACCCTTCTAACTAACTTTAATTTGCGCCTACTTCCGTTGTCCAAGGCTACGTATACCCGTCGTTATTATATGAGGGCTTTCTGTAGCAAATCTACCACTCTATTTTTACCTAGAAGTGGCCGTATGTCAGGCATTCGCTTTACAAAAACAAACAATTGTCTCAGAATAGGCCCCAAAAAACTGCAGCGATTTTGTAATCAGACATCCTTATTTTTACGACAAAAACAAACAGACAAAATGCGAAACAATATTGTACATTATAAACACTGAAAAGATATCAAAAATTTGCAGAGAAAGCTTTCAGGTTTGAGAATAATTTTAATAAATTTTTAATCAGAGGTGACGTGTTGGTAGTAGTCCGTAAACTGAAGTTATCTTTAGTTTCTTTTATGCGTGGCTTGACTGGTTTTCTGCAAATAGAATACAAAGTTACAGTTAGATATTATAAAAGATCGTAGGTGAGCTACTTGGTTCATTACTCGAGAAAAAATTGGTATGGCCCAGAGATGACGCGAACCAAGTTAAGACATGAAATGACAGACATGGCTGTCCGTGTCTGTGAGGTCGTGTCTTGAAATTGTTGCCATCATAGTTATCATACATTTTCTTGTATTTAGTGCGCTTGCAGAAAGGCTACGTTGGCGTAGTTACTATTTCCAGCTTGAAAATATCAATAACGCTTCAGGTTTTACGCACCAAAATAACTATATATATATATATATATATATATATATATATATATATATTAACGCATCTTCGTTTATTTCATTGTGAACGTAGTTCACCTAAGGGCGGAGAAGGTGGCGCTAAGGGGTGCGCACTATGTCGGCCTTCCTAGTAGCATAGCGCTTAACGACAGGTGAGCTTAACGATAGGCTCCGTGAAGGAGATTCTAGCGACGACTACGGTGCCTCTACGGTGCCTCTACGGGCAACAACCACAGATTTGACAGGATGTTCCCAGCCGATCGCAGAAAGTGCGATTGGGGAACGACGCCTTTTTCGATGCTATGTTTTTCGTGCTTTTCGCGCTTGGCGAGTGGTCAGAGCGACAGTCTATTCGCGTTATCAATGTGATCAGCCAGCCACGAGTGTTGGACGATAATAGCATAGCCGAACGCATCGCTCCGCAATAGCCCCTTGGCAGCCGATGCGACAGTGGAGTCGCCGCTGTCGTCCGTTTCAAGATGCCACCGAGTTTTCCTCCGAATCACTCTAGGGTGGTAAGCTTTGTGGCGAATTTCATTGAGTGAACAGCAGTAGAGGTGCAGGGCACTGATGAGCGGGGGGCAAAGCACTGAGAGCAGGGCCACTCAACACGCCACTGGAATGCGTCGCGCTCCCGGAGGGCAGATGAAAATTTGACGAGTATGGGAGACCATGTGACTGAAACATTTCGAGCCCCGGCATATTCTTTATAGGGCAGCATCAAAATACGCGTGAAATCGGTCAGCCACACATTCTTCATTATCCTAATACCTAGAATGCTTGTGAAATGACTCATTCGACAAACGTCCAGCTCTCATCGTAGCCATCCGTACGAAGCAGCAGTTTCCAACTACACATGGTTGCTACCATTGCGGCGCTCACCGGCTGAAGAAAAACTTGGAGGCTGTGAAGTTCAAGAATCACGTGATTCATCATACTGCGTGTACGGCGATTTTCAGGCGAGAGCACTGCAAACTGCGCCTGGCTGCTCTTGGCGCCGTAAAAGCACTCTCGCTCTACCAATAGATGACAGTGCTCCTGCTCCTGTTGGACCACAGAAAGACGCCGGCTCTAAAAAGAGCACTTTCAGCGTGTTTTTCAGTGCTCCTGCTCTCCTAATTGAATTAGCCATTAGTGAGTGAAGTGGCCCTTGCTACGCGCATGCAGTTCGCTCACCGGGCTCGTCAACTCCGTTGTCATTTTCATCGAGATTGTCGCCCCTCCGCGTTGGTCTAGTGGCTAACGTACGCGGCTGCTGACTCACTGGTCGCGGGATGAAATCCCGGATGCGGCGGCTGCATTTCCAATGAAAGCGGAAATGTTTTAGGCCCGTGTGCTCAGATTTGGGTGCACGTTAAAGAACCTAGGTGGTCGAAATTTCCGAAGCCCTCCACTACGGCGTCTCTTAATCATATTGTGGTTTTGCAACATAAAAGACCACACACTGTTAATATTATTATTATTATTATTATTTATTACTCCTATTATTATTATTAACAATAATAAAAGTATAAGCAAGTTTTTATTTTTTTAACAATGTTTTGAGAAGATCGTCGGGAAAGAAAAGCTTCTTGTCAGTGAATGCACAGCAGTTACTGAGCGCTGTACCATAACTCTAATCGAAATTGTAATGCCCTTACCAGATTGACGCATGAACAGGCGGATAATTTCGATACGTTATAGTATATATTCCCTGTAGTGTCTTTACCAGCACAGCACAATTTGCATTGCGGCTTCCTCAAATTCTATAAAGTGGAAATAAAAAAATGATGGATTAAAGTACGCCACTACACTCGCTAAAACAAAACAAAAAGAATGTTAAAAGTATTATGTTTGATTATAAAAAACAATTGAAGTCCCACATAAAACAGAAATTAGTCACAGTATTGCCCGTTTGCTTTGTGACTGCGATGAAACAATCGAACACAATGGTTACCACTTGGTAGTCTTTTTTTCGCTGATGTGTTCTGTAAAAAAGTTTTGCCGTATGAACGCAATAGCAGGTTTCAAAGGAATTTCAATCAGTTTAATCTGCTGTATTAAAATATGAATTCATCTTTGCTTTTTCGCAAGTTCCAGACATAATTATCTATAGACGTTTATGCTCGAACAACAAAACTCAGCCTAGAAAGTACTGCAGCCTAGTAGTGCTCGTTGTTTTTAAAGTTGCGCCAGCTGCTTTGTTGCATTAAATTTGAAATGCGACGTCACATACATACCACAAAAATAAAGAAATGATAGTACTAACCCTAATAAAGGCGTTTTGACAATCCGGAGATGATACCGACTGAAAAAGCCGTCAACCACAACGAAGAACGCACGTCGACGAATAAAGTCGTGAGTCACAGGCAGTGGCATAGCGGGCGATGAGGAAGAGTGAGGGAGGAGTTGGGGATAAGCTCCTGGAAGTTTGTAAAGTATCGACACTGTCCTTCACTACCTCCGTTCCTCCTCCCTTCACGTTTCTCCCACACTCCATTTTCGATCATGGCACCGCCTGCAGACTCCTTATAGTTGCACATAACAGATGGCCAAGCGGTGTGTTACAAGCTTTCGCGCTTGCAGTGTGACTGCGAGCGCTCTCATTTGTGATACTCTGAGATCCTCTGGTAGTTTCTACAAATTTAATAAATCCGCTTCAATGTTTTAACAACTGATGACTCATATTTCTTGGGAAGTGTGACTGCATCCCCCAACCAATTATTCTTCTTTCTGCGGATGTGAAGTACTCGGTACCGATTTGTAAGGTATTATGTAGACTTTCTTAGAATTCCTCGTGTCTGACGACAGGGATTAATTAAGTCCAAACCTCATAAGCGCGAAAATACACGCGACAGCGACGAGCGATGCGACGTAGATCGTCTTCGCGCGATCAGTCGCTAGCGCAGGCAAACCTCCTTCACACGACGGCTTCGGCGAGCGAACTTCGCTGTTGCTGGCATGAGGCCGTCTACTCGCACCAAGAAAACCGCCTAGTGAGCGGTATGCAATTTAAAAATAAGATATATTGTTGTGTAATGGAACGGAAAGTGTTTATGAATGCTTTGCAGCACTTCTTTTATATTCACATGCGTAAACATTGCGTTATTACTTGTTGTGCATACGTGACTCGGGCAGGGTCACGTGCACCTACGTAGTCTTTGTCTGTTACGGTTTTTCACTATTGGCTGTTTGAGTCCAACACTTCCGGGCGATGAGCGACGGTTTCCAAATCTGGAGAACCGAGCGATCGTGCGAAAACGAGCACGCCACACGTCGCGTGAACGCCCTGTTCAGTCGCTCATAGCATCGCTCGTCGCTGTCGCGTGCATTTTCGCGCTTATGAGGTTTGCTCTTTACGGCTGGGAACATCACAGTGAGTGGGGAGCAATAAAATAAACACTCGACGCGTTCAGCATTGTCTGATGACTGGTTGCTGTTTTGCCGTGCTATATTGTATATAGGTTAACTCAATTCCCGGCCCGGTATGGCATCTCTTTAAGCCTTTGTTAAAGATGGTAGTCTTTCTTGGGGACCTTCGACACAAGAATTTCGGTACGTCTGCCTGTCTGCCTGTACACTTGTCTGTTTGTCCGCCCTTAGCTGCACACCAAACGACACCAAACGGTACCCCAAACGGCGGACCCCATCTGCACCGCCCACCAATATTGTTCAACTTTTAGTGTTCATACTTGTGCGATTGTCAATTCTAAAGCAACTATTTCACATATATGAGGCACCGTGATAACACGTCAATACTTTGTATATGTGTCTTTTACCGGAAAAGGCATGCGTAAGTAATTCTAAGCACGGTATAGCGTTTATCACGATGCGCTGACAATGCAACGCTTGCACGGAAAGTGAAGTGTTTCCAACGCTTTGCTAAGACGACACGGTGGCGGCACTTGCCCGTCGCGCACTTCGTTTTGCAAGATAACTGCCAGATAGCGCTCATGTCTCATGTGTGACGTGCCTCGATGCGCTCGTTCGCCTCCGCTGCACGCTCGAGGCACTCTGACGCAGCGCCTCCGGAATGCCATTCACCGATTTGTTTGCGCAGAACATCAAATAAATGTTTTTTTCTGTCTCTCCAGACGCAAAACTATCGTATTTTGATGACATTTGTAGTGTAACATGCAGGTACAAAGCCAATTTTTTTGCAAATTGGTTCTCCGATTAATTTTTAATTGAGTACTACGAGTTCGGTGTGGTTCATGGTGAATTCGAGCAAACCTTGCGTTTACGCTTGCGCTATGAACCTTTAAAGTTCAAAGACGCAAAAAAGAACAAAAACATAGCTCTTTTGGCGGCTCTACATGGCAGGTAAAAAATCAGTGACTATATCTATTGGGTGGTCGACGAGTGTTTTTGTACCGCGAGGAGTCCGTTCATGTGATGCTTTATTCTTCATTTCTTGTCTTAGTTTGTGTATATGTTAGTCTTTATGTGACATAAGCTCTGCGTCATTTGATGTTTTTTTGGCTCAAGGTGCGATTTCACCCGTCATTTTTACTTTTTAACCACATGAAATAACTCTCAGAAATGATACCAGACACCTTGAAAGGTAATAATAAATTACTCTGAGTATACTTGCTGAGAACTTGACGGAGGTATATAAGTAGTATTGTTTGTACGTTAAAAAGTGGGTTAGCAAGAGAATAAATTTTTACCTTGATTGTTTCGTACTAAAAAATAAATCGAAATGTGCGAGATAACAGGTACTTTACCTGCTTTTCTGGTTATTTTTATTTAGTGTGCGCAGTTTCTTGCGTAGTTTCTTGCGCAGTGTAGTCAACGACCTGCACCGATGCTATGACACAGAACACAAAGTTGGTGATACTTTTTACCAACAAACGAATAGCCTTAATGAATGCCTTCCCCACAAGCCTACAGAGGTGCTTCTGACATAAATCTCCCATGATAGCCAGCGTAAGAGCCTCGGTGGACTATGCGAATTTTTTGTATAACTCTTTTCTACTCGGCAGAGCGAGATATTGACTTTTTTGTCATTTGTATGCCGCCGACAACATGTTCTGCCTTAAAGGTACACTGAAGAAAAATAATGAATGAGTTTAAACAAATAAATCGTTTTTTTGGCATTTGTATTGTCGTTAGTTTTACCATTACAGGTTAAGTAATAGAGAAGAAAATCAAGTTAAAAGTTGTAATATTGAATATCTTGCCGGAATCTCCACACAGGACGTCACAGATAGCAAAGGGTATCTGTTGCAATAGGGCCTCATTGGTCATTGACACTGAGTATGTTAAGTTTGTGACTGCCTTTGAAAAATAATCCACTTGGTTTTTGCTCATTAGGAACTGCCCAAGCGTGCGCAAGCACAGTTAAAATATGTGACGTCATGGCGAACGGAGCGGATACTTCAAGGTGGCGTCGCCGCCTACATTTCCTTTTTTGCTAGCTTTCCGCTTACTAAGCGTCTTGTCACCGCAAGCGTAGTGTTTGCGGTACCATGAAAGAGCAGTCTATAAATACAAGAAAACCGTTTCGCTATTTGTGTGGCGACATCGGGCTGGCTGTGGCGTGTGTTGCTAATGAATGCGTTTTTGACGTCTTCGACCGAGCTTGCTTGGCCAGCCTCAACCTTAAGCGATGCATAAAACGTCTGTTGGGACCACTCGCGTAGCGATACTCATCTCAGGAGCTCCAGTGCTCATTTGGTCCCAACGCGGTTGTGGCTATCTTTCTCACAAACTTCTGTTCACAAAAGAGGAGCCTTAGAAGTCTTAATTACGTTGAGTTCATTAGGTTACCTGAAATAATGTGCCATTGGGGGTGTATAATTCTAACTCAACGACACTCGCTGATGTTCCGCATGTTTCACGGATACAGGAGCGCAGTTTTTCGCCAGGCTTTCCCCAAGACGCCACCTGAATGTCCCAGTGTAACGCTGAACTATGGAGGTGTAGTGGGCAAACAAGTGTGGAATGCGTTACGCAGCCGATGTCTCCGTGGATGTAAACTCTGGTCATAGAACTTATTTTGATGGTCATGACACCTAGCAAGCAGCAGTGTATAAGTGCCCTCCGGTTCTTCCATTCGAGTTTCTTCTCCATAACAGCCGTGCAACAGGCGTCGTGATTGTCGAGATCAATGTGGCATCCGTGGCCGCGGTTAACACCAGCGGCTTTACCTGCTCCGCTGCCGGTGTCGCGCAGTGAGCGCTCTTGTTCTGTTCTGGTTCATTGTACTTGTTCCCTTTCAATAGATGCGAAATATAACACACTTAAGGAGAATTCTGACTGGCGCGCGATGGCATTGAGCAGTCATCTCGTCTGTCTTGATTGTGATTATATAGTTTGTCTAAAGACACCCAGCGTATATTGATTAAAATCTTAAAAATGTATTTGCTCACGAAGGCATGTCTTCGTGCCATTCTCTAGTCATTCCGAAACCGGATGTGATGCACTCGAGAAGAAAGAATTGAATAAAGGCAGATCAATAAATAATCAGCTCCAAGCCACTGATACATTTTCGCAGCAGAACGTGACGCATAAGCTTCGGAGTCGTAGGGTTTAACGTGGTTTTCTTGAATCCTATAAAAAAGAAATTTGCCCAAATGACATTGTACGCGAATGCATTTTCTTCAGCTATATTTGGTACTTCCATCGTGAATCATGGGTGAGAGTGCTGCCAATCTATATCTCATAAGTGTAAATGTATGTGTGAGACCACTTAACACGGTCTCCGTGTTTCGCAACACGCATGTAATCTTTCGAGCTTAACTCGAATAAAATAAGCATTGGAATGACCACGTACCGAAAGGAATGGACTGTGACTAAACAATGACAATTTAAGCAAAAATGCCAAAAGCACCCCATTGTTACGACAGTCTGCCTTTATTGGGACTCTGGTCGACCTATAAAAAACCATGACCTATTTTTATTGATTTAATTGACAGTGCCGGCTGTGTTTTGATCAACTGTTTGCAAAGGAAACACAGGCAGAAGTGGTCTATTGAACAAATTACTTAACGTGAAATTACCTGCATGCTTGCTGGACGCGTTTCGTGTGCGAATCGTTGTGAAATGCCTACATACGTTATAAAAAATGAGCAAAGCCTGCAAAACTTAAGTACGCACAAGAAAACCGAATGACGCATAGAAATTTGATGCCATGAAATATGAACAAGCCAAATCAGGACCCCTTTTAAATGCGAAGCTTTTCTTAGCGAACTTCGGCGACTTTGAGCGTATCTATCTATCTATCTATCTATCTATCTATCTATCTATCTATCTATCTATCTATCTATCTATCTATCTATCTATCTATCTATCTATCTATCTATCTATTTATCTATCTATCTATATATCTATCTATCTTTCTCTCTTCTATCTATCTATCTATCTATCTATCTATCTATCTATCTAGCCGCCTATGACTTTTAGCTCTCCTGGCCATATTGATAATGATATCAATACCAAACTTGGTATGGCATAGCATGACTTTATCACGAGCTCGTTTGACTTGTCATAATATAAAAATCGTGACGTGTATGTCATGAATGTCATGATTTACATTTCATGGTCTTGCTGCTCTTGCGGTGGTCTCGTTCGGACCCTAGAAGGAACCAAGGAAGCAAGAAAGTTTGAGCGGAAACACAGGGATGTTAGCCAGTTCTCAGACAGGATGGCTACCCTGTGCTGGTGAAAGGGGTGAGGGGAATAAAAGGTGTTAAAAAGAAATGTTGCAAAAAGAGAGAGAATTTACAAAACAAATTGCGACAGAGGAAAGGCTACATCAAAGAGTATAAGACACTAAAGTGTCTCTGAGGCCAGTTGTCCACAAAAAGCGCAGCAAAGCTTTCAAAGCCTTCAGGGCTGAGGATGGGCTCGGCCAACGACCCAGAATCCTTTGTTCTGATAAAGGCCGATCATCCAGTCTATCCAGAGCTGCAGTCAGTTCTTGTCTTTGTGCGTTTAAATGGGTGCACTCACACAGAAGGTGCGTGATGGTTTCTTCGCAGCTGCAGTAAGTGCATGTAGAAGAGCTGGCCATTCCATTGAGATAAGAGTATGCGTTCGTGAAGGCCACTCCAAGCCACAGGTGGCATAGAAGAATCTCCTCAGCTCGAGATATCCTTGAGAGAAGACGAAGCTGCAGATCGGGATCCAAGTTAGGAAGGCACGCGTTTGTGAAGTCTGTTGAGTTCCACTGTACCAGTGTGAGGTCACGTGCAAGCGAACGAAGTCTTGTAGCTGCATCGGTTCTTGAGAACGGGGTGGCTGTGTATTTGGTACCGTTGGTTTTTCAACTATAAACTCTCGAGCTGCACGTGTGGTGGCCACTTCTGTAGTTGTCGACGACGTCAAATGCGATGTCATGAATTTAATTGTGATGTGCCTTGCGGGAATAACCACCGCCCCTGATGAGCTTACTGAAGACACCGAGCCATCCATGTAAATGTGAAGGAGTCCGTTGTGCTTTTCTTGCAGGAAGAGTAATGTGGCCTGTTTCAGGGCTAGATGAGACGACTTTTTCGTATTTTAGACGCCAAGAATTGTAAGAAATGCTTTGAGTGGGTTTAGGCATCATAATGATATCGGTGGCCGTGCTGTATGCGTGAAGTGCAATGGAAGTACTGCACAATACTGAGCTACAGTTGCTCTGAATGCTAAGTGGTGCCTAGAAGTTCGAAGTGAGGTGAGATGATGAGATGGAAGCTGAGCGAAATGTCTTAAGTGCATTCTCAAAGCGTCTACGTGAATATATGCGTTGACTGGATAATCACGCGCAATGATAACTGTCACTGCTGTAGACGCGCATCTCGGGAGACCAAGGCAAATTCTCAGTGTTTGGGCTTGGATCGACTGGAGGACGCGCAAGTTTGTTCTTCGGATCCCGCAAAGCACGGTTAACTGTACCGCATATAACCGAGGAACAGAACAGTTTAGAGTTTAAGCATTGCTCGTACCGATGCATCCCACGTTTTTCCAGCAAGACACCTCAGCGCGTGGGTGATCATGGTGAGTTTAGTTTTTATGTGGGCGATGTGAGGGCTTTAGGAGAGGACGCGATCAACTATGACTCCGAGGAATCGGTGAGTCTTGACGTAGTTGATCGTGTGTCCGTTGATTTTAATAACATATGGGCTCATCACCTTATGCGTGAATGCTATAAGCGAGCACTTCTCTGTTGACAGCTCTAGTCTCCGTTCTTTTAGGTACTTTGTCGCTAGTGTAGCTGCTCTCTGAAGCCAGGCACGCAAATGAAGGGGTGTAACGCCTGACGCCCAGATGCAGATGTCATCCGCATATATTGATAGACGGACAGATTCTGGAAGTGCGTCAACCAGGGCGAGGAGCGCTAGATTGAAAAGTGTGGGGCTAAGAACACCACCTTGAGGCACACCACGATGGATGCAATGATGCGTTGTTGTGCCAGTCTCCGTCTGTACAAAGAAAGTTCTGCCTTTCAAATAGCTGTCGATCTGTTGGTAAACCCGACCCCCTAATCCAACATTTTCCATGACATCCAGAATTGCTCCATGTAATACGTTATCATATGCACCTTTCACGTCCAAGAACAGCACCGCAGATAAACGTTTCAGTCTTTTTGGATGCTGAACGGACGAGACCAGGTCAATAACTTTATCAATTGCGGACCGCCAACGCCGAAAGCCCGTCGTAGCATCAGGGTGTACCTCGTGGTGCTCCAGGTACCACTCTAGGTGAGTCAAAAGCATCCTCTCTATCACTTTCCTGAAACAGCTGGTAAGCGCGATGGGGTGATAAGAGGTCACGTCCAGAGGAGATTTACCTGGTTTAAGCACAGGGACAAGGTGGCTTGATTTCCACGAATGAGGGACTAATCCGCTGCTCCACGAGTCGTTGGGCACGGATAGAAGGGCCCGTCGAGCTGCTTCACCGAGGTTGCAAAGAGCCATGTACGTAATCCTATCCAGACCAGGCGATGAAGATCGATGCATGCCGCCAAGGCCACTTGGAGATCCTCTAGAGAGAAAAAGGTGTCCATTCTTGAATCTCTGGAAACTGGGGCGTTTTCTAGGTGACGCGTGGCGCACGCGGACGCCTGACCGGCAACTTTCATGCAGGAACCTTCTGCTACTTCAATTTTGGTGCAGCCTTAGTCGAGAGACAGACACTTGAAGGGCGATGTTGATATGGCGATGTTCCTAGGCCACAAACAATCCTCTATGTCTGCGTCAAATGCCTGTGTGGATCCAACTATTCGCACAGACATTTCCACCAGGAGGACTGAAATGGATTGATTTGCTGCTGAATGTTTTTTTGTAGGCGCCTTGCCTCCCTCAAGTCGTGAATGGACTCAGTGCGCCTATATCTTCGTTTTGCATGACGACGGATCGCTCTGGGCCATTCCAATTCTGCTTCATGTTCAAAAATTTTGAAGTATGTTCAACGTGGAAATATTGACAAACTGTCATGTAAGTCATGAGTCATTACGACACGCCACGCTCATGATGCGCTCGCAGCCGTTTCGCTAGCTTCACATACAACAAATTTGGTATTAAGGGACGCGAATGGACGACGACAGCTTGTGACTGGCGCAAGCATGATAATCATGTGATGCGTGTGATGTAACAACATGACTACATGCTACGCTCATGATGTGCTCGCGGCCATCTCGCTGGCTTCATATGTACCATATTTGTTATTACGTGACGCGAACGGTCGACATATGTAAATGACATGTCTAAACATGATAATCATGGCATGCCTGTCATGTAACAACATATACATGCCACACTCATGATGCACTCGTGGCCGCTTTGCTAGATTTATATATGCCATTATTGGTATTACGTCACGTGAATGAATGACGAAGGTATGTGATTGATGCAAACATAATGATTATGAGATGCGTGTCAAGAGCATCACTACATGCCAAATTCAAGGCACCAATACACTTATTAGACGTGACCCGGTGCACATGTGCTCCAGCGTTCGCTTCGTCGCGTCACGCCGGCGATGCCACGCCAGGCGCTGACCTGCCTGGCATATACTCGTAGACACGCAATGCACGGCATTGCTTTGACGCATGCGCGTTTGAGCACGCCCAGCGTCCCTTCGTCACGAAGCTAGACAGACGCGGTGAATTCTGGGTAACGTGGTTGGTGCGAAATGCGGCATGTCGCATTTCGCACTGGTTGCCGCCGGGCTGCACCGACAGACGCTAGTCGCGTCTGTCGTGAGACTATAGAGTGTTTGCGTTTCGCTAGCGTAGCGCCGCTGCGCCCAAAGTGCGCTCATCAACGTTACGTCGCAGTATATTGGGCCCTTCACAATGCTCTCCCCGCCGTATTCCATAGTTTGGTATTACGGGACGTGAATGAACGACGAAGGTATGTGAGTGGTGCATGATAATCCTGAGATGTGCGTCATGTAAGCACATGAGCACATGACACGCTCATGATGCGCTCGTGGTCGTTTCTCTAGCTTCACATATACCAAATTGGTATTGTATGACGTCAATAGGCGGTGAAGTTAAATGACACGTCCGAACAAGATAATCATGAATGCGTGTCATGTAAAAGATAAATACATGCTACGCTCATAGGCACGCTCACGGCCGTTTCGCTTGCTCCCCATTTACCAAATTTGGTATCAGGTGGCATGAATAGATGATCATGGTAAGTTACCCGTCCAAACATAATAATTATGATAATAAAGTTATGTACGGCATAATTTACTTCCGCTGCCCCGTCGCGATGCTCTAGTGGCTAAGGTACCCGGCTGCTGACCCGCAAGTCGCGGGTTCGAATCCCGGCTGCGGTGGCTGCATTTCCGTTAGAGGCGGAAATGTTGTAGGCGCGTGTGCTCAGATTTGGGTGCTCGCTAAAGAACACCAGGTGGTCGAAATTTCCGGAGTCCTCCACTACGGCGTCTCTCATAACCATATGGTGGTTTTGGAACGGTAAACCCCCCTTATATATTTATGCACATCCGCCTCGTAACGTTGTTCTGATTTTAAACTAACATATAAACCTTCCTCATTTGTGCTTCACGTATTGTCGATTCCCAGTGTACATGGGGTCTGCCAATTTTTTCATTAGTTATATATTTCAAAATGAATGCACTGCCACTAGCTTTACAGCTTATGTCAAATTTGTGCACTGCCTGTCCTAAAAGTAAGGCAGAACTTTGGGCATTCTGAAGGAAGATCTTGAATAGAATGGCTCTCCATGGTAATGTAAAGAGCGCAGACGGTCATTTGCAGTGATAATAAGTATAGTAATTTTGGTGTAGGTCGTGTCCTCACATGTACAAGAACTGTTTATTGCGGAATCACACTTACCCCCGTCTGTGGCTACTTTTCGACCGCAATATTACCGTGGCAGCAAAACTGCCATTGGTGGCTATTTCGCAAGAAGGTGGCTGTGTTGTTACCTTCGATGTCAATGAAAATTTCTAGTTGGTTTTAGGGCTAATGTTCGAACTTACGTTTTCGTTAAATTAAAAGCAATTTCAGGTAATATTTCTGAACAAAAAATCATCAATAAATGCAGCGCCTAAATCATGGACCGAGAGAGCACTGCGTAAATAATAAAATATTGGACAATAGGGCCCCGTTGAGTGGACCATCATGCTAGAACAGTTCGCTGCATTGCAAGAAATGCTGCTTGCCCAGACTGACGAAAGGAAGTGTTCAAGATTTAGAAAAAGTCGGAGCGGTAAATGGAAGATTTGTTCTTAATCTACAAATGTTGCGATGCATGTGTTGCGCGGCCATTGACAAGTACGCAACCTATTGGGGCGGAAAAATCTTTTATTACATTTTTTCATTACGTGTATGATTTTTTGAGCATATATGTGTGTAAGTTTCTTATTTATTCTAGGGGATAGTAAGAATTGTGTATGAATGGTCAATTTATGTGTTAGTTTTTTTGCGCTACATTTATAGATGTTTTATTACCATGTCGCCCCGCAGGGCACCCATCTGAATAATACGCTGCTTCTAAACTCTTCTACCCTGTCAGTGAATGCGAACTCACCTGATCCATCCGTACCCCCCCCCCCCCCCCCCCCACTTGCAGTCATTGTCAGCTGGCATCACGGGTTACGTGATAGCTGATGGCAACAGAAGATCGTTCAGCACTTGCCGTTATAGCTCCCCGAGCATTGAAAATGTGCTAATACCGAGCAAAACGAACGGCAATGAGACCGCCACTGCAGCTCCATCGGTAAAGCGTCGGATGCATTATGTGAAGCGTGTTGGTTTGGTTCTTTACCAGCGGAAGTTAACTTTGATCTATTTTCAGTCTTCTCCAGGTATGCAATAATTACCACTATACAGTCAAGGTATGAAAGTATTGTTCACTCACACTTGCCGTTGGCCAGAATTTAAAAGGTGCAAGAATTCAAGCAAAATCAGCTAATTCTAACAATTAATGAAATAATAACGCCATATTTGTATCCAAGTAGAAGGCTACTAATATTATGAGTATAGTTCTTTGGTTATACAACAACAAAAATTCTGCATCACCAGAACAATGACGAGTAGAAGTATTTTTGTATTTGTCTTGTTCTCGAAGTGAGGCCACATATAAAGGAATAATCCGCTGCGATTTTCTTTTTTTTTTGCCCTTTCGTCTGCTCACTCTCGCACTGAGTTAAAGTATGTTCAATTAAAGGAATAAGTACATCAAACACTCTTCAGCGCAATCTTATTTCAGATCTGAAATAGACAGAATATTTGCTAAAATGTTTTCGACACACGCCGTCAACAACTCTTTGGGCACGTCATGACCTGGATTTGTCGGCATGTGCACGCAGCGCCAGTTCTCGTCGGCTATAGCGGTGCCTTGCAGAACTGAATATAAATTAGGCAAAAAAGTCATATCTAACGAAATAAAGCTAGTAATCAAAAACGACTACCGCTTTTACACGAAAGACACTTACTTGGACAGTGTGGCAAAATTACAGTGCTGTCCCAGAAACTGCCTAGCCTTCCACAGCAATTAATAATAAATGCGAAGCATTTCTTTGCGAATTTCGGTGACTTTGAGTCTATCTATCTATCTATCTATCTATCTATCTATCTATCTATCTATCTATCTATCTATCTATCTATCTATCTATCTATCTATCTATCTATCTATCTATCTATCTATCTATCTATCTATCTATCTATCTATCTATCTATCTATCTATCTATCTATCTAGCCACCTACGACTTTTCGCTCTCCTGGCCGTTTCGATAATGGTATCGATCTCAAACTTGGAATGGCATAACATTACTGTATGAAGAACATATTTGACTAGTCATAACATGAAAATCATGATATGTGTGTCATTAATGCCTTAATTTACTATTCATGGTCGCGCAGCTCTTGCGGTGAATATATTCATGGCATGTTGCAAAACTGGTATGGTATGATATGATTGCATGGCGAACACAAGCGACAGAACCTAACATGAAACTAATAAAATGCGTGTCATGTAATAACATGACTACATGCCAGGCTCATGATGCGCTGGCGGCCGTTTCTTCAGCTTCACTTCTACCAAATTTGGTATTACGGGACGTGAATGGATGACGAAGGTAAGATACTGGCGCAAACATGATGAACATGATATGCGTGTCTCCTTAACAGCATGACTATATGCTACGTTCATGATACGCTCGAGGCCGTTTCGCTAGCTTAACATGTATCAAACTCGGTATTACGTGGCGCGAACGAACGACATAGGAAAATGACACATCCAAACATGATAATCACGACATGCGTGTCGTGTAACAACATGACTGCATGCCACACTGATGATGCGCTCGCGGCCGTTTCGCTAGCTTCACATATGCCAAATTCCGTATTACGTGACGCCAATGAAAGACGATGGTATGTGACTGGTGCAAACACAATAATAATGAGATGCATGTCTTGTAAGAACATGACTGCATGCCACAGTCATGGCATCAATACATTTCGACGTGACGTGGTGCGCATGCTCGCCGGCGTTTATTTCGTCGCGTCACGACAGCGTTGCCACGCCAGGCGCCGGTTCTACCTTATACTCGCAGGCGCGCGCCGCGCTGCGTGGCTTTGACGCATGCGTGGTTGAGCGCGTCCGGCGTCCCTCTGTCATGAAAAGAGGAAGACTAGGTGTGGTTTAGGTAACGCCAGTTGCAGTCAGGCCACGAAAACGGAAGCTGGTCACGCCTGGCGTCAGAGTATAGAGTGCTCGCGATTTGCTAATGTGGTATCGCTGTGCCCAGTGTGCGCGCGCGTCAAAACTACAATGGAGTATTGGGCCCTTCATGATGAACTCGGGGCCGCTTTGGTCGCTCCACATATGCCAACTCTGGTGTTGCGTGAAGTCAATGGATGGTGAAATATATGAATGGTGCAAACATGATAACCCTGACACGCGTGTTGTGTAATACGCCGACTTACCACGCTCATGGTTGTGCTCGCAGCCGTTTCCCTAGCTTCACATATACTAAATTTGGTGTCACATGATGTGAATAGTAATGGTAGAAGAAGTCAGGAAAGCTTTGGAGAGAATGCAAAGAGGCAAAGCTGCTGGTGAGAATCAGGTAACATCAGTTCTGCTGAAAGATGGAGGACAAATTGTGTTAGAAAAATTAGCCACCTTGTTTACGAGGTGTCTCCTGACGCGAAGGGTACCAGAGTCTTGGAAGAACGCTAACATCATCTTAATACATAAAAAAGGCGATGACAAGGACTTGAAGAGTTTCAGGCCGATCAGCTTGCTCTCTGTAGTATACAAGCTATTTACAAAGGTAATTGCTAACAGAGCAAAGAAAACATTAGAATTCAATCAACCAAAGGAACAAGCAGGATTTCGAACAGGCTACTCAACAATCGATTACATTCATACTATTAATCAGGTAATAGAGAAATGCTCAGTGTATAACCAACCACTACACATAGCCTTCATAGATTACGAGAAGGCGTTTGATTCAGTAGAAATATCAGCCGTCATGCAGACACTGCGGAATCAGGGCGTCGATGAAGTATATATAAACATCCTGGAAGAAATCTACAGGGGATCAACTGCTACCATATTGCTTGAAAAAGAAAGCAATAGAATACTAATCAAGAAGGGTGTAAGGCAGGGGGACACAATCTCCCCAATGCTACCTACCGCGTGCTCACAGGAGGTTTTCAGAAGCCTAGAATGGGAACAGTTAGGGGTAGGAGTTAGTGGAGAGTACCTTAGTAACCTGCTCTTCGCCGATGCCATTGCATTGCTGAGTAACTCACGGGACGAATTGCAACTCACGATTACGGAGTTAGACAAAGAGCAGAAGGTGGGTCTTAAAATCAATCTGCAGAAAACGAAAGTAATGTACAACAACCTCGGAAAGGAGCAGCGCTTCGAGATAGGTAATAGTGCACTTGAAGTTGCAAAAGACTATGTCTCTTTAGGGCAGGTAATAACCGCAGAGCCGAACCACGAGATTGAAGTAACTAGAAGAATAAGAATGGGGTGGAGCATATTTGGCAAGCACTCCCAAATAATGACAGGTAGATTGCCACTATCCCTCAAGAGGAAGGTATATAACAGCTGTATCTTGCCGGTACTTAGCTACGGAGCAGAAACCTGGAGACTTACAAAGAGGGTTCAGCTTAAATACAGGACGACGCAGCGACCAATGGAAAGAAAAATGGTAGGTGTAACTTTAAGAGACAACAAGAGAGCAGAGTGGATTAGGCAACAAACAGGGGTTAAGGATATCATAGCTGAAATCAATAAGAAGAAATGGACATGGGCCGGGCACGTAGCGCGTAGGCAGGATAACCACTGGTCGCTAAGGGTAACTAACTGGATTCCAAGAGAAGGAAGTTAGGTTAGGGGGAGACAGAAGGTTAGATGGGCAGATGAGATTAAAAAGTTTGCGGGTATAAATGGGCAGCAGCAAGCACAGGACCGGGTTAACTGGCGGAACATGGGAGAGGCCTTTGCCCTGCAGTGGACGTAGTCAGGCTGATGATGATGATGATAATGATGATATGGATAGATGACGAAGGCAAACGACACATCCGAACATGAGAATCAAGGCACGGAAGTCATGAACGGCATAATTTACCTCCACCTCATAACGTTGCGCTGATTTTAATGTGAGATAAGAACATTTCTGGTTCGTGCTTCGCATATCATTGATTCCCACTGTACGTGGGATCTGGCAACTTTTTAACGACGGGATCACACGTGTTTCTACGAGCGGTGTTCAACTGTCCTAGGAATACACACGCTTTGTAGCGTGATACTGCTATTTTACCGAAATATATTATTGAGTATATGCTACATATAACACGGAGTTGTTTGCGATAGCAATTATACGTACAGTCTCGGCTGGTTTTTGCCGTCGCAGCCACCTCTACCGCCGTTCACGCACACACACACACACACACACACACACACACACACACACACACACACACACATATATATATATATATATATATATATATATATATATATATATATATATATATATATATATATATATATATATATATACGGGGAAGAATGCGCTACCACCTCTTTTGCAGAGCGAACATCGCCTTTCCTGCCGGAGTCGTCGGCGCGCGCGCTTACCTCTTGAGCGAACAAAGGGTAGGGGGGACTTATGATTGACGCGTTATCGCGGCAACAATTAGCGCTCGGCTTGTGCTTCCACAACAGCCGGGAGCTTCTATGGGCTGCGCTCTCAATAGCCAGAAAACGGTGCCAAAAGTGTACCTGGAGCAGCCGTGTTCTCTTACACCAGCGTTTTTTACGTGAAATAATATCTATATAAAATAACTGCCAGACTCACTTCACAAAACATTGTAATTTATTACTATGGATGCGCCACAGAAAACTTCGGTACTTAGCAAGTGCATGTTAACTACAATTAATGTCGCTCCTTGAAACGTTGGCTTTCCTTCATAAAACATTCGATCAAGTTGTTATCGCATTCATTTTTTCGCCCTTATGGCAAACCTGTCACTTCTTTATAAATAGAATTTTTCAATAAATAAAACTTTCCTCTCACATTTCCCATTCAGTTATAGTATGACGACGTTCATGCTGTCGAGAAATAGCACCACATTCAGATGTGCCCCAATCGTAGGAATGGAAACAGTCTCATCTTGAAGCCGTAGGTCTAACTCTAGACATAGAATGGCGATGAACAAGTCAAGCTTCGTTTTCTTGCGGATGTCTCTTTGGTTGAAAGGAATGACACCACCACATTGGTCACTTGAACGTTTTTTGCTGAAATTGTTTCTCATAGCTCTAGGAAGCATGATACACGCACCAAGATTCCTGTTGTTGGGCTAAAAAATTTATTTTTTTGGTATACGCTTCCTTGTGGAGAGGTCGAAATTTTTGTTTTTGGGAAGCAAGATCTTGCAAAGACACCTAGGCTACTTACGGAAGTGTGCATGGCTATGCATACGGCAATCCTCTACTCTCAGTGAGTCTTTTTTATGATTGTTTGCCTGAACTGAGGACGCTAGAAGCTGCGCGAGATCTTGCTGTAACTTAGGACCACTTGGGAGTTGCGGTTCTCTTTGATTTCAACATGCTTCAGCAGGTCACTATTGTGGGTTGAATGTTCCAATTATCACGAGATGAAGCAAGACCAAAACACGATGTAATAAAAATGCTTATTTGATGCAATGCGACAAATATAAGCACGTCATGCACAGGTATAGGGTTCGGGCAGTTTAGATTGACAAATTTTTATATGCTGTTGTATGCTTTTTTCTTGCGCGATGAAAGTTTCGCCAAGCAGCGGATGGTAAATGTAAACTATCGTGCTAAGCGGCAAAGGTTTTCTCGCACCAGCATCATGCTTTCGTCTCTAGTTGTTCGAAGCGCTACCGCTATTCCCACCAATTGGCCAAGCCTTTGGATCTTTTAGACTTTAATTACAGTAACCTAGTAGAGACGCAGGTTACCTACTTGGGAAGAGAAATGCTAACGGACAAAATGCTCGAAGATATGCCTCGTATTCACCCCATGACGCGCAGCGTCCAGCGTGTGAGCATGTGTCAGACACAAATAGCAACGTCGGTGTTTCTGACACACGCGTGGCTTTTCGACTGCGTTTGGAACCACGCGGCGCGTATACACACCAGCCCACTTGCGTGAGAGAGGACGCCTGCATACTTGTGCGCATTAGTCAATACGAAGGAAAATAATGAAATCAGTGCGTCGTGTTCAGGGTTGCTTTCCATAAAACCACCGATTAGTTTTTTTTGAACAATTGAAAGTAAATGCGCTGAAAAAGTTCCAAATAGCGAAGACGTAGCCAAGCCACACACCTGAAAGTTTTACCGCCTGATGACGTTGTATATAGCCAACTTGAATCAATATAGTCATAAAAAACAAATCTTTTTCTACTGTACTTTCCTTAAACTTATTGTCTCGTAGTTTCATTAGGTTGTGTCTAACAAAAAAAGAAGTCTCCGGTCGATTTCTCTTGTTTTAAATTATATGCTGGATCAATCAATTTATTATAATGATTCATTTGTCCGCCGCTGGCATTTGGCTTGAAAAAAAAGTCAGATAGAAAACATTGTGCTCTCAATTTTATGGTTCCGCGTATTCAAAACCTTATTATGAATTGGTGAAGAGCTCTACCCATAATGTCATCTTTCGATTTAACCACTTCTATTCGGCTAATGAAGTGATATGGTTACTCTGACTACCTTTAATCATGAGTTCAAACACCTTTTAAAATCAGCCCAACGGCAACCTTGCGTGGCGTCAATAGTGTTTTTTGCACCTTTTGTGACGCAGAAATACATCGTTGTCCGTTAGAGTGGTGTAGCGGCTGCGGTGCTCTGCTGCTGACTCTGCGGACGCATTTTGATGGATACAAAATGTTTGAACCACGTGAACTGTATCAGTGCAGGTTAAAAATACGAGATAGTCATAATTTCTGGAGGTCTCCACTACAGCGTTTCCCATTAGCATATCATAGTTGTGGGACGTAAAGCCTCCAAAATTGATATAAATACGCAATTGAAGAGCTACATACATACTCATTTTCAGGTCTGCAACTAACTTGTCTTTGTCACCTCTGTGTAACCTGCTTTTGCGGTTAACCTACACTGATCGTTGACCCGCTTCCTAGAGTAGCGTATGTCAGACAAAAAGCCAAAAATAAATCTCCAGCTCTCCATTAAAATAATTTTCTTCCTTAAAACCAACGAACCATGTTGTCCCGTGGTCTTGGCGTTAAAGAAGGCAGCAGTTGACGGGTTGAAGCTGAAGCTCTTTATACCACTGAACTTGTACCGAGCAAATGATATGTTAAAGGAGCGACATTACACATTGGCATTTACAACGACGAACAGAGCATTCGCGTGTAGTGTGCAGTTTTATGGGAAGATTCTAAATGAAGCCAAAACGTTCTTGAAAACTCGCGCGTGGTTTGCGCAAAGCATTGTAACGAACCAGTTGCGTACAATTATGAAAAAATGTCACAGATTTGCCACCTAGGTGAACGAATGACCACGACAGCAACAAACTGAAAGGTCACGCGCAGAATGGCATGCATATTGAAATGTATCCCACATTTTCACGCACAAATGACGCACGAATTGTAAGCACAGGTATACAGTGTTGCGAAGCGCGCCTCCGACGACGTTACGAAGGGCGCCGCGAATCTCACCGCTGCAACCACTGTTTCGAAAGACGGCGACGTCAACACGGTCCCGAAGGCGCCACTGCTTCGAACTCCACCGGGAAGGTCACCAGCCGTTTGGTAGCGTAGGTTTCTCAGCTCGCGACTGCTTCTGCGCAGGGCTGATAGACGAGCGGACGAGACGCCGGTGAGTTAAACAAGGTTTATGTACAGCATATATACGGAGGCGCTACAAATTCGGCACTGGGGCCGACAGCTTACAGACCCGAAGAGCTGAGCTCTCCTCTCTAACCCATAGGTCTACTGACACATAGCTCAACTGCTCGCGACGCGCCGCAGGGCTTCTTTTATATGCACCGGGTGGATTCTTTGAGTAACCAAATGTCCAACCAGAAGCGCCGCTGGTCGTGAGGTCAGACTCCACCAATGGGGTCGCCGCTGGGCCGCGTCATTCTTTCTCATCGAATCTGGAGCTACTGCGTTGAACGTGGCTGCACCCAAGGACGAGTGACGTCGCCATGCATTGCGTCAGACTCGCCAGACAGGAAGGCGCCGGCTCGCTGGCTGACATAACTCACTGCACGTGCGCGGCAGAGAGGCGCCGTCGCGTGATGACACCGTTGAGTTGTTCATCGCGTCAGGCGGGCTCGCGCGCTGGCCTTGACACAGATTTCCTTTTTCCGAGGCATGGACGTTCGCTGCAGACTCGCAGCCATAGCAGCACCCCACCGCCAACGCGCTGGAAAGACGAGCTGCTTCCACGTGGCTCGGATGTCAGGCGCGCTCATTCGCCAGGAGCCTCCAGATTCGCCTCCAGGGCCATGGGGACAATGCAGCTCCAGATTACTTCCGGGAACACATCCCATTCTTGAGGACGGATCCAAGATCCACTGGCGTGTCGCCACAACTTGTCGAACAGCTTCGCTCGTCTCTTCTGACGATCTTTGGTTTCAGCACTTGTCGATGGTTCTGCAACTTGTCAAGAACGGTTTGACAAAAGACAACACACGACACAAGCAAGTGCCCTCGGTCACCCGACAAAACACCAGACAAAGTATAGTACAACATATACCGAGCTACGTGTCTATCGGAGTTTCGTTCCGTCTACATCAAGAGGCACATGTGGGACACAAGACTCTTCAAATGACAACTCAAATTTTTACACGCAAAATATCTTAACGAAATAAAATAGAACATAAAGTTGGCTCCTTGAGCTCATTCTGGACGAGAGCGCTCAGCTAAGGCCGTGATGAGGACAAAACTTTAACCCGAATCACCAGCGAGAAACCTAAAGGCGGAAAAGGTACTAACTAAACGCATGGCTCAATGCGTCTGCATTAGCGTTTCGCTTTCCTTTTTTGCAGCGAACGTCAAAGTTGTGCTGTTGGAGTATCATGCTCCACCTCAGTAACCGGCCACTTTTAGGCGACATGTTATTTAACCAGGTTAGAGGACAGTGGTTCATTTCAACCACAAACCTCGAACCGGAGACATAAAAAGCTAGCTTTTAAACGGCCCACACGAGGCAAGCGCATTCCTTTTAGGAGGTACTGTATGCCTCTTCCCTGCCGCTGAGTTTTCGACCTAAATACAAAACTGGCCTTTCGTTACCAGCACTGTCTTCCTGGCACAATACAGCTCCCATGCCGCGATCACTCGCGTCGCATTGAATTACAAATCTCTTAGAGAAATCGGGTGCCATGAGAACGGGCTTTTCACTTAGGGCCTGTTTTAGCTGGCAAAACGCATTCTCCTTTTCTGAGTCCCATACTACTTTAACCGGCTCGGATTTTCGAGGTGCGTCAGTTAGAGGGCTGGCCATGCTAGAGTAATTTTGCACGTAATGCTGATAGTATCTAGCCAGGCCCAAGAATGCCCTCATCTCAGATTTTGTGGTTGGTCCTGGACAGTTCACGACGGCGGCTACCTTAATTTCTGAAGGTCTACGCCGGCCATGCCCCACAACGTGCCCCAGGTAAGACACCTCGCCGCACCCTAGGTGACATTTAGTAGGTTTCACGGTAAGACCAGCCTCTTTCAACCTATTCAGCACGACGCGTAAATGCTCGACATGTTCTTCCCAGCTGTTTGAGAAGATGGTGACATCGTCAAGATACGGCAGAGCGAACTCAAAGAGGCCTTTAAGAACGCGGTCCATTAAGCCTGAAAAACAAAAGGGCGCATTTTCAGTCCAAAGCTCAGCTTAAGTGGACGATACGTTCCAAATGGAGAAACAAATGCGGCATAGCGGCTAGCACGCTCTGTAAGGGTAACTTGTGAATACCCTTGCACGAGGTCTAACGTGGAAATATAGCTGGACTGTGACACAGTTTCCACCCTCTTCTCTAGGTTTGGTATTGGGTAAGTTTGGTCTCGAGTTATGGCGTTAAGACGCCGATAATCGATGCATGGCCTCGGATCTTTTCCTGGCACCTGAACCAATATTAGAGGGGATGTATAGTCACTCTCGCCCGGTACTATGACCCCCAACTCCACCATTTTATCCATCTCCTCTTTCATGATCTGCTTTTGCACGGGGGAACAACGATACGGCTTGCTACGGATTGGCTCCTCACAAGTTAGCACGATATCATGTTCGATCACCATCGTGTTTTCGGGACGGTCCGAAAACACGTCTTGAAACTCGGAAACAATCCTTCTCAGGTCCTCCTTCTGGACTTATATTAACCTAGGCTCTAGGTTCAACTGCTCCAAGATTACCTCCGATCCCCTGTCGATTACATCAGTAGAACTCAAAATTTCTTCTCCCTCTTCCTCTGAAGCATTCAACAGCAGATTTACGACCGCTTGACGTTGAACGTATGGTTACATCAAGTCACTGTGGTTAAGATTGTTTGGCCACCTTCCTAATTTCACTTCATAATTGGTATCAGAAATCTCCGATACTAGTTTGGCGGGCCCTTCTCAATGAACTTCAAGCTTGTTCTATTTGTACGGCCGCAGCAGCATTACTTCACCACCAACTTCAAATGTGCACTTCTTCGCCGATTTGTCGTAGTGCTCCTTCGACAACACTTGTGCAGCCTTCATGTGGCTTTCCACAAGATCTTTCGTTTTTCCAAGCCTCTGAAGGAGGACTAGAACATACGCAACTACATTAGGGTCCTCATCAAATCCCTCCCAGGACTCGCGTAGCATTCGCATTGGTGTTGTCAAACTCCTGCCATATACAAGCTCTGCAGGGCTAAAACCAGTGCTCTCAAGAGGAGCTGATCTCAAAGCGAACATAGCGGGAGAAATACACGCTTCCCAGTCGCATTTGTGCTCGTAGCAGAGAGCTCTCAGCATCTGTTTCAGAACGAAATGCATATGCTCTACCAGATTGGATTGCGGGTGATGGATCGAGCTGTGCACTACTTTTATTCCACATTTATCAATAAAGATAGAGGTAAGGCAGCTGGTGAATACACTACCATTGTCGTATTAGATTTCAGAAGGAAATCCGACACGTGCAAATATAGATAGCAGTGTAACCACACCATGAGGAGAATTGAGCTTCTTAAGTGGTATCGCTTCCGGAAATTTTGTGGCTACACAGAGAGCCGTCAGGATGTACCGACATCCTTGCCTTGACTCTGGCAATGGCCCGACTATATCAATCACTAGGCGCCGAAAACGTTCCGTGATAATTGGCACAAGCTTCATGGGTGCCTTACACTTGTCCGTGGATTTGCCCGCTCTCTGACAAGTGTCGCATGAGCGTACAAAGTCTTCGATATCTTTCCAGCATTTCAGCCAATAAAATTCAAGGGAAACTCTAGCCTTGGTCTTTTTTATGCCGAGATGCCCTGCCCATGCGTTTTCATGCGCCAGTTTCAATAGTTGGCGACGATACTTCTCTGGCACCAAGAGCTGCTCATACTTGGGACCTTGCGCATTTGTGTAGCTGTGATACAAAAGCCCTGCTTTCTCAAAAAGAAACGTTCTTTTTCTTTTTTCCCAAGTTTACGCTTTCTATTAGCGCTTCATTCGAGAGGTCCTCACGCTGCTCTCGAATGAGCGTTCCTCGATTAACCCTCGACAGCTTACTCCAACTTTCCGCTACAGGCGAGAGCGTTGCAGCCCTCTCGCTGTGATTCAATGGCGCCATGTCGTCTCCTCCTGCTACGGAAACCGCGCCGGTTGCTTCGGCGACGGGCCGCTTGAGTGACTGCTCACATGACTCACGCGGAGAATTTCCTCTCTGAGATTTCGTCGACTCGCCGCCAAGGTCACTTGATGCTTCATCACATCGAACAAGATCAAGCTCCTGCGAAAGCTTCCGCACTTGTGATCGCGTGAGGGCCATGTACGCTAAGCTGGGGAAGAATGATTTACCCTACTCTTTGAGAAGCTGCTCTGAGCTGTTAGAGAAAAGATAAGGAAAACGATCGGGAAGCGCGGCAGACACAGCAGCTTCGGTGCGAAGCTTACCGAACGGGCCTTCAATGAAAACCGTGGCGATTGGCAAACAAGCACTCTGCTCCTCAGCGACTTGCCTTATCCACGCGCATTCTCCTGTAAAGTCATCCGGAGACACCAATGAAGGATGGACAACGTCCATGGTTGCCGCTGAGTCTCTAAGTGCTCGACACATTTTCCTATTCACACTAATTTCTTGGAGATACGGCTCTAACAACCGCATGTTCTTTTCCGATTCTCAGATTGTTGCAAAAGCGAACTTTTGCTTACAGTTTATCGCGATAGCCCTTTCTTTTTGCAGTTGTAGCAGATTAGCGGCTTCCGTGATTCAAACGCCCGTGTGGTATCAGTGCGTTGTTCGGGAACCTCACTCGATTTCTCCGCTTCCGTTTGCCCTTCCCCTACAGTGTCCTTCGTAAGAGACGGGTCCTTCTTGAAGTTACGGTGTGGGGCGGGTTTCCGTTGATCAGGTTTCTTTGAAAAGCCCTCTTTCCTTTCATCCTTTTCAACGCGCACTGCCCTGCTATGCAACTTTCGGCGAGTATAATACTCCTCAGCTAACTCTGCTGCCTTGTTTAGCTGTACTTCACCAAGTTTGTCCTGCAGCCAAAGCTTGACATCCTCCTCGATGCAGTGGTAGAATTGCTACAATGCAATGCATTCTACCACTTTATCGAGGTCGTCATAAACACCTTCGACCTTGAGCCATTCAATTAAATCGGCTTTAAGACGAAACGCGAAGCCAACGTGTGACTCATTCCCCTTTTTAGCGTACCGGAACCTTTGCCTGAAAGCCTCGGGTGACAACTTATAACGTCTCAAGAGCACTTCCTTAACCTCGTCATAGCTCTCAAACGCTTTCCTCGACAAGCAAGATATCGCGTCGGGCACTTCGCCGGGAAGAAGAGCTAACAGGTTCTGCGCCCAAAGAGACCACTTTAAAGCATTCCGCTCACAGACGTGTTCAAACTTGACGAGATACTTCGCCATGTCCTCGCCTACTACGAACGGTGGCAGTTGGTCCCGCATTCTATAACCGCTGACCTGAACTGAAGGAGAAGCTACGCTGGGCGCCTGCGAACACTGTAGGATTGCCAATTCTACTCGATTCAACTCAACGCGCTCCTGTCTCTCGGCCTCCTCACGGCATTCTCGTCTTTCAGCTTCTTCACGTTCACGAACTTCTCGCCTTTCAGCCTCCTCGACCGTGCTTTGATATTCACCCAGGCCTCATCGACTTCCTCAGCCGACACTCCTTCATCCTTCATGATCTCAAGGATCGCTTGCTTTCGTTTCACACGGCCCAAAGTAATGCCGAGTTCCTCACAAATTTCGATGAGTTCCTTCACTTTAAGGTTCTCCACCGTTCACACTAGCCTCTTGCTGTTTGCCTCTGTTAACAATTCAATTGCCGTACCTAATATAAGTCTACTAGCAAGACGCGCAAGCAATTTTTAACACTCCCGTGTTTACCCCCTCCGCATTAACGTTGGTTTCAAAGCACTCTGACTTTGCTTGAAACGATCAACGCTCACTCTAATGCTTCACACAGCCCTTCTCTAAACTACTACAACCTGAGCTAGAGTAATCTGGTGAACTGAGGGGAAAACATCAGGCACTCACCGCATTGATGTCGCTGACGCCGGCCGATCCCGCAGCTGCCAACCACTGCTGCGAAGCTACCATCCGACGACGTTACGAAGGGCGCCACGAATCTCACCGCTGCAACCACTGTTTCGAAAGACAACGACGCCAACATGTTCCCGAAGGCGCCACTGCTTTAAACTCCGCCGGGAAGGTCACCAGCCGTTTGGTAGCGTATGTTTCTCAGCTCGCGACTGCTTCTGCGCAGAGCTGATAGACGAGCGGACGAGACGACGGTGAGTTAAACAAGGTTTATGTACAGCATATATACAGAGGCATTACAAATTCGGCACTGGGGCCGACAGCTTAGAGACCCGTAGAGCCGAGCTCTCCTCTCTAACACATAGGTCTGCTAACACATAGCTCAACTGCTCGCGACGCACTGCAGGGCTTCTTTTACATGCACCGGGTGGATTCTTTGGGTAACCAAATGTCCAACCAGAAGCGCCGCTGGCCGTGAGGTCAGACTCCTCCAATGGGGTCGCCGCTGGGCTGCGTTATTCTTTCTCATCAACTCTGGAGCCGCTGCGTTGCACGTGGCTGCACCCAAGGACGAGTGATGTCGCCACGCATCGCGTCAGACTCGCCAGACAGGAAGGCGCCGGCTCGCTGGCTGACATGACTCACTGCACGTGCGCTGCAGAGAGGCGCCGTCGCGTGATTACACCATTGAGTTGTTCATCGCGTCAGGTGGGCTCGCGTGCTGGCCTTGACACAGATTTCCTTTTTCCGAGGCATGGACGTTCGCTGCGGACTCGCAGGCATAACAACAGATGAATGCGAATAAGCGTTCCAGTTGTTACTTCGCTTTGTCTGAAAAGCGCGCCCTTTTCGCAAAACGACACTGTGCAATGATTGCAGTGACCCTTGTGCGCCTGGCAACTACAAAAAAAATTGTTCCGGTGAAAGCACAAGGCCAGTGAAGACGTACGATTGTCCCCACCACGAGATAAGCGCACGCATGGGCATTCACTTTGACCCCTCTTAGCGGGGCACAGTACGCGTGGGAAATAAGAGCGCGTGTCACCGCGTAGTGACTATTTGCCGATGGGCGCTCCTAACGCAATCTTGCTAGTAAGCTGAAAACACTATAGTTTTCTCTAGATGCCCGGCAGCAGCGGTAAGTGGTAGATATAAATAGCCTGCCATTTGAACGTTCAATGAGGTATGCTCGAATCCGCATGGTGGAGTACTTTTCTGGATTAGTTTTCTTTCTTGCATTTTCATATATATATATATATATATATATATATATTGTTACGAGACAATGCCCCACTTAAACAGTGAGATAGGCGCTGAGGAAGACGAGGTGACTTGTGTGTGCGCGCGCTCTCTCTTGTTCGCCATCTTGGCTTGCGCGTTGGCGCTGTGTAAATATATTTTAAAACGCCTAGTTTCCCTTGTGCCTTCACGCAACATTTTGGTGGAAGGTGCTGGGTTACAACGCACGACGGAGTTACGCAGCGGACGCCTAGTCTCTGCTCCCAACATGTCCACCGGCAGCGACGCTTCCTCAACTGCTACGCCCACTGCATCAATGGCGCCGACCTCTCCTGTTTATCTCGTGGCCGCTCCACCCCGCGATCCCGGCAACTTTTCGGGAACGGACGGCGAGGACGTGGATGAGTGGCTTAAACTCTACGAACTCTTCAGCACAAATCACAGGTGGGACCCAACCTTAATGCTGGCAAACATCATCTTTTATTTACAAGGAACGGCCAAGGCGTGGTTTAATAACAATGTGGACGGTATCACAAGCTGGGACGTATGCAAGACCAAATTACGCGAGTTGTTTGGTCAATCTGCCGGCTGCAAGCAGGCCGCTAGGAAAGAACTTGGCACACGTGTTCAGACGTCCACGGAGTCCTACCTGGCGTATATTCAAGATGTGCTGACCCTTTGCCGTAAAGTTGACCGAACCATGGCTGAAGCCGACAAGGTAGCGCACGTGCTCAAGGGCATCGCAGACGATGCATTTAACCTCATTGTGTGCAAAGGCTGTTCCACCGTGCAAGATGTTATCTTGGAGTGCCAACAGTTTCAAGAGGCTAAAAGCCGTCGCATTGCTTACCACTTTACGCGCCTTCCCAACACTGCTGCGACGTCAACATGTGCGGATCTCCATGTACCGACCCTGCCCAATTCACACTCCAGTGACATCACGAGAATTGTACGCCGTGAAATCGAAGCCATCTCACCCGCCCCCTTGAGAGCACTGGCACCGAGTGATCCTCAGCCGACCATATCGCTAATACAGACCGTTGTTCGCCAGGAACTAGCCAACGCGGGTGTTCACACAGTCTGTTCTGTGCACCGTCCCGGCGCTGTCAGTTCGTCTACCCCGAGCCACCCACAGCAGTATCGCCGCCCTGCTCCACGTAATCGTGACCCAAATGCGTGGAGAACGCCTGATGACAGGCCGATTTGCTTCCGATGTGAACGAGTGGGACACATTTCCCGTCATTGCCGAAGCACGTGGACCTCACCGTATCGGGCAAACCCAAACTTCTCCAACCCCCATTCACCGGCCCACCTCTATGACCAGGAACCACCACGGCGTGAGGGCTCAGCTAATTACGACCCGACCACTACGACCACTGCCCAGTACAGTCGCTCACCTTCACCTCGACGTAGATTTTCCCGATCTCCACCACCACCTCGTTCCCCGTCCCCGTCCTCTGCCCGGCGGTTTTCTTCGGAAAACTAACGGCTGCAGCTCCTGGAGGTGACGCTGCTGATACGACTTGCTCTCCAATTCCTCTGTTGACGCTCCCGACCAATCAGAACTTGATCGACGTTGAAGTGGACGGTTTATCTGTTAAAGCCTTAGTAGACACTGGCGCCCATATTTCTGTGATGAGCCTGCACATTCGAGACCGCTTAAAGAAAGTACTTACTCCAGCCCCTTCACGCAGCGTTCGCGTTGCTGATGGTAGTACGGCTGCTGTTATTGGCGTCTGTACTGCACGCGTTACTATTGCCGGCCGTCAAACTTCAGTTCTCTTCACTGTTCTTTCTCACTGCACCAATGATGTGATCCTCGGTCTTGACTTTTTGTCCACTCATTCCGCTCTCATCGACTGTTCAGCCGGTATTGTGCAACTTGACCTACCGTGTCCGATTGATCCGCCCAGTCGACCGCAAGCCCGTATGTGCTCTGCTGAACATGTCCGTTTGTTACCGCAAACCGTGACCTGCATCACCGTTACGCCCTCGCCACCTGTATCCGATGGTGACTATGTGCTCGCGCCCATCACATCCCTTCTCTTGACCCACAGTGTTACCTTACCACACACTGTTATTCAGTTACGTGCAAACCACGCCTGCATTCCTGTGCTCAACTTTGCTCTGTGTCCGCAAGTGCTTCCGCGCGGAATCGCCCTCGCCATGCTGACTCCTTCTGAAGAATGCGTCATATCAGCTCTGTCTTCGAACGAGGCTCGACACTCCAGCTTCACACATGCTCGATCTTCGCAAGGAAGCCCGTCTCCTGATGTTAAAAAAATGATCGCGTCAGACCTTTTGCCGCATCAAGCTGACGAACTCCTTCGCGTTCTTGAGTCATACTGGGACGTATTTGACTTTTGTGATCGTCCACTAGGTCAAACCAGTGCGGTAAAGCACCGCATTGACACCGGCGATGCCTCCCCTGTCCATCGACGGCCATACCGCGTATCTTCGACCGAGCGTCACATAATTCAAGCAGAAGTCGACAACATGCTCGCCAAAGACATAATTGAACCATCATGTAGTCCATGGGCTTCCCCTGTTGTTCTTGTCAAAAAGAAGGACAACACTTGGCGATTCTGTGTTGACTACCGACATCTGAACAAGATCACTAAAAAAGACGTCTACCCGCTACCGCGCATAGACGACGCCCTAGATTGTCTTCACGGCGCTAAGTATTTTTCTTCTATTGATCTAAGAGCAGGTTACTGGCAAATTGCTGTCGATGACATGGACCGCGAGAAGACCGCTTTTGTCACCCCCGATGGTCTTTACCAATTTAAGGTCATGCCCTTCGGATTATGCAACGCTCCAGCCACCTTCGAGCGGATGATGGACTCTCTTTGCGTGGGTTCAAATGGTCAATTTGTCTATGCTACCTTGACGACGTTATCGTCTTTTCCCCGACCTTTGAAACCCACCTCGACCGCGTTTCCTCAATACTGGCCGTATTTCGCAATGCCGGTCTCCAACTGAACTCGTCAAAGTGTCACTTCGGACGCCAGCAACTAACAATGTTGGGCCACCTTGTCGACTCCTCTGGTGTACGTCCTGATCCCGATAAAGTGCGAGCCGTGCGTAACTTCCCTGTTCCGACCTGCACTAAAGAAGTACGCAGCTTCTCGGTCTGTGCTCGTACTTTCGACGTTTTGTGAACAACTTTGCGGAAGTCGCCCGTCCTCTCACAGACTTATTGAGAAAAGATGTCTCATTCACATGGGGCGCTGCGCAGGCTACGGCGTTCTCTACACTTATTGAATCGCTAACAAAACCACCTGTTCTGGCCCATTTCGACGTTTCTGCCCCTACCGAAGTACACACAGATGCCAGCGGTTACGGAATCGGTGCTGTTTTGGTTCAGCATCAAAGCGGCTGCGCCCGCGTTATCGCCTATGCCAGCCGTCTCCTCTCGCAGGCGGAAAGGAACTACTCCATCACCGAAAGGGAATGCCTTGCTCTCGTTTGGGCAGTAGCAAAATTTCGGCCTTATTTACATGGTCGACATTTCACTGTCATAACCGATCACCACGCACTTTGCTGGCTCTCGTCCTTGAAGGACCCCACTGGGCGCCTTGGTCGATGGGCACTACGGCTTCAAGAGTATAACTACTCGGTGTCCTACAAATCTGGCCGTTTACACCATGACGCTGACTGCTTATCTCGGAATCCAGTGGACCCACCTGAAGCGTTCGATGAATCGCCATGTGTGCTGTCTCTCTCCGCTTTAAGCAACATCCGTGAGGAACAGCGCCGAGATCCTGCCTTGCGTAACATCATCGAGAAGCTTCATTCTGCGGCACCCGATCCTTCTACTCGATTGTTCGTGCTTAAGGATGACACATTGTACCGTTGCAACGTCCGCCCTGATGGACACGAACTGCTCCTTGTGGTACCTTCCCACCTACGTGCGAGCGTGATCGGCCAGCTTCATGACGCTCCCACTGCCGGTCACCTCGGACTGTCTCGGACGTATGACCGCGTACAGCGTCGATTTTACTGGCCCAGTCTTTATCGCTCGGTCCGCAGCTACGTCGCCTCATGCGATCAGTGTCAACGCCGCAAAAAACCTTCTATGAGTCCTGCCGGGTTCCTCCAACCACTTGACGTTCCCTTTGATCCCTTCTTCCGACTTGGTCTTGACCTCCTAGGCCCTTTCCCTGCATCCACTTTGGGGAACAAGTGGATAGCTGTCGCGACGGATCATACAACCCGGTACGCTATCACGCGGGCTTTGCCAACCAGCTGCGCCACAGACGTTGCCGATTTTCTCCTGCACGACGTCATACTTCACCATGGCGCCCCACGCCAACTCCTAACAGATCGTGGGCGCTATTTCCTTTCCCGAGTTATCGACGACCTGCTTCGCTCCTGCGAGACGAAACATAAATTTACGACAGCTTACCACCCGCAAACTAACGGACTCACTGAACGATTCAACCGGACTTTAACTGATATGCTCGCTATGTACGTATCGTCCGACCACCAGGACTGGGACGTTGCATTGCCCTTCGTTACGTTTGCCTATAATTCTTCACGCCATGATGCAGCTGGTTTTTCACCTTTCTACCTGGTGTTTGGCCGTCATCCAACTTTACCTTTCGACACCATCTTTCCGACAGCCGTCGACTTTACGACTGAATACACCCGTGATGCTATCACCAGGGCTCGCAAAGCACGAGAAGTTGCTCGTCAGCGCCTTTTAGCATCGCAAGATCACCAGCGGCATCGTTACGACTCACATCACCGCCAAATTTCCTTTACACCAGGTTCTCTTGTGCTATTGTGGACTCCGACTAGACGCGTCGGACTTTCTGAAAACTGCTTTCCCGGTACTCGGGACCCTACCGCGTATTGCGCCAGGTGACAGATGTGACATACGAGATAGCCCCGCTCGAGTCTTCCTCCGCCTCCGCTTCGCTGTCTACAGACATTGTCCACGTATCCCGCCTTAAGCTTTACCACTCGGCAACACAATAGAAAGCACCGAGACGGTGCTTCAGCACCCGGGGGTTATGTTACGAGACAATGCCCCACTTAAACAGTGAGATAGGCGCTGAGGAAGACGAGGTGACTTGTGTGTGCGCGCGCTCTCTCTTGTTCGCCATCTTGGCTTGCGCGTTGGCGCTGTGTAAATATATTTTAAAACGCCTAGTTTCCCTTGTGCCTTCACGCAACAATATATATGCAATGAGTGACGGCGACATCGAAGGAACGTCGACGCCTGCGGCAAAATCCAGCGAGAGTGCGCACTAAAAGAATTGCGCATGGTAATAAAGTTCACTGCTTGACTCTCAGCGCTAATTAAATTGCCTCTTGTAACTCAGGTATCATATTTTACAGGTCCTAAACGCACGCTATCACAAGAAACTACTTTTCATTATCAATGACGTTTCGCCAGAGAAAACGAAATGAAATGTGACTTCAGAATAAAAGTTGTAAAAATGCAGCCAGCACTTGCTCTAAATCTACTCGCAAAACAGAAATATCGGCCCGCAATATAGCCTCTGAAAAGTGTAAAGAAAATTAGACACTTACAAAGCCAATCTATGCGCAATCAGGGTGTAACTTTTTATACATTTTTTTGCAAAAAAGGCCAAAGGGAGGTCGAGAAGTGTCTCGAAAAGTTGCACTTGTTACGTTTGTACAAGAAGGCGGTGGAGTCACTCCGCTTACATCTGGAAAATGATAGTTAAACAGTTCTTGAATAAAAATTGTTATTTGAATTTTGTTATGAGTAGTAAACATAATCGTTACCCATAAAATTGGACAGTTTCTTTGGGTAAATAATGTACATATGAATTTTTCTGACCCAACAAATATTATTATATGTTGTCAGTGAAGGAAACCTATTGTAACTTGTAATTACACGGTGAACTTAGTTTTTCAGAAGGTTTATGATTGATTACATTGCTCAGCTGGCCTGTGGCGTTTACAATAAAGGTTCATGACGATGCACAAAGAGGGATGTTTTCATCTTGCCTATGGAAGGTACAAGGTATATTGACCTCTGACTAGGTGCCAGCTTGTCTACCGGTGCGGTGGCCTTGTGGGTATGGTGCTGGACTGCTGATCCTAAGATCGCTAGATCAAATTTTGGCTGCAGCGGCCACATCGCGAGAAAGAGGAAATTCTAATTAGGCCTATGTACTCATATTTAGGTGGACATTAAGGAACCACACGTGGTGCACATTTATGGAGCCCTCCACTACGGCGCCCCTCATAACCCCATTTAGGTTTCGCGGTGCCCGAAAACATCAAAATTTTGTATTCAGTTTGTCAGCATTATTGACCTTCACATGGCGTGTGCTTTGATGTCGACGCTTAAATATTCATGACGATGCCGTGTGGGTCAACTCTTTAGTTAAGATTACCAACAAAGCATGTCAACAGAGTTTTAATGAATTTCTGCTTGTTAGCGTTGCTATGCTTTATAGAACGCACCCTAGGACGTTTACACTTGATATAACTGCGACGATACAGTATGAGGGGCACAATTGAATACGAATATTGCTGAATGAGGGGTAACGCAGGATCCAATGCTTCGAGAAGTGGTCTTGTATTCTTCAAGGCAGCAACTTCCTCAAGGTCGTTGTCGAATACCTCTTTTTTTTTAAAGATTGGCTCCGGTGAAAGCCTGTGTTTAAGTATATTCTCCTTTGAGCCCCTATTTTCTCTCTAAGTTCTGCATTCATACGATGCATGTGTGACAGGGGTGTCACTAGCAGGATGATCTCTCCAGTTATCAGGTTTTTAATTTTTAGGAAAACGTTTGGCTCGCACGCCTTTTGGACAGCACTTTTTCTTGTAGGAAAACTTTACAAAAGGGGCGTGTTTTTTATCACGTGGGTGGTAAGTTCATGGTGCCCGGTGTGAGTGCTATCGTGCTGTGCAGTGAATCGACAAAGAAGACGAGAGGACAGGAAGAAAGGCGGAAAGAAGTCTGACGATCAAGCTAATTCGTTATTAAACGAGTTGAGATAATTGGCAGATCTAGGATCTGCCAATACAGTGGGAGTCGATGATACACAATGGAATCGTACAGTGACACTCGATGATATACGAAGCGCGAATGAGGAAGGTTGATATGTTATTTTAAAATCCACACAACATTACGAGACGGAGGTAAATTATGCCGTAGATGGCTTTCATGTTATGATCATGACGTTTCAACGTGTCAGTTATCTTTGTCCTCTATTCACGTCACGTGATATTAAATTTGGTATATGTGGAGCTAGTAAAACGACCGCGAGTGCGCTATAAATGTAGAAAGTAGTCATATTTTACATAACACGCCGATTAGTATTATACTTGGACGCGTAATCTACCTTCGTCGTCTATTCACGTCACGTAATACCCAATTTGACGTATCTGAAGCCAGCAAAACGGCCGTGAGTGCATCATGAGCATGGAATGAGCGTGACACGCATCTCATCATTATAGCGTTAGCATCAGTGCTATACCTTTCTCATCCATTCACGTCACGTAATACCATACTTCGTATATGTGACGCTAGCAAAATGACCACGAGCGCACCATGAGTTGGGCGTGTAGTCATGACTTAAAAGATATGCATGCCATGATTTCCACATTAGGGTCTGTCACTTATGTTCACCATGAAGACATGTCATATCATACCAGTTTTCCAATATGTCATGTGAACGAAACCATCGCAAGAGCAGTAAGACCGTAAAATGTAAATTTTGACATTCATGACGTACATGTCATAATTTTAAATGCGAAGCATTGCTTTGCGAACTTCGGCGACCTTGAGCGTTTCTATCTCTCTAGCCGCCTAAAGACGTTTAGCTCTGCTGGCCGTTTTGTGTATGGTATCAATACCAAATTTGGTATGGCATAACATAGGTGTATGACGAGCACAATTGACTAGTCATACCGAGACAATAATGACATGTATGTCATAAATGTCATGATTTACACTTCATGGTCTTGCTGCTCTTGCGCTGGTTTGATTCCCATGACATGTTGAAAATTGGCATGGTATGGCATGACTGCATGGTGAAGACAAGTGATAGACCCTAACATAGAAACCATGACATTATGCCATATAATCATGACTCACGAAACGCTGCACGCTCATTTACGCTTGCAGTCGTTTCGCTAGCTTAACATACACCAAATTTGGTGTTACGGGACTTGAATGAACGAAGAAGATATATGGCTTATGCAAACATGATAGTTATGAGATGCGTATCCTGTTGGAGCATGACTACATGCCACGCTCCTGATGCGCTGGCAGCCGTTTCGCCAGCTTCACATGTACCAAATTCGGTATTAGGTGACGCGAACGGAAGGCATTTGTAAATGACACGTCCAAACTTGGTAATCATGACATGCGTGTCATGTAACAGCATGACTACATGCCAGTACTCATGATGCGCTCACGGCCGTTTCGCTAGCTTGACATATGTCAAATTTGGTACTACGTCACGTGAATGGATGGCGAAGTATGTGACTGGTGTGAAAATGATAATCATGAGATCAGTGCCATGTAAGAACATGACTACGTACCACACTCAAGGCGCCAAAACATTTCAACGTGGTCCGGCGCGCGTGCGCGCGGTGTTCGTTTCGTCGCGTCACGCCGGTGGTGCCACGCCAGACGCCAATCTGCCTGGCATTTACTCGCAGGCGCACGCCACGCTGCGTTGCTTTGACGCATGCGCGTTTGAGCGCGCCCGACGTCTTTTCGTCACGAAGCTAAGCAGACCTGTTGCTTTATAGGTAACGTCGTCAGCGTGAAATGCAGCATGTCGCAATACACGCCGGTTGCCGCTGAGCCCCACCGACCGACGCTGGTAGCGCCTAGCGTCAGATGAAATGCTCGCGTTTTGATAACGTAGCGTCGCTGTGCCCAGAATGCGCTCGCCGCCGTTTCGCTAGCTTCACATATACCAAGTTTGGTATTACGAAACGTGAATGGATGACAAAGTATGTGACACGTCCAAACACGATAATCATGATGTTCGTCTCATGTGAAACATCACTACATGCTACGCTCATAGCGCACTCGCGGTTGTTTCACTAGCTCAACATATACCAAATTTGGTATCAGGTGACGTGAATAGATGACAAAGGAAATGACACGTTCAAACGTGATAATCATGACATGAAAGACATGTACGGCATAACTTGACTCGACCTCGTATTGTTGTGTGGATTTTTAAAGAGGACTGTCAACCTTCCTCATTCGTCCTTCGCATATCAGTGATTCAAACTATGCGTAAGATCTGCCAAGTTTTTTTATGTTATTACTAGTCCCTTATGCTCACCATACAGTAATGTTATGCCATACAAAGTTTGGTATTGATTCTATCAACGAAATGGACCGAAGAGCTAAAAGTCATAGGCGGCTGAATAGAGAAATATATAGATTAGTAGATAGATAGATAGATAGATAGATAGATAGATAGATAGATAGATAGATAGATAGATAGATAATAAATAGACAGATAGATAGATAGACAGATAGATAGGATGAATAGATAGATAGATATAGATATATAGATAGATAGATAGATAGATAGATAGATAGATAGATAGATAGATAGATAGATAGATAGATAGATAGATAGATAGATAGATAGATGATAGATAGATAGATAGATAGATTCGCTCAATGTCGCCAGAGTTTGCTAAGAAATGCTTCGCATTTAAAACAAGGGGTTAAGAAATTCGGGAAGGAAATGGATGAAAGCAGTCTCTGGCAACCAGAACTCGTTGGCTTCTGGCACTGAAAGCAAGCCAAAAGAAAGGGCCTGGCTGCTTTGTAATGACTGTTACTGTAGCCGGGACCAGTCTGTTTTACTTTAGACGGTGCGCATTCGAGACGCGAACCTACTCTTGGATTTCCCGCACGTGTACGTGCCACTTCAGCCCTGCCACCGAGTCGTGTCAGTCCATGTCACTCCTCTAAACTGTCATCGTGAAGTGCGACTTGGCGACGCATCATCATTTTGAGATACACATACCAACGCATAGTGAACCGCTACACAGTTCACTTGTGTAATGGAAAACTATAAAAGTTGTTTGACCTGAACTAGCTAAAACTTATATGTGAAATTTTCTGTCATTGCTTCTTTTATTTAGGTACATTTACCACTATGACTTCCGCATCATTCTTTGCTTTATATAAAAAAAGTCACAACTTTGCCACGAAGACGAAGCATTGACCATGTTAACAAGAAATTAGAAGGTCACTCGCAGAATGGCAAGCAGATCGAAACGTGCCCCAAGGTTGTCGCGCACAAATGACGCACGAAACGTACTCGCAGGTGCAGATGAATGTGAATAAACGTCTCCGTTGTTAATTTGCTGAGTCTGAAGTGCGCGCTCTTTTCGCAAACGGAAATTGCGCAACAATTTCAGTAACCTTTGTACACCCAGTAACTACAACAGAATCGTTCCGGGGAAAGCCCAAAGTCAGCCAAGACGTACGATCTTCGCCACCGCGAGATAAGGGAGCGTGATCGAGCATCCACCCCATCCTTATTGTGGGGCAATGTACGCATGGGAAATGAGAGTGCCCGCCGCCGCGTCGTGACGGTGTGGAGACGCACGCTCATTGCGCCATCTTGTTGGCAGTGCTGAGAGCATTACAGTTCTCCCTCAAGATGCCTGTCACAAGCGGTAAGTGGTAGATATAAATAGCTTGCCATTTGAATGTTGAAAGATATGTTTCTCCGTGGCTCAGTATTTCCCGCCTCAAACTCACGTTTCAGTGGTCCCACGTTCGATTCCACGCACCAGCGTCCTTTTCTGTAATATTTTTCTTTCTTTCGTTTTCATAGATATAAATACTTATACATAGACGGTGGGTGACGGTGACGCTGACGGCGGTGTCATAATCTAGCCGAGAGTGTCCATGTATTTGCTATCACAATAATATTGTCCATTATGCTGGAAATCACCTCATACTTGTCGGCACAAACTAAGTTGCCATGATCTCGCGAATATTCCCTCACTAACACTCCGGCCATATCCTGCAATGGTGCGATGAGTGGTTTTTGTAGTCAAATCCTTCTAACACAATTTCATCATTTAATCTCACATCTACGCGACAATCGAAACATAGCTAACGTTGACGTTCTATCACTAACGACGCATGCATACCTTGTAGTTGTGTTGACTAACAATTCGTTTCTAAACTCTCATTGCTTGAGTCACACGTTTATTAAACACAACTTTGTGCATCATAAAACGCAATTCACAAAATCTTCCGAGTCAAGTAAAACCACAAATTTTCATATCGCTGGTCAGGCCATGTCTCATCTAAACTCACCTGACCTCACTAGTTTTGTAGAACCAATTCGAAATCACGCTGATATATTCATTTTTGCTTTGTGTTCTCATGACATCAGTGTTTCATCCTTCATATGAGAGTGTAACTTGTCACTTCTGTTGTGTCGGCGACTTTTTTTTTACAGCCTTCATTATTTCACTAGTCAATTCAGTTGTGTCTTAATTGCTCTGCTTAAATTACCCTTGCACCTGACATGTCGAACTTGCCATGCCCTAGAAGTTTTTCGCCCACATGCCCGTACTAAGACATATTCTGCTTCGTTTTGCCCAAATGAGAAAAAGACTAAATGGTCTTCCTGCATAGCGTACAAAAATGGCCTCCATGTATATCATGTGAAATAAAACCTTCAGTTTGACGCCTATTTTTATGACAACCTCATTGATTGTATCATAACCCACTCGGTTATCTTCAAGCGAAAAAAGTGAAATGATAGTATCTCTGGTGCATATAATTTGCATCAGCTGTCTGTTTCCTCTGTGTAACACTGTTTCTTCTTGAATCCATACGAACGTGCCGCAACGCACTCTCTTCACCGCAGGTGTTGGAGCGGTGTAGGTCAAGCCCCAGCTGCGCGTTGAGGTCACACTCCCTTCGCAGTGCACGCTGACGTCACTCTCTCTGTCTCGCCTGCCATTCACTCGCCGCAGCACCCGTAGCTGCCACCCTGTTTGTTCGCCGGCAACACCTGCCGCTACCGCCGCTCGCTGCACCACCGATTCATTGGTTCAAGTGTAACAACCCCATTGCACGCCTAATGTACGCGTTGAAACATGTCTGTACGTATCTCCGCTCTCTCGCTTCACCCTCTCCGACGCTCCATGCTCAAGCGCACAATGAATGGTAACACTCTTTCGGCTCACTTATTTGCGATAAAGAGGATGCCGGAAGACGACGCTCCTTCACCGGTCAAATCATCTGCCGAAACGATTAGGCCTAACCCAGCCATCGCTAGCATTGCGAGGCTTAAGGAAGTTGATCGCGTTCGCGAATGGCGTCCCTGTAACACCGACCAAACGTGAGCCATAGAAGCGGAACGCAAACGTCGGCTACGCTGCCTTGTCGCATCCCGTCAGGGTTTAGTTTCGGTAGATGGAGGGAATTTTCGCTGCTGCATTTTCGGCTGTTTGCTGTACCATTACGCTCTGCAATTCCTATAACAAGGTGCAGCTTTGTTGATTATTGAAGTGAACATTCACGCAATAAGCTTGTTTAGAATAATTTAGAATATTGGAGGTGTAATGCATTCGAGACAGCATGTAACTATCGCATTCAACTCATAAAGGCGAAGCTTAAGTGTCGACTAATTTTTTTTCTCTCAGCCTTCTCAGCAGTGCAGCGCTGTTTCTGACTAGGAGAGTAATATTCTACCTCCCAACTGTTTTTCTCATTACCTTCATCCGGCACTTTTTACTAGTCGCAATAATAAAGCAGGAGTCAATAACGCCACGATTTGAACTCGGCCGTCCCGCGCCTGTAAGGAAGGCAACGGCTGTGATCAAGACTTGGTGTCGAGAAGCTGAACCGAGTCCCTACCTAAGCAAAGAGAGCTTGCATATCTCTAGAAACTTTATTGGTAGGACGTGATCTATACGGCCTAGATGTTTCAGGAAATTTTCCAAACAATACTATTTCGCATAGCACTCTGCAGTAAACGAGAAGCAATGAAATGGACAACTTGAAGCGGACAGAGGACGACACAGTCAAGTGAAGCAATTAGGTCAACTATGTTTTCATTCGGAGCCTGTAAATAATGACAAATTGTCAACAAAGGTGTACCCAAACGTAACTTGACGCCGATAAAACTGGAAGAAGCAACAGCAGTACTACATCTCTAATGCTCTGAAAGCTCATATGTGGTGGCGGCTTTTTTACAGTCAACGCTTTTTGTATTTTGTGATTATCCATTCCATTTCCTCGTAGGAGAGCTGTAAGTGATTCCCAAGGCCACACGGGAGAAAAACACTGTGCAATAGCAAATTCTTACAACTGCATAAATTTCTCAGGAATATGGCAAAATAGCGTTTTTTTCAGATTGAAAGATAAGCTTACGTTACTGTTGGCTCAATAAAGTTAACCAAAAAATTTGAAAATGAACATAAGCGCTTGCTCTAAATGCAGCTCAACACTGCAAAAATTTGCACGTATTTACGTACAGAAAAGCGGACATAGTGTCCAGGAAATGAACACACTTGACCGCTTCGCCAACATCAAGGTTACAGCACACGTTTAAAAATCACAGACTTCACCACTTCATGGATAATATTGTTACGGCAAATAAAGTATACACTGATGAACAAATGTGTACTGGCGAATATACTGGCGAGCTAATGCGTACGACGCTGCTGCAGTCCGAGCACGTTCCCGTTCAGCACTTCGTCGTCGTCATCCTCAGGCATCTACTTAGCCCGTAACATTACCCGCCGGCGGCAGAAGCACCGTCCCGGTGCGATCAATTCTCGGGGCGTGAGAAGTATGGCTTGAGCCGTGAGACGTGCACTATATCGGTCGGGACTGAAGCTGGTACTGACGTGGTATGGAGTGGAACTATCTCATAGGTCACGCTGGTGACCTTGCGTATGACGCGGTAGGGGCCAACGTAACGGGACATCAGTTTTTCGCTGAGACCAACACGACGTGATGGTAACCACAGCAAAACGAGTGACCCCGGAGAGTACTGTACGTCGCGGTGCCGGCGATCGTAAGCACTCTTTTGGTTAAGCTGCGAGGCACATGAACGATCCCGGGCGACTTGGCGGGCGATGTCAGCTCGGGCCAGGGCATCACGAGCATAAGCAGTCGATGAGGCGGCGTCAGATTGGAGCATGGTGTCCATGGGCAAAGGCGGGTCATAACCAAACAGTAGGTAAAAAGGGGAAAATCCAGCTGTATCATGACGTGAACTGTTGTATGCGAAGGTAACGAAAGGTAAGTGGATGTCCCAATCTTTGTGATCCTTGGAAACGTACATCGCTAACATATTCGTCAAGGTACGGTTGAGGCGTTCCGTGAGGCCGTTGGTTTGCGGATGGTACGCTGTAATGAACTTGTGGTGGGTAGAGCAGGATCGCAGGAGCTCGTCGACTACTTTAGATAGAAAACAGCTGCCGCGGTCGGTGATCAACTGACGAGGAGCACCATGACGCAGAATGATGTCATGAAGAAGGAAATCGGCTACATCAGTAGCGCAGCTGGTGGGGAGGGCGCGTGTAACGGCATACCGCGTTGCGTAGTCGGTAGCAATAGCAATCCACTTATTACCGGTGGCCGACACGGGAAAGGGTCCTAGAAGATCGAGGCCGACTCGGAAAAATGGCTCATCTGGTACTTCAATGGGCTGGAGGGTACCAGCAGGTCTCAGAGCAGGTGTCTTGCGGCGCTGGCAGAGGTCGCATGCCGCAACGTACTGTCGCACAGAACGGTAGAGGCCAGGCCAAAAGAATCGGCGGCGAATGCGGTCATACGTGCGTGACACCCCTAGGTGTCCAGCGGAGGGGGCATCATGCAGCTGGGCCAAAACGTCTGAGCGAAGATGCACAGGAACAACGAGTAAAAGCTCAGCACCATCAGGGCGGGTGTTGTAGCGGTGCAAGATGTCGTTGTGAAGAACGAACAGTTGTAAGGAGTGGTCAGGGTGGGGAGAGTGCAGACCATTGATAATAGCACGCAAAGAGGGGTCGCGGCGTTGTTCAGCAGCTATGTCGGTGAAGTCGGTAATTGAAAGAACGAGGGCCTTTTGCTAATCTTTCCTCGTGTCAGGGGGATCGACTGGGTAACGGGACAAGCAGTCGGCATCCTTGTGAAGTTGTCCGGATTTATAGGATACGGAAAAAGTGTACTCTTGTAAGCGCAGCGCCCAGCGACCAAGGCGTCCCGTAGGGTCCTTGAGTGAGGAGAGCCAGCAAAGCGCATGGTGGTCCGTAATAACTGAGAATGGTCGGCCATACAGGTACGGTCGGAATTTCGCAATGGCCCAGACGAGAGCTAAGCACTCGCGTTCTGTGATGGAATAATTTTGTTCCGAGCGCGACAACAGACGGCTTGCATACGCGACGACGCGGTGCATTCCTTGTTGCCGCTGCGCGAGCACTGCGCCTATGCCGTGGCCACTGGCGTCAGTACGAAGCTCCGTAGCAGCAGATGGGTCGAAGTGTGCTATGACTGGTGGATTGGTGAGAATGTCGACGAGCGACGAGAAGGCGTTTGCTTGCTGTTGGCCCCAGGTGAATGCGACATCCGTTTTGAGGAGGCAGGTTAGAGGACGGGCTACTTCAGCGAACTTCTCGACAAAACGACGGAAATAGGAGCACAGTCCCAGAAAACTTCGGACGTCCTTGACTGAGCGGGGTGTGGGGAAGTCGCGAACTGCTCGGACTTTCGCAGGGTCTGGTTGAACGCCCGCAGCGTTAACAAGATGGCCGAGTACGCAAATTTGGCGTTGCCCAAAGCGGCATTTGGACGAGTTAAGTTGCAAGTTGGCACGTCGAAAAACATCAAGCACTGCGGACAGACGGGTAAGATGGTCGTCGAAAGTAGTCGAAAAAAACAATAACGTCGTCAAGATAGCAGAGGCAGATGGTCCACTTCATGCCTCGAAGGAGAGAGTCCATCATGCGCTCAAATGTCGCGGGGGCATTGCATAATCCAAAAGGCATCATCTTGAACTGATAAAGACCATCAGGAGTCACGAAGGCCGTCTTCTCTCTGTCTTTGTCGTCCACAGCGATCTGCCAGTAGCCTGTGCGAAGGTCTATTGAAGAGAAATATTTGGCACCGTGCAAGCAATCGAGTGCATCATCTATGCGCGGTAGGGGATAGACATCTTTCTTGGTAATATGGTTGAGATGGCGGTAATCAACACAGAATCTCCAGCTATTGTCCTTCTTTTTAACAAGTACAACGGGTGAGGACCAGGGACTAGATGAGGGTTCGATTATGCCCTTATCAAGCATTTTATCGACTTCTCGCTGTATAATAGCACGCTCCGGGGCTGACACACGGTAGGGTCGTCGGCGAATGGGTCGAGCGTCACCGGTGTCGATGCGATGGGTTACTACAGATGTCTGGCCCAAATTACGGTCGCCGAAGCCAAAGATGTCCTGATAAGGAGCAAGCACACGGCAGAAAGCAGAGACTTGTTCAGAGGTGAGCTTGTCAGATAGCATTGGCTTGAAAAGGTCGGAACAGGAACGTGACGAGGACGACGTTGATGAAAAATCGGGTGGCGAATTGGTGGTTAGAGCGGAAACTGTGTGGTCGACCAGTGGTGTAAGATGCGCAAGTGACATGCCGCGAGGAATAACTTGCGCTGAGAGGCCGAAATTGAGGACGGGAAACGAAGTTCGGTTGTCCTTAACGGTAACCACCGTGTTGGGGAGTGCAACATTGCGTGTCATGGCGACGTCAGAAATTGGGGCAGCAACATAATCACCATCGGGTACTGCAGGATATGGCGAGAGTTGGACTTGGACTGTGGTTTGCGGCGGAAGTCTAAGGAAATCGACAGAGCGTAGACGAGGTGGGCTGGTAGAGACGGTCTCCGAAAAGGATGGTAGTTCGAGCTGAAGAAGACCTTTGGAACAGTCAATGAGCGCAGCGTGTGAAGTCAGAAAGTCGAGTCCAAGGATTAGGTCATGAGGGCAATTTTCCAGTACAGCGAACAAAACTGAAGTTTGATGCTTAGAAATTGTTAATCGCGCAGTGCACATTCCAAGCACAGCAGGAGTACTCCCATCCGCGGTACGAACGGTAGGTGCAATCGCAGGCGTCAGAACTTTTTTGAGGCGGCGGCGGAGGTCTGAGCTCATCACAGATATTTGTGCACCGGTATCAATAAGAGCCGTTATAGGTAAATCATCAACGAGAATTGTTAGGAGGTTGCACCGCTGGTCAGGAGTAATCAGAGGATTTGCAGTCCAAGTCGTGTATGCAGCGTCACCTCCGGGGGCTGCACCGGCTAGTTTTCCGAGCGACGGTCGTAAGGAGACCGAGAACGGCGGGGTTGGGGCGAGCGGGACTGACGACGCACGGGCGATGGCGAGCGGCTGGTCCGACGTTCTGGATTATACTCTGCACCTGTCTCAGCACGGTAGGACGGGGCATAAGGTGCACGTTCAGAGCGAGGCCGCCAATCATAGAAGCTCGGTCGAGGTGATGAGGTCCACCGGCTGCGGCAATGGCGAGCGATGTGTCCTATCCGATGGCACGTAAAACATATGGGCCGATCATCATGAGTACGCCATTCAGCTGGGTTTCGTCGTGGCGCGAACGTGCGGTTCGGAGTGGCAGCCGCAACGACTGGAGCCGAGCTGGAAGTAGCAGAGGCATTTTGATGAGGTGGCGAAATGCCCATATTCGCGATCTCTTGGCGAACCACGGCCTGTATCATTGAAACAGCACCGAGGTTGTGTCCTGGCGCGCTGTCGCTAGACATAGCGGGAGCCATGGCCTCGAGTTCCCGACGGACTATTCTGGTGACGTTTTCTGGCGCTGGTGGTTGGTGTAGTGTGGGCAAATCTTCGCAAGAGGACGTAGCCGCCATGTTGGGAAGGCGGTCAAATCGGTGAACTATGCGCCTACTTTTTGCCTGTTCGAAGCGACGACATGCTTCGATGACCGACTCCACCGTGGAGCAGTCCTTGCACAGGAGAAAATTGAAGGCGTCATCCGCAATTCCTTTCAGGATGTGTCCAACTTTGTCCTCGTCGAGCATGTCCTTGTCGACCTTGCGGCACAAAGCCAACACGTCCTGGATGTACGCGATGTACGGCTCCGTGGATGTCTGGGCACGAGTCGCAAGCTCTTTCTTTGCGGCCACTTGACGTCCGATGGGTTTCCCAAATAGATAGCGCAATTTCTGCTTACAGACGTCCCAGCTAGTCAACTCTTCTTGATGTGTCTCGTACCAGAGTTTTGCCGTGCCATGCAAGTAGAAGATGATGTTCGCCAGCATAAGCGTTGGACCCCAATGGTTGCTGCTGCTGACGCGCTCATATTGAACAAGCCAGTCATCGACGTCTATGCCACTTGTGCCGTTGAATGGACCTGGGTCACGAGGTTGCACCACAACGATCGGCTGCGGGGCTGACGGATCTTGTTGACATTGAGTAGCCTGGTCAGTCATCGTGGTAGCTGCAATGCGCCGTCTGCTGCGAAGATCCAGCTCGTTGGGCTGTATAGCGAGTGGTACCCCGCACCTTCCACCAATGATGTTACGGGGAATAAAGTATACACTGATGAACAAATGTGTACTGGCGAATATACTGGCGAGCTAATGCGTACGACGCTGCTGCAGTCCGAGCACGTTCCCGTTCAGCACTTCGTCGTCGTCATCCTCAGGCATCTACTTAGCCCGTGACAATATGAATACAGCATACGCTTACCAATGATGTTTCACTGAATAGTGCAAAAAAAAACAAATGTCTTCTCCGTCAACGAAAAATTAGACGAAAGTAATCATTTGCAATACGAATGACCTTCAGAAATTTATACTAATTTGGACGTCGCGTATCATCATTGCATCCATAGCCGTGAGGTGTTCTGCACCACTTTTATACTACGAAACTGGATTTGTTTCCAAACGGCTGTTTAGGTGGGCATCGTGGAAAAAAGAACCATTCGACTGTGGCGGCCGCACCGCCATCGTCACCTAGCCGTCGGCAGTCCCGAATACCCTCCTCAAAGGCCAGGATGCACACACGGAACGGGACACGGCTGGCGCTGCTTTTTTATCTCGTCTGCATCTTGTAGGTGAGTGCTTAACTTCTGATTTACTCGCCGTTTGGGTTACAGCTCGTGCCGCTAATGACATGTGTCACGTAGTACCTACGGAACATCTCAAATTAGGCCGCTTCGAGTAAAGTCAAAGCCATAAACGCAGTGCTCCTCTGTCGACGTCGTTTTCGTGCGGCTTGTATCATGCATGCTTTTTCTGGGACTGAGTTCGTACTGAGAGCAAAAAATACAAAATTCACGGTCGTCTTACATTTCGAGCGTGACTTTTTCATGGCGTTCTGATTAGTTGCCCACAGGAGTTTGCATTACTCTATGCCAACAGTTTTCGGGCTCGTCAGCACTGTAGCGCAGTCGCGTAATGTGTGCGCCAGCCTTTATGCTTGCGGCGTTAGGTGAGCCTCTTTTTACGTGCCGATACGCTGCTGCGTCATAAGACGAGGCGAGAGGCAGCCCGGCTTTATTTCACTAATAAAACGTGAATAAGAGATAGGTGGAGGGTAAGCACCTGTTTGTAACAAACGTAAAGTTAGAGTTTGCGGTCTCGTTAGATGAGGATGAGGTAGAGGAAACTTTCTGCGCTCAAGGCGGTAGTGCTGGAAAATTTCGTTGTACGTTAGGAGCGGGTCCCGCTGCCATGGTTTGTGGTTCGCCCTTGGGCCTTGGGCCACTCTCTCTCCTGGCGCGGCGAGTAAGGTCTCGCGCCTGGGAGTGAGCTAGCTTGTTGGCGTGAGGGGGTGAGCATCTTGACCCACGTGGCCGGGGAACCAGATCAAGTGTTTAGTATCGGCCTACGTTGTGCGCAAGAGCAGACGGCCTGCCTCTTTACAAACCGAGCTGGCGCGAAAGGCCCCAGCTGCGGCTTTGGAGTCTGTGTAGACTATTGTGCGATCCGTGGTCACCAAAGCTAATGCTATAGGTACCTGTTCCGTGCGGTCTGCATCCGTGTCGATGAGTGTTAGAGAAGTGAGGTGTTCACCTTGTAGCGACGTAACGCCTGCTACGAAGTGCTTTAAATCAACGTATTGAGCGGCGTCGACGAAAGCTACTGAATCGGGCATTGCTGCAGCCGTTTTGAGGAGGGCGGCTGCTCTAGCTTTACGTCGGCTGGGTTTGTATTGCGGGTGCATGTTACGTGGGAGCGGGGAAACGATGAGGGGTTCGCGAAGCTTTGGCGGCAGCGTAAACTCTCTTTGGTTGATGATTGGAGAGCTTGTTTTGAGATACGCCAGGAGTTGACGTCCCGCCTCAGTCGAGGAGAGTCGAGCAATCTGGGCTGGCTTATGGGCCTCAACACAATGTCACTGAAAGTGTTATGAAGGCCTAGCGCCATAAGTTTCTGTGTGTTGGTTTGTATGGGGAGCCCAAATACCTGTTTAATACTTTTTCTAATGATCAGATTAAGCTTGTTTTCATCTCCTTTAGTCCAGGAGTGAGACACGGCTACGTAATTGATGTGGCTCATGAGAAAAGCGTGGAAGAGACGCCGTAAATTTTCTTCCGATAGTCCGCCTCGTTTGTTGGCAAAGCGTTTGATTAGTTTAGACGTGGAGTCTGCTTTAGTGGCTTTGCGCTCTATGCTGAGTCTGATCCTGCCGTCTTCCTGCAGGATCACTCCTAGTATACGAACCGAAGTGACTTGTGGTATTTGCTTACCGTCTTCTGTGTATACAGAGATGGATGAGTTGGGGATCTATTTAGGGCCTAGTTTCGGCCTGTAGAGTAAAAGTTCAGATGTTTTGGCCTGAAATACAAAGAGCAAATTTCGTGCTCTCTGCAGAGTGATTTAAATAGGAATAGGGTTATCACCTGGATTTCATTGCTAACGGGGGGGGGGGGGGCGCTACAACGACGGGGTTCACTGTGGTGACTTCCAGGTGATCCACGGAGCTTTATAGATATAGAGTCAGACGTCCTGCTTTCCTGTGGAGTTCTGCAAACGCAGTAGGCGTCTTTTATACACCTAATAAAAATATTTAGTCAGATTCAGTACAAATGTGTTATAGCATGCTAGAAGCATTGATGCAGTACACCAATAAATGCTATCGTAAAACAACCGTTTCTCATTATTCTGGCTTTGAGAATAGCACCTTGCTCCCTGAGACCCAAAGCCGGTCATATGAATACAGAAAGGAAAAAAAACTTTAAAATGTGAACTGGTATCCTAGGCGATAGTCGCGTATATGTTGCAGGTAAGAGATAATTGTGTACTGTATACTTTTTAAGGGCTTAATGGCTCATCTGGGAGTCATGACCAGTGGCGTAGCCAGGAAGGCAGCAGGTGCTGCTTAGCTCCCCCCCCCCCGGTCGAGACCAGGTATTTTTTATCCTAAAGCCGTGGTAGTGTGAGTGACAGACAGATGGATTCACGGTTACCGATAAAACCCTTTGAAGCTTCGCCCCCCCCCCCCCCCCCCATCATCATTCACTTTGTAGATGTGCTGTGATATCTTTAGTTCTGCATGTGCCTACCTACAAGCACACATACAAACACACAACAATGTACATAAAGTATGGCCGAAGTCGCCTTCCCCTCATACACCACCAGCACGCGGAAATTATCTTTTTGCTACGCTACTGGTCTCAACACAATAGCGATATTCATTGTAGCGCACCTCTGTTGGCAATGGAATGCAGATGATAGCCCCATTCCAATTTCAATCGCTCCACATCAAGCTTGCCGTGTGTACCTCAGGTCTAAGGAACTTCGTTAAAGATTGCTTTTTCGAGTGCTTCATGCCACTAGAGTTAAGTAGGGGTAAAGCTGGAGGAGATACATAACTTCAAAAAATACTTCCCAAGTTTTAAAAATAATAGCCTTTAGTAACTTTACCTATATTGACGTAGCACATAGAGCTTCAAAATGAAATGTTGTGCAAATTTTTTTGTCCGACCACCAAGGCAAGCTTTTTGATGTTGAATACAGAGCTCTTTCTAAGAAAAATGAAATTCACAGTTTTTTAAACTATCTTCTAAAGTTCAGTGTGCAAATTATTTTTTATATTTAGAGCAAGTAAAAAAGGTCACCAGCGCATATTTTGTGTCCTTGGAGTTTGCTCTGTTACCAGAAAAAAATCCCAAACCTGGCAACACTATTCATTATTGTTACAGAAATGAAGTAAAGGAAGAGGAAGGACACAATAAGCTGAGAGGCGCGCGAGGGTGCCAATCAGCCATTGCAACTCTTGCCTGTGGCTTTTCCTCTACAAAAACATTTTGTACAAAAGCCACTGATCCCGTAACCTATTGGTGAAAGGTGGTGGTTAACCATGAGGCAACGGAGCTCCGCAGCGTACGTCGCATCGGTTTTTCAGCCATGTCCAATGCTGAGCCCTCCGCATCAACGCCAGTGTCTCCGACGAACACGGCGTCGCAGCCATAGATTTTCACGCCACTTAGGATCCCGGTACAATTTGCGGGACTAATGGCGTCGACGTTTACGATTTGTTGGCCATGTTCGAACGAGTAAGTGTGCCGAACAGGTGGGATTCCACACTTCAGTTGGCTAATGTACTTAGAGAGACACGGCCAAGGTATGGTATGAAAACAACGAAGAAGAACTAACAAGTTGGGACCAGTGCAAAAAAATGCAAGAGGTGTTTGGCAAAACCGGCAGTCGTAAGATCGCAACCAAAAAGGAATTGGCCTACCGTGCTTAATCCCTAACGGAATCATACCTCGCATACATTTAGGACGTGCTGACCCTCTGCCGAAAGAGCCACAGCGACATGACAGAAGGGGACAAGGTCGGGCATGTCCTGAAGGGGATGGCCGACGACGCGTTCATTCTCCTGGTGTGCAAGGGCTGTTCGACCGGGGACGTGGTCATAAAAAGTGTCGTCAGTTTGAGCAAGTGAAAAGTCGCCGCATTCTGCAAACATTCGCCCGACTTCCAAACACCGCTGCAACATCGACTTGCGAGGACCAGTCCGTATTACAACATCCGTCGTCGCCTGACGACCTGGCAGGCATTGTTTGTCGCGAATTGGAGGAAATGGCGCTCTCGGCGTTCTATTCGCGCAGCACCGATACCACTCCTGTTACTGTTCCTCTTGTTCAAGCCATCGTGCGCCAGGAGCTTGAAAACATCGGAGTGCATTCCGTGTGCCATGTCACCGCGCCCGGAGTAGGCGAACGCCCTTTCTCGATGCCCTCATCCAACCGACGGTTTTCTCCATACCCGCAACCCGGCTGAGTGGCGAACTGCAGATGACCGCCCTATATGTTTCAACTGCCACCGCGTCGGACATATTGCTGAGTACTGCCAAAACACACGCTCCTCGGCACCTCGTGCAACGACCCATATGACCCGTTTCGACCGTACCACCTGCACCTTTTCACCTGCCGAAGAGTCCAATGCCGTGGACCAATCTCGGAACACTGGGTACAGCAGCTCGCCTTCACCACGCAGAAACGCGTCTAGTTCGCCGCAAATGCGCCATCCATCGTCCGGTTCGCCACAGTCACGGCGCTTCTCGTCCCCCGTGGCGTCCGGCTGCATCGTCTCGGAAAACTGAGAATTGCATCCCTCGGAGGTAGTGCTGCATTGACGGCTTCCGCAGCAAATCCTCTTCCCGTTCACACCAGACGAAGTGCAATAGACATTGAAGTAGACGGCGTACATGTCCAAGCACTTTTGGTACCGGCGCATACAATTAGGTCATGAGTTCAAGCCTACGCACTCGCTTAAAGAAAGTTCTGACACCAGCGGCTGCACAAATGATCCGTGTGGCCGATGGCGTCCCGATGGTGCTCGGTTTGTGCACTGCCCACTTAAGTATGAAGAACCACACTACTTCTGTCATTTTAGCCATGATTGACTACTGCCTTTATGATGTTATCCTAGGCATGAACTTCTTGTCGAATCATTCTGCTCTTATCGATTGTGCTACCGGCATCCTTCAGCTAGAGCTGCCTCAGATAGTCGCTGAACCCCACACTGCCCCGCCGTGCCTCTGCTCTCTTCGGGATGTACGTCTGTAACGTCCGGCATCCACCTACGCCCCTTTGACCGCACAGCCACAGGTTCCCGATGATCAATATGTCCTCCTTCTTCTCGCCGACGTCTATTTGAGCCGCAAAATTGCCGTTCTCCATACGCTTGTGACTGTCACTGACAACTGTAACTCGCTGCCACTTCTAAATTTCAGCTTGTGCCCTCAAGTGCTTCCTCGTGGCATGTTCTTGCCCAGCGTATCTAATGCTGACTGATTTGGAAAAGCGGCTCTAACCACCGAGGTTGATTTACTACAGTCTCCTGTAGATAACAGCACCTGTTCTCTGCCAAAACTTTTCTCGAAGGTGATTGCACCTGACCTCAATCCTGCGCAAGCCAACGACATCCATCGTCTTCTCGCGTCATATACCGACATTTTTGATTTTGACGACAGACCTCTAGGGCAAACAACCAGTGTTCAGCACTGTGTAAACACTAGTGACGCCAGTGCGATTCGCCGATGCCCCTGTCTCCCACACCAAGCGCAGAGTTATCCAAGTGAAAGTTGACAAAATGCCTAACAAAGTTGTAATAGAACCATAAAGTAGTCCCTGGGCCTCCCCTGTCGTCCTTGTGAAGAAAAAGGACGGTACCTGGCGCTTCTGCGTTGACTATTTCTACCTCAACAAAATCACCCGAAAGGACATATACCCGCTACCACGCATCGATGACGCGTTAGACTGCTTGCATGGTGCTACATACTTCTCGCTTATTGATCTTCGGTTCGGCTACTGGCAGATTTCTATCGATGAAATGGACCGCGAGAAGACGGCCTTCATTACACCAAATGGGTATACCAGTTTAAGGTCTACCTTTTGGACTATGTGATGCCCCTGCCACATTCTAACGAATGATGGACTCTCTCCTGCGTGGTTATAAGTGGTCTACTTGTTTATGTTACCTAGACGTTGTGATATTCGTTTCGTCTACTTTCAATAGCTATTTGACCCGTCTCACTGCCATTCTCGCAGTCTTCAGAACACCTAGGCTAAAGGTCAACTCCAAGAAATGCCGATTCGGCCACCGTCACATTATCATTCTGGGCCATCTTGTAAACGCCGATGGCGTCAAACCATATCTCGAAAAGATCCACGCCATCCATAGCTTTCAGTTGCCCCTTTCTACATCCGACGTCCGGAGGCTCATTGGCTCACGCTCCTACTTTCATCATTTTTTTGAGAAACTTTGCCGATGTTGTCAGGCCACTCACAGATTTTCTTAAGAAAAATACCACATTCTCGTGGGGCTCTGAGCAGGCTCAAGCGTTCACCGCTCTCATCGGCTGCTTAACTATGCCCCCCATACTTGCCCACTTGAATCCTTCCGCTGCCACAGAAGTTCGCACCGACGCCAGTGGCCACGGTATAGGCGCAGTTCTCGCTCAGCGGCACCACGGCAGATAGTGCGTGATAGCTTGTGGCAGTCGCCTGTTTTCTGCCCCTGAGAGGAATAATTCCATCACTGAGAGAGAGTGTTTAGCTTTAGTTTGGGCCGTCGCCAAGTTCCGGCCGTAATTATATGGTCGCGTATTCTCAGTCCTTACGGACCACCTCGCCCTCTGCTGACTGACGTCTCTGAAGGACCCGATTAGACGTCTGGGTCGCTGGGCTCTGAAGCTCCAAGAATTTTTTGTTTAGCGCCAGCTACAAGTCTGGTCGTTTGCACAAGGACGCAGACTGTGTTTCCCGTCATCCGGTGGATCCTCCTGATCACATTGCGACTGACCTGGAGAGCAGCTTAATGGTGTATACTGACATCGGCGATATGCGCATTGAACAACGGCGGGATCAGTCAGTGCGCACTATCATCGACGCCATCCAGTCTGACAGCCATGACGCTGAATCCCATATGTTCGTGCTGCATGATGGCATCCTCTACCACCGCAACGTCAGCACTGAAAGCCCTGAGCTTCTGCTTGTCATTCTTCGTCATCTACGGCCTGCCATACTTAAAAGACTTCACGATGCACCAACAGCGGGACACCTCAATGTTTCCCGCACATACGACCGCGTGTGAAGTCGGATTTTCTGGCCAAACCTGTACCACTGCGTGCGTCAATAAATCGCCACTTGTGATCTCTGCCAACGCCGGAAAAGACTTTCTTTGCTGCCTGCTGGATATCTTCACCCAGTTTAAGTCCCCTCCGAACCATTTAATTACGTGAGCCTTGACCTTCTTGGCCCTTTCCCAACAACTACACTGGGAATCATATGAATCGCCATCGCCACTTATTATGCCACCCAATGCGCGATAACAAAGGCCATGCGAACAAGTGTCGCCACGGACGTCGCGGATTCTTCTTCATGACGTCATCTTACACCACAATTCACCCCGACACTGCTTACGGACCGTGGCTGCTCTTTCTTGTCCAAAGTTGTCAACGACATCCTTCGATCGTGTGCAACAGCGCATAAGCTATCTACTGCGTGTGACGTCGGATTTTCTGGCCAAACCTGTACCACTGCGTGCGTCAGTAAGTCGCCACTTGTGATCTCTGCCAACGCCGGAAAATACTTTCTTTGCTGCCTGCTGGATATCTTCACCCAGTTTAAGTCCCCTCCGAACCATTTAATTACGTGAGACTTGACCTTCTTGGCCCTTTCCCAACAACTACACTGGGAATTATATGAATCGCCGTCGCCACTTATTATGCCACCCAATGCGCGATAACAAAGGCCATGCCAACAGGTGTCGCCACGGACGTCGCGGATTCTTCTTCATGACGTCATCTTACACCACAATTCACCCCGACACTGCTTACGGACCGTGGCTGCTCTTTCTTGTCCAAAGTTGTCAACGACATCCTTCGATCGTGTGCAATAGCGCATAAGCTATCTACTGCCTACCATCTACAAACTAATGGCCTAACTGAACGTTGCAACCGCACGCTCACAGAGATGCTTTCGATGTACGTCGTCGAAGATAATCGTGACTGGGACACCAGGTTGGCCTATGTGACTTTCGAATAATTCCTCTCGACATGACACCACGGGATTCTCACCTTTTTATCTTTTGTATTGTCGCGACCCCATATTGCCATTTGAAACCACCCTACCTCTCAAGCCACCTGCTTCCGAGTACGCTCGCGAAGCCATTGATCAGGCTCACATGGCTCGTCAAGTTGCCCAGTCTCGTCTCACCAGGTCACAGGATATGCAAAAAGCCCGCTACGACCACCGGCATCGTAATATAACGTTTGTCCCAGGTGACCGCGTGCTCCTCTGGTCACCGTGTCACTGTGTAGGTCTCTCCGAAAATGTTTTCTCCTGATAAACATGACCCTATTTAATCTTGTGTCAAGTTAGCGACGTCAACTACGAGATACGTAGTGGACGTCGCTAACTGGACGTAATACGTCACCAAGTTTGTCACTTGTTGACATTGTTCATGTTTCGTGCCTGAAACCCTTCTTCGGTCACACTTCTCCAGACTCGCGCCGAGACGGTGCTCCAGCGCCCTGGGGTCCTGTTACGGAAATGAAGTAAAGGAAGAAAAGGACACAATGAGCTGAGAGGCGCGCGAGTGTGCCAGTCAGCCATTGCGACTCTTGCCTGTGGCAAAATTTTTCTCTCTAAAAGCATTTTGTACAGAAGTCACCGACCCCCTAACAATATTGCTCGTGGAAAAAGCTCTCGAAGAATCGATATACAGAAGTAAGCCATTATTTTTAGTTAGGGCACTTCATTACCTTGCCTGAAATGCCATTGATTTAGTGCACTCCAAAACGACTTTTGAAAAAAGTTGTTGTTTGACAACTTTTAGCTCAGTCGGCGCCATACTACAGACTCTCGTAACTAGGGAGCAAAATTTTTGCAACGGACTTAAATGACCAGGACGAGTTTCGAACTTCGAGCAACGCGAAAATTTTTTGCACCATATTTTTGATGGTAAAAAACACTGAGTGATTTGTTTTGGCACAACTCTTCATTGTAGTATTGTTTAATACATTGAATACTCCTTTGCTCCTTTTACCTCAACTAATATTGTTAACCAATAATTTGGTGTGTTTATGAAGTTGTTCCTACTTTCGGCAATTTTATTCTGTATGACATGTATTATTATTTATTATGTGTGATAATTTATTTTTGTGCTACAAGCCAGTGCCTTTAAGAACGCCTATTAGGAGTCTTGAAATGAATAAATTAATTGTGCTCAAATTGTTTTCTGCTCAGTACTAGCCTGGTGTAGTGGAGGTGGCAAAACGTTTTTCCTCTTTTTCAGAAAAGAAGTCTGCACAATACTGTCACAATAGGAAAACAACACACGTGCTTTGGGTATCTGAAAGTTATGATATTCCTTCTTCGTATTTTAAATTCCAGATACAAATACACCAAAATAAAATAGACTTTTCGCAAGTTATGTTCACACAATTCGTAGCATGTGTCTGCTGTATTTCATTTCGTGATCATGGGAAAATAAAATTTGATTTTAGTGAATAGGAAACTTGTCCTTGTTTATTTTTAAACATTTGAATTCACTTCATAATTTTTTTAGCATGTGCAGGTGCAGTCAAAAGTTCCCAGGTGACGCTGCCACAGGATTACTTGGAATAGTGGCCCGGGAAATTTTGAATGACCTTGTACTTGCAGAAGAAAGATCTGCTGACTACGTATGGTTCATGCTGTGTCTAATGGGAGCACGTTTATTATTTACGGACATGTAGCAATAGTATTACGGATAATGTGGAAGAAATGAACCTACGAAGCAGGTGTTGTTCCGTAGAAGCCAATAACTTATTTTTTCATTGCGTAGATCTCCGTGAAAGTTGAACGGGCTGTACGCTCTATGTGTTCTCTGTGATCTCTGGTGTACTATTTTCCTTCTACGTAAGTGGCTGGCAGCATGTTATTTATGCGTTTTTACGTATTCAAGGGAAAATATTTTTTTGCAGTGTATGTAAATATTCATTTCATTCTATCTTAAATTGTCTTCACTTGGCCGCGCATATTAAATTTCTTGTAGGCACTTGAACTTTTTTATGGAATTATTATACACTCGTCAAAGAGTCTCGAGACTAAAGAAAGAGTTCACATGTTAATAAAGAGAGTTATATATGTCGCCACTCAGGCGTCACCTAAAAGCCTACCACTTTAATTATATGCAAAGCATTTCTTTGTGTATTGCAGGCATCAGATAGATAGGTAGATATGATCTATCTATCTATCTATCTATCTATCTATCTATCTATCTATCTATCTGCGTCGGTCTCAGTGTTCTCATGACCACCCTTTCAACTTGGAGGAAGCCAAAAATTGTATTGTATAGGAAGGCAAAATGGCAAGACGAATCCGACTCGGGGGTCATGACATAAATGTCACAATCCCGTCACATGTCGTTAAAACTTTCCAAATAAACAGTAACACATACCCGGGGTGGATATATGTCATTGGTATGTGGATATGTGCCTTAGGTGTTTGACAGCTTATATCTACCTATGAACAGAGAGGACATTCATGAGTAATTTTAACGCTCGATCATTAGAAAAATCGAACATCGGCCACTTTGACAACGACTAATGCAAAGGATAAATGCCATGGTCCAAGCAGAAACCAATCCCTACCATTCTGCGTGGCAACAAGTACTCTACCACAGAGCCATGCCACGTCTCGAAACTACCTTTCACACACACACACACACACACACACACACACGCACAAATATATATATATATATATATATATATATATATATATATATATATATATATATACAGAAGAATAACTTTGCTTGCCGCAAGGTTATAAATATGAAAGTAGATGCGCTTTCACATAACAACTGTTTATTGTCCCGACGTTTCGACGGGAACCCCGTTTTGTCAAGGCATAATATTATTTACACATGTTCCGTGTCTTCTTATAGCCTGTCGAGACAGGTGGGAAGGGGTCAAAAGAGAAGTAAAAAAAAGAGAGAGAGAAAAAAGTAGCAGAAGCAACAGCGAAAGGGGAGGAGAAACATCAAATAAAATATAGAAAATCTTGGAGAAGAAGCAATTGATTGATTGATATGTGGGGTTTAACGTCCCAAAACCACTATATGATTATGAGAGACGCCGTAGTGGAGGGCTCCGGAAATTTAGACCACCTGGGGTTCTTTAACGTGCACCCAAATCTGAGCACACGGGCCTACAACATTTCCGCCTCCATCGGAAATGCAGCCGCCGCAGCCGGGATTCGAACCCGCGCCCTGCGGGTCAGCAGCCGAGTACCTTAGCCACTAGACCACCGCGGCGGGGCTGGAGAAGAAGCAAGACCGACACAGCGTAATTAGAAAGGGGCTGCATCTCAACAGAGTAGGGCAGAGGTAGATGAGCAATGTCATCATTGTCAACAATAACTCCCCCGCACCCACTCTTCCACAAGTGGGCAGTGCGCCGCTGTTCTTGTATTTCACCTTTCCGTGTAGTCCGCTTGCGGCTCGTTCCTCTTTGAAGACAAGTTGATGGGGAGAGCTTAAGCGCTTCGAGTGCGTGCTGGTGGCGTCGGGAGGAATGAAAAAGCCGGTGATTGAGGCGCCACCATCGATATTCATTATATGCAATGGCTCCTTGTCAGTGAAGGAACAGAATGTACGTTAAATAATAAAGAAGAAAAAAAGAATAAAAGAACAGGGGGGGGGGGGAGAGACAGTACGACATCCTGGGCAGTCACTACACAGTTGCGGCTCACTGGGAAGACATGCGCGCATGTATGAAAAAGTTAACGAAACCACCTAGTTGTCAGCTCCTTGTCAGTGAAGGAACAGAATGTCCGTTAAAACCTAAATAAGAAAAATAAGGAAAAGAAAAGAGGAGGGGGGACCGTACGACATCCGGGACCACTTATCTCTGCGTTCCGGCTGTGCTTGATGAGGCAAATTATTTCTATGTTGTCAGATGCATAGGCTAAAAGCTTTGTTAGCGGGTAATATTATTGTCGTAATGAAACCGGACTGATTAGAGAGAAGCGTTTGCGTCTTTTAACGTTCGTAACGCTGACAGAGTGCCTGGGTGTTCATTTATTCCGTATTTTATCGCGTTAAAGTTGTAGACAAATTAAGATTCCCCTTGTTCTCGTTCTCTGATTGTTCGAAAGTTGTTTTCTAGTAGTGTAACACTAATGTCATCAAAGCTATGGTCTTTTAATGTGCAGTGTTTGGAAAGTAGAAGGCCTGGCAGAGATCGTACATGTGCCCGATGGTTGTGGAATCTAATTCTAAACGGAGTGTCTGTCTGCCCCACGTATTGCTTATTACATACCCCACCTTCCAGGAAGTATATGACGTTGTCTGAGTCACAGTCTAGTGCACCTCTTATCCTTTGCTTAAAATCCGAGTGGGTGCTTTTCGTCACTGTCGTTGTCTGCATGTGTTTGCATACCTTGCATCTGCTTTTTCCGCAAGGGTGACACTCAGTTTGAGATTTCACACCTATCTTTGAATTTAATAAATGATCCTTTATATTTTTCGGCCGTCTGTATACAACACAAGGAGGAGAAGTGAAAATTTTGGATAGTCGCACGCTCTGTTCCAATATGTTACAGTGTTTTCTTAGGACCTTGTTTATGTTCGGTGGGTTGCTCGTGAAAGTTAATAGCAAGTTTTTGTTGCGGTGTTGGTCGGCGTTTTTCTGGTGGTTGAGAAGAATCTGGCGGTCCAGATTTTCAGCTTTTTTGATGGCATCATCGATGATAGCTGGCGGGTATTCTTGATTAAGGAGTACTTCGCGCATATGTGTGCTGTTTTTGTGGAAGTCCTCGGTGCGGGAGCAGATTCGTCGGAATCTGTGTGCTTGGGAATAGGGAAAGCTTGTCTTGCGATGTCGCGTGTAGCAGCTTTTGAAGTGCAGGTATTGTTGCCTGTCCATAGGTTTTCTGTATACGCTAGTTACCAACGCACCATCATCAACTCGAATGAGTAAATCAAGAAAGTTTATTTCATTGTTAGAGTAGGAGTGTGTAAAATAATTGCTGGGGTGTACCTGGTGTAATGCCTTTATGAATTTGAGGAGCTCGTTTTCTGAATGTGTCCAAATTATGAATATATCATCTAGGTACCGTTTATAGAATAATGGTTTGATATCACAACATGAAAGAAAATTGGACTCTATGTGGTGCATGAATATGTTAGCGTAGTTTGGGGTCATTCTTGTACCCATTGCCGTGCCACTAATTTGAAAGTAGTACTGGTTGTTAAATTCAAAGCTGTTCAATTCGAGTACAAGTCTTGTGAAGATTTCAATTACTTTTTTGCTTGGATAAGCGACAGGGTTGTGTGTGCCATACGATTAAACAAGCGCCCTTACACCGTCGTCATGTGGGATATTTATGTAGAGTGAGCTAACATTCAATGTTACGAGGAATTCACTGTCTGGAATTTTCACGTCTGCTATTTCCCGAAGAAAATGGTTTGTGTCACGCAAGGAAGACTCATGTGTGGGTGGTATGTCTTTGATTAAAGAATCAATATAACTGGAAATGGGTTCCGTTAACGTTGCCGTGCCTGATATAGTGGGTCTGCCAGGGTTATTCTCTTTAAAAATCTTCGGCAGCATGTAGAAACTACCAGGCGCCGAATGTACTATAATAAGTGCCTTTTTAATCTTTGAATCAATGGTGCCTTCACGTGTGAGATCCTCTAGGGCTGTTACAATGATCTTTTTGTGCTCCGTGGTAGGGTCAAAGTCGAGGTGTTTGTAGAATTGTTTGTTATTTAGTTGTCTCTTGCCTTCCTCAGTATAGTCCAATCTATTCAGAACAACAATCGCGCCTCCTTTGTCGGCTGGTTCAATGACGAGATCTTCGCATTTGCTCAACGTGAGTTGTGCCTCTTTTTCTCTTTTTGATATGTTATTCATGCTTGGTTTGTGCACCTGGCACGCATGTATAACATCTTTTTGAGCCGCGTCTATATAGAGATCCAGATGTAGATCTCTGTTGGCGCATGGGGTCCATTGCCGCCTGATTACCCCACGAAAAGGTGCGTTATCTTTTTCGGGTTTATCAAAGAAATATTCCTCCAATCGTAAATTTCGTGCGAAGTCGTCTAGGTCTTTTAGCAGCGTGAATTCATCGTACCTTCTGTTGCCAGGGCAGAATGTAAGTCCGCGTGATAGTATACTGAATTCTTCTTTGCTAAGTTCTTTATCAGAAAGGTTAATAACGTTTGGCTCTTTGGGGTGTGGTGGCAAATTTTTTTTAACGTGAGATGGTTTGGTATTTTTTCTGTAAGCAGCAGTGGGTATAGCTTGTGACACATTGTCCCGCGCAAATTTCTTCCTCTTAAGTTTTTGAATTTCCTCCGTTTTTTCGTGCTCAAATACGTCGAGCTCTTTAGCTTCCCACTGCGAAAGAGAAAAGTTATTTCTTATATACCGCTCCTCGTCTGTCAGTGCGCTTAGAGTCTTTCTACAGTGTTCGATGGTGACCTTAGTTAGCTCCTGTGTGGCGTGATCGAGAATTTTGTTCCACCGTTTCATTTCCCCTTTGGCAAAGTTATGCATCGATGGTGTTAGCGACAAGCGCAGCCCCTTCAGAGCCGTACCCGCCAGTACATATTGCTCGAGGGTTTGCACGTGAAGTTCGTGCCGTATTCTTTTGTCAATAACTTTTCTAAGTTTTAGAAAATTTGGACCCGTACTATGGCCTTGTTCATCTGAACGAACGGTGTTTGCCCACTCGCACAGCCAGTATGTCACTTTGCACAGACGCGGCGAATAGAGCCACAAGGTACCCGGAGGTCGTACCTGGTTTGGGTTGGAGCTCCATCCCGTTGTGCCTCCCGTGACAAGCTGGCCTGTAGACGCCTGCTGTTAGCCTCTGGTGGTTGCTGCTTGCTCTTTGATAATGTTGGCTGCTGATTTTTTCTTGCGGGTGGTTGATTCTCGCCACTCGTTGCTGTTGATTGTGGTACAGCTGACCGTCGTTGTTGGCTCGGATTAACCTTCGTCGCCGTTTCCGGGGTGTTTCTCGTAGGCGTCGACGACAGCCGTGGCAAGCGTGATATCGGTTGTGCATTCGGTGAGGGGGGTCCCGACGGGGTATGCTGGCCTGTAGAAGGGGCAGCGGCTGTTTCTGGGGCAGCTTGGTTAATTTTCTTCCCTTTACCGCCTCGACAGGTGGCATCGGAAGAGTCACGCCGCAGTGCTTGGGAGTAGGATGGCGTCTCCCGAAGCTTGTACGCCCCCGCCTCCGGTTGTGGCGCGTGTTCCAGCCAGTTGGTAACGTATGGCCGCCGTAGGTCGAGGAGCATGTTGTAGGAGAGACACTCCAGCGCATTGCAGACACATTGCAAGACACATTAAAAGACACAAAGACACATTGCAAGACACATTGCAAGACACAAAGGAGGCGCGATTGTTGTTCTGAATAGATGGGGCTTCATTGAGGAAGGCAAGCGACAACTAAATAACAAACAATTCTACAAACACCTCGACTTTGACCCTACCACGGAGCACAAAAAGATAATTATAACAACCCTAGAGGGTCTCACACGTGAAGGCGCCATTGATTCAAAGATTAAAAAGGCACTTATTACAGTACATTCGGCGCCTGGTCGTTTCTACATGCTGCCGAAAATTCATAAAGAGAATAACCCTGGCAGACCCATTATATCAGGCACGGAACGTTAACGGAACCCATTTCCAGTTATATTGATTCTTTTATCAAAGACATACCACCCACACATGAGTCCTCCTTGCGTGACACAAATCATTTCCTTCGGGAAATAGCAGACGTGAAAATTCCAGACGGTGCATTTCTCGTAACATTGGATGTTAGCTTACTCTACACAAATATCCCACATGACGATGGTGTAAGGGCGCTTGTTGAATCGTATGGCACACACAACCCTGTCGCTTATCCAAGCAAAAAAGTAATTGAAATCTTCACAAGACTTGTACTCGAATGGAACAGCTTTGAATTTAACAACCAGCACTACCTTCAAATCAGCGGCACGGCAATGGGTACAAGAATGACCCCAAACTACGCTAACATATTCATGCACCACATAGAGTCCAATTTTCTTTCATGTTGTAATATCAAACCATTATTCTATAAACGGTACCTAGATGATATATTCATAATTTGGACACATTCGGAAAACGAGCTCCTCAAATTCATACAGGCATTCAACCAGGTACACCCCAGCATTTATTTTACACACTCCTACTCTAACACTGAAATAAACTTTCTTGATGTACCCATTCGAGTTGATGATGGTGCGGTGGTAACTAGCGTATACAGAAAACCAACGGACAGGCAACAATACCTGCACTTCAAAAGCTGCCACCCGCGACATTGTAAGACAAGCATTCCCTATTCCCAAGCACACAGATTCCGACGAATCTGCTCCCGCACCGAGGACTTCCACAAAAACAGCACACATATGCGCGAAGTACACCTTAATCAAGAATACCCGCCAACTATCATCGATGACGCCATCAAAAAAGCTGAAAATCTGGACCGCCAGATTCTTCCCAACCATCAGAAAAACGCCGACCAACACCGCAACAAAAACTTGCTATTAACTTTCACGAGCAACCCACCAAACATAAACAAGGTAAAAAGAAAACACTTTAACATATTGGAACAGAGCGTGCGACTATCCAAAATTTTCCCTTCTACTCCTTGTGTTGTGTACAGACGGCCAATAAATATAATGGATCATTTATTAAATTCAAAAATAGGTGTGAAATCTCAAACTGGGTGTCACTCTTGCCGAAAAAGCAGATGCAAGGTATGCAAACACATGCAGACAACGACAGTGGCGAAAAGCACCCACTCGGATTTTAAGCACAGGATAAGAGGTGCACTAGACTGTGACTCAGACAACGTCATACACCTCCTGGAATCTGGGGTATGTAACAGGCAATACGTGGGCCAGACAGACACTCCGTTTAGAATTAGATTCAACAACCATCAGGCCTATGTACGATCCCTGCCATGCCTTCCACTTTCAAAACACTGCACATTAAAAGACCACAGCTTTAATGACATCAGTGTTACACTACTAGAAAACAACTTTCGAACAATCAGAGAACGGGAATAACGGGAATCTTATTTTATCTACAAATTTAACACGATGAAATACAGAATAAATGAACACCAAGGCACTCTGTCAGCGTTACGACCGCTAAAAGACGCAAACGCTTCTCTGTAATCAGTCCGGTTTCATTACGACAATAATATTACCTGCTAACAAAGCTTTTAGCCTCGGTATCTGACAACATAGAAATGATTTGCCTCATCAAGCACAGCCGGAACGCACAGATAAGTGGTCCCGGATGTCGTACGGTCCCCCCCTTTTTTTCTTTTCTTTTTTTTTCTTCTTTAAGTTTTAACGCACAATCTGTTCCTTCACTGACAAGGAGCTGACAGCTAGGTGGTTTCGCTAACTTTTTCATACATGCGCGCATGTCTTCCCAGTGTGCCGCAACTGTGTGGTGACTGTCCAGGATGTCGTACAGCCTCCCCCCCCCCCTGTTCTTTTTTCTTTTTTTCTTCTTTAATTTTTAACGCACATTCTGTTCCTTCACTGAGAAAGAGCCATTGCATATAATGAATATCGATGGCGGCGCCTCAATCACCGGCTTTTTTATTCCTCCCGACGCCACCAGCACGCACTCGAAGTGCTTAAGCTCTCCCCATCAACTTGTCTTAAACTTCAAAGAGAAACGCGCCGCCAGCGGACTACACGGAAAGGTGAAATACAAGAACAGCGGCGCACTGCCCCCTTGGGGAAGAGTGGGTGCGGGGGAGGTATTGTTGACAATGATGACATTGCTCATCTACCTCTGCCCTACTGTGTTGAGACGCTGCCCCTTTCTAAATACGCTGTGTCGGTCTTGCTTCTTCTCCAAGATTTTCTATATTTTATTTAATGTTTCTCCTCCCGTTTCGCTGATTCTTCTTCTCCTTTTTTCTCTCTCTCTTTTTTTTTACTTCTCTTTTGACCCCTTCCCTCCTGTCTCGACAGACTATAAGAAGACACGGAACATGTGTAAATATTATTATGCCTTGAAAAAACGGGGTTCCCGTCGAAACGTCGGCAGAATAAACAGTTGTTATGTGAAAGCGCATCTACTTTCATATATATATATATATATATATATATATATATATATATATATATATATATATATATATCAGCAGTCATAACGTCGTTTATTTCAACGTTTCAGGCAGAGTCTGGCCTTCATCAGGATATAGGGTGCAGTTTGTTGGTGCTCAACTTTATACAATCTTAAATCAGAGAGAAAGAGAGAGAAAGAAAAAAGTGAAAATATAAGGTGGACACCCTCGGGCACCCCCTTTCACTTTTACTTCCTCTTCCTCCTCCCTCTCTCTCGCCCTCTACTTTTCTCCTTTTCACCTTTAGAATGTCTGCGGTCTGTATATCCTCCATTTCACTAACATATTGTTCCCGGCCAGACGGTGCCGCATGGCTCTGGTGGTTTGGTGTAGGCGAAGAGAGTTTTTTAAATTAGTTTAACCCTTTAACTACTCAGCGCCTGCATGACATCTCGTCGTTGAAAGAGGGGCGCCACGTATTGAAGCAGAGGAGGTGAAGCGGGTGGAATGTCAATTCTTCACCGCCTCCGGATTACGCGTGCAGTAGGGGCTTCCCGATTGTGCTCGGGGCTGCCGTTGGGCGTGTCATGCTTGGTACAATTGATTGGATAGTAAGGTAAAAACAGAAAGAGACAATGGCTGTACTTAGAGTAGTTACACTTGGAAATATTTTGAGTTGTCCAGTGCCCTTCGCAGCTGCAGTGCCATGCACTTATTTTTTATTTTCATTATTGCCGTTATTGTTTTCTAATGCTTAATTGCTGCAAGTGTACCCGGACTCTCGTTCATTCCTCTACCAATTGGTGTTAAATCGGTGGATTAGGTATGACTCTCGTTGTTCACGTTCTCAGTTTGATTTAAATCCCGTCTCTAAGAGTGTTACTGATAGTTTGCATGATCGAGAAGATTGCATAATGCATGATCGAGAAGATTGAGATGTTTTGATAGTGGTAGACTTGTGGATGATTTCGCATGGGCTCTGTGATTATCGAAACGAATCCTAAATACTGTTTCTGTTCATCCAACGTACTGCATACGGCACAGGTTGCATTCGAGTAGGTATACCACATTAGAGGAATCGCATGTTAGGTTTCCTCGTATGTTCACCGAAAACATGGATTGTGTGCTCGTTGCTTTGTGTGTTTCTCGCATCGCTATACATACAATACATACAAGACATCGTGACTTCAAACAAGGTTGGCATAAATTATTAGGGGGTAAGGTATTGATTCGAGAGTGGACAAGTGTGTCTTCGACGTTGCGTGGTCGTCGGTAAACGCCGCCAGGAGTGGATGGGAATGCGCGTTTCAGACGTTCAATTTGTTCCAGAATGCTGCAATGTCGTTTAAGGATTTTGTTTACATCGGGGAAGTTTGTGCTGCAAGTTAAGCAGAAGTTTGTTCGTTGCGGATCTTCTTGCGGTGGTCGCTTCATAAGTAAGTCATCACGCATCAGTTTTCTTGCTTTTTGAACGGCGTCATCAATTCCACGTGGGCGGTATTTCTGTTTATCGAGCATAAGTTTTAGCCTCTGTGATCTCGTGTCAAAATCAGCGTCTCTTGAGCAGATTCGCTTAAACCGGTGAGCCTGGTTGTATGGAATACTGTTTTTACATTGGCGCGGGTGATCGCTTTGATAATGAAGGCATTGTCGATCCGTTGGTTTGCGATATATGGTTGTAGAAAGCTTGTTTTCTTCTATCGTTATGATAACATCAAGAAAATTTACGGTTGCGACTAGGTGTGTGTTAAGTATATGTTCGGATGTACAGCGTTGTAAGTGTCGATAAAGCTGAGAAGTACATCCTCGCTGTGGGTCCAGATAAGAAATATGTCTTCTATGTATCTTCTGTATTTCTGTGGTTTCAAGGAAATTTGTGCAAGAAATTCCATTTCTAGCTTTCCCATAAATGTGTTGGCATAATTGAGTGCCATTTCGATGCCCGGAGCGGTCCCACTGATTTGTCAAAAATTTGACTTGCAACTTTGACGAGGATGGTCCTCAAATTAAATTCATGCGAATTTAAGCAAGAGTATTTTCGAGAAATCAGCGGGACCGCTATGGGCACTAAAATGGCACCCAATTATGCCAACATATTAATTGCAAAGCTTTAGCACATACTTTGTGTCTCCCGAGCATACGCACGTGAATGACAAACACTGATTTCTTCTACTGAACGATATCACAGTAGGTCATTAACTGATGAGACCTTATTGGGCACTTGGCCAGACACCAACTGTGCAATTGGGGTCATAAGAGTGGTTATAACCTTTTTGAAAGCAACTGTACTATATGCGTGCCTATAAAATTTCTCTCAGCTAGAAAGAATTCTACATACTCACCTCTCTATCTCACCATTGTCATTCATTGGTCTCTCTTCTCCCCTTTCCCCTCCCCCAGTGTGGAGTAGCAAGCTAACGCTCAGGCCGACCTCTCTGTCTTTCTGTAAATAAACCCATCTCTCTCTCTACTCCTACGGTACAGCCGTCACCTCGGGTTAACATTTATTGTGGTCAGGTGTTAGGTGCTAGAGCAGGAGCAAATATCATACTGTGTATCCTTCGTGCCGTGAAACGCATTCCGATGCGCACCGACCGATGATGACTGGGACCACTTATGAAAAGTTTTGGATATGTTTAATCAGTTACTGCTGTGCTCTATTGTAGCAGTGTCCAAGGCTACGGTCCTCGTGATCAGCAGCGCTTTATGTCAGCTTACCACTTTTAGTGTTGCTATTGTCCATGTTGCTGTTGGCATCGTTACGCAACTTTATAGAACTGGTGTTATAAAATATATGCGGCTGTTTAGCGTACGTCTGTGCATACATTTATACATATTTATAGCGCAACATTTCGCTCAACGAACATTACAAAACAGTCAGCTTGCATGTTCACACTTCGCACTGTATTCATTCCCAATGTACGAGGGATCTACCGAATTTTTTTCTTGGATTGCAGGTAGCATTGTATACCATTCGTTCAAGGAAGACATGATAAATATCTTATAATAGATCAAAGATTCAGAGCATGTAAAATTGAGCAAACGTAGGTACCACCTTTAGAATCACATGTGTATCAGGTTCTTATAAAAACGGCAATAACTCTGAACAGCTGTATGAAACGTTCATTGCTTTTGCAACTTGACTTGAAACAAGCGGCGTGGTTCTGTCACTCGAAAAGATAAATAATAATGAATTAATGGAGCCCTATTGAACGGATTCTTATAATACGTAGCCCTAGAGTACATCCAAGATATTATTCATAATTATCATGCTTTCAGTTAGGTCACTGGAAGAATCGATTGCGTGGTTACCGAGATGCTGAAGATATTGCTGCATTTACCCTTCGCTTTTAGTTATTTCTGTTGTGCCAGTTCGGGAGCATGTATCATACTGTGTATCACTCGTATCGTGATGTACACTGCGGTGCGCACCGACCGATAATGACTAGGGCAACTAATAAGTATTTTTGCTAGGTTTACTTCGTTACCACAGTGCTCCAATACAGAATGACCAGTCGCTGGCGGAACTTCTGCAGGGCAGGCATCTACGCTCTAGACTCCCCGGCTTCAGCCTGCAGTCCAAGCCTCCTGGAAAAAAGCGACAGCAGATGTTGTCCGGCTGACTGCTGAGACCACTCCTACCGGAAGACGTGGTTCACGTGAGAGGCCAAGCTTAGTCTCAAAAGGCTAAGGCCGCAACAAGAGGAGAGAATGTTGCGGTGTAATCGCCAACGTTTGCTGGTGACTTCAGAGCCTTTTGCGTCTTACAGCGACAGTGATACTGACGTCAGAGATGATGACTTGGAAGAGCCTCCACACCAGAGCTGACCTCGTGTAACTTCGCCGGTACCTAGAAGATAGTCGCGAATTAAGGCCAAGCCAAGACGTTTAGCATACAGTCACAACTTCTAAGAAATAGCTTAGCGGCCTGCTCATGTGGACTGCTGCTGAAATTGTAACTTTTTATCGCAGTATACTTTTTATGCCTTGTAAAAAAAGATGGAGGTGTAGTATACTGTGTATCACTCACGTCATGATGCACACTCCGGTGCGCAACGACCGATGATGGCTAATATAAGCGATGACAATAAACCCAGCAAGGCATTGTTGCTTCCTGTCGCATCGGTGGCCGTTCAGTAATTGATCAGCCTACCTGTGGCTGATACAAAGAAAGCTTTTCAGATGTCGTATATACTTTCGTAAAGATAAAATACGTACATGTAATGGCAGCAAAGAACGCTAGAAAAGTCCGGCCAGCCATGAATTTATGAATGTATTTCTGCTGATAACTCCTATTTTATTCAATGAGTGCAGACTTCTTTATATATACTTTGGTTGATTCATTTAAGAAACAGATCAATGATATGCGGTAGTTTGATTATGAAGCCGGTGATTGGACAGAATAACAAAAAAATTGAGAACCGGAAATCTGCAGCTCAATTCACTTGATAATTGTCACGACCATGATAAATGATGTCAAAAAATAAGGTAAGTAGCAAATGATAGGGGACCTGCGTTTGTTGTAAATCTTCCAATTGGCACTTCCTCGGCCAGTGGTCTGACGGTGACTTTTATTGTTTTCATTCCATTTATTGTTTTCATTCCAATACTGTATGAAACGTTACTTTTTCTGTTTTTAACGAACACAAGTCGTGCAGACTCTGTGAAAAACAGCTGTTCGTCTTGATTATATGATACGTTCTCACTAAGTATTTGCTGTTCAAAAGGAAGCTGCTTCCATAAATTTTCTTTTATTCGTTTCGAACGATGGGTCAATTTCTTGCTTTTAGTTAGATGAACCGAGAGAATCAGTGAAGCGAAGAAAAATTAAGCAGACGCACATCCAGTTTACACGTATGCAAAGTTTCAATTCAAACAAGTTATATAATTTTAGTGTTTTTATTGTACAGTATTCAAACAGATGGGGACACTAGGCCACTGTTCTCCATACCATGCTTCATATAACGCCTACAGTTTATTGGGTGAAATACAGTGAACCCTTGGCCGTTAAACTCCTGATCATTACGATATCAGCTTGTGCCATGTTGCACTAGCCGAGTCAGTCTAGTGGCTGCGTTATAGTGCAGCTAAGAAGGCAGAGCAGGACAAATTTCTGATCATGGTGGTGGCATGTCGATGGCGTGTAAATGCAAAAACGCAAATGTCGTTACGATAAACAACATAATAAAGTACCACACGTAGTCAAAATATTGTAAGGCACAACTATTTTGTCGTGCTCTCAAGGTTTGAGCAAACTAAACCAAAAGTTTTACTATTCCGTTTTTCGCGTCGTAATGTGATAAAGAAAATCACTTCTATACATCGCATAAACAACCTATTTGAAGTTTATATGTAGATTATACCTAGACCTGCCGATAAATACGCGCTTTTTTACAATGACATATTTTTTGGAACTTCGTGGGGATAAAACCCTCACAGAGTTTGGAGTTTACGAATATTTATTCTGCAGCACCCGTCCGAATGTATTTTTCGTGGTTAAAAATGTATGCTTACAAGTGATTCTAAAACCCTATGTGAAATAGGAATGCGTGTTGAGTGGAGAACGATATGTAGGTGACTGACTTGGCTAAACGTATTTACAATGCGTTGCAAACAAAAAATAAAGCAGCGAAAAGGTAAGTTAACGAATTACGTTTTCACTTGATTTGTGGTTTTGGCCTGTGAAAAAGAGTGAGAATAATACGATGGAAGGATGTGAAGTCACGGGTGGACGTAGCCTTCAGAAATCGAACACCTCGTTTCGCATGGGTAATTTTACATTACAACGTGATCGCCCGACAAACGCAACTTTGAAAATGTACTACACCTACATTTGGGTCGTGCATGCAACTTCTTTGGCCGTAGCAAGACACTAAAAGCCAATCCAAAGTGGGACCAACAGTTCTGCTAATTTCTCTTATGCTCACCAAGTTCGGCCATTAACCTTTTTGCTGTCTGAGAGTATATTCCTGCTTTGGTTTCATAGCGCAGTGGCATAATCATGCATTCGCATGTCTTATCTTGTTTATTTTAGCGTGTTTTGCCCATTTTTTGTGCAGAAAATTTACCTCAGCTCAAAAGCCTTTTCACTATTAGATAGGTCGATTGTAGATGCTGAGGTCAGCGTCATGCCGAGGCGTCATTCTTGGCCATGTCCGTTCATATTTGAAGTTCCTTACAGGGCTCTTGAGCATTGTAAGAGGGGCTCTAAAACAACATCAATGAGCAAAAAAATGTAAAGGAATCAAACACCACTGGGAAACAACACAGAGAAAAATTGAACACTTCATAAAAATAATTGATAATACGTAGTGAATAAATACATGATGTACATATATTAGTAGTGCAATACACATGCATGAACATATATGCAAATATTGGTCTTTTTTATTAATTGACAATGAACTACTTCTGTGGAAATGAGCAATCAATTGGTGGTGGATTGTGTTACGGTTGAACAATGAAGCTATATTGTCTGGAAGGTTATTTCATAATTTTTTTTGCTCATGGGATCGCTGATGGGTTGAATGTTAATATGTGGACATTTATGCGTGTAAACCTCAAATTTATATGTAATCTTCTGGGTGTTCATGATGGGACATCGAGATGAAGAAACATGACCTGTCAGAGTGACCATACTTGTGGAATTTTGTTAGTAGGGCTATGTAACGGCGCATTGCTAAGGACTGTAGGCCAAGATCGGTTAGAATTAATGTGATTGCTATGCTCTATTCATGTAAATGTAAGGAAATGTCTTGGTGATATCTGTGTCTGTAATACTTCGCTTTTCTCGCACTTTAGAACAGGCTGTGAGATGCCATGTTACTGATAATATAATGAAATAGTCATTGTTTGGCTAGCGTAAGCACGTTCACTCCGTCCATTTCGTTACCGTGGTATCTGCAAACGGAAAACACTTGATCATGTGAATATTGAATCGTTTTTTCCTTGATATCTCTTCAAAGTAAACTGATCCTTCGAAAACTCATATTTCACTTGGTTTTTCTGAAGGGCCACGAGTGCCTGAGAAATTTAAAGGGCAATTGTATTGACAGTATGGCCTTAGCAAAATATTGAATGGCCTAAATCTTCTACAGTTTGTTGGTATTTCAGAAGACCCTAAAAAAGTACCCTGCAAGCAACAGAGATTCAAGACATTTATAAATACCGCTTAATTACTCACAGGACAGTGAAATTGTATCGCATGTAAAAATGAATAAATTTGTATTAGCTATGAAAAGCTTAAAAAATAACTAAGCTCGTCGACCTTAGGGGCTTCCTGTCACGAAGTTGACTGATGCTAGGCGCTTTTTTGTGTGTGTAGAGAGAGCACAGAGTGAAACAGCAGCCGGCCACAGGCTTAGAAATAATACCGAAACTCCAGTGCCAGAAACCTGAAGCACAAACGTGGCGAAGACACCCTAGTAAAAGTGCTGGCCTCGCCGGCTAAACACGGGACAGGCTGTTTGCGCAGGCTGTCTTCATCGGTGGGCGTGGTTTGGTGGTGGCTGCTCGTCGGCGCATGTGCGGCTTGGCAAATGGCACGGAAGGTTTTTCAGGGACAGCGGTTGTTTGACATCAACCCTCAAGAGTTTCAAAAAGACCACGCTTTTTTCTCTTAAGGGCTTATGACGTCTGGAATGCAGGTTTACGGTTTAATAAATTGTTGCTCGGAGAGAAAGCCTCAGAGCTGAGAAATGACGAAGTCGTTTAAAGTAAGAAAAGAAAAGTGGAATCTTTAAGCATAATTAAGAGGAAAAAAAGAGATTAAGTTGTAGTGTACTTACACCAAGTCTAAGCTGACAAACTAAAACATGTCCTGTAAGTTTTTCAGCTATAATGCTTATGAAAGTCAACAGTCACCGGTGGCGTTGATGGTGGCGGTGGCTTGATGGGTTGAGGCGGCGGACGCTGGCAATGTTTCAGCAGCTGGAGTCACGCGCTGACCAGCACGGCGACGTTTGGCGGAAGATGAGGTAGCCCTTGCCTTAGCAAGAACTGCGGCTGCTTGCCGATGCTGGCTTGTTTTGAGGAGATCACCACCCGGAAGGTTCCACCTTCCATGGGTGGTTCGGGACTGCAGTCAAAGCCCGGACACCTGGGACGTGACCTTGAGAAGTCACGGCCGGAACAAACACCTGGGACGTGAACTTGAAGAGTCACGGCAGAAACTCTGGAAGGCCGCGTACCTCCGAGTACAACGTGGGCAGCTGACGCGTCCTGGCCTTGCCTGAGTTCACGTGGTCGGGTCCGGAACCCGACACCGCAGTCGCGCGACACCCAGGATCTGCACCCAAGCCAGCTCGATCTCGTTCTGCCCTCGACTGGTCTTCCTCTTCTTCCCTTTCGTTCATTGGTAGTGCAACCTTTCACGCAAACTTCCTCTTCCTTTTGGCGGGCCGCAGTTTCATGCGTGACGTTTCGCGCCAATGTCATCAGCGAATCGGAAGAGCCATGGCGGGATAGGCGGAAGAAACCGAACGCCGAGGAACAGACATCTTGCTCCACGCCACGTCGCATTTCGACTGTGAGGCTCGACTGTGAAGAAGCTTCCCGGGCTCAGGATCGGGCGGCAGTATCCTTTTTGTTCTTTGAGAGTTCTTTATTTTCCGGTAACTGTATTGGTCTTTCTCAGCTGAAGCGAGTCATTCCATTTTGATGTCATTTTCTTCACCTGGCCAAGGGCACTCCCCTTGGTTAGCTTCCACTCCCGCCAAGGATTGGCCGATAGACTATTTGTTACGCAGTGGAGCGAGAAGTGTCCCTGTGGCGCTGGTACCTACAGATGGGGGCAGTATTCCGATCAAGAACCCAAAGGCGATTCAAGTGGAGCTTCGAAAAGCCACTTTGCATCCCCAAGAGATCACTGAGGTCCGCCAGTTTGGTCGCGGAGGCATCCTGTGCTGTTCCGCAGATCAGGAATGCATTCGTGAGCTCCTGCAATGTTCCGAATTCGCAGCGCATCCGGTAAGCCCATTTATTCCGGCACACCTCGCATGCTCGAAAGGATTAGTCCGCGGTGTAGACACAAGCCTGACACCTGCAGATGTGCTCGATTTGTTTTCGGTGGCGGGTGTAATTTCAGTGTACAGGTGCACCCGTACAATTGACAACATAAAATCACCAACGGAATCGGTGATAGTGACCTTTTTAGGAACAGTCCGACCTTCCGAAATTAAGGCATGGCCACTGATCTATAGGGTAGAGCCACTTTCCCCCAAACCCCTGCAGTGTTTGAAATGTTGGCGATATGGACATAGCGTCAGAGGGTGCCGATCAGTTCTTAGATGCCGTCTGTGTGGTGAAAATCATGACAGCCGCGAGTGCAGCTCTGAGAAAGAGAGGTGCTTTTAGAGAGGTGAGAAAGAGAGAGCTTTTATGTAATGGAGCGCACCCTGCAGACTCCGCAGACTGTGCAGCAAAAGAAAGGGAGCTTGCCATATTGGATATTGTAGAACGCAAGAGGTGCTCTCGGAGAGAAGCCGTTGCAGAAATGCAGGAGACATCCAAAGGATATGCCAGTGTTGCAGCACGTAATACCACCGCCATTGATGCATCTCTCGCAACATCTATCGCAGAGGCCGTAGAGAAGGCTATGGAAAAGGCAATGGAACGCCTCGCAAACAACCTTTTTGAAAGCTTGGCACAATTGGTTTCCAATCAACTATCTCAAATTCTAGGTGTAGCATCTACGAACGATTGGGCTCCTTAGACATCATTGGTATCGCAGCGTACGGAAATAGAAAGTGCGACAACACGTCAGCGAGCGGTTTCTCCTGAGGCAGGGACTTCCAAAACAACGGAAGAAGGTGATCTCACGGATGATTCGGAAGCATGTGCAGATATGGATATGGACTCTCATAAGGCTCTGAAGCGAACCCGATCTCCCCAATCAAAAAATTCTTCGCACAATTCGAAATCTAAAAAGTATCTATCCAAAAAAGAATTCTTTGAGAACATGTCTAAGAAAGACTTTTTGCGAAAGGACATTTTGGACCAAGCAGTTTCTGCGACGGTTCTGTCGTCAAAATAGGTTCACTAACCATATTACAGTGGAATTGCAGATCTATATTTTCCGCAGCCACAGACCTATCATACCTTTCTTCACAACTTTCCCCGGATATTATATCACTGCAAGAAACCTGGCTTTCAACCAGCCAAACGTTTCACCTAAAAAATTATCGGCTATTTCGATTGGACCGACCTAGCAGAGGTGGTGGGCTTGCTGTCTTGATAGCAACTAAGTTTAGTCACAAAGCTACGATCTCTTATCGTTGTGTGACTCCAGATTGTGAAATTTTGATAGTAGACATAATATTACCAGACGCTTCTCCCTTGTCGTTTGTAAATGCGTATTTCCCAGCCGGGGTGCAAGACACACGAAGTCTAGACGATATGTTCTCTGCCTGCAGAAAGGATATATTAATCACTGGAGACTTCAATTCACATCATGTGGCCTGGGGTTTTAAAACAGATTTAAGCGGAAAACGATTGTGGGAATGGGCTATTGACAAGAATTTATCTTGTTTAAATTCGCAATCTGCAACTTTTGTCCGAGGTCTCTCTAAATCTGTAATTGACTTGACATTTTCAAGCTCATCTCTAAATATATGTTCGTGGCAAACTTTAGACTGTGCTACTAACAGTGACCACTTGCCTATTAGTTTTGTACTGAACTTTCCAAGAATACATGCCGCCGAAAAGGTCCGCTCATTCCTCAACTATAGAAAATTAGAAAAAGACTTGAGGGCTACTTTTGATCACCGCAAGGACATACAAGGTGACATTAGGGCTATGAGTCTGTGTGCAGTGTTAAAATGATCAGTAAAAGACGCAACGTTTAAATTAGACTCGGCCACAAGAGGTTCTTTTAGTCCATGGTGGACTGAAGAGTGCACGAGGAGCTATAGAAAACGGAAAGCTGCATGGAAACAACTGCTGGTCAACCAATGTCCAAAAAATTGGTGTGATTATAAATTCGCAGCAGCAGACTTCAAACGCACAGTAAGTACAGCAAAAGATGGTTACAATATGAAACGACATGAGTATCTTTCTAGGGCTAAAAACAAAAAAGCGCTCTTCAGATTTTAAGATCTCAAAAGATGTTACCACCCGCTGAAAATATTGACTCTTCTGTTCTTTCCCCCCGTGAGCTCTCTGATTTAGTAGAAAATATTGCGAAAGGACTCCAAGATAGATTTATGTCAACTCTACCACTGCACATTGTGAACCCAATGGCAGGCGAGGATTTCGAGGAGGTTACTTTAGATGAGCTGGCAGAGATAATAAGGCACTTATCTCCTTCGCCACCTGGACCAGACGGGGTAACAAATTCAATGATAAAAGTAATATTCGAGATTTGTCCAACTGAAGTACTTAATCTGGTGAATTTTTCTTTGACAAAAGCTTGGATACCTGCGGATTGGAAGCTGTCTAAAGTGATTCCACTTCTTAAAAAGCAGAAAAAAGGATTCGCCTTGGACAATGTAAGGCCGATATCAATCACGTCAAATCTGGTTAAGCTAATTGAAAGAGTTTTGAATGCCCGGGTAATGAAATATATAAATAATAACGCAATATTAAACCCCAGTCAAATTGGTTTTAGATCCGGTTGCTCAATATGGTGTGCGCATGTTGATTTAGAGAGCCGAATACAATTGGCTCGGCGTCGGCGCCAATACTGTGCTTTAGTTACTTTAGATTTGGCTAAAGCGTACGATAGGGTTGAGCATTCAATTTTATTAAAACAGATGGCATATCACCACTTTCCCAACTACATCACTGCGTGGGTGTCGGAGTTTTTAAGAGGGAGAGAGTATTACTGCTTTAAAGATGGGTATTCATCAAATAGATATAAGCAGACACGTGGCGTACCACAGGGGGCTGTCCTGTCGCCAGTTTTATTTAACATTTTCTTAAGCTCCATTCCATCAACTAAGGATATTCAGTTATATGTGTACGCGGACGATATTGCTTTCTTCGCAAGTAATACCGACCTTCAATCATTATACGAGAGTCTACAGAATTATCTCAATATGATAGAAAGATGGCTTAAAAATATTCATATGACCCTGAACGTAAAGAAAAGTGTGCTCCTTGCATTCTCTTTTCTGCAGCCTATCAACATCTCGTTAATGTACAGTAATGAGCTCATTCCGCAGGCGAATTCCCTTAAATATTTGGGCATCATATATAATGACACATTAAATTGGAGAAGTCACATTGAGGATGTGTATTCCAAGGCAACACGGGCCATGGGGTGGCTACGGAAGCTTGCAAACCGTTAAAGCGGGTTTAAGAAGAGATGTGCTAATAATGATATACAAACTTTATGTGCGGCCCATCATGGAATTCGGATGTGTACTATTTTCTGGCAGCGCAGCCTATAAAATGAGACCCCTGATACTGCTGGAAAGAGAAGCGTTGCGTTTGTGTCTGGGTCTACCAAAGTTTGTTGCAAATAACGTGTTGCATATGGAAGCTCGCCTACCTTCTCTGCTAAATAGGTTTAAAATTCTTACTGTGCAAGCATTCTTAAAGATATACAGTTCACACCAAAGATTCTCATTTTACGTTTTCATTCAAGAACCGACTGTATTTTTCGAAACCCATTGGTCGCGACTACACACCCCGCAAATAGTATTTGCACAAGCGCTACTAAAGCAACTGAATGTAAAAATTAGACATATTGGTCCAATACACAACCTAAAGTCAATGCTTAGCATACAATTCGATGATATATTTCCTCATAACGCGAAACAATTGGCATATAAATATTTAAATGACCAGTTAGCAGATTATCTAGCCCACCTAGAGATAAGCAATATCATAGCGACTGATGCATCTGTGTCAAAAGAAAAAGCTGGGGTTGGCATCTTCTCTCCTTCTTTGGACTGGTCTTTTTCGATTCGACTCCCAGATTATACCGCGGTATTCATGGCAGAATTATTGGCCATTGTTCTTGCCCTACGCAAATTACCCTCAAGCGAATCATTAGCAGTTATCATTACAGATTCGTTATCAGTTTGTAATGCACTTTCTACGGCAGTAAATTCAGAGCTGATGAATACGTTTCGGCATTTAGTACCGAAAAACATAAAAAAAACTGCATTTGCTATGGGTACCAGGTCACCGCGGATTATATTTGAACGAAATGGCGGACTCTTTAGCAGCAGTATCCCTGGGTGGGCCCACCATCCCAGTTTTGCCAGATACGGCTTACGTAACCGCGCTAAGGTTCCGAAATGCTTGCCTGCAATGGGGAAAAGGTAATTTGGATAAATTTAAAGATTTCGAGCATTTGAGCTATTGCTGGAATAAACAGTGGTGTGTATCTCGCCAGTTAGAGGTCACTTATACCAGATTGCGCTGTGCAGTTCCACAACTAAATTATTACCTTAATAAAGCTCAGCTCAAGGCGTCACCGCTATGCATTTGGTGCAACGAAATTGAAACAATTGAACATTTCTTTTTATTCTGTCATCGTTATTCTTATCAGAGAAAAAGATTTTTAAGAACCCCATTACAAAAGCTCGGAATACAAGTAAATTTACCAGTAATTTTATCACTTGGCGGAACTTCATTTGGTTACTGCCACAGGGATGTATGCTCCGCTGTGTTTGATTACATCAACGCAACTAAACGATTACCATGCTAGTGAACCACTACCTTTTCAGATCTTTAGTTTATGATTCGTAGTTATGTCTTTCAAAAACAAAAGATGGTTTGACCGCTTGCTCAGCACACATTTTTGATTTTTGGTAGTATTATTTTAAGCTACTTTTTCAGATTGGCTTCATTTTCAGTTTAGTTTCATTTAAGTATCCTGCCGCCCGGTTCTTGGCCCATCCCCCTTTGTGGGTAAGCGCCATCCATAAAAGGTCATCAGCATCAGCATCAGCACCGCTGCCGTCGCCTCCGAGCCTGTTGTACATAACACCACGGTGCCACCACACTTCACCGACACCACCACCTCACTATACTACACCACAATAGGCCCTTTTTGCGAAAGTTTTTCTGCCCGAAAAACTGCTGCTCAGTTCTTGGATGAAAGTCACTCAAAACACACGCTCACACAGTTTACTACATTGTCTAAAGGTCAACATTCACAAACCATTATATTCACACGAAGCAAGAAAAAGTATGAACTAATCTGGCGGATAATGAAAATTCCCAAATTAGCCTGTTTAGTACACCACCTTTTTTCATATATATCCTATTAGGTAAAAAAAGAACTACACTTCAAGTCAATGTTACAGTGCATGTAACTTCCTCAACTGTTCACATAAAACACCCTTCCGTGGGCCGCAATCAAGATTTAAAAGAAACCACCAGGAACTCGAACTTGATGCTTAAGTTATAGCGTCCCAAACAAGACGTTTAATCGCCCTAACCAATTGACAAGAGTGAGGAATTCGACGCCGGTGGAAGAATTGTCAACCGTACGCTCGTCTGAACCTAAAGCTGTGTATCACCAGACGCGCAACCTCTACATCACAAGCATACACGCTGGAATGGCTGTATGCCAGTCGGAAGCGTTGCCTCAAGGCTCACCAGTACAATCACGTCTGAATGACTTCATCCTTCCCAGGAGCACATTGTTTGAGCTCGTAAGCTGACAATCGTTCAGACACCTTTAGAGAAGCGAACTCTTCAACCGAAGATGCCAGAGAGCTCGAGTCGGCGTACTTCCACGCACAATGTCCTGCTGGACCTTAACTGCCTTCGGTTTCACTTTCCATCACTTCAGCTTTTTGTCTTGCTTGTTCATCAAAACTTTCAACCCTTCTGCCTGGGTCATCGTGACTACCCTCATTACCACATATAGCTGACCTACATTGCATCTGTACTCTCTGTTCTTCAATAAGTGTTTCTGTATTTTGCTCCAGTTTTGTCGTAGAAGCATAATCTACAATTTCTCGAGAACTCAAGCCCTCTATCTGTATGGGTGAGTTATATTCATCGTGAAAAGCTGTTTACGTAGCGCCGGTTGCTACATCCAGTGGTCCAAAACAATAGGCAGAAATTAGATCGGAGCTTTCATTATGGCATTCGCCGCCGTTAGCTAGGAGACCTTTTACTGCTCCTTCAGTGGAGCTCTTCAGAGACAAGCCTACCTCTGCATGAAGTGTGCTTGCCTTCTCGCAGGTTTTAACGCACTCTTTACTTTGAATGGAACGTTCTTGTTCTATGCTCACGAAGCATTCCCGTGCTTCAATAAGCTCCTCGAGTGTCCTAGTTTCTTGGCTACCCACCTCCCTGTCATACTCTTCCCTAGTTTCATTCTCTAGCGAAAGGTCATGATGAGGTACAGGGTCAGCCTGACATAAATTCAAATCGTTCGGGATGTAACTGCTGTCAGAGCACACCTCAGCTACTGGTTCACTCCTCTGTATCCCCAGCTGCCCCCTTTTTGCCATCGCAAGCTCGAGTCGCTGCTCGAGTTCTAGCGTCTCTGATTCGGGCTTTTCTTTCGCTGCCTTTCGTTCTGATGCCCGTCGCTCACGCTCTCTCTCAATTCGCTCCTCATACCACACTCTGAACCCCATTCCCTTCAGAGCCACGCGTTCAGCCAATTCTAATATCTCCCACGTGCTGGTCATGGTTCGCCACGCGTCCAAAAATCGAGATGAAAAACAAACGACTTTGTCCTGTCGCGGACGCGAATTTGTGATGCAGGTTTACGGTTTAATAAATTGTTGCTCGGAGAGAAAGCCTCAGAGCACAGAAAAGACTAAGCCGTTTAAAAAAGAAAAGAAAATTAGAAACTTTAGGAATAATTAAGAGAAAAAAAAAGAGATTAAGTTGCAATGTACATACACTGAGTCTAAGCTGAAAAACTAAAACATGCCCTGTAAGTTGTCCAGCTCTAATGCTTATGAAAATCAACAGTCACCGATGGCGTTGATGGTGGCGGTGGTTTGGTGGGTTGAGGCGGCGGACACTGGCGATGTTTCAGCAGCTGGAGTCACACGCTGACCAGCACGGCAACGCTTGGCCGAAGACGAGGTAGCCCTTGTCGTAGCAAGAAGTGCGGCTGCTTGCCGATGCTGGCTCGTTTCGAGCAGATCACCACCCGGAAGGTTCCACCTTCCACGGTTGGTTCGGGACTAGACTTAAAGCCCGGACACCTGGGACGTGACCTTGAACATTCACGGGTGGAACAAACCCCTAGGACGCGACCTTGAAGAGAACGGCCGGAACTTTGGAAGGCCGCGTACCTCCGAGTACATTGTGGGCGGCTGGAGCGTCCTGGTCTTGCCTGACTTCACGCGGTCGGGTCGGAACCCGACACCACAGTCGCGCAACACCCAGGATCTGCACTCCAGCCAGCTCGATCTCGTTCTGCCCTCGACTGGTCTTCCTCTTCTTCCCTCTCGTGCATTGGCAGTGCAACCTTTAGCGCAAACTTCGTCTTCCTTTTGGCGGGCCTCAGTTTCTTGCGTGACGTTTCGAGCCAACGTCATCATCATCTTTCCACCGCTCAATTGAGAAGCACTGCTGCCGTCGCCTCCGAGCCCGTTGTACATAACACCATGGTGCCACCACACTTCACCGACACCACCACCTCACTATACTACACCACAACGACCTAAGCTTGTCATGAGCAGTCGCCACTTTTTTTGCTTATGACGACTGATGGTCATCATGGGTCTTTCACCAGGCGCGGCCCAGCAGTCTCTGCCCTTTCGCCATGTTCCAAAAGGCTTTTGTCGAGCGCCGCTCACAAAATAGTGCGTTTATAATTACAACACAGATGGCAGCACGGGCAAAGAACACCTACTATCATTGGTGCTTTTGTTGAATGAGCGTTTGCGCACTTGTTGGCGGGATGCACGCCTTGTGTTTCTTTCGCGTCATGGAGGTTTTCGATAAGCCCAGCTCGAGAAATTGTGGTTTTCTATTTACACCACAGATGGCAGCATGGGTTCCATCATTGGCGCTTTTGTTGAATGAGCATTCGTGCAACAGCTTGCGGAATTTGCGCATTGTGTTTCCAGTGCGTTTAATAAACAGACATGGCCACATCCACGTGGCGTACCAGCGTGCGAAATCTTTCTCCCTCAGATGACGAAAGCGTGAGTGATGAGGATGTGGTTGCTGTGTTTGATTACGACAGTGAAGAAGATAGTGATGACGTTTTTACGGGCAGCGACTCTAAAAAGGAAGAGAGCAGTGATGATACCATGACTAGCGCCCGCGAATGGTACCGGATAGACCATGACAGCAGTCCAGCCACACCTCCGCGGTTTGCATTCAAGGGTTCTCTGGGAGGGACGATCACAGGGAGCTGTGCTCCTCAACCACTTAAGTTTTTTGACGCTTACTTTGATGATGAACTGATTGATGTTATCGTAGCGGAGACAAACCAGTACGCCTCTCAGCTATTCAATTCTAGTAACCTGAGCCAACATTCTCGCTTTCGAAAATGGTCAGCACTTACGCGAAAAGAATTTAGTGTAATTTGTGCGCGGCAATTCAATTCGAAAAGTCACTTTCTAGAGTTGCAGAAATTTTTCGCAGAATACACCTCAAATGCCCCATGTATTGTAGAGTAATACAGGATGGAGTGAATAACGGCCAATAAAACATTATTATCTGCCGAAAAAAATTTTTGCAAATATTTTTTTGTTTTGAACAGATCTGAAGCATTTCGCAACATACAAAAATTGGCAATTTCGGAACATCTTTTTTGTTCAATGAGCCCTTAAGGAGTGAAAGGCCATTGTCTTTCTTGAGGTAAGTTAGTATGAGGTAACTTTTAGTGGCATGTTGTGTGTAGCGCAATTATTGCGGCTGATGCAGAGAGCGGAGCCAGTTCCCGACCCGTCAACTAGCTTAGCTGATCGGTTCCGCGAAGGTGAACGTAAAGACCTGCACACGGGAAATGAAGGAGTCCTTCGTTCACACGGTTCACGAGAGGAGCCATCAAGGTCGCCCCTGTTTGGGACTAGAAGGGGAAGGCTTACTCGGAAGAGCATCCGGCAGGAAGCAGGCCAGGCGCCACCGTCTGAGTTTAGGCCATTGTTGGCATGCACTTGTGCCATTAAAATTGACGCAGGAACGCGCCACTGGGCTGACCGAAACCTAGTGGCGGCATGAACACGAGGCTTATCCTCCACTGATCGATCGATATGTGGGGTTTAACGTTCCAAAACCACCATATGATTATGAGAAACGCCATAGTGGAGGGCTCCGGAAATTTCGACTACCCGGGATTCTTTGACAAGTACTCAAATCTGAGCACACAGGCCTACAACATTTCCGCCTCCATCAGAAATGCAGCCGCCGTAGCCGGGAATTGAACCCGCGACCTGTGGGTCAGCAGCCGAGTACCTTAGCCATTAGACCACCACGGCGGGACAGCTTATCCTCCCCTGCAATACGTCATTACCGAGTGTTGTTAGGACGGTGGGGTGATTCGTTGTCGCACTTATTTATATATAAGTGGTTATAACAGAAGAAAAGAACAGAAAAGTGCCAACCCATTACTGTCTCTCCTTACACGGACACCTCAACAGGTCAGCACAGGAATTGCGTATGGGGATAAAAGATATAGGGAGGGAAAGATTGGAAAAGAGAGAAAAAAAAAAGAGGCGAAAGTCATTCGTTCTGCTTGCCGCAACGGACTCACAAGCCCCCACGCGCCATGCGCAGCTGACTAGGAAAGCTCCCAAGGGCCGGAGAGATATCGTTATCGAGAGGAGGACAATGAGTTGATTGGCGCGTCATACAAAACGCGTGAAGCACTCACCGAAGCGCGTAATCTCTGTACGAAAAAAAATGTGGTCCGTAGCACTCACTAATACGAGTTCAGTGGACCTCGATGGGGAGGTACCAATGTTCCTTCAGTTCACAAGCGCTCAAATAGCGCAGAATTCTTGAAGAAGATGATGAGAGCAGCTTGCGCGCGCTTCACCAGGCATGCGTGCGCCCGAGGAAAATGAATCACATCAACAGTGCTGGTGGAGAGTCCCAGTTTGATGTAAGCATCGAAGAGTAATCTGCGCGCGTCAGAATACTCCTCAAACTTGAAGATAATGTGATGGAGTGTTTCAGGCTTCGGGCAATGACAGCAGTTTGGGTCTCCCCGTCCCGACTGTCTGTGAACCCGTTCCGCCGTGCACAGGCGGAGAAGGAGGGCTCGCTCCTCTCTCGAAATTCCAGTTTTCGGGAGTAGGCGTGGTGGCTGCCCTGCCGCAACTCATGGGTCCGGGTGGCGAGCGGTGATGGAGCACCGTGTGCGAAGCTGCGCAACGTGGAATGTGCTCACCGCTGTAGTCACAGGGGTTCTCGGAGAGTGCGCTTCCTTGGCAAGCTCGTTGGCCGCTTCGTTGCCGGATATTCCAACGTGCGCCGGTATCCATTGCAGCACAAGATCACACTCGAGGTCCTGCACTGCTTCGAGCTTTCACGCGATGCGCGTGGCAACCGGAGGTCTGCGGGAGCCCTGCACGAGTAGTTGGAGAGCAGCACGTGAGTCCGAGAGAACGGCAGCCAACGGAACTCTCAGTTAAAGGAGTGCATCGGCGGCGAGGTCAAGCGCGGCGAGCTCGGCTGTCGTCGATGATGCCTCGCAGGCGAGGCGGCACTGACTGTGAAGCTCCAGCGAAGGCACTACACACACAGCCGCGGCACAACCGTCGTTCAACACTGAACCGTCACTAAAGACGAGGAGTCGCCCCGCGAGAAGTTCGTCGAAAGTGGCGGCAGTTTCGTGCCGAAGCGCACACACTGGCGTCGTCCGCTTGCTGGCCACTCCTGGTAACCGTGTCCGTATCTTGAGAGGGCGATGGTGGCAGGGCGGTGCACTATATAGTCATTCACATCTGGCGAGCTCGGGACGAGGGCGTAGAATGCCGCAGCGCATTGCCCCATCCGTGAGTGCGGAAGTGAGGAGAGCAAGAATACCAGCTGCTGTCCGTGGCGCAAGCGTGTCATACGCTCTATGTGATTTAGCGCTCGAAGATCGGCCCGGAGTGACAGTGGCATGTCTCCCGCCTCAGCGAGTGTTGGGCCGATTTGAGATGATCTGGGCAAGCTGAAAAACTGGCGAATCACGATACGATGCGCTGCGTCCACTGTCTCCCAGTTGGAACGCGTAAGCGCCGCGAGCACACCTGGTCAGCGCACAGGGCCAGACGGTGTAATCTCCGTGCTTAGGGAGGCTTCTACGAAGTGAAGTTAGTGAGAAAGTTGATGGAGCCCGAGCATGATAACGGCTACCGACAGAGGTCGGCCGATACACGACCTGGCATGGGAGAGAGTGTGACACGCGGAGAACCTATCCCCTCTCGTGTTGTCTTTCATAACAAGATTGTTATCAATGCAGTGCTAGTTGTGAAAGTGTTTTTGCAATTGGGTGTGGCGATGCGAGCCCGCACGTGTGATTGGCTTGTCTGGAGACACTTTGTTCTACCGAGGGTTGAAAAGAAAACATTTGAAACGGAGGTTCGGTCTTGGTCTCGGGCAGACGCCTGAGGCTGCAATAAAGGTTTTTTTTTACCGGACTACGGCTCTTTCTTCGTGCTTCCACTGTGCACTCGAGTCATTCAGGGGACCCATTCCGAACCTCAAAAATCTTCCCTCCTTAGCCAATGTAGAAGCTAGTCGAGGAGGAGGAAATTAACTCGGTAATTTTGGTCTGTTTGACTGGCTGCCTGTTTTCTGTACATTGTCTGTTTCTCCGCCGTAACAATACGCCAAACGGCACCGAGTGATACCCCTAACAGCCAACCCCTTCCACAGCACTCACCAATATTTCTCAAGTTTCAGCGTTCATACTTCTGCGATTGCCAATTGAAAAGCAAAATTGCGCATAGCTCAGGCCCCGTAACAACACGTGGATATTTTGTATTTGTGTCTTTATACTGGAAAAAGCACACAAAAGTAATTCTAAGGACCGTAGCGTTTATAACGCTGCGCTGACAATGTAACGTGATGCTCAAAAAGGCAAGTGTTTCCAACGCTTTGATAAGAAGACATGGTCTGCCCGTCGCTCTGCGTTATACTCCTTATCGTTTTCGAGACAGGCGCGCATCTTTCTCCGTGGGCGCGCACGCCTTCCTTTGTTTTTGAAGATAACTGCCATCCCGGCTGCGGCGGCTGCATTTCCGATGGAGGCGGAAAAGTTGTAGGTCCGTGTGCTCAGATTTCGGTGCACGTGAAAGAACCACAGGTGGATGAAATTTCCGGAGCCCTCCACTACGGCGTCTCTCATAATCATATGGTGGTTTTGGGATGTTAAACCCCACATATCAATCAATCAATCTATCAAGATAACTACCAGATATCGCTCGCCTGTAACGCGCCTCAATGTTCACGTTCACCTTCGATGCACGGATCCAGACTCTAACGCAACGCTTCCGAGGTACAATTCACCGAATTTACAGTGCAGAACATCATATAAACGTTTTGTTCGCTTTTTCGGCTTGCAACACTATCGTCTTTTGACGACATTTGCAGCGAGACATGCAGATACAGGGACATTTGTTTTACCATTTAGGCACTGGCGGCCACCCGCCATGATGATTTACTGGCTAAGGCACCTGGCTGCTGGCCCGCAGGTCGCGAGATGAAATTCTGGCCTTGACGGCAGCATTTTTGATGGATGTTAAAATGCACTAGAGCCCCGTTTTTAAATTTAGGTGCATGCTGAAGAACCCCAGGAGGTGGAAATTTCTAGAGCCCTACACTATGGCGGCTTTCATAACAATATGTTTGTTTTGGGGCGTTAAACCATAACATTTAATACATTATTAAGCCGTTCGTGCCATATTCTGCTGCCAATGTTTCAAATCCTTGTGTGTTTCGGCCATCTAAGCGCATTTCCATTACATTTACATTTCACATGAATTTCATATTGGAGTGATGTTGCCACCAACGTACGTGACATTTGGTGGAAGTGTTGATGTTTAGTACACCCCCTTCGAACCGTGATCCAAGCCCAAGTACCTCTGGAGCGGCCAACAAGGACGACGTCACCAGAGAAGACAAGACAGGCCCAACCAGCAGTAGCCGCCGCCTAAAAGGGCTACCAGCTGAATTGGGAACGCTTCAATCCACCAGTCTTCACCTGAACCACCGGTCAACGTCACCACTGGAGGCCACCAGCGCACCTACTCTGGTCGTCATCCAGCAGCCTCGCCAACCACCGTTGTTTCGTCGCTCCGCTTGCGAGGATGTACAAGACTCGCTGGAGCGTTACGAGTGGGTCGCAGCCTTGAACAAGTGGTCCGAAGAAGATAAACTTCGAAACGTTTTCTTCGCACTCGAAGATTCCGCTAGCACCTGGTACGAGAACCAGGAACCTCACTTGACAACGTGGGATACTTTCAGGAGGCAGGCATCGAAAACATGCGGAAGTATCCTCCGCAAAGAGCGGGCTGACGCCTTACTCCAAACTCGCCAGCAGCACCTTGACGAGGCCGTAAGCATCTTTGCCGAGGAAATGCATAACTATTCCGGCACGCTGATGCGAACATGACTGGAGAAAAGAAGCTTCAGTACCTCATGAGGGCCGTCAAGGAGCAACCTTTTGTGGCTCTTAATTCGCCACCCCCCGAAGACCGTCGCAGATTGGGTTAGCGAGGCCGCCGCCATTGAGAGGACACTCGAGCTAAGCGCAAAGCCGTACGACCGCAACTACCACGCTGCACCACCAAACAGCATTGATCGCCGTACTGCCACCGCTGAGTCGCTTCGAGACATCATTCGTGCCATCGTTCGCGATGAGCTGCACAGTCTGCTACCGGGTGCACAACCAGCAACCTCATCACTCGCTGACGTCGTGCGGGACAAGGTACAGCAAGCGCTCGCGACACTTGGTACCGCCGAAACGGCCTCGCCCACATCACCTATCCAGGAGCCAGGAGTTCACACCTACGCCGCCGCTTTCGAAGCCCATTCAAGACCAACCGGCTGGCGACGAGAAACCTACGCGCCACAACATCGCATGCAAGCTGGTCCGCCACAGCCACGCGCGCGGCAGCCCCCCCCCCGTTCAGCTACGTACCCGCCAACGGCATCACGTAAGACTGACGTCTGGAGAACCCCAGATCAACGACCGCTTTGTTTCCGCTGTGGTGAGGCCGATCACCTTCTGCGATACTGTCCTTATCGCCAGATGTGCCTTCGTGGATACGACATCAACGTCCTACTACCCCTTCCCGGCCAGCGACCCCGAGATATTGAGGCATACCTACGAGAAGCCGAAGACTCCGCCACCCGTCGCTTCAGGTCTCTGTCTCCCACCTGTCATCGCTCGCCATCGCCCTATAGTGGGAACTCGAAAGGCAGATCACTCAGTCCCCATAGGGGAAACTAACGCCAGCGACGTCAGGAGGTGACGCCGTTCTCGAGCGAAGACCGGAAAACCCTTCAGTGACCCCGACGCAACCAGACGACTCGACGCAAACCACCGCTCCGACAAAATCCGACACTACGACGATCCTACTGTACTCCGCAGAGCTTCCTCGAGACGCTTCCACCCGCCGCAGCCGTGACCGCGCGAAACGACATACTGCACAGTCGGTGAACAATCGAAATCGAAGCCGGACTGCAAACGCCGATTTGCAGGTCACCCTCGACGGACGTCCAGTGGCCGCACTGGTCGACATCGGGGCCGACTACTCCGTCGTTAGCGGGTGATTTGTTAATCGACTTAAGAAACTGAAACCCATGTGGGACGGCCCACAAATACGCACAGCAGGAGGCCACCTGATCATGCCTACCGGACGATGCACAGCACGAGTGGCTGTTGATGGTCACAGCTACACTGTGAGTTTCATCATTATACAAGAATGCTCTCGCGACGTGATCCTTGGGATAGATTTTCTGAACGCAAACGGCGCAGTAATCGACCTCCAGGTGACAACCGTAACACTGACAACACAGTCCGCAGCTGTACAGAAAAATCGTCACCGCGCCCCATTCACCATTCTCGACGACCAAGTAAGCATCCCGCCAAATACAAGGGTCATGGCACTCGTGGAAACCGATGTGTTATCAAGTGATGATGTGATCGTGGAAGCGAACGTGCAGCTGCTTCTCGACCGCCACATCTGCGCCGCGCGTGGGGTCGTCCATCTACGTCAGGGCAGAGCAGCTGTGCTTATCACCAATTTCAGCGCGAAACACAGGCACCTCAACAAGGGCACAACGGTCGCTTTCTTGGAAGACTTACCTGAAGTGAGCGATGCACTAGCGCTCTCCGACTCATCCCAAGAAGCGCCATCGATAGCTACCAATGAGGCAAACTTCGACGTCAACCCTGACCTGCCACAAAAAAAGCGGGAGAAGCTACGTCGCATCCTCTTAGATTACAGCGAATGTTTCGCAATGTCAGAAAAGATCCGACAAACGCCGTTAACGAAGCATCGCATAATTAGAGACGAATCGGCGCGTCCTATCCGCCAAAGTTCCTACTGCGTCTCAGCGCGGGAACGTGACGTAATCAAGGGACAAGTGAAAGAAATGCTCCACGACGACATTATACAGCCCTCGAAGAGCCCGTGGACTTCACCCGTGGTGCTGGTGAAAAAGAAGGACGGTACCTTACGGTTCTGCATCGATTATCGCCGCCTAAACAGCGTCACCAAGAAAGACGTCGACCCGCTTCCGAGGATCGACGATACTTTAGACCGACTCTGCGGCGCCAGGTATTTTTCGTCAATGGACTTCAGGAGCGGCTACTGGCAGATAGAGATGGACGAGAGGGACCATGAGAAGACCACCTTCATCACGCCGGATTGACTTTACGAGTTTAAGGTCATGCCGTTCGGCCTATGCTCAGCACCAGCGACACTTCAGCGTGTCATGGACACGGTACTGGCCGGGCTGAAATGGCAGACATGCCTCGTCTACCTCGACGACGTCATCGTTTTTGCACCCACCTTCGACGAACATCTTCACAGGCTGCAGACCGTACTAGAGGCGATCAAGGCGTTGGGACTCACTCTGAAACCGCAGAGATGCCATTTTGCGTACGAAGAGCTCCTTTTTCTTGGACATGTGGTCAGCCGCGAAGGAGTCCGCCCCGATCCCAGCAAGACGGCAGCCATTGAAAATTTCCCCACACCAGCTGACAAGAAAGCTGTCCGTAGATTCTTGGGCCTCTGCACATATTACAGGCGTTTTGTGCGAGACTTGTCATGGATCGCCGAGCCCCTCACACGCCTTACGAAGGCCGACGTGCAGTTCTCGTGGCAGAAGCCTCAGGCGGACGCTTTTCGTGAACTTCAGAGGCGCTTGCAGTCACCGCCAATACTGGGTCACTTTGACGAAAGCACCGACATCGAGGTCCACACAGATGCAAGCGGCGTTGGACTTGGAGCAGTATTGATTCAGAAGAAGCACGACCTCGAGCGTGTCATCGGCTACACGAGTCGGTCCCTGTCGAAAACGGAGTTGAACTATTCAACGACAGAAAAGGAATGCCTCGCTGTCGTTTGGGCAGTCTCGAAGTTTCCACCATACCTTTACGAGAGGCCCTTCAAGGTTGTTACTGACCACCACGCCCTGTGCTGGCTTGCCAGCCTAAGGGACCCTTCAGGTCGTCTTGCTCGTTGGAGCTTGCGCTGCAGGAGTACGACGTCCCCGTCGTCTATAAGTCAGGCCGAAAGCACACAGACGCCGACTGCCTTTCGAGAGCCCCCGTTAATACCTTCGTGCCATGCGATGACGACGACGATGATGCATTCCTCGGTCCCGTTAGTTCTGATACCTTCGCAAATGATCAACGCACCAATCTTGATCTTCGCGGCGTGCTGGAATACCTCGAAGGCAAGACCGATATACCACCAAAAGCATTCAGGCGGGCGATTACGTCGCTGTGCCTGCAAAATGACGTGCTTGTGAAAAAAACTTTACGCCGCAGAAAACAACACACCTACTTGTGGTTCCAGTCAGTTTACGGCAAGAAGTTTTAGAGGCGTGTCACGACGAGCCGACAGCAGGACACATGGGGTTAACGCGAACACTGCGATGAATCCAAGGGAAGTACTATTGGCCTGGCATGAGCGCGGACGTCGCACGCTACGTCAAAACCTGCCGAGATTTCCAGCGCCGGAAAACACCGTCTACGCGGCCCGCCGGCCTCCTGCAACCAATCGAACCACCGGAGAAACCATTCCAGCAAATTGGGATGGATCTGCTAGGTCCCTTTTCGAATTCGACCAACGGGAACAAGTGGATAGTGGTAGCAACAGACTACCTTACACGCTACGCTGATACAGCCCCCTATCAAAAAAAAACGAATGGTGGGCATGGTGTAAACGACCACCCACCATTATAGTGGATCAATGTAGTGGGTGAATGGTGGGAAATGCCCATCATGGCGCATGGTGGGTATGGTGGGTGCTGCAGTGCCGGCAACACTTGAGCGCGAAATGACGTCAGAATCACCATGACGAGGTGCCACAAAAAATAAAAAGAATTCTATAAAAACGGTACAAAAAACACCCGTCCCGTAAAAAAAAAACAAGGCGCCATGAAGGATCGAACTTGCAACCTGCGGATTCCCATTCGAAGACGCCAACCACTGCGCCACACCGACATGACGCTGATTGAGTGTTAAATACTTAGTTGGCATACAAACTTACGGTTCAAGTTAAGTTATGTTTGTCGTGTACACAACATAACAAGATCTACACCTGCTACTAAAGATTACACATTTATTAAACACAAGCAACTGCGTCCTGTAACGATTGCCACTATGTTAATGGCACTATAGTGCTATTTTTTTTACAATTCACAGCTTCAAGAAAAAAAACCTTGTGGACTGGGGAGCAGCAACATCTATTAAACTTGGCAGACCGGCGGGGTCTGCCAAGTTTAATATTCGTTTCGCTCTCGTTCTAAAGGGCGACATCTGCTCACGCTTTATGACGCTTCTAGGCTCATTCCATAGATACGCCCGCCTAATTTATTTGATTGAGTATTGGGATGTTTTTTGCGCAATGTAGAGGGCGGTCGCGCCAGCGCAATGCTGTAGCTCTTTCGCTAAAGCAACAACTACATAACGGCTTGGCCAAAACGAATGCAGTGTGCCGGAAACATTACGCTATCATATTAGTTCACCAAGCATACGAATTGCCACGTCTGAGTTCTCGTACAAAAGCTAGAGAAGTGCCGGCGAGTGCGACCGGTGGCTGTCGGTGAGAAGACACTTAATTACGTTCTCTGCGAGTGCTTTAATCGCGTAGCATCGATGTTTGTTGCTTCTTGAGCGGACATCATACACAATGAAAAATGCTTCATTTAGGTTAATGGATGCCATGACTGCGCTATATTGTCACACTTAATCGTCGAAATCGTGTATTCTGAAACCCGGAAGCACGTATAACACAATTGTACGGGCTCGGTCGGTAGGCCTGACCTTTGGTGGAAATCATGGTGGTAGAACATGTAGTGTACAGATCTCAGCTTGGTACACTATATAAATTGCCCGCCATTATAAGCCCACCCATCATCTGCTTACTGCTTCCCAACATTATCGTGATGGTGGGCAGAGCTTCTCAGCTTGGTACACCATGTGGCCCACCATAACAAGCAGCACTCATCATCTGCTTAGTGCTTCCCAGCATTATCGCAATGATGGGAAGAGTTTCTCAGCTTGGTACACCATGTAGCCCATCATAATAAGCACCACCCACCGTATGCTTAGGGCTTCCCAGCATTATCGCAATGGTAGGCAGAGTGTCCCATTATTGCCCACTATCTAGCTTCTGCTTTCCACCATCATTTCCACTTTACCCATCATCTGTAAACCATACCACCCAGTATGTCCCGGCATAACCACCATATTTTCCACTACGTCCCACCATAGCCATCCTAATTTCCACCATGCCCACTATTATTTCCACCATACCCACAATTATTTCCACTACGCCCACCATGTTTTCCAGTATCCACCATGGCAATTTTTCCGATAGGCCTCACAACCATCCGGCACTGCAATCGAAGTCGCCAGTTTTTTCGTGAAGAGCATTGTCCTCCGGCACGGCGCACTCATGGTCCTTATCACCGACAGAAGTACGGCATTCACCGCTGAACTCACGCAGCAGATTCTACGCTTGAGCCACACTTTTCATCGCAAAACCACAGCCTATCACCCGCAGACAAACGGCCTGACGGAGCGCTTGAACAAGACCCTCACCGACATTCTCGCCATGTACGTTGACGCTGGGGACAAGACTTGGGATAAAGTCCTCCCTTACGTCACCTTTGCGTACAACACCACACCACAAGAGACGATGCAGATGACACCTTTCGAACTTGTCTTCGCCCGCCCAGCCAGTACCATGCTGGATGCAATGTTGCCCGAAGTCGACGACGGGAGCGCCCATGGGGACGTGGCCGATTTTCTTCAGCGTGCCGAGGACGCCCGCCAGCTCGCCCGAATGCGTATCAAAGAGCAGTAACACACGGACAGCCGAATCTACAACCTACGACGGCGCGACCAGCAGTACGCACCCGGTGACCGCGTTATGGTGTGGACACCGATTCGCCGCCGGGGCCTCAGCGAGAAACTCCTACGCCGGTATTTTGGACCGTACAAGATAACGCGACGACTTGGGCCCCTTGTCTACGAAGTTGTACCTGATGGAGTGACACAATCACAGCAGCGACACTCGCGACCTGAAGTAGTCCACGTCGCGCGTCTCAAGAAGTTTTTTCAACGATAGACTAAGAGACATTTTCATCACTCCGCTCTTTGTAAGTGCTAACAATTTCCATTTTTTGTAACTAGTGTGTTCCTTTAGCATCGGGACGATGCTCTGTCTCCCAGAGGGGCAGTGCCACGAGTGTTTAGAAAAGATGCGGACCTAACCTAATCACTTTCTTTATTCGCTTTTTGAGTGTGTGGCACTTCGTCCAATTTTTGTGTGTTGGAGTGTATCCGCAAGCCATTTTGATGCCCGGATGTGCTGCAAGATACCGGATTGATAAGAGATCGTCACACCCACCGGCGGGGATTTGGTCAGCCACCGTTCGGGCATGCTGGCTTGTTCTTTTTCTTTTCGCTGTCGCCGAGCAGTGTTTCTTTATGTTTACTTTCAGGCGCAAGTCAGCCCCAATAAATTACCCTAAGTTTTATTGCCTTTCTGCTCGTCTTTGCACCGGCCAGCTCAACGTCACCTACGTGACAATATAATTAGTATATATGACCCACTACCTTCAGCAGAAGGTGTCGAAATCCGTCTTGTCTTGCAAATTTGTTCAGGAATTCGATCAATTTGCCATTAGGAGAAATTGCCTGAAATCGGCGGGATCGTCCGCGAACTATGGCGATCGTTGCTCATGGCTCCCGAGAACATGCGGGCCTAATAATATAGCACAGCACGCGACTTGGAATTTACAATAAATTCTGTTTCCACCAAAAACTATTCTCTCTTATCTCGAAAAATGATGCTACAGGCGTCACTGCGTCAAAGGTCAAGTAAAAGCCATAGACTTATTTGAGCATGCCATGCAACTGGTACTGAAGCCATCACAAGAGGCTGCGGCTGTACACACGCACGCGCCCAATCACACTGAAAAGTCCAGCATTTGGTGAAAAAAAAGGCAGATCCCATGTACAGTGAGAATCGATGATATGCGAAGCATGAATGAGCAATGTTGATATGTCACTTTAAAATCAGCTCGACGTTACGAGGTGAAGATAAATGATGCCATAGATGGTTTCTGTATCATGATTACATGTTTGGATGCGTCGTTTACCTTCGACATCATTTCACGTCACGTAATACCAAATTTAGTATATGTAGAGCTAGCAAACCGGCCGCGAGCACGCTATGAGTGTAGTATGTTGTAACGTTCTTTGATGACACGCATGTCAGGACTGTCATGGTTGCCCCAGTCATATATTTCGTCTTCTGTTGACGTCATGTAACAACAAATTTGGTATATGTGGACTAGCAGCACGGCCGCGACCGCATCATGAAGGGGCCAATATACTCCAATGTAGCATGAATGCGCGCGCACACTGGGCACACCGACAGTGCGTTAGCAAAACGCGAGCACTCTATAGTCTGACGCTAGGTGTGACCAGCGTCCATCGGCGCGGCCCGACGGCAACCGGCGCGAAATGCGACATGCTGCATTTCGCGCCGATGCCATAAAGTAACATTACTCTATACCGATGCGTTACCTGGACAACAATTCGTCTCCCTCTTTTCGTGACGGAGGGACGTCGAACGCGCTAAAACGCGCATGCGTCAAAGCAATGCAGCGCGCGCCTGCGAGTATATGGCAAGACCGCCACCTGGTGTGGCAACGTTAGCGTGACGCGACCAAAAGAACGCTGGCGAGCATGCGCACCGCGTCATGTCGAAATGCATTGGTGCCTTGACTGTGGCATGTAGTCATGTTTTCACATGACACGCGTCTCATGATTGTTATGTTTGCACCAGTATAATACCTTCGTCATCCATCGGTGTCACGTAAAACCAAATTTGGCATATGTGAAGCAAGCTAAACGACCGCGAGCGCATCATGAGCGTTGCATGTAGTCATGTTGTTACATGACGCGTATCTCATGTTTATCATGCTTGCACCAGTATCATAACTTCGTCATTCATTCACGTCCCGTAAAACCAAATTTGGTATATGTGACGCTAGCGAAACAGCCGCGAGCGCATCATGAGAGTGGCATGTAGTCTTATTGTTTTATGACACTCATGTCATGATTTTCTTGTTATGGTCTGTCGCTTGTGTTTGCCATGCAATCATGTCATACCATACCAGTTTTGCAACATGCCATTTGAACGAAACCACTGCAAGAACTGCAGGACCATGAAACGTAAATCATGCAATTCATGACATACATGTCATGATTTTCATGTTAGGAGTAATGAAATGTTTTCTACATACAGTTATGTTATGCCATACCAAGTTTGGTACTGATACAATTAACGAAACGACTAGGAGAGCTAAAAGTCATAGGCGGCTATATAGATAGATAGATAAATAGATAGATAGATAGATAGATAGATAGATAGATAGATAGATAGATAGATAGATAGATAGATAGATAGATAGATAGATGCGCTCAAAGTCACCAAATTCCGCTAAGAAATGATTCGCAATTAAGGAGAGCAGAAGTTCTCGAGGTTTCGAGACCTATTTTCTTCTCCCGTGACATTCCTGCCTGTTTAGCTTACAGCATTATTGTTGGCACGAAGGAAAAAACATTCTATTGACAACGTGCGACACCTCTTTGTAACTGTGGTCCTATTGGACGGGTACCTAAAATTTTTGTGGTGTTGAAATAGTGAGGCAATAAGCACCCTTAGTGAATCCATTATATGAGTACTTGGAGAAGTGTTGCAGCACTATTTCAAGAATGGCCTGGTGGCGGTAACACCTGATGGACACTGCAGCATATATAGGAGCAATCAAGCTTCATATCTCTTTTTAGTTGGTATTAAAAGTAAACAGAACGCCTAGTGCTGTGTTGACACGTTTGTAAGATGTTTTATACAACAAATAAATAAAGTAAATTTCTTCTAACTACACTGGAAGTGCGAAGATGCTTGCTAATACTTGAACTTTAGTAATGTGCGGTATAATGATTGTGTGGGAAAAATAGATATACCTTGTTCATAGCCGCTAAATTCATAGCCGCTGTTCATAGCCGCTAAATTCTGGTAAATGTGACATCGCGGAGCTCAATATATCTCAGTATATATATATATATATATATATATATATATATATATATATATATATATATATATATATATATATATATATATATATATATATATACGTAAAGCTCTCACTAATACCTCAATATTTGCTTACTGAAAACACGCCCGCTCATCATAGTTTGATCAGTTGTTAGCAGCCAAGGACATTCAAGCAACACACAAATTATGACAGCGAGGCAAATTTTTTGTTTTTTGTGAGAAAGTTCTGCAGCCGGCTGTAACAAAGTTATGTCATAACTTCGCACCATGGTGTGAACTACAGGAAAGGCACATTGCAAAAAATGCGATTGTGCGTGTAGTCCTCCTCTGGGAAATACCGGTGGTCTCGGATGATGCTAATGTCAGGCTACTTGGTAGCGCCGTTCACTATAGTCTGTTGCAACATAATGAATTTAAGCTCCAACCACAAAGGTGCAAACGTCAAGCACGAGCTGATTCAAGCCTATGCACAAGTAAGACGCTGTGTACTTTTGGTAGTGAGCTTCAAGACCTTCAGCCTTTTCGGTTCTCTTTGGACAATGGAAGAAAATGAAGAGTGTGACAGAATAACATACGCACCGACTATATTAGGGAAGAAAAAGTGGGAAGTAAAAAACACGCTAACTTTCAACAGGGCTAGCGCCCATGAGGAAGATCACTTCACGTAGATCAGCCACATTGTAGTGCATGAGTAGGCTTGATTTCAGAAGGCATCAACTTTTCTATCGAGAAAATAGGTTTATTGTTAGGTTCGAACAACAAAGCCAAACAGCGTACACACCATTATGCCGATACGTATGAGACCCGGGCTTACTACATGACTGACTCAGGCGCGACCCGAGCCCGAATCTCACGGGCCTGAGCCCGGCGCGAGGCCAATCCAACAATCCGTTAACTGGCCAAGCCTGGTTCACGGGCCGGGTCGGGCCCGTGCAGTGCTATCGCACAAGCGTCATCAGGCCTAGCCTTCTCATCGTTCCTTTTAGAAGCGTTCTACGCTTCTTATGCTGTCCCGCCGGCCATCTCACTATGCTCACCACAACCGGTTCACTCTATAGTTAGCTGCGTTCAGTTTAGTAGCCTAAAAAGGAGGATATGCGCTCAGCACGCAAGGAATAAATAAAAAAAACTGGCAGCCCATTCTGCAACCGAATGCTGCCTTCTACGCTCACGTGTTATATCCGAATAAGTGGGTTCATTTCTCTCGCGTTTCGTGGAATGAATGAATGAATGAATGAATGAATGAAACAACTTTATTGTGAAATCCGGCTAGTTGGTAGTCCAGGCCAGACCGCTCAAATGGAGGATGGAAGACCTTGTCTCCCTATAGCCTCCGTGGCCTGCTGGATAGCCCAGGATTTGTCTTCTAGTGGGGAGCTGAGCAGCATTGTACGCCAGCGCTCCGGGAGAGGTTCTGGGGAATCTGCTTCTCGGGACACTCCCAGATAAGGGAGGCCGCTTCTACTTTGCAGGCTTTACATATCAAGTTTGGGCAAATTGTTGGGAACATTCTGTGCAACTGAGCAGGGCTGAGAAAAGAATGAGCTTGTAATTTTCGCTGGTCTGTCACCTATCCTCAATCGAATTTTGGGTGAGGTGAAAATACGCCTCAAGTAACGATGATACTTGGTCTATTCTGCATACTTCGAGATTCTGTCTTTTATTACAAGTTCCATTTCAACAGCAGCATCTCCCGACGAGGATACTCCTCGGGCTGCGCGGTGGGTTAAATCTCGCGACAGCGCTTGGACCGTCTCAATCAGGTTGTTGGTGGCTGCGTTTGTGTGTGCCGAGAACCAGATTAGATATTTGCGTTCCTCCAAACCCATCGATTCCTGGTTCCATGCTAGAAATTTTAGGGCACTTTGCGAAATACGTCTGCACGCGAAATGCCTAATTGCAACTTGTGAGTCGCTCAGAATGAAGCTGTGTTTTCTGGAAGTGGGAGCAATGGCGATGGCCACTTCTTCAGCTTCCTCAATCCGTGTCGTAAAGACAGTACAGGCATTAACGCAGTTTTCTGTCGCGCCTACAGCCACTGCAGCATGCGCTGTCTTCTTGGAGCACGGGCTCACGTCTACAAACGGACACTTTTCACTTGGCCCGTGTGTCTTGAGCAGCTCTTTTGATCTGTGGTGTCTGCGTGCTGCATTCGTGGTGGGCTTCATATTTCTAGGAAGCGGGTTTATCATGATTTTATAGTGGATGTAAGTGGGAATGTCGTATTTCTCGCCGTGCTGAACGTGGTATTCGATACCCAATTTCGCTTACTTGTTCCTGCCCATTTTTGTTGCTGACAGCCTTTGTAATTGTGAAACGCGCTGGGCTTCGGCAAAGTTATCTAGCGTGTTGTGAACGCCTAGTTTCAGGAATAGTTCTGTACTTGCATATTCTGGCACACCAAAGGCTTGTTTGTACACTTTTTTGATCAGTGCGTTAATTTTGTTGCCCTCTGTGGTGTGCCAATTGTGGACAGCCGCTGTGCATACAACATGGCTAATTACAAACGCCTGTATTAGGCGCAGGACCCTGTTCTCGCCCATACCTCGGTGTCTATCTGTAACCCTGCGCACTAACCACATAGCCTTGGCGACCTTAGTTTGTAGCTTGTGGATTGTTTTCTCATTGGTTCCCTTGAACTAAATGATCTATCGAAAGACTTTTATATGCTGAACTATGTGTGATAGTTTGCCATCGGCCATGCTGCCTCTAATCTCTTCGTACTCGCAACTAGCTGCGTACGATTTTGGTGGTCTGCCTCTAAGCGTGGGTCTATATAGGACGAGCTCCGACTTTTCTGGCGAACATCGAAGGCCCGTACCTTCTAGGTACCGCTCCACCAAAGCTACGGTTTCTTGAAGTCTCTGCTCTATGTAGCCATCGCTACCGGCGGCTATCCAGATGGTAATATCATCTGCATGGATGGAGTGATGAACTCCTCAAGTTTTTTTCAAGTTCATTCGGCAGACCTGTAATGATTAAATTAAAAAGCATTAGCCAAATCACGGAGCCCTGTGGCGTTCCGATGCTGCCCAACTCGTAGAAGTCTGATTTACCATCACCTATGTTGATCCTCATTTTACTGCTGGACATGAAGTTTTCAACATAGTTATACGCTCTCTCTCCCATGTATGGACTAGAAATGTGAGCTAGAATGGTACTATGTACCGCGTTATCAATGGCTTTTTTTGAGATCCAGTCCAAGGATGGCCTGGGTGAATCTAGATTCGTGGTCGAGTACTTGGTCCTTGATTTCCAGCATGGTATTTTGTGTAGACAAGTGTCGTTTAAAGCTTAGCATTGTATCTGGGTAGTGACCACCATCCTCTAGGTAGTCGTTCACTCTCCGGAGGAAGGCGTGCTCTATTAGCTTTCCCACACACGATGTGAGCGAAATAGGCCTGAGGTTCATTTTGTTCATTGATTTGCCTGGTTTAGAAGTTAAAATTGTTGTGGCTTCTTTCCATGACTAGGGTGTCTCGCCACTGATACAGCACTCGTTTATAGACTCGGTTAGGAATTCCACAGTGTCCTCGTGCAGATTTCGGAGCATGCGGTTCGTTACACTTTCCGGACTTGGTACCGATTCAAGATTTACATTGTGAAATACCGCTCTTGTCTCCATCGTGGCGAATTTCTGGTCTATCGTTGGATTGGCGCCTCCGGAGTAGTCTGGGTGTCGCACAGGTGGGGTTTGTGCAACGTATAGAGCCTTTAAAACTTCAGTTAACTGCTCCTTGTTACCTTTTACATGCGGAGCATGTTATACTAGGGGCTAGTCATGCGCCGTCACCGTCCGCAGCCTCCCCTCCTCCTCCGCCAGCCATCTGTGCATCCCTTCCTCCTCTCAACACAGCGCGCGCTGCGCTCGCTCCTCTCCTCCGCGCGCCACGCGACCTTTAGTTTTACGTGCGCCAGAAGTATACTAACGCGCGCATGCGCAAGCCTGGGCCGGCACTCGCTAAAATAACCGAGTGTCGGGGCACGCCGCCCTTCGTCGGTTAGTTTGTGCGGTCGCTCCACGTCCGATGTCGCTGGTGAATATGTATGCCGCCGTGGAGAAGTACGTCGATGAAGCCGTGGAAGAATACCTGAAACAACGACCGCAACGACAACCCTTCGTGATAGTTGTCGACTTCAACGTCGACGTCATCAAGGAGGATTGGGTGGTCAACTACATGGAGTCGCGGCACTCGCTGAAACGAGCAACGCACGACGGCAAACATCATGCGACCATGGTTCGCGGGACGTGCATCGATCACGTATTTGCTAATTTCGACCTTCGACCACTGCAACCCGAGACACTCACCCTTCACTTTACGGACCATAAAGCCATCTTGCTCGAAATACCCAAACCGTCTCATCAATAAACATCGTCTTTCGCAGCATACGTGCGTGCGTGTTCACTCGTGTTCACTCATAACACACACGCATGTCGCAAATTACAAACCAGATTTATCGCAGTTCAACATATATGCTCCGCATGTTAACCAGTGTTCCCACGCGGAAAACTGCGGTCATTTTTGATTGTGTGTTAATTTGCGCATAGTGTGCCTCTGTTTTATTTTGGTACTTGTCGCGTCTAAAAGGAACCGAAGCAACTTCCACGTTTGAAAAGATCCGAGCAGCCTGCCTATGTCTCTTTAGATTTCTTCACATTGTTGATCGCTTAGTTGCCTGCAATAAGCCTTAATGTCCCTGTTTAGTTTCACGATCTTTTTTCGCAACCCCCTTTGGTGTCTGTGCTGCTTCCATATAGCTTGAAGTGATTATTTCGCCTGCTATAGGTGTATAAGCTTACTGTATAGCTTGCCGATGAGAAGGTTCGTCTGCACTTCCTGCGTGGCCTGCCGGGCGCTCCTTGTTACATTTTGACACCAGCTATTTATTTCCGATATGGGCGGGGAAGGTGACTGTCGTCTTATCTCTCTGAATTTGTCCCAGACAACAAGTCGTTTCGTTCGAATAGATGACCGAGTTGCGTAATTCCCGCGTGGTATGGTCGTCACGAGAATTCTATGGTCACTACCTAGATCGTTGAAAGTGTTATACCACGTCGCACCCGGGGTGTTTTTAGTCATCATCCGGTGTCGTGTTCCTTTGAGCAATCGTACCTGTTCGCGTATGTGCACTGGGCTCAGTGATTAACGCAAACGTAAAGTTCTCGTTTTGTATGCTTTGCCATAAATGTTTGCCATTGGGGGAGGTGAAGCCGTAGCTTCAAGCTTCGTGTGGAGCATTGAAGTCTCCACCCACTAAAAGCGGAGCGTCTGCCGCTACCACAACCACTTCCCTGAAGTGATTATTGAATTTTTGTTGCTGATTTGACGGCTTTCTATATACGTTTAATATAAAAATACCTGTCGCCCTTGAATTTGGAGGAATTGATTCTGTCATTATGTAATGACGTTCAACATCGAGGTCATGGGTTTTGACAGCTAGTCAGTTCTCTGCTAACTAATGTTGCGAGAATTCTATCATTGTCGCCCAGTCCGGTGCAAATGGATTGGTAACCAACAAGTTTGGCAAGCCCATGCGTTTCCTGGAGCAAAAGAACGCCCGGTTTATTGCCCTGCTTAATATGTTGTTGGAGAACGTATTTTTTGGTCCCGTATCCCCTACAATTTCATTGCAGATTTTGAACTGTAACTTACCTCGTCTGCCCATATCTTAAGTCGCGTGTGACTGAGGTTGCACATTCGCTTTTGCATGTATAGTAAGCGTTGTCATTGCATTATTGGTACATCGCTCTATAGTTTCGACCCCTGCGGTGCGTGCGGCTACATTGATGGACGCTTCGCTCGTGGCCTCAACTAACGATTCGATCGCGGCCAGTATTTTATCCACCTTCTTCTCTAAAGTGTCAAATATTTCCTGTTCAGCGAGATCTTGTCTGGAAACAGCGATTCCACGGTCTTTTTACTTTTGGCCTTTCGTTTGAGCGGGGCGGTTGTTACTTCCATGCGATCCGCACTTATCGGAATATCACTATTCGCTACCTCCGTAGCAGTTGATTTTTCGAATTTCGCGGTTGTACCCTCTCGCGAAAGTTGTTTAGTTTAAGCAATTAACTGTGTGGTCATCTCTCTCATTTGGGTATTTTCTACTTTCAGTCTGTCGTGTTCCTCGTTAGTGTGTTTAACTGACTCCCCAGTTTCAGCCAGTCGCGACCTGCGTACTTTATCTTCCAAGCTCACCGTGTATGGCGAATCCCTTGATTTTGATCCGAACCTGGACTGCGACCTGACAAGGGTGGAGCCTCTAGAAGTGGAATCCGTCCCTCCTCGTCCCCTTGATCTCAAAATGGACCTCAAGCGGCATTTTATTTTGCTGGAGGAGTCGCTTGTCTCTGGTTTTGTTGTGTCTTGGCCCACTGTCTTTGCTTGACGTTGAAAGGCTTCTTATACTTGGCTTTGCAGTTTCCGTCCGTGGTGGCATGGTCCTTGCAGCACATCCTGTAATTGAGTTTGCACGTGTGTTCTTTGTGTGGATTGAAGGCACCGCACCCAGGGCAGAATTTATTCGTTGGGTTGGGGCAGACATCACCCTTTTGGCCGATCCCGTTACGCTGTCTGCGAAAGTATATTTGTTTCCGACAGAGCACACAGCGTGTGATGACTCCGGTGTAGCACACCATAATCGCGACCCTGTTGCCACTAAAGAGCACTATGCCATTCGTGGTGTTCCCCAGCCTCTTTGCAGTGATGACCATGGGGTTTCTAGCCATAACAAGAGCAAATATAATATTTTCTGGCGTTTTCTCTAGAGGAATACCTCTGATAACTCCGTTGGATGTATCTTCGGGTGCTGTGTCGTACGCCGCCACTTCGTGTACCTTGCCTCTGGCGTTGATCTGCTTGATTCATCTGTACTGGTCAGCCCTAACCGGATCTGGAGTGCTCACCACTAAGATGTTTTAATAATGTTGGGACCGATAACGTCGTACTCTCTGTTCTCGAATGACATGGCAGCTGCTTCGTAGATGCACCTGTTGATTTTCGTAGGAACGACATGAGCCGCGCATAGTCCTTGACCATTATGGTCACCAGCAGGTAGTCTAGGCATCCTGTTCCTCATCTATATTTGGCCGAGCTCTTGGGTTTTGGTTTTCGTATTGCCCGTACTCCTAGCATCAGCGTTGGTGCCATCGCGTTCGCCATCGAGGCCGCGTTTTTTGTTTTTGTCTTCGCCGCGACGGCGTTGCCTTTTGACAGTGTGTCATCTCTTTTCATCTGCCGATTAGTCACACATTTCGGCATTTTCTTTTTAAAAATCATTTTCACTTGCCTCGGCGTCGTCGCCAGGCGCTACGGCTGCCGGCGAGACCAGCTCCATTGTGTTCAGTGCCGCCCTGCGACTCGAGTAGCCCGGCTTGGCCGGGCGCTTCTCCGTGTAGCACGACGCACAAGAAAGTAGCCGTAAAGTGGTGAAACAAAAAACAGAGTCAGCTCACCTGGGTGATGTTATCTGCTTATTCCTGATGATGAGGTGGTTCCGTTGAGACAAAATCTATGTGGTTGCGTGGTGATTTCCGCTGCGAAATCATTCGTAGACACAGGAGCTGACGTGAAGTGCGTCCGCACCCTCCGGCAACCACAGCATCCCCGTTGCGTGGAACAACCCCGGATTTAGACTGGAACGCTGTTTCGAGAAGTATTACAAGAACGCTGACGCAATCACAGCTCTGACAGGTAGCGCGACGCGGTTTTGTAGCTTTTTTTTAGTTATACCTAGTGTGCGAGCAATGTTTTGCTCCTGGTAGAGCAATCTTATTGAACGGGTCTCATCAATAGAGCGTACTGACCGTGGTAAGCACGGCTGGACGCAGCCATGCCAGCCTAAGAAACTTTGACGCTTCCAAGAAGCAATAAAAGTGCGTCATGGTGCATCTGTGATTACGTCAGCATGTCGGTGAGAATCCTTGAAAAGGCGTTACAATGAAAAGCAGCGATATTTCTAGGAAAGAAAAAAAGGTACCCATTTAATAGAGTCTAATTCATAGCGTAAAACCTGGCACTGTTCTGACTTCGCTTGCGAATCGGGCTTTCATCATTTGAAATAAGAAGCATTGCTTTGGGTTCTGTACGCATTATAAGTATCTATCTATCTATCTATCTATCTATCTATCTATCTATCTATCTATCTATCTATCTATCTATCTATCCACCTACTTCTCGGTGGTGCTCTCATGATCACCTCCCTAACTTGGGCTAACCGAAAATAATATAGAAGGGTGAAATGATTTGGCGAATACGATTCGCCGGTCGTGACATATATATTGTTACAATACCATCGCGTACGTCGTCCAACATTACCTAAACAAACAGCGGCACAAACCCGGGAGCGAGTTTGGGCCACTGGTATGCCGGCATGTGCCACAGGTGTTTGACAGTTTGTATCTATTCAGAAATGCCGAGAACACACAAAGGTAATTTGAACGCTTCAGTGTTAAAAAGAAGAGGCATGGACAGCATCGACCCGACGAATACAAAGAATGATTGTGATTGTCCTAGCAGTAATCGAACCCTAGCATTCTGCATGGCAATCAAAGCCAGAACTCGGAACCACCTTTCTGATAGAGCTTAATGTTCTTGAAATGCCAAATGTGGTTTCAGTGCTGTTACAGCAATCCAATAAACGTAAATACGTACTCCTATGATACGTCCGTCACGTCGAGTTAACGTCAATTGTAGGTAGGCGCCATCCCCTGAAGTTTATTTGTGTAGCAGTGTCTGAGGCTACTACCCTCGTGAGCACCAGTGCTTCATATCAGCTTACTGCTGCTAGTGTTGCTAATGTCCATGTTGCTGTCGGCATTTTTAAGCAACTGCAAGCGACAGATTATATAACACAAATGCGGCTGTTCAAAGTATATCTGTTAGTGCACTTGTACATATCTTTAGCGCCACGTCATAACGTTTTGCTCAACAAAAATTACTAAAGGCACCTATATACAATCCACATACTTCGCATAACATCGATCACCAAAGTTAGTGGGATCTTGGATTGTTTTTTTTTTATACGAGTTGCAGCCACAGAAGCTGCTAGCAATGCTTGGGTTAGATAGCGTCGATATGTTCGTTCGGCATGCCTCATGAATGTCTGACATCATTCTGTGAAGATTACGCGCAGGAAACAAATAGTAAACTTTACTCTAGAGCTTTCGCAAGCTCCTGTGATAACACTAGAGCCTTCAATGTGGGATGTATAAATGTCGACGGGTGTTACCGCAAATCAGTGTACGAACTGCCCAATGTCTGTTTTTGTCAGTGTACGGTTCGTATTACTGTAGTGCGAACTTTCGTATCTTGGCCAACAGTTTGACCAAATGAATAGTTTTTTCTTCTATCCACCGACTGCTGCCGTCATCCACGTTACGACCCCGTTCAATGTAAGACAAGCTACCCTTGTAACAAAATTTGTTCCAGTAGCCACCAAAACCCTGTACAAAAGACCAGACAACATGAAAAAAATAATATTGTAAAAGCACATTATGAATATATAGTATTTGAAATATGTGTATCGATGTATAAAATATCAATACATCAAGTGTAATGAAAAAAAAACATTGAAATCACGGGATTCACTATCATCTGTAGAAAACAGATTGAAGATGGAGCTCGGAGGCGAGAAAGAAGAGGTGGCTAAAGGCTAGCTTTGTATATTTTTAAATGCAAAATATTTCTTAGCGAAATTCGGCGACTTCGGCAGCCTACGACTTTTAGCTCTCTTGGCCGTTTCAATAATGGTATCAATAACCTACTTGGTATGGCATAACATTACTTTACGAAGAACATATTTGACTAGTCATATGACACGAAAATCTAAAAAAATCCAGAAAAAACACTTATACGAGGATTTGAACGTGGTACCTCTGCGTTGTGAAAGCGAGGCGTTAACCACAGAAGCCACCCCTGAGAACGTGCGGCGGATTCATTCACATACAAGTTGCAAACCTGGTATGGTATGACATGATTGTATGGCAAACACAAGCAACAGACCCTAACATGAAAATCATGACATGCGTGTCATGTAACAACATGACTACATGCTAAGCACATGGTGCGCTCGTGGGCATTTCGCTAGCGTCACAAATATCAAATTTTGTATTATGGTACGTGAATGCAGGACGAAGGTATCTGACTTGTGCAAACATGATAATCATGAGATGCGTGTCGTGTAACAACATGACTACGTACTACACTCATGATGCACTCGCGGCCGTTTCGATAGCTTCACATGTACTATACTCGGTATTACGCGACGGTAGTGGACGACATAGGTAAACGACACATACAAACATGATAATCACGGAATGCTTGTCATGTACCAGCATGACTGCATGCCACACTCATGATGCGCTCGTGGCTGTTTGGCTAGTTTTGCACATGGCAAGTATAGTATTACGTAACGTCAATGAATGACGAAGCTATGTGACTGGTGCAAACATGATAATCATGAGATGCGTACGATGTCAGAACCTTACTACATGCCACAGTCAAGGCGCCAATACATTTCGAAGTGACGCGGTGCGCGTGCTCACCGGCGTTCATTTTGTCGGGTCACGCTGGCGTTGACATGCCATGCACCGGTCTTGCCATACACTCGCAGGCGCGCGCCGCGCTGCGTTGCTTTGACGCATTCGCGTTTTAGTGCGTCCGGCTTCCCACCGTCATGAAAAGAAAAGACGCAGTGTTATCCGGGTAACGCATCGGCGCGAAATGCAGCATGTTGCATTTTGCGCCGGTTGCTGTCGGGCCGCGCCGACGGACGCTGTCTCACCGGTCGCGCCTGGCGTCAGGCAATAGGGAGTTTTAGAATACCGTTTACAAGCACTGCCGGCGTTGCGGGCGTAGCGGGCGCTATATGAGTTTTAGAATAGCGTTTGTCCTGCTGCGAACCAAAACGCACAATCACAGCGACACAGTAACCTTGAAACTAGCGCTTGCGGGACATGCGGGCCGCCATCACCGCCCGTAGCCTCGAAACCAGCGCTTGCGGGCCACATGCGGGCCGCCATCACCGTACGCAATTTAGGATTTTTTGCGTGCTATCTGCGAACGTGAACGCCGACTCGCGTTACGACGCATGCGCAGTCACAGCATGCGCACCGCAAGGGCTCGCGGTGCGCTATTCTAAAGCTCCCTAATAGAGTGCTCGCGTTTTGCTAACGTAGCGTCGCTGTTCCCAGCGTGTGCGCACGTCAACGCTATGTTGGAGTATATTAAGCCCTTAATGATGCGCTCGCGGCCGTTTTGCTAGCTCTACATATACCAAATCCTGTGTTATGTGACGTCAATGGATGACGAAGGTATATGGCTGGTGCAAAAACGATAATCCTAACACGCGTGTCATGTAAGAACATGACAGCATCATGACAACATCGCGATCGTTTCGCTAGCTCCACATTACTAAATTTGGTATTACGGGACATGAATTGATGAAGGTAGACGACACATTAAAACACGTTAATCATGACACGGAAGTCATGTACGACACCAGTTACTTCCACCTCGTAACTTTGTGCCGATTTTAAAGTGAAATATCAACTTTTCTCATTCGTGGCTCGCAAGTCGCGATTCCCACTGTACGTGAATTTTTTTATTCTCGTTCTGTCAACAATAAACCGTAGACATATCGGTTCTATCGTCTCTCTGGTTTTTCTGAAACATGGTGCAGTGACCAGGATATCTGAGGACAGACGCAAAACCATTAACCCCATTCGCAGCAACGGGTTGAAGAACGAAACAGCGGCGTCTGACTCAAGGACAAACCGTCGAGAGAAGGACATTGACTGATGACTGTTGGCGACGCACAGACACAGGCAAGAGCTCTTTCAACACGTTTTAAGCATGAATAAAGCGGTTCTATCGAAGAAGCGGAAGACGCTTCAAGCAAATGTGACAACGCTTACGAGCGAAATTGATAAGAAGATAGAAAAGGCCGATCGAGCGGAACATATGACGCTTCTAAACCAGATGAAAAGCGTGTCACAGACGCTAAGACAAGTTAACGAACAGATTGAACCGCTCATCGAAGAAGAAGACGCGGAGGCAGAATTTGAAAGAGTTTCAGTATGACATTAAGATCGTCGCTGCAACGACATAAATAGAGGAGCAATTACGTGAGTTAGAACAAGTGACGCAACTGACTACAAGAATATTCACAGAACAAGCGACCTCAGTGCAAGGTACTAACCAAATCTCGGAAACGCAAGAGCTTGTCAAGGTGCCACGCCTTGAGATGATCAAGTTTGATGAAAAAAAATGGCAGCATATCCACGGAGTGAATGATGGAGAGTAGGGCGAAGCATTCGTCCGTCGATACGTCCGTCTGTGTGACCGTCCATGCGTCTGTTCGTGCGCCCGTCCCTGCGTTCGTTCATGCATCCGCCCCTGCGTTCGTTCATGCGGCCATCCATGCATCTGTCTGTGTGTCCGTTCGTCAATCTATTCAACACTCCAAGTCCCACCATCTCGCATCTTTTTATCATATATTCCCCATATAGAAGCACCGCCATTCAGTGGACATTCCAAGGACTAAACTAGAGGTGGCACACGCACACTTTCTTACGGCTAGCGCTTCGGGTCTACTTCCCACCTTCAACCACCTTGAGTTCATGGTATATACTAGTTCACTGTATTCATAGCACTGCGGCCCAATGCTCGCTAAACTGTTCTAAAACCAAGGAGGTTACGCACAGCGAGTATAACGTAGCAACCTTTTCCTGTCAGATAGTGCTCAATGTACAAGCCAGTTGCTGCTAATGTGAAATGAGAGACAGGAGGATTCAGCTTTTAATTTCTTACGGCTTGCGCTTAGTATCTGCTTCCCCCCTCTAACCACCTCGAATTCATTCATGGTATATACTAGTTCATTGTATTCATGGCCCTGCGGCTCAACGCTTGCTAAACCTTTTTAAAACTAAGGAGGTTACACCCAGCGAGTATAATGTAGCAACCCTTTCTTGTTCGATAGTGCTCAATGTACATGCCAATGGCTGCTAATGGGGATCGCAGCGTTCGCGTTGGCTAAACTTCGAATGCTCCTGTCTCTCATTCCCCATTAGTAGCCATTGGCATGTACATTGAGCACTATTTTTTTATTGTTAAACAACGCACAGAAGAAATCTCTCACCGGCACCATCTTGGCGGTAAAATGTTGTGCCTATTTCGGGTATGTGCCACTGGTGGTTACGTACTACGAGGGACGCACAAGCCACGCCATAAGGAGCTTCGCCCCTAAAAAACAGCATGACCAAGGTTTTGGCATCACTTCGAGACATCGGTGCATAACATGCCGAAGAATAAAACATTTAATTACCTTCTGGCGTCTCTGAGCGGAGAAGCTGCGTATTTAATATGCACCCGACAGTGGACCAGAGGGCGCGACGAAGCTCTTTGGGCCGCCTCAGCATTGTTGGCACCGACCGCCAGGGATTCTAAGAAAATGGAACGCTCGCTGAACACAGTGACACGCTGAAGTGTCAATGCCCTTTTTGGCGCGTTTTCAAAGAACGCTTCCTGGGCGCTTACATAATCAGTCGTGACCCCCTTGCTCACAATTAAAAAGAAAATGCATGCACATGCAAGTTCGGTTTTGCTGCGTCTACTACTAGGCTACGCATTGGAAGACTTGGTTTTGCTGCGCCTACTCGCTAGGCTGTGTGTTCTGGCGCTACCATCAGATCTTGCAAACTGCCTTGCCGGGTGCCTTTAGAAGGCTTACAGTTTTCTGATCAGAATCACGAGCATACAGTCGCTCTTCTGAAAGAAACCTTCGGACGACAAGATGATTTAACAGAAACCTATATAAGTGAGCTAGCAAACGTGGAAGCAGTAAAGAGTGCCAAAGATGTAGGTGAGTTGAAGAAACTCTTCCAAAAGTTGCTAGTGAACACACGAGCATTGCAGTCATTAGGAGTGGAAATGAATAGTTACGCCACAGTGATAGCTCCTGTTGCAAAATCTGCGCTACCGGTGGATATGAGGATTGAGATGAAAACGAAGGAGATAGAGAAAGCTAATAACAGACCAGTAACTACGGAATTAGACTCAGCGTCAAAAGACAGCACGAGCAGTTTGAAAGAAATTATGTAGTTTTTAAAGATATATATATACGCAGCAGAGAAGAAACTTGAGATGAAAAATTTGACGTGACCCAATCACCGCACAGTATGAGGCGGACTAGAACTGCGCTTGAAAGCACCTCGATGAAAAAATTGCATCTTTGTCAGATGACTGGACATTACACGGAAGATTGCAGAAAGAGCATTACTATGCAACAGAAGAAAGATTGATTTGATGATCGATTGATATGTGGGGTTTAACGTCCCAATACCACCATTTGATTATGAGAGACGCCGTAGTGGAGGGCTCCGGAAATTTCGACCACCTGGGGTTCTTTAACGTGCATTCAAATCTGAGCACACGGGCCTACATTTCCGTCTCCATCGGAAATGCAGCCGCCGCAGCCGGGATTCGAACCCGCGACCTGCGGGTCAGCAGCCGAGTACCTTAGCCACTAGACCACCGCGGCGGGGCAACAGAAGAAAGAAGCCTTGCAACGGGAGCGAAGGTGCTTCAGATGCACCAGCCTCACCACACGGCGAAGATATGCCGCGCTAACGTACGGTGCAAAACATGCAAAGGAAGACACGCAAAATTCATGTGTCGACCACGCACGGCTGCAGAAAAGTCAGCACAGCAGCAAAGCGGTGATGATGTTGAGCAAGTACGTATAAGTGCGCAACCTGACCGGTTAGACACCAGCAAGTCCTGCAACTTGCACGCTCAGCAGTCTGGTGAACACAAGTGCATACAACTGCAGACAGCCTTTCCATGGACGAGAGGAGAAGACAGCGGGTGCTACGCATGGATTCTCTGGACAATGGTAGCCAGAGGACATTCATCCTCAAAAGACTGTCAAGAAAACAAGTGTGCAAGGTCAAAAGATCTGAAAGGATTACCGTAGGATCATTTGGAAGGGGAGAAGTAGAACTAGACATGATAGTCGTCGACGTCAGCTTGAGGAAGGACCCCACATAGGAGCCAGTCACGATTGAGGCACTGTAGATTGAAGTTATATCCTGTGACGTGCTACCATCGCCACCGTTGACAATACACGAAAGAGCAAGATTGATGGTGATTTGTTTGGCTGATGACAGTGAGAAGACGGACAAAGAAAGAGAAAAATGGGAAACTTCGATATTGATTGGAGCAGATTATTACTGGACCGTAGTCATTGGTCGCTCTCGCGAGATTCATCCAAAAGTAATGGCAATAGAAACGATGTTGGGTGGATGGTTGAAGGTCCTGTAGGGCTTCATTGCGTGCCAATGAAATCATCAATGGTTATGGTACTCAAGGTCAGTGCCAAATCAGACACGACTGTCGACGAACTGCAGCATTTCTGGGACTTGTAAAACATGGGAATCAAGGAGAAACCAGCAACAAAGATGAGCGATGACCATGTGCTAGAGTACGCCGGACAAACAATGGAGTTCAAAGCAGGAAGATACGAAGTGGGGCTACCATGAAAGGAAAACGTAACATTGGGTGACAACAACACCATAGCAGAGAAGCGGCTTATAGATGACGATGAAATTATACAAGAATAAAGTTAACCTCCTAGCCTACGACAATGTTCTCCGAGAGTACTTCGAGCAAGAAATAGCAGACAACGTCAAAGAAGATGCTGGATCAGATGTACAGAACAAATTTGCATACTACATGCCACATCAACCTATCAAGTGGCAATTATTAGGGACCGAACAACGACAAAGATTCGGATCGTCTGTGACGTATCGTGAAGCCAGAATCTAGGGGAATCCTTGAATAACAACTTAGAAAATGGCTCAAACCTTAACCCCGACATCACAAGTTCGCTGATGAACTTTCAACATTACAGGATCGCCATGTCATCAGACGTGAAAAAAAAACATTTTTTACAGATCAAAATACATGAAAATCACCGAGACGCACTGCAATATATGTGATGGGAAAGAATACCCAGCAAAGATATACCAAGCCCGAAACTAAAAACGTGGAGGATGATGAGAGTTACCTTCAGAAATACACCAAATAGCTTTCTTCTAGCGGTCACAATTCATCAACATTTGTATAAATTTGAAGAGAAATATCCTGCAGTTGTGGTGCAACTCTGGAAAGCAATCTACGTCTATGACGTCTTAATAGGAGCCGACGAATACTCGACATCGACAAAGATATACAAAGAAGCACAAGAAAGTTTTCGTAATGCGAGAAATAATTTAGGAAAATGGGCTTCAAATGACGTCGAACTAAGAAAACTATTTGATGAAGAAGCAGATGATCTGGGTCGAAGGATAAGAAAATAGGGACAAATCAAGATTTTGGGACTAAAATGGAATTTCGTAGACGACGTGTCGAGCTTTCCCGACACTACATGGCGAAGTGACAATTATACGAGACAACCCTCACAAATACAGATTTTGCAAGCTACGGCAAGGCTATACGACCCTACTGGTTTTTCGACACCATTTTTAGTTTGAGCAAAAATATTGCTGCAAAAAATGTGGATGAAAATACTGAAATGGGACGACTTGTTACCAAGCTAGCATCGATCAGCTTAGAAGGACTGCTCGGAGGAGCATCAGAACTTAGATGACTTTACCGTCAACAAATGACATGACGACAGGCAAGCTGTAGTGAAAGCACCGACTCTACACGTGTTCTCCGATGGAAGTCCAATGGCGTATGGAGCAGCAACATACATTGTAACAGAATACTCCGATAGAAGCAATGAAGCCAACTTATTCATTGCAAAAGGTAGAGTTGCTTCAATCAAAAAGATCACACTAGCAAGAATGGAGTTCTTGGCTGCCACAGTATCGGCCAGATTGGCCAGTCATATAACTGAGAATTTCGTCAGGAAACTAAGGAGTGTGAAATTCTGGACATATTCTCAAATTGTATTATGCTGGATAAAGTAAAACAAAACGAAATATCTGTTTGTTCGCCACCGCGCAGCAGAAATCAAGAACAAGTGCAACGAGAGTCAATGGCGCTATGTTCAAAGTGAGAAAAATTTTGCGGATTTGATGACAAGAGGGATGAAGGTGCAACGTTTGCTAAACAGTGAATTATGGTGGAAAGGCCCCATGTTTATCAAGAATGAAAAACAAAGGCCTGATTATGGCATTACGCAACAAGTGGACAGTGATGACAACAAAGACGACGAAGAGACCGTGGCAAGCTTAACTACCACCATGAGTCAAGAAGAGATAATTGATGTGAACAGGTTTGGATCATACAAAAAAGCGTTAGGAGTTACCGCGTAGGTGATGCATTATATAGGAAGCCGGCGAAAAGAAAGGAAAACAGGTTCGCTCACAAGAGAAGAATTGGACAACGCACAGTTTGTCCTGATAAAGCAGGAGCAGAAAACGTTACAAAATGCAAAGACACGAATGTATGACAACATGAATCTGTACGGCACAGACATCTGCGAAGATGATCAAGGTGTTTTAATAGTAAAATGGATGCTTCAGTGGAGTGATTTGAGTTTGATGAGAAGCATCCTACTGTTTTACCAAGAGAGAGTCACTTGTCAGAACTCCTAGTTCTGAACGTGCATCAAGTGACAATGCACGGTGGCGTTGCGGCAACATTGACACATTTAAGAACGAGGTTTTGGATTGTGCATGGCAGACAGACGGTGAAATATCTTATAAAGAAGTGCATCACAAGTAGGAGGTTTAATTCTAAACCAATGGAACAAGAAATTTCACCACTACCGGCTCACAGGATAATACAGACGAGGTCATTCGACACAGTTAGTATAGACTTTGCTGAACCGCTAAATGCTGGAAAGGAGAAAGGCCACAAGATTACTAAGTTCTACATTGTGGTATTTACGTGTGCAGTAACAAGAGCCGTGCAACTGGAGTTGGTCAAGAGGATGTCATCAGACGCGTTTATACAAGCATTCCTAAGATTCGTAGCTAAAAGAGTGTTGTTTACAGCAATTTACAGTGATAATGCAAGAGCGTTCGAGAAATCTGAGAAAGAAATGAACAAGATATAAAAAATGGACGATGAAAGGGTGCAACAGTATACCATTAACCTAAACATAAAATGGAAGTTTATTGTAGAGTTAGCTCCATGGTGGGTAAAAGTTTATGAAAGAGTGATCAGAAGCTTTAAGACGTCCATGGCAAAAACTATAGGTGCTCTTTTTGGATGAAGAACTATGGACTGTGGTTGTTGAAGCAGAAGGAGTAATTAACAACCGGCTTCTTACTTATGTGTATGACGATTTTAACGAGCCACAACACATCACACCGGCGGACGTTATAGGAGGCAGGCAAGCAAAGAACAAGCAGCAGGACAACAGAAACGAAAAATACAGTTTGCTGAATTGCTGGAGTGCAAGAAAACAGGCAATTCTACCATGGTGAACCAGATGAAAAAATAAGTACCTGAGGGAGCTTAAGTGTTCCAGAAAAAAATAGAGGGTCACACAAGTATACAAGAAGGAGATGTACTTCTGCTTAGAGAAACGCGAAAAAGAACACAGCGGACACTCTGCAAGGTCGAAAAGATTTTCCCAGGCAAGAATGGACTAGTGAGAAAATGCTTGCTTCTTACACCTGAAGGAAAACTGGTCAAGAGGCCGATTCAACTGTTGTATTTGCACGAAGGTTGCTTCGGTTGAATCTGGCCGGCGGGAAGATGTAGAAACAGATTGAAGATGGAGCTCGGAGGCGAGAAAGAAGAGGTGGCCATGGGCACGCTCCGTATCTTGTGCGCTCGCACGCTTGTGCGCTCGCACGCTTGCTTGCTCTGGGGGTTTGGCTGAAATCTGAGTAGCCTCTACTGAATTTCTTCTTGGATAGGCGTATCTAAAGCCTTAGCATTGATTAGCTAGTACCCTTCTGGCTAGCCAATCCAGACAGATGCCGCTTTCTTCGCCTGGACCAGGGACTTATCTCTGGTCTGCTTCTCTTTCACCGCAGGAGCTACCAGTGGACCAGTTCCTACGCAATGGCGTCGCTTCCGTTCCTGTGGCCCTAGTCCCAAGCAACGACGGAGTCATTAAGATGAAAAACCCTAAAGTGATCCAGTCGGAACTCAAAGCAGCGACAACTCACTATCACACCATCACAGAGGTCCGGCAGTTTGGCAAGGGAGGCATTGTCTGCTTTTCTCCTGACCAGCTCTGTGTCAAAGACTTACTTAAATGCTCGATGTTCGCTACCAATCCGGTGAGCGCCTTCATTCCTCCTCACCTAGCATGCGTCAGAGGTATTGTCCGAGGCGTAGACATCAACATGACTCCAGCTGAGGTCCTAGAGATGTTCTCTGAGGCAGCTGCTATTGCAGTTTATAGATGCTCACGAGTTGTAGAACAGACAAAGATCCCTACTGAGTCTGTAATTGTCACATTTGCCGGGTCGATTCGCCCACTGAAATCAAGGCGTGGCCTTTAATATTCAGAGTCGAACAACTGTCACCTCGTCCCCTCCAGTGTCAGAAATGTTGGCGCTATGGACACACTTTAAAAGGATGTAGGTCAGCTCCCAGATGCCGAAAATGTGGTGAGGCACATACTGCAAATGAATGCAATTGTACTGAAGAAAAGTGTTGTCTTTGTCATGAGCAGCACTGCGCAGATAACGCTAATTGCTCAGCCAAAGCGCGGGAGACTCAAATTATAGAAATTGTTGATCGCAGACGCTGTTCACGAAAAGACGCCATCGCTGAAATTCAGGCAAGAACCCAGGGATATGCTGGTGTTGCAGCCCGACATAATGCAACTTTAGAAGCTTCTCTTTCAGTGTCCATTGCAGACATGATTGAAAAAGCGATGGAGAAAGCTATAGATCGCCTGGCCACCACCCTTTGTGACTCCTTATCTCATATTGTAGCCACTCAGTTGACGCAAATATATGGGACACCAAGAGATATGAAGGATACTTCCCAAGACAACGTAACTCTCCCACCAAGTGAAGCAGACGCAGAGTCATCTCCTTCAGGGGTACAGGCTGCAGGGCCCTCTTGTACAGACAACCAGAGGATAGGTGAAGACATACTAGAGGATGATCAGGATTATGATGATATGGACATGGACATCAAATCCCTAAAGCGCACTCGATCCCCTGTCTCCAAAATACTGGCTCTTCAAAACATTCAAAAAACAAAAAATACCAGAAGGAGAACCTATCGAAGAGCGATTTCCTTAAAGACAGCATTTTAGATAAGGTAGTTGCCGAAACAATTCTGTCAAAATGATAGGTTCTATCAAAATTCTTCATTGGAACTGCCGATCTATTCATTCAGCTAGTACAGATTTATTGTATTTATCTTGTAAATTCAATTCAGACATTATTGCACTGCAAGAAACGTGGCTGTCAGCACATAATTCGTTTTACCTACCTAATTTCCGGTCTTTTCGCCTGGATCGCCCATCCAAAGGTGGAGGTTTAGCGTTCTTTGTCAATAATAAAATTAGTTCAAAGATCAAAACTTCGTACAAAAGTATATCCCCCGAATGGGAAATTTTCGCTTTAGACATCACCTTGCCTGGATGCTCTCCCTTCTCTCTGGTAAATCTTTACTTTCCTCTGGGTGTACAAGACACGCGATGTTTAGACATGGCTGTTAGTTCGTGGTGCACAGAAAAAATTATGGTTGGAGATTTTAATTCTCACCACACTAGTTGGGGTTTTAGGACTGATCAATGTGGACAACGCTTGTGGGACTGGTCTATAGACCATAATTTATCATGCCTCAACGCTAGAACTCCCACATTTATCCGAGACCGATCCCGCTCTGCCTTAGATTTGAGTTTTATAAGCTCGGGTATTTCTAGCGTATCTTGGACTACTCTAGACTGCGCCACCAACAGTGACCACTTACCAGTACTGTTTGAAATTTCTTGCCCCATTATTCCATCTTACTCCCAAGCTCGAACCTTTATCAATTATTCCAAATTTAAAAATGACCTAGAAGTTGCTTTGACTACCCCCACTGAAGACAACGATGAAAATAAAGCCATGAAATTAAGTGCGGTAATTAAAAGAACGTTCAAAAAAGCAGAATTTTCTATTGAGTCTGATACGAGAAAGCCTTGTAGCCAGTGGTGGAATTCTGAGTGCTCTCGTGATCATAGACGACGACAAGCGGCTTGGAAGCAGCTAATTCATAATCAGTCCCCCAAAAATTGGGCAGATTACAAGTTTATTGCTGCTACATTTAAGCGCACCGTGGCTAAAGCTAAAGAAGAATATGACAAAAAACATTTCGACTTTCTTTCCAAACCTAGAAATAAGAAAGCGTTATTCCGATATATGAGATCGCGCAAAATTCTGCCGTCTCTAGCTAACTCTGATTATGACAGGTTATCGACGGAAGAAATGACTAATTCGTTAGAGGCAATCGGAAGAGGTTTAGCTAACAGATTTTCGTCGACTTTGACAATCAACTGGCAAAAGTCCTCTATAAAGACTGACTACGAAAAAGTGACATTGTCCGAAATGTCAAGCGTAATTAGAAACTTACCCTCTTCGGCTCCTGGTCCTGACGGTATAACAGTTCCTATGATTAAAATTTTATTCCAGATATCACCCGGCGACGTCCTCAACCTTATAAACTATTCCTTAAGCAATGCCTGGATACCACATGACTGGAAAATAGCTAGAGTGATTCCCATATTAAAAAAACAAGGGTCAGGTTTTAACATTGACAACATCAGACCAATCTCTCTAACACCTCACCTGATCAAAATTATAGAGAGAGTTCTCTATAATAGAATAAAAGTTTGGATGGCTGACAAGCTAATATTGAAACCATTTCAAATAGGTTTTCGTAGCGAATGCTCAATTTGGTGTGCTCATGCCGACTTAGAGAGCCGAATACAGCTTGCCCGAAAAAGACGACAATACGCGGTACTAGTAACACTAGACATAGCTAAAGCTTATGATAGCGTTGAGCACTCAATTTTATTGAATTCTTTACACGAATGTGACTTTCCGCGTTATATTGTTGATTGGGTAGCAGAGTTTCTAAAATCGAGAGAATTTTATTGTGCAAAGGATGGATGTCACTCATCTAAATTCAAACAGCAACGTGGAGTACCTCAAGGGGCGGTCCTATCTCCGCTGTTATTCAATGTGTTGATGAGCTCAATTCCCATTGAACGAGATATCACTGTCTACATTTATGCAGACGACATTGCATTTTTCGTTGCAGATAGTGACATTTATTCTTTGCATCAAAAATTGCAAAAGTACATGTATTCTCTTGAATTTGGCTGCATTCAATTTCATTGTCTCTAAACATCAGTAAAAGTGCGCTCCTGGTGTTCCCTATAGCAGATTCTATTCAAATTTCAGTACTTTATAATCAGGAACCGATTCCACAAGTAGAGTCTATCAAATATTTGGGCATTATTTATAACGAGAAACTTAACTGGAGCCCTCACATAGACTATAACGTGGCAAAGGCACAACGAGCTTCAGGCTTATTGCGAAGGTTGAGCAACAGAAAATATGGGTTACGTAGACACACCTTATTAATGATATATAAAATGTACATGCGCCCAATACTCGAATTTGGGTGTATATTATTTTCGGGTGGCCCTACGTACAAAATTAAACCGTTAGTTCTATTAGAGCGAGAAGCGTTACGGTTGTGTTTGCGACTCCCCAGGTATGTCGCTATTAATGTACTATATCAGGAAGCTCGCATACCAACTATTCTTTGCCGATTCCGTATCTTAACAGTACAAACATACTTGAAATTTTACGGCTTATCAGCGAGACGGTCTGCATATGCCTTTATTAGTGACCCCGACGCCTTCTTCCTCGCTCACTGGCCACGCTTTCGTACTCCCCAGATTATTTTTGTACAAAAGAAACTTGAAAGCATAAAGGTGGATATCAGATCGGTAATTGGAACCAAAGCATTAAATCACAATATTACGATAGAATGTGATGAAATTTTTCCCCCACTATCTAAGTTTCAATCTTCGAGTTACTTAAATGACAGGTTAGAAGACTACATAGCTCATGCGGAAATAAAGAACATAATAGCCACAGACGCTTCTGTGAATAAAGAAAAGGCAGCAGTAGGAATCGTCTCAGATTACCTCGGTTGGTCATTCTCGGTAAGACTACCAGACTTCACTCCGGTTTTCGAAGCTGAGCTCCTGGCTATTATTTTAGCGCTACGAAAACTTCCTTCAAACGAAGAGAGTGCAATGATAATTACTGATTCTCTTTCGCTGTGTACTACTCTCACAGCTTCAGAACAATCAAGAGCTCTAGCGACATTACAAACATTAGTTCCACCTCATGTGAAGTTCCTGAAGTTAGTCTGGGTCCCGGGACACTGTGGCATACGGTTGAATGAAATAGCCGATTCACTATCTCGAGCCACACTTGATGGCCCTGTGATCTCGGTACTACCAGAATCGGAACACATAGTGTCGATCAGATATAGAAAATGGGCTATTTATACGGATATTATGGAAAATATTACTAAATATACGGACTATCAGCACCTAACATACCCCTGGAAACCTCAGTGGAGTCAATCTAAAAAGTTAGAAGTTATTTTAACCAAATTTCGATGTCGTGTCCCTCCATTAAACTTTTACTTGCACAGAGCTGGTCTGGCGATATCCCCCCTGTGTCCATTCTGTGAAGAAACGGAAACAATAGAGCATTACTTTATAACATGTAAAAACTATTCATTAATTAGGAAAAGACTTTTAATTGTTCCGTTTAAAGCAGTAGGTTTAAATTTAACTGCAGATAATGTTCTAAGTTTCGGTGCCTTTAGCTTGGGACATTGCCACAGGAGCGTATTCGATGCTGTATGCAATTTCATTCGAGAATCAAAGCGCATGTCATAATAATGCCTGCTTAAATATATTTCTGAAGACACTTGTCTAATTTTGAATGAAATTTGCATATTCATTTGATTGTGACCGGGTGAGATAAGCTCGATTGTCTGGTCTACTCAAAATTTCTGTCTTCCACTGTAGTATTACCTCACCTTTTCTCTTCTTGATTCAATCTTCAATTATTTGTTTAGTTTAATATTCCTTTTTAGTTAATTATTATTTTCTATTACATCATTAGTTTTTTCATTAAGGATAAACCTTTTAATATATCTCATATAGGATACTTCTAGATTTCATGGCCAATCCCCCATAGTGGGTATGTGCCAGTGCGAAGGGGCAACAACAACAACAACGCTCCGTATATCTGTCTTTTGAAAAATTATTCTGTCAACTATAAACCCAAGACGTATTGGTTCTGTGGTCTCTCTTGTCCTTCTGAAACATCATCATCATGGGAAGGAGGTATGAGATAGGCGTTTGAGTACCATCATCTGGTCGGTCCGCGTAGTTTTCAAACTACCACCCACTTGTTCGGCTGGCTCTTTACGTTTTGGGGGGTGGTACTGAAAAGCAATTTTTGCCCATCTTACCTTTTGTGTCCTCGTCCCACGTATTTGGATGTAAAAACAGCGAAAAAATATAAACAAAGGCGGATAAGAGACAACAAGGCGCTGAACTCGCCCGACTCCCGCAACTTTAGCTTCTAGTCTTGTCCCGCGTATATGGCTTACTTCTTTTTTTGGACGACAGCGAGTCCTCGACGTCTTAATCTTCTGTGACCCCGAATATTGGGGTGAGGGGTCTCGCTGGCGAACAGTGCCGTTGCACACGGCGGCCGCGACAAATGATGCTTGTTGGGAAACGTCAGCATGCAAGATCAGTGGCAGAGTGAGGAATCGCAGTTCCAGGATGCAAACAGTTTGGGTACCCAGCCCAATTTACCAATATTGCACCGCTACGTTCCTACGGTGGCAGGTGAGGTCCACACTGACGCCAGCGGTTTAGGCTTCAGTGCGGCTCTCGCGCAACGAAAGCCTATGTTCACCGAGTATGTCCTTGCGTGCGGCAGCAGAACTCGCACCAAGGCTACGCCGAACTATAGCGTCACCGATACGCAAAGCTTGGCCATCGTTTGGCTGGTTCTAAGGTTTCGCCCGTACTTTGGTGACCTCACTTTTGATGTAGTAACCTAGCAGCACGCATTAGGCTCGTTGTCATCGATAAAGGATTCATCGAGTGTACTTGCCTGTTGGCTCATTGACTGCCAAATATGTGACATACGCATTGTATGTCATTCCGGCCGCAAGCATGCCGATCCCATTCGCTCTCTGTCCCCACTATTTTCAGAGACTGCATATTCATTCACCCAGACCCTACGTTGTCAGGTTTTTACGTCAACACAGTCTCTTTTGCACAACGCAATGATCTATGAATAGCTTCGCTTTCTCCCGTTTTATCCGATGCACCAACACTTCGGACCACTCGATTAGAGCAACGCCCGCCGATTTACTTCTGTATTCAGAATCGCCTTTTGCACCGGTGCTACTACACACCAGAAGCAGGAAGCGGCGCTTAGTGATTCGATGAACGCTGCGCTTAGAACCTGTGCGTCATTTCATTCTGACCTTCCATGCGCTCAATCCAGTGCCTTCAAGATATACGAACGGATACAGTAAAGTTAATACTGGTGCATAATGTTTACCCAATTCATTCATGGCTGCCCCAAGTGTTCGCCGCAGAATAAACCACCAGCGATTGAACAAGGTTCATTGCGGCCACTTCCGTGTCCATACCACCCATTCGACCACGTAGGAATTGACCTATACAAACCATTGCAGTTGACAACGGCAGTCAACCAATGGGGCATTGTTGCTTTGGACCATCTTACACGGTACGCCGAAACCGGTGCTCTTCCCACAGTAACAGCGCAAGACATCGCATGCTTCATCTTCGATTTTTTTTGCCTGGTCACTGTCGTCCTTGCGAACTCCTCACTGAGCATGCGCTTGTATTTCTTTGCGATATAATTCAAGCCTTTCTCCCAGAGGGCCATATTGTGCACCGGAAGAGTGCAGTCCACTACCCTCATGCAAACGGTTTACTGAGTGGCTTAATAAGGTTCTGGGTTACATGCTTGCGGTGCACGTTGCATCTCATAAAACAAACTGGGATATTGTTTTTTTTTCATTTGCGACATACGCGTCAACACCGCTGCGCAAGTCACAACTGGGTTTTCACCATTTTTCCTTGTGTACAATGTACAGCCGTCGCACACCATCGACAATTTGCTGTCATGTGAACATCCCTCCGATTGCACATCCATTTCGCAAGCCACCCGTTATGCAAAAGAAGAGTGCCGCAAGTTAGCCAAGCGGCTTGCTACAGCCGACTAACAGCGCCTGAACGAGGCCCTTGATGACAACCATCCTCCTGCTGCAACGTTCATTTTTGGAGCACCTGTATGGCTTCACATACTACCCTGCGCGTCTGGTTTATCACACAAATTACTCTAAAACTATCATAGTACCTATAGTCGTGCGCAAGGGGGGGGGGTCAGAGGGAGTGGCCACCCTTGCTGGTCAACCAGAAGGCGGGCGCAACAGTTAACCACATGTTTGATATATTTGAGAGGAAGTGCTGCGAGTCGGAGGGGGAGCACTTAGTTACACAGTATTTTATGGAGGGGGACGCTGAAACAAACTTCTTCCCCCATTAGGGGGAAACCCTGTGCACGTCTATGATGTGTTGTCTAGTGTACTTCACCAGTAAACTACGCCATTGAACCTCTAGCGCCATAGAGCGACCGTCGTCGGCGAGGACATGATAGTGTTCACATTCACCATGTCAAGCCGTACTGTGACCCCGTTGTTCTCATCTGTTAAATCGCCAGTATGGATTCGTTTTTTCTGATGGCGGTAGTCGTAATAAATAAAAAATAACTTGAAATCACGGACTCAACTACCATTACCACAGGAAGAAAGCACATTATCTGCGTTCGAGCAATGACATTTTGTTCTGCCCGCGTACTTTTCAAGCTACCACCGGCTGCTTCGGCTGGCTTCATAAATTTCTTGACCCAAGTATCCCATATGTCAAAATTCCTTTCAAATCTTGAACCACTTCATCTTTGCTCGTTATGCCTAAATAGCATATCGGCCTCTCACGTGAACCTATAGTCAAGGGGGGGGGGGAGCGCACTAAGCGAGAATGTCATGACGAATAGGCGTCTGCGTCATTCACTCTTGCTGACGTATTGAAATACCAAAAATGATGCTCCCGTGGCTTTTACCGTTCATGACTATATGGAACCTTAAAATGATACCTCGCGCCTGATACAACGCTCTTTTCAACAGACGGTTATTTCGGTGCCAAAACGGAATAAGCAGTGCAACGTTCACCACATTGCAATGGTAGGTTTCACCCGCTTGCGCAATATCATTGAACTTTGTATTGAGTGCTCAACATTGACGCTTGCATTGCAGTGGACGAGTGAATGAGTCACCACAAAGTGCGTTGCGTGAACAGCGCAGCTAGTAAGGTGTGCCGAAAGACCAGCTAACACTTTATGGAACTTTAGAACATTCCTGTTGTAGAAATATTACAAGTCGGCTTGTATTTGACAATAGCAATAATCTTCAGCAATATATATAACAAGTGTTTCCTTTCTGTGATTGTTCCTAATGCTGACACCTCGTACTGAAATCATTCAGGCGAATTCACCTTCACCAAACGGCGACGTTTAGAGGTCAAGACGCTAACCTTTTGACCATAGTATGCACTGCCATCAATAGTTCAACAAATCTTTTTGCTTTATAGATTTCATTCTATTTAGCCATTCTTCCTACGACAACAAGGTGCACTCACAATTATTTGGCTTACATGTGAGTTCCTACGTAAGCAAAACATACGTACCACAGCATTAAGACAGGAGTCCACGTCGACCGCCTTTGTTCAGCGCACAAATAGACAAGAGCCAGGCCTACACCTAGCCGTGAGCATAACGACTCTTCTTTGCTTCGCATTTTTTAGCGATCTATTTCTCTGTTTGCCGTAACGAGTAATTACAAAAAAGGCAACCGAGATGTCACTGAAAGTAACTGGAAAATACAACCATGCAATGAAGCGTACCTATCACGACGTTTTTTTTTCTTCACGACAGCGTTAAAGCTCTTGTTCCCCAGAAATCCTGGTATTGGTGTTTTCTGTTCTGCGCAAAAATCATGTTGTGTCGGTCTATCTGTATGCACGTGAGATGTGCATTTTGACCATGAGTTGAACATGTTTGATAGTACAAAGGATGCTCCTACGGGTCGCGTCGACAACGGTATACCTCAACATCTGTGGACTATAACTGCCCCGGAAAAAAAGTGCAACCCTGGAATTCACGAGAAAGTCCACGGCATGTTACAGATTAGGGATCGATGGAAACGTTTCATCTTATTAACCTTCACCTAATCAGCGCGATTTCATGAGAGTTCTTATGGACCATGTTTTATTTTCGTCGAAGCACATCTGCACTAAGCAAAAAAAAATGGCAGCATATCCACGGAGTGAATAATGAAGAGTGGGGCGAAGGATTCGTCCGTCCATGCGTCCGTCTGTGTGACCGTCCATGCCTCTGTTCGTGCGCCCGTCCCTGCGTTCGTTCATGCATCCGCCCCTGCGTCCTTTCATGCGTCCATCCATGCATCTGTCTGTGTGTCCGTTCGTCCATCTATTCAACACTCCAAGTCCCACCATCTCGCATCTTTTTATCATATATTCCCCATATAGAAGCACCGCCATTCAGTGGACATTCCAAGGACTAAACGAGAGGTGGCACACGCACACTTTCTTATGGCTTGCGCTTCGGGTCTACTTCCCACCTTCAACCACCTTGAGTTCATGGTATATACTAGTTCACTGTATTCATGGCACTGCGGCCCAATGCTTGCTAAACCTTTCTAAAACCAAGGAGGTTACGCCTAGCGAGTATAACGTAGCAACCTTTTCCTGTCAGATAGTGCTCACTGTACATGCCAGTGGCTGCTAATGTGAAATGAGAGACAGGAGGATTCAGCTTTTAATTTCTTACGGCTTGCGCTTCGTATCTGCTTCCCCTCTTTAACCACCTCGAATTCATTCATGGTATATACTATACTCGGCGACAGCTTTTCTTGACAGCACTGTGGTAAAAATAGAGCCGAACCGCCTGCATGCGCGCGCGCCAGGAAAGAGTACCTATTTTATTTTCTGATTCTAATAGCTACTTGGCCCGAATAAATAAAACTTTCTTCATTATAAGGATAGAACAAGTATGGGACGCTGTTCATGGAAAAAAAGTTATCGTGCTCTTAGTTTTTCTTTTCTTTTTTATTTCTTGGACGGCACCACGTTTTCCGCACGCCGGCTGCGTCTGCTGCTTGCTCTTGCGGCGGCGAGCACAGCATCGGCCGTGGAAAAGCTGCTCACCGTTGGGACGCGCCACCTTTTATACATCACGCATCGAACTTTCCAGCCTTATCACTGGTGGCCGCGCAAACTCTGAAATAAGCTTCACTGTTTGTGTCTTCCGCGCAATCTTTACAACGATCTACAACAATTGTGAGGCTACTCGAACACTGAGGCGCAGTCTGCGCCGATCATTGCTGACAGCCTTTGAGGGCGTAAACCGAATACAGCAAAACTGAAACAAGACAGGCCCGTGGCCAGATCGTGCCGCAACCGGCCTTCCAATTCGCCTGTACCAGGGCTCAATACCGTAAACGTTAACATTCGATCACGTGTGGCGCGTACCCGTATATACTGGGCTGAACACGGAACCTAAACTTCACTGCTATATAGGCTGAATAATGCTGGTAAAACGTTCTGAACAACAGAAAATTTTATATGTACCAGTATATAAACAGCACAGTAACTAGCTGCATGTATGCACTCTCATAAAAGTTTAACTCTGACGTTCCCAATTTGCATGCATACATTTTGCTAAACACACTAGCGCAGCGAGCAAGCGAAAACCGAAACTGGAACAGAAATCGGCTGCAAGCTGCCGGACTACTTGCGTAGTAACACAAATGTGCGGAGGCCCCGCCTCCGTAGCCTTCGCTGCAACGTCAAGAAAAGCTGTCGCCGAGTATAGTTCATTGTATTCATGGTCCTGCGGCTCAACGCTCGCTAAACATTTCTAAAACAAAGGAGGTTACACTTAGCGAGTATAATGTAGCAACCCTTTCTTGTCCGATGGTGCTCAATGTACATGCCAATGGCTGCTAATGGGGATCGCAGCGTGCGCGTTCACTAAAAGCCGAACGCTCCTGTCTCTCATTCCCTATTAGCAGCCGTTGGCATGTACATTGAGCACTATTTTTTATTGTTAAACAACGCACAGAAGAAATCTCTCACCGGCACCACCTTGGAGGTCAAATGTTATACCTTTTTCGGGTATGTGCCACTTGTGATTACGTACTACGAAGGACGCACAAGCCACGCCATAAGGAGCTTCGCCCCTAAAAAAGACTACACAGCTTTGTTCAGGTCATTCACCTTATGTCTGGAAAACCGTGGGCCTATGAAATCATCTCTACTACAGCTATGCAAGACGCTTTTTGTTGGATACGTCTGCTGCCGTGCTCCTGTTTTCTTCCGTGTTTGAAGATCTCGTGTATGTAAACTCAAAGGTGCTCAGGCTCTAGGCCACGTAATTGGCCTAAGGATATGTGGACGGACTCCTACGTTGAGCGCTATTCGGTCATTCTAGTGGCGCAGGCGGCGCAACGCGGCTTTCTTTCGAACCTGGCACACGGTGATAAGTCTGCAACGCAGTTTGGTCTCGCGGTATTCATAAGCGTGGATTTGTTTTCATTCAATTTTATATGCGTCTTTTTAGCGAGAGAAAGTGTGGTCTGCAGCAAAACTAGAGTGCCTGACGAGCTTTGCTGCCTGAGACGCGCACCTCAGCGCCGTCTCGTCCGCCATTTTGACGTATACCATCGCAACGCCTATAGTCACTGGAATGATCAAATTGCGAAAACACCTTCTTGTCTAGCTCTCGTTTATCTTCAATACCAGCGACTGCAAGTATACTTGAGATTACTAACAAGTCACCAAGACCATTCACTTAGAGACGTTATTATTACAGCACTGTTTGCAAAGCCTGCCACGGTCAATGACTTCAAAAAATCTACCTTGTTTTCATCATATTTTCACAAATAAAGTTAATTTGAAAGAACAGGTGGTGTTTGTCTAGAAATGATGAAATATTATTTACAAAGATCCGTTGTCGTGTCTTTTCACTGAACTTTTACCTTCAAAGGTCAGGTCTGGCCAAGTCGCCTTTATGCCTTAAGTGTAATGAGAGTGGTGATTCTCTGGAGCACTTCTTTTTGACGTGCCGAAGATTTAAGATACAAAGTAAACGAATAATAGGATAATGCCAACGAAAGTTTCATTCACATTCGTCACCTCTGATGCTTCTTTCGTGTGGCACGTGATCATATAAATTGGTTTTAGGCAGCGCAGACCCAGCCTTAAATATTTCAAAAGTCCCGCTATGACGTATGCAGTTACATAGCAGCTAAACAAGATATAATCAAAAGAAACTGTGCACACACCCTGAAATGTCGTCTTCACCTCAGTGCGCAGATAAGAGTGCGGTATGTTGTTGTTATCTCGACAGCGACAAAGGGCAACGGATCGGCAGTTTTTCTAGACATACCCGTGCCAGACAGCTCACCGCATTTTGCACAACATATGTGGCCGTCGTGGACACACCCTTAGTACATCAATATAAGCGTGTTTCTTTTTTGTTTGTGTTTAGATAATAGGCTGCCGTATCGGTATGGATATTACAGAAGCATGCTGCTTTCAGGGTTTCGTGTTCACCGAGCGTCAAGCATTATAAGTGAATATGAACAGGACATTGCGGTAGTATAATAACCATTTTCGTGCGTGTACGCCACTTAAGTGAAGCTCACTTGCTCCTTGCGTTACATCAAAGTGAAATTGGATAACATTGAGACGCTGAAAATGACAGCTGCAAAAGGAATGTAAGGATATGTATTTTTGTTTTCATTTAGTGTTCGAATGTGGCTATTACTTACAGTTTGGCACCATCGAAGTGGCTGTGGCTTAAACTTACGCATGCAGTCAGGCTTGCTTTCAAACCGCACCATGATCTTGATGTCGTACGGACATACTGCTCGCGATCAAGGTCGGTAAAGATGGATTTGGTACTCAAGGCCGGTAAGAATCGAGGCTAGACTCTCCTTTCTTAATAACATTTCAGCGTGCACACAGTTCACTGTGTACGCACCGAAATGTTAACAAGATGTCAGACGAACTCGCCCGGCTTTCACACTATTGATAAATACTCCTGATAACGCCACATTTATGTGCACATCAAAGAACCCCGGTAGTTGAAAGTTTCCGGAGCCCTGCGTATACAGAATCCGTAGTAACCGTGCCGTTATTTTGAGGCGTTGCACCCCAAGTGTTATTATTACTGTAAGGACAGCTGCAGCACGTGACAGTGTCAATCGCCACTGTCACGTGAGAGTGAAATCAACGTTTTAATAACGTTTGGGCTGGGGTCAAGCCTTCGTCAGCATGGATATACTACATGTTACCGCCTCTACATATTGGAAAGTAGGTGTACACTAAGCGCACTGCAACACAATCGGAATATGCTCATCAAGAACAAAACTACGGCGCATGATGACAGAACACTCCCCGGTGAATCATACAAACAATAATAAGTATATATGGCGTTAAAAAAAAACCTTTTACTCGCTCGTACGGCGTCCTCGCCTAATTTCAGCACTTCTGGAGAAACACTACAATATGTGAACGCAAAGCGAGCACCCAAATAGGTTTTAGGAGCAAAGCTCTTTAAGGCGTGGGCTGTGCGTCCCCTGTATGTAGCCACCTCTCGTTCAGTTCGAAGTATTACGCTAGCCACCGACCGATCTAAAGGGTAAAGCCATATCCATCCGTCCGTCCATCCATCCATCCATCCATCCATCCATCCGTCCATCCATCCGTCCGTCCGTCCGTCCGTCCGTCCGTCCGTCCGTCCGTCCATCCATCCGTCCATCCATCCATCCATCCGTCCGTCCGTCCATCCGTCCGTCCGTCCGTCCGTCCGCCCATCCATCCGTCCGTCCGTCCGTCCATCCGTCCGTCCGTCCATCCATCCATCTATCCATCCGTCCGTCCGTCCGTCCGTCCGTCCATCCATCCGTCCGTCCATCCGTCCATCCGTCCGTCCGTCCGTCCGTCCGTCCGTCCATCCGTCCATCCATCCGTCCATCCGTCCGTCCGTCCGTCCGTCCGTCCGTCCAAAAGATGCAAGATGTTATAAACTAGACGGCGGTACGTGTAGTTGATTATGAAAGATGCGAGGTGTTATAAAATAGGAATGATGCCACATATGGCGCGTGTCATCGTTCGATATAGTGCGGCGACGTACGCTAGGGGGAGCGTTGCAATAAAATCGAGTGGGCAAATTGTACGGAGGATTCATGGTTTACCAGGTTTACCTCCGGAGCTTCGCCCACTCATCATCATTCACTTCGTGGATATGGCGGCATTTTTTTTCCAGAGCATATATCCGTGCCATGTATGGGCGTTCTAAGATTTTCCAGGACATTCTTACTTCCTCCAAAGTTCGTATTCTTGATTATATTTCATCCGCGGGCTGCCATTATTGTTGCAATCTTTAACGCAAGGCATGCACTCAGATTATTAGCAGTGTGGCGAAAATAACCGCCAATGATTTCAGCTTGAAAATTCGTAGTGAGTTTTATTGTGAGACAGATTATGTAGTTTATATGCTCGAATGCTCCATTTGCAAGTTGCTGTTTATGGGGCAAATGAACAATGCATTTTGGTGCCGGTTCAATGACCACAACGCACTTGTACACTAAACGCTTCATTAGCCAATATCTAGACACGTTGTCACCATTGGGCATACCTTACGAATTATTCAAAGCGACGATATTGAAAGTGTAATTCACATCACAATATAAGCACAAAATGCGCGAACAATTTTTATTTCACAAGTTAAAAGCGGCTTCTAGGAGACTAAATGAAAATTCTGGTAAATTGTCCAGCATGCTTGCATACTATAGCAACAATTCCTAGATTCTGTCACAAAAGTGTTCTTTCTTGTTTTCGTTTTTTGTCTTAATTCATTTGCAGAGTGAAATGCATTGCTATTTACGTTCGCACGGCTCCATTAATATGTTAAGTGCCATGTCTTCAAGTATCTAATTGCACAGCGGCGTGGTTTCTGTGTGTCCACCACGTGCGTATAGCTTCTTTTCGATGCGCATAAAGTCTGACTGCAGTGCACTGCGCCCTATAGTTTACATCATGAACGGCCCAATATGCTCCAAAGTAGCGTTGACGCGCCCGCATGGTGGGTGCAGCGACGCTACGTTTGCAAAACGCGAGCACTATGTAGTCTGACGCCAGGTGTGGTCAGCGTCCGTCGGCGCGGCCCGACGGCCACCGACGCGAAATGCGACATGCTGCATTTCGCACCGACTCGTTACCCAGACAATTGCCCCACCATGGTGATCTAGTGGCTAAGGTACTCGGCTGCTGAACCGCAGGTCGCGGGATCAAATCCCGGCTGTGGCGGCTGCATTTCCGATGGAGGCGGAAATGTTGTAGGCCCGTGTACTCAGATTTGGGTGCACGTTAAAGAAGCCCACGTGGTCAAAATTTCCGGAGCGCTCCACTACGGCGTCTCTCATAATATAATGGTGGTTTTGGGACGTGAAACCCCACAAATCAATCATCGTCACCCAGACAGCACTGCGTCTCTCTCTTTTCGTTAAATATGGACGCCGGATGTGCTGAAATGCGCATGCGTCAAAGCAACGCAGCGTGGCGCGCGCCTGCGAGTATGTGGCAATGCCGGCGCCGGCGTGGCGCCGGCGTGACGTGACGAAATGAAACTGCGCGAACGCGCACCAAGTCACGTCGAAATGTATTGGCACTTCGACTGTGGCATGTATTCATATTCTCACATGACACGCATCTCGTGGTTATCATGTTTGCACCAGTCACATACCTTCGTCATCCATTGGCGTCACGTAATGGCAAATTTTGCATATGTGCAGCTGGCGAAACGGCCGCGAGCGCGTCATCAGAGTGGTGTGTAGTCATGTTTCTACATGACGCGCATTTCACGTGACACACAAGTCACACATGACACACATGTCGTTACGAGACACACATGTGGTGCTTATCATGTTTGGATGAGTTATTTACCACGTCATACGTCCGCGTCTCGTAATACCGAGTTTGGTACATGTGAAGCTTGCGAAACGGCCGCTAGCGTATCATGAGCGTAGCATGTAGTCATGTTTTTTACATAACACGCATCTCATGATTATTATGTTTGTACCAGTCACATACCTTCGTCATCCATTCACGTCCCATCATACCAAAATGCGTATACGGGAAACCAACAAAACGGCTGCCAGCGCATTATGAGCGTTGCATGTAGCCATGCTGTTACAAGCCACGCATCTCATGAGTATTATGATTGCACCAGTCACATACCGTCGTCATTCATTCACGTACTGTAATACCAAATTTGGTATACGTGACGCTAGCGAAACGGCCGCGAGCGCATCACGAGCGTTGCATGCAGTCATGTTGTTACATGACACGCGTGTCATGATTTTTATGTTAGGGTCTGTCGCTTGTGTTCACCATGCAATCATGTCCTACCATACAAGTTTTAGAACATATCATGTGAATGAAACCACCACAAGAGCTGCGAGACCATAAAATGTAGATCATGACATTCATGACGTACATATCATGATATTCATGTTATGACATGTCAAATATGTTCCTATACAGTCATGGCATGACATACCAATTTTGGTATTGATACCATTATCGAAACGGCCAGGAGAGCTAAAAGGCGCAGGCGGCGAAATAGATGGAAAGACAGATAGGTAACGTGAAGAGATGTTGGTACTATGGGCGTGAAATATGGAACGCGAAGAGTGACAAGCACATAGCAGCGGTCTAGCGTGTGCCGTGCAGTCGTCGCCGTGCAGATGTGCAGTGATTCAAAATAAGAATGATGCGCACCTATCAATTTTGGTGACTGGAGGGTGCGCAGTATACGATTTTTTACACTTACCACTTTTAACACTTATTCTCCTGTCGGTATTACATATTCTTTAGTTTACATAAATTTTCTCTCTCGTTAAAGCCAAGTTCACGGCAATAATAGCATGAATGTGTTTACAATAGGGTAATTTGCCATTGCAGTTTCACTTCATGTATCTCTTTAGTGCTATTATGCGCAAGGCTCACCACTGCAGACATGGCGTGGCAGTTGACGTATGCTCCTACATAATAATCACGTGATGCTAGCATTTCTGAGTAGGCGACTTTGCTGGTGGGCAAGTAATGGAAATGTTAATTTGAGTAGCGACAGTGAGTTCCACGTTACACCTCCTCATCTACATTAAGACGCAAACACCTCAAAACCTTCTGAAAAAATTGGCAGATCCCACGTACAGTGGGATTGCTATGCGAAGCATGAAAGAGGAAGTCTGATAAGTCACTTCAAAATCAGCACAACGTTATGAGACGGAGGTAAGTTATGCCGAACATGGCATCCGTATCATGATTATCATGTTCGGACGTTTCATTTACATTCATCCTCCATTCCCGTCATGTAACACCAAATTTGGTATATGTGGAACTAGTGAAACGGCTGCGAGAACGCAATGAGCGTAGCAGGTAGTCATGGTTTACATAAAACGCATAATATGATTATCAGGTTTGGACATGCAATTTACCTTTGTCTTCTATTCACGTCGCGTGATACTAAATCTGGTACATGTGGAGCTGGTGAAACGGCGGCGAGCGCGTCATGAAGGGTGCAATATCCTCCAACGCATCGTGATGTTTTTACATGACCTGCATCTCATGATTATCATGTTTGCATCAGTCACATACTTTCGTCATCCATTCACGTCACGTCATAGCAAATTTGGTATATGCAAAGCTAGTGAAACGGCCACGAGCACATCATGAGTGTGGCGTGTAGTCATATTGTTTCATGACACGCATGTTATAATTTTCATGTTGGGGCCTGGCGCTTGTGTTCTCCATGCAGTCATGTCATACCATACCAGTTTTGCACCATGTCGTGTGAATGAAACCACCACAAGAGCACCAAGATCTTGAAGTGTAAATCATAACGTTCATGACATACATATCATAATTGTCATGTTATGACTTGTCAGTTATGTTCATCATGCAGTCATTTTATATCATATCAAGTTTGGTATTGATACCATTATCCAAACGGCCAGGAGACCTGAAAGTCCTAAGCGGAGAGATAGATAGATAGATAGATAGATAGATAGATAGATAGATAGATAGATAGATAAATAGATAGATAGATAGATAGATAGATAGATATGCTCAAAGCCACCGAAGTTCGCCAAGAAATGCTTCGCATTTAAAATGTCTCGGATACATCATTTCCCATTGTCAACCCCCTTCTACGCATGCATGCTGATCGGGATTAGTGCCGCGGAAAAAGTGGAGCAACACAGAGGAGAATGAAGAGAGCCGACACAATTTGGTGGAAGAAAGAAGTATGCGAATGCCCCACCGCTTTGGTCCACTGGCTGTGGCACTCGACTGCTAACCTGCATGTTGCGGGAACAAATTGTGGCAGCGGCGGTCGCAATTGCGATGGGGACGAAAAGGTTTCAGACCCGTGTACTTAGATTCAGGTGCTCGTTAAAGTAGTCCAGGTGGTCGGCAATTTCGGAGCTCTCCTCTACGGCGTCTCTCATAGTCATATCGCGATTTTGGGACTGTAAACCCAGGTAATAATATTGCTACGGTATGAGCCGGGCTGTAGTATGTGCTGGGTAGGTAAAAGAGGAAGACGAAGTTGTCTGGTGCGGCCTGAGGACTCCATTTTTACAGCGACCGCCGAACTCTATCCTCACCTTGTAAATAAATCCACCTATCCTTCAATTCAACCGTAACAGTTTTGTGGTGGAGGTGCGGGGTAATCAACCAAGCAACATGACGCTTCAAGTGCCTGATCTACGACGAAGCCGCCGCCTCGCTGGACTGCCCCCGTTACCACTGCCAGCTGAGATGTCTCACTGCAAAGAAGGAAACCGGATCCCCGCCGCTGCAGACCTTCTACCAGTCCCAGCAGCACCGCTAGTGCCAGGTTCGCGTGCGGCTGGTCCCTGGTTGCGTCAGTATCTGATAGTGCCCCGCACATTCGGTGGCAAATCTGGTGAGGACGTGGACGCCTGGCTCACACACCACAAACGAGTGAGCAAATACTACCAGTGGGACGTGGCGATCCAGCTGACCAGTGTAGTATTTTTCTTAACAGACACAGCACTCGTGTAGTACGAGAACCACGAAAATGCCCTCACGTCATGGGATCGCTTCGTTTCTGAAATAAGAGCGTGCTTCGAAGACTCCGTAGCTAAGAGAAAGCAAGCGGAACAAAAGTTGCTGCAGAGAGCTCAGATCCCAGGAGAGACGTGCACGACCTATGCCGAGGCAATATTGAAGCTCTGCAAGATTGTCAACCCTTCTGTGTCAGAGGAAGACAAAGTTAGCCAACTGTTTAAGGGCATCGCTGAGGACGTGTGTCAGTTCCTAATCAGTAAAGACATCCTTGCTACTGTAACTGACGTCGTAAGCCACTGTCGCATATTCCAGACCCTGAAGATGCGACGTATCACACCCAAGTGTGGTCGGCTACCAGATGTAACCACCGTGGCAGGTGTTGACGAATACACGCCGCTTGATCTTGCGTCGACAATACCCAGATCATTCGAAAAGATCTCACTCGACACGCTCGCCCGACGCCGTACGAAGCTACACCTGCACCGCCTCCCTATCGCCTTCCCGTGTCAATTGCTGCAGCAGACATCGATGACTGCAACTACAGGCCCCCCTCACCACCGAGATCACAGCGCAATAACTACCCGCTGCGGAGGTACAAAGACCGCTTAAAGTTAACCCCATCGGCCAGCCAACACCTATTACGACTCGAACGAAGATGTACCTGTACCACCACCACGTCAGCGCAATGCTTCCCAGGAGTAAAATGCATACCGCCAAGCCCCTGTGTGCTACATTTGTGGTATCGCCGGGCATATAGCTCGGTTCTGTCGTCAACAGAGGGAGCTGACATCCCGATACCATTCCCCATCAGAGTTTCCGCCAGCGGGTACTGGTCACAACAACGGTCATTGACCCGCCTATTCCAGGAGTGCCTCACGACGGGGAAATCACCGTGGCAGTTCTGCCGCTTCTGACCGTAGTTTGACGCCTCCATCTGGCCGACAGAATCGTTCCCCTTCGCCGGGATGACGCCTGTCATCACCGCCGCCGCCGGGAAACTAGCCAGCGCGACCGATGGAGGTGAGGTCACACAACAGAATTTGCCTCAGATGCCTCCGCCAGTTATAATGTCCAATAACAAGATACGTGTAGAAATAGATGGCTTTCGTACAAGTGCTTTGGTGGACACTGGTGCTACGATATCAGTCATGAGTCTTTCTTTCAAAAGTCGCATTGGCCGCAAAGTTATGTTTTCTTGGGGCGAATCAAAGGGTTTCGTGGTGTTGGTGGGGAAGTACTTCATCCTGTCGGAGTTTGTGCCGTCAATGCCTTATTGGCAGGAAAGGTGTTCCCAACAGTTTCTTGTGCTGCAACGTTGTACCCACGATGTGATTTTCGGTCTTGACTTTCTCCAAGGATGTGGCGCTTTCGTCGACTGTGGAAGCGGTGAACTTTCCGTCAGTGGTGACATTGTCCCTGCCGTCGCCGATGAGGCGCTGCAGCACGCAAAGGACGCGAAGTGTTTCCGATGAGCTGACAGTGCCGCCGTGGTCAATGAGGTCAGTTGCGGTGTTCGCCTCAGAATCTGCCACATCTTTTGACGCCATCGTTGAACCTGCCATCGTTCAATATTCTAAGAAAGGCATACTCGTCCCTCGTTGTTGGTATCTGTTGATGAAGGAGCAACCTTTCTGTGGGCACTGAACTGTTCGCCAATGCCGGTTGTGCTCTCTCGAGAAATGAAGCTTGGCGTCTTCGATTATTCCACTGAAGGTTATTATGTAGCGGTCGTTAACAACGATTAAAGCGAGAAAGGTGCAGTCTCTGGCAAGCGCAGTTGCTCAACGAGTCGCAGATCCTAGGCATGATTGGCGCCACTTTGCGGTCACACGAGCAGCAGACGTTATGCCATCTGTTGAGGTGACATGCTTCGGTTTTTGACTTTTGCCAAGAGGAGAAGCCATTACCTTTACCATGTTCTCGCGCTCACCATTAGATTTACACTAACACTGCCCTTCCGTTTCGACAAAATCCTTACCGAGTGTCGTCATCGGAACGAAAAGTTATTGCCGACCAGGTTCAGGAAATGCTGAAGAAGGGTGTCATTGAAGAGTCGTGTAGCCCGTTGGCAGCACCGGTCATCTTGGTTAAGAAGAAAGATGGTGCCTAGCGGTTCTGCGTTGATTACTGAAAACTCAACGCCGTGACCAAAAAAGATGTATATCCGCCACCTAGGATTGACGATGTTATTGGCTGCTTACACTCCGCTTCGTACTTTTCTTCAATAGACCTACAATCAGGATATTGGCAGATACCTATGCACCCTTCAGACAAGGAGAAGACCGCATTCGTGACACCTGATGGACTGTACTAATTTAATGTGATGTCGTTAGGGCTTCGCAACGCCCCTGCCACTTTTGAAAGGTTTATGGACTCTCTCCTTCGTGGTCTTAAATGGGAGGTGTGCTTATGCTACCTGGATGACGTCGTCATTTTTGGGCGTACCTTCGAAGAGCACAACGTCCTTTTAAGCCTTGTTTTAGACTGTATCTAAAGGCTGGCTTGATTTTGAACTCTAAGAAGTGCTGGTTTGGTGAACGACAAGCTTTTGTCCTCGGTCACCTAGTTCACAAAGATGATGTCAGGCCAGATCCCCGCAAAATCGAAGCAGTTGACACGTTCAAACCACCCCAGACACTTGAGGAACTTTGCAGCTTCTTGTGACTATGTTCCTACTTTCGCCGTTTTGTGCCCCGATTCCCGGACGTAATCTACCCACTGACGAGCTTGTTGCGAAAAGACAGCCCATTCAAATGGACACCTGATTGTGAAGCCGCACTTTCTGAACTGAAACTTCTGCTGACATCTGAGCCTATTCTTCGTCATTTCGATCCTTCTGCTACTACAGAAGTGCACAGTGACGCAAGTGAAATTGGCATCGGAGGTGTGCTTGTTCAGCGCCATGATAATGCAGAACATGTTGTTGCTTGTACGAGTCGTTCTCTAAGCAAGACTGAAATGAATTATACGGTGACAGAGCAAGAATGTTTAGCAGCTGTATTCGCCAATCAGAAGTTTCGATGTTTCCTCTACGGTCATCAATTCACGATTGTGACAGACCATCATTCAATATGTTGGCTTGTTACCCTCCGAGACTCTTCTGGCCGCCTTGCTCGATGGGCTTTACGCCTTCAAGAGTTTGACTTCAGCATTTTGTACAGAAGTGGACGACGTCATTCGGATGCTGATTGCCTTTCTCGCCTACCATATGACCACGACGGAGGACAGTGCAGATACCCTCGACGTCTGTTTTGCTGCGGTCTTTCACACGTTTCCTGACGCCAATATCTTCAAACGAGAACAACTGAATAATTTATCTTTAGACCCTTTGTTCGTTGAAGCCCGGAATCTCAAATGCAGTGGTCGCTTTCGCATTTGTGATGGACTGTTGTGCAAAACAAATTACTCAGCAACTGGTGCACGTTATTTACTGGTTGTATCTCAAAGTTTTCGATGCGACGTTCTCCGTACTATGCACAATGATTTAACGTCAGGACACCTTGGGTTCATTCGCACCCTGCATCGAGTGCAGCAGCGTTTTTACTGGCCTCGAATGCGAGATTTTACGCAACAATACGTCTCAAGCTGCGATAACTGCCAGCGTCACAAACAACCTACCAGTGCACCGCACGGCCTTTTTCACCCCGTACAACCGCCTACTACGCCTTTCGAGCAAGTATGCATCGACCTATTGGGCCCGTTTCCGCGATCTTCGAACAACAACCGCTGGATAATAAATAGTGTGCGTCGACCACCTTACCAGTTACGCCGAAACCACTGGGATACCATCTTCTACAGCTGATCGCGTCGCTGCCTTTTTGTTACGCTTCGTTGTTCTTCGCCATGGTCCACCTAAAGTAATCATCAGTGACCGTGGTCGCCAATTCACCGTGGAGGCTGTGGAAGAATTGCTCCGCCTCTGCACCGTTCGACACCATACCATCTCCAGACTAATAGTCTTGTAGAACGTAACAATCGAACTCTTACTAACATGCTCGCTATGTACGTCGCATCCTATCACAAAAACTGGGACGAGATCTTACCATTTATTACTTACGCATATAATACAGCGAAGCACGAGACCACGGACTTCACGCCTTTCTACCTGCTCTACGCTCGATCACCACGCAGCTCCCTTGATACAATCCTTCTATTTAAGCTCCATACCGATGAGTCTGTGGCCCAAACATTGTGCCAGGCTGAAGAAGCCCACTAAATTGCTCGCTTGCGCACACTAGCATCTCAAGATCGCTCCAAGCAACGGTACGATCAACGCCATGATGCCAATTTGTTCCGCAAAGGTAAATTCTTGTGGTTGTAAACCCCCCAACGAAAACCTGGTTTATGTCAGAAGTTTCTACCGCAGTACACAGGCCCCTACGTCATTGTAGATCACTTCACTGACTTGACATACGTCGTGGCACGCTTGGCGACACCTTCTCGTCAGAAATCGAACGCAGTTGGTGCACGTGGCTCGCCTCAAGAAGTCTCATCCCTCCAGTGACTTAAACTCGCCCAGCGGGCTTCGTCTGTGAATTGGGGATCGCTATGGTATGAGCCGGGCTGTAGTATGTGCCGGGCAGGTAGAAAAGAAAGATGACGTTTTCCGATGTGGCCTGTGGACTCCATCTTTACCGCGACTGTCGAACTCCATCCTCACACTGTAAATAAATCCACCTATTCTTTAATTCAACCTTAACAATATTAGAATGTCAAGAAGTTTCTGGTTTCAGGAAAGATAAGAATAAAAATTGTATGAAATCCTACACTAGACTTTTTCATTTCATCCTTTCTTCCCCGCGTTGGCCCACGAAAGTACTTCGTAAGCATGAAGACTGACCTGAAGAAAATTATGAAAATTGATAAGTGACGGCAAAAGTAACCCCAAAAGTATACATATATCTTAAGCTGGACAATTCTCTACCGCTACATTTCATATGTTGTCGGTCAGTGCTGTGTTCCTGTGCTGCCACGCTTTCTTCGACTTCAGGTGCTCAAAGCCTTCGACGATGACTTCACTGCTGGCTATCTTCGTTTCTCAAAAAAAAAGAAAACTCTTGATGGCCTTTTATGTCGTTATTACTTGCCTGGCGTACACGGAACGTCGGCTCCTGCTACCCATGCCAGCGTCGTAAACTCCCGACATCTGCACATACGAGACATCTAAAGCCGATTCCGTGCTCTTCAGTGCCATTCGAGATGGTAGGAATCGACCTTCACGGGCCTCTCTCCGTCGCATCTGCTGACAAACGATGGATAGTGACTGCCGTGGACCACCTGACACGCTACGCTGAGATATCCTCGGCCACTGCTGGCTCAGCTGCGGAAGATGCTAACTTTATTCTTCAAGCCATAATCCTACGTGATGGGGCTCCTCGTGTACTGTTTAGTGACCTTGGGAAAGTGTTCCTGTCAGAAATGTTGAATGAAGTACTGCACGCTTCTGCAACTACTCTCAAGGCATCTTCAAGCTACCTCAGGTCAACAGTCTCGCCGAAAGATTTCATCGAACCCTTGCTGACGCGATAGCTGTTTACGTACAACGTGACCACAATAACTGGGATACGCTTCTAACATTCCTGACTTTCGCCTATAACACGGGCATTCAGCAAACGACTGGCTACCCTTTGTTTTACCTCGTGTGCGGACGTCCCCGTTTCGCGACATTTCCTTCTTTTGCAGCCATGTTAATTCATATCAGTCTTCTAACTAATAATACATTTCCCGACTGGCCCAGTCTCACCATCGATCTCGCATTATTACTGGAGTGAGACAGCTGAAGTGGAAGATCAACTATGACGCATGCCATCGCGTTGTGTCTTTCCGACCTGGATAAAAGGTGCTGCTTTTGAAACCTATTCGCACTCTTGGTCTCTGTCACACATTCCAACAACACTTCATCATGCCCATACATAGTTGTGGAAGAGACTTCACCTGTGAATTATTGAGTCACACCACTTGTCACCGCAACAGACCACCATTCCCACAACACCGAGATTATCCACGTTTCTCACATGAAACCTTTCACGTGACGTTTTTCCTCACTCTGAGATACGGCGGGCAGGACGTCCATTTCAAAGTGGGGCATTAGTGCAGGCGTTTGTTATTTACTTCGTCCTTATTCCTGCAAGATCATTATCATTGCCACTGCGTGTCATCATCATCGTCTTCGCCTGGGTCCAGGCAGTGCCCGTTCTTTTCCCGAGGTCTCGCCTTGAATAAACGCCGTCGTAACCGAGACTTCCTAATATAAACTTAAAAATTCCCGTCAAAAAATTCACCCCGTACCTGCATGTTAATCTGCAAATGTCGCCGAAAGGCGATAGTCTTGCGTAGGGAGAGGGGGAACAAAACATATATTTCATGTTCTGTGCAAGAAAAATCGATGAATGGTATTCTGAAGGTGTTTCGTAGAGTGCCTCGAGCGTGCAGCGGATGCGAGCGAGCGCATCAAGTCACGTCACACGTGAGACATGAGAGCCACCTGGCAGTTTTTTTGGAAAACAAAGCGCGTGGCTCTGTGACGGGTGTGCGCACCCGTCTCAGAGCCACGCGCTTATCTCAGGTGATAAAGTGTAGAACGCAAGGCGACGTGTAGGTGCCACCACAATCTCCTCTTAGGAAAGCGTTGGAAACACTCGCCTTTTTGTGCAGACGTTGCATGATCAGCGCAGCGTGATAAGCGCGACGGTCCATAAAATTACTTATGTATGCCTTTTCTAGTAAAATACGCATATGCAGAATATATACGTGTAGTTATGGTGCCCCAGACATGCGCAATAATTGCTTCACTCGCACAAGTATGAACGCTAATCTTTGAGCAACATTGGTGGGCGCTGCGGATGGGGTCGGCCGTTTCAAATACCCGGTGGCATTAGGAGTGCACAGACAGACAAATGTACAGACTGACAGACAGCCAGACAGACAGAGAGACAGACAGACAGACAGACAGACAGACAGGCCAAAATTTTTGCGTCGAAGGTCCGCAAGAAAGACTATCTTCTTTAAAAAGGAAAAAAAGGAAGAGAGAGATGTAAATAGTGTGATTTAAAATAGGTATATGTATGCATGCAAAATGTATGTGTATTGTTATGTACATCTCGACACATATATAGGAGAACATATAGAGGTATATATGTTTATGTGTATCAGATATTTATGTGACAGTATTTATTTACGGAGTGAATTATGTGGCCAGTATTGGTTTGGACTAGAGAAGAACAAAATATATAAAGAAAGGAAGACCAAGAATGATCTGAAAAAATTAGGAGGTCCAATTCACTCGATGCGCAGGCGGTGGTACACAAGAAATTGGAGCGAAAAACATGGAAGGAAAAGACAAAAAGACGGAGGATTCTGCAGGGAAGACTAAAGATGGAAATCAAGATAAATAAAAAAACTAGGATCGAAAAAATGTTGTATTTATAAGTCGAGAATTTTTAAGTCAAGATTGAGTCCGATGGACTATTCAGTTTCGTATTAGACTCTATAGTCGGGTACCAGATTATCGCTGAAGTCCTCGCTCATTCTGTTGTATGTGGTTGGTAGTGGTTTTCATGCTGTCTACCTTACTTCTGTATTTGCATTTCTCCCTCACTTTTCTTCTATAAAATTACCATGTGACACTTGTCCTATACTTTTCTTTAATTTGGTAGCTTGCAATACTTCGGTGCACGGCCACGGTGGTTTAGTGGATAAGGCACTCGGCTGCTGACACGTAGATCGCGAGATTGAGTCCCGGCTGCAGCGGATGCAATTTTGATGGAGGCGGAAGTGCTGTAGGCTTGTGTGCTCAGATTTAGGTGCGCGTCAAACAACCCCACACGATCGAAATTTCCAGAGTCCTCCACTGCGACGTTTCTCATAATCATATGGTAGTTTTGGGACGTTCAACCCCCGATATCAATCAATACATTAATGCAATACGTCAATGCATCAGAGAGGGCATCGTTTGTTGTTAAATTTTGATTATTTTGAGAATAAGTCTGGCCCACACAAACCTGTGTGTAGCTTATTTCAGTTGTTTTAGGCGAAGAGAGCTTTTTCTTTTCTTATTTGTTTTTTGTCATTGCTAAAATTCTTGTTTTGAAATCTAACAAGTTTAAATTATTACCCGTAATGACTAACGAATTCATTTTAAACACTTTCCTTCAAGAAGTGAATAAGTTTACTTATCGAGGCACCGTCCGCACATGGCCTTTCGAGCAGAGATGTTGCGCCGAGATGTTGAGATACCAACCGGGCCACTAATATGGCCTAAAGCTGCATACTGAGAAGCATCTGTTCTCTTTCGTGTACAATTTTCCATTACAAGGTCTGCATTATATTTTGTTGATTTTTTCTAGCAGCATTGTTCACCTACCGAATGCATTGCAGGCCCACGTGAGCATCTCCTGGCTGCCGTTGTGCCGGGAGCTTCCCAGCCTTTGCCGCTGCCACCGTAATGACCACGAGCCGCACCAATTTTTCCCCTTTTTAACTTGTGTGTTGTGTTGTTTCTCTAGCAAGTGAGAGGATTGCACTTCATGGGCTTTCCTTTCTTTTGTAAGGGTGCCTTCTCACAGTGAGGGAGTGCCCACATGCCATGAGGCAGCTTGGCCCACGTGCTCTGAAGGTTTCTACCACCACCACCTTGTCAGTCCCGCTTCTTACTATCGCATTCATTTCTTTTCTGTGGCAGTGAAACTGTGATTTCTTTCTGTTTTTTTGTGATGATAAGCATGTCCGTATAATTGCATATTCACATGGTCTTTTGATGTTTCATTGTGGGTGTTCTATTGTATTTTATGAGTGATAAAATTCTGCTAAAACGCAAACAACGGTTCCAAAATAGTGATATATATGCTATTGTATCTAGGCGAGGCTGTCATGTAAACAAAAAAAGAAATGAAATCAAAAGATGTAGGCTCGATAAAGCAAGGAACAAAAACACAGGCACGACTCAAGGTGTCATTGTTAGACAAGATGGCTTGTCTTGGTCAGACTTGGTCAGATTGGTCTTATACCGGGACGTCGCCTCCAACTAATTTTCATTCCATAGTTCTTTTTTGAACGTGGGTAACAAGTTGCTTACAATTTCCTACCTGTTACATGTTCATTGAAGAAACGCAGGAAGGAAAATATTACGTGACCTAACACTCCTATTATGCATATAAAAAGGCCGTACAATGTGCTTGTACTCTGATAAACATGTCTCAATGTTTATCAGAGATAAACATTGAGACGTATTGATAACGATTAACATGTCTCAATCCAGAGAGTGCTTTAGGCAGTAATATTATTTTTTATATAACTGAAAATTTGTCGCTGTTCATCTGTTTGAAAGTTCTCCAATTTCCTGTGTTTTTTCCTCGTAAATAATGTTTACTATTTTGTATTCTTCTGGAGATTTTCTCATATTCTGATAAACGTAAGCTTCGCTCTACCAAAGCTTAACATTCACTTCCTCACTTTATTTCAGGAGACACTACTGCGTTGATCACATAATTATTTATTGTATAGCAAGGACTGCTTTATCGGCAGGAAAAGAGTCGGTAATGCATAATACGATCTCATTCCTGATCATATTTCTGCTTCCTGCCATATGTCATGCGGGAAGCTCAACAGGAGGTAAGTTTACATTTCAGATGAAGATATCCTCTTGTGTATGCACTGCTAGTGTCTTTACTTATTCTTGTGTCGTAGCGGTGGGATATAATGAAGATCATGCTTCCTGATGTACTCGAGAATGAGCAGTTTTTCTGTATTTTTACTTCATGCAGATACTTACACTTCACATCAAAAACGAAAAGCAGTAACACTTTTTTCTTGAACACATTCTAGCGAGATTCTTGGGAATAATGAAGATATGTTGTATCAATAACAGAACCTTTGTTATTCAAGACTGCAATTTCTCAGCAATGCTTCTGATACTTGTTTCTTTATTTTGTCCTTTTTTCTTGTGTGTTATATATGTTGTACCCACCCCCTCTGTAATGCCCTACGGGCCCTGAGGGTATTCTAATAAATAAATAAATAAATAAATAAATAAGAACAAGTTGCGTCGCGGAGAGGGTAGTTATTTCTAAAGGAGCTGGCGAGGCTGGTTTGTGAATCTTTTCACTCTATGAAGACACTTGCAAAAAAGGACACATAACGAGGACGGTATAAAAGGACACAACGCGTTATGACACGAAAAAAAATTGTCCCCTTATCTGCATTTTACACTGCAAGTGTCGTCGAAAAAAAATAGTCTTGCGTCTGGAGAGAGTGAACAAATTGTTTACATTGATGTTCTACGCAAGGAAATGTGAATGGTATTCTGGAGGGACCGCGTTCGAGTGCCTGGAGCATGGAGCGGAGCCGAACGAGTGCATAAAGTCTCGTCACACGTGAGACATGAGCGCTATCTGGCAGTTATCTTGGAAAACGAAGCGGGCGGCGTGCGCGCCCGTCTCTGAGGTGATAAGGTGTGGAACGCAAGGCAACGGGTAGGTGCCACCACCATGTCGTCTTAGCAAAGCGTTGGAAACACTTGCCTTTTCGTGCATCGCGTTGCACTGACATCGCAGAGTGATAAACACTACGGTCTTTATAATTACTTATGTGTGTCTTTCCTAGTACAAAATACACATACATGATACTTACGTGTTGTTATGGTGCCCCAGATATGCGCAATAAACGCACGAGTGTCAACGCTGAACCTTGAGCAATATTGATGGGCGCTTCAGATGGGGTCGGCCGTTTGCAGTATCGTTTGATCACTTTAGTGCCGTTTAGGGTACCGTTAAGGGCGAACAAATAGACAAATGTACAGACAGACAGACCAAAGTTTTTGCGTCAAAGGTCCCCAGAAAGACTATCGCCTTCAAAAACCAGAAGCAACACTGAAGCCCAGGCTGAATCTCATCACGATAACGTCTCACCGGCGAGTGGTTTAAACATTTGGGGAAACGTCTGCGTAGGCGCGATTTAACTCTGGGATGCCGGCACGGAAGGAGTTCGGCAGAGAGCAGGGCGACGCTGTAGTAAATGTGCTGACGGAGCAGGTTGGTGCCGAAAACCAAGGTCGATGGAGCAACGCAGACGTTTCGTCGGATGCGTGGAGCAGAGACCGTCGACGCTTGAGTCCGAGCGAAGCAAGACGCCGCTCCGGCCATCGAACCCTGCCAGGCACTCGAGAAAAAACCACGAGTGTGACCCTGACGAACCATCTTCTTCACCGCCTGAACCAAGCACACCTGTCCAGTGCGTGGCACTCTTCGGGTAGGCTTTACGTGCCTCACTCTCCCCCGTGTCCCCGTATCACCAATCATCGTCATGTAAGTCTCTTCTTACCCGTGTCCCAGTATCACGAATCATCTTCACGGAACAGTTGCCATAGAGATTCTGCCTGACGACTTCATCCGCTTTGTCCATGCCGGTGTTCTCACAGCGCCAAAGGCGAAACTAGCACACGTCTCCCATCACACGCATACTATCTATAGTTTATACACATTCATACACTTTATTCACGCAGAGAAAAAGAACTGCATGAAAGACATTCCACCACCTATTTCACAAGACCCTGGAAAGGGCTGCGCTCAAATAGGCTTTATTAAAACAGCAAAGGTTTTTAAGGTAGTCTTCATTTAAGCGGTCTCTCCTTTGTGGCCTATCAGGTATGAGCCACAGAAGAGCAATACCACTACTCTCCTCTGGTCTAATAATATTCAGAAGGCAACAGTTAGTCTGTTTTGACGTCATCGTTAGTGTATGTCCAAGAAGAAAGTGTTCTGTTGAGTGTTATTGATGTTTGTGACAATAAATTTGTCTGACCACAGGTCAACATTAGGGAATGGTAAAGGCAACGGTGGCTGCGAAAACACCCTTAAGCGATGCAAGGACTGCACACACGACGACCTGCGCGTAGATCTGTGAGAGGTGCTAACGCCTCATTTCAGCATCAGATTTTGTCTCGAAAGTTTCCACATTTGTGTCGTATCCATGACTAAGAGGTGCTAACGCCTCAATTCAGCATTAGATTTTGTCTCGAAAGTTTCGACATTTGTGTCGTATTCATGACTGTCTGAGAGCAATGAACATTCGGTTTTAGTGTGAGGTTTCGTCTCAGGAGTTTGGTAATCCGCATGGTGTCGGTAATGGTCTGTGGTTCAACTAGAACCTCACTGCACTGAGAATCAATGAAGCAACAACCTAGCATCACCTAACTAAATCCTAGGAACAAACAAGAAGAAAGGGGATTGGCGTTGAGAATTGTTTACTTTGGTTATTTCAAGTCTTATTAAAATATAGGAACCATCGTGCTTTTTAATATTGGGATTGGTTAAGTATGTATAAAGTGTTTAATTAAAGAAGCATCTAAATTTTCCACAGCATATACTTTCTAATTGGTTTTAAAAGTACCTAATAATTGCGACACAGGCTTAGCAAAATTTTAGTGTGAAGATCTCTTAGGTGGAGCAGTCCTGTCTGCGCCGTTTCACCGATGGTTCAGCTGGGAATTGCAATCAGATTGCGAGGGAAGCGAATAGATAGACAAGCCGCACCAAAAATAAGGGCTTTATCTGCAAAGTGCATGGTGTTAAAGGATTTTGCTCAGAGGTGCACGAAACTTTTCTTGACAATGGCATTTCTGTGGAAAGGTTCAACGAGCCTGTGCATGATGTGCATGTACATTATGTCGAAAGGAGCATTGTCCGGCACGTTTCGCCGCCAGCACTGCACAGTGTTAGCCATGTCGATGGGTTCGTTAACCATCTGATCCTTTACGTCATACTGGCCACTGCCGTGAGTCAAATGCCAAACGCTCATAAATGACAGACGTAAAGCCATCAGGCGATCATCAACGGGGCTGAGAACAGGCATGTAAGGGGCTTGGATAGATACCAGTACCCATGCGTAACACCCATCGTAGTGCTGTTGTCATACAGGAGGAAGATGCGGCGCTCGGCGGCACTACGTCCCGGAGTATCACATAACTCATCAACCCATCATCATCCGAACATCTGTCCTCGCACTGTCTCTGCACCAGGGTCGGTGAGAGGAAATATTTGTTTTGTGCAGACGGTCATTACCCTGACAAGGGGCGACTACTCGGCGCCGGGCACCCAATCGACGCAGCCTGCCTCACGACATCGAATCCAGAGAGACCCGACAAAGGGGCTACGCTACGGCATGGTAACTTCAGTCACCACCCACAAAGCGAACGTACCCTGACAATATCACACGGCAAAAAGCCATGAGCGGGCAATCGAAAAGCCGACGCCATGTAGGAACCCTCATTGAAGCCTCTTGATCTTGGGAAAGCACCGAAATCCACTGTACTCGCCACCGCGCGCACAACTTACTCTCCCTCCTCGCCCCTTTGGAGTACTCCCGTTCTCCGCCACTGTTTCTGCGAGATGATTGTCTACTTCGCGGCTTGACGTGGTGACGAGCGACCCACCGGCTGTGCTTTTAAAGACGATAGTCTTTCTTGGGGACCTTCGACACAAAAATTTTGGTCTGTCTGTCTGTCTGTCTGTACAATTGTCTGTTTGTCCGCGCTTAATAGTACCGGATACTCTGAACGGCACCAGCTGATACCCCAAACGGCCGACACCATCCGCAGCACCCACCAATATTGCTCAAGGTTCAGCTTTCATACTTGTGCGATTGTCAATTAAAAAGCCATTATTGCGCATATCTGAGGCACCATAACAACACATATATATTCTGTATGTGCGTCTTTTACTAGAAAAGACATACATCAGTAATTCTACAGACCGTAGCATTTATCACACTGCGCTGACCATGCAACGCTTGCACGAAAAGGCGAGTTTTTCCAATGCTTTGCGAAGACGAGATGGTGGTGGCACCTAGCCGTCGCCTTGCGTTCCACATCTTATCACCTCTAAGACGGGTCCGCACGCTCGTGTCAGTGCCACGCGCTTCGCTTTCCAAGAAAACAGCCTGATAGCGTTCATGCCCACGTGTGACGTGACTTGATGCGCTCGTTTGCCTACACTGTACGCTGAGGCACTCTAATGCGGCGCCTGCAGAATACCGTTAACTGATTTCTTGAGCAGAACATCAAATAAAGTTTTTGTTCACTCTCTCCACGTGCAAGACTATCGTCTTTCAACGACATTTGCAGATTAAAGTGCAGATACAGGGCCGATTTCGTTTTGCTGGTGCCCTTTTTCACTGGGGCTGTGCGTAGCGCGCGTCTCGAACATGGCGTGTACTTTGTTTTCTTAGTGTGCCGCCCCACCTTCCTCGGCGCGCATACGAAGGCTCCCGAATGCTGTGGGTAGCGGCGCGTTATCCAGTAAACACTGTTAGAATCACCACCTTGAGCGCATGGCCTCCGAGATTGCGGGCGCGTGGCGAGTTTCTCAAGGGCCGTCCTCATCGCACGGAGAGAACGTGTTTCAAGAGGTCGGCGTGGCCTGCTCTTTTCTTCGTACCCCGGCGCTCCTTCGTACACTCTAAGCCGAAAAAGACTAAAGTGGGGTATGCCATTGGTCCTTTAGGGGTCTAAATGCGCTGCCACAGATTTTGAACCAATTTTGGACTAACTGCGGGAGTAACTGCAAGGGCTCAACTGTTACCCCAAGCACTTACTCCACTTGGTTTAAATGTTGGCCCCAGTAGAATGATCCAGCGGGACTAACAGTTGAACCGTCCGGACCAATGGCAAAAAAATGGCGACCCTGCGTTTGTGCAGTATATTTTATGTTTGTTCCAATTTAATCAGCACTGAAGATCATAGTATGTTATTCATGCAACACAAACACACACACACACACACATACATACGCACTATTATTTCAGAGTAAAACACCGCAAACACTGACTGCCCGCGCTGTACTACAAAGAACAGACTCTCGGGTATATATAGCACAGTATTTTGACCTCCCATCTAGTACCAGTGGGCGACTTTTACTCGGCTTAAGAAAACAATAAATATTGACACCGTAACGCGAAAATTTACATGGGCTTATTCGTAGCGCCGATGCGCATCGATCTTTTAATAAGGATCCATCTAATCTCCAACATACCTCCAGCCCGAGAATACGAATTATCAGCTGGTGTTCGATCATGTCGGCCGAACCAGCGTTCGCAGTGCTGGCGCACGAGTCCGCAAACACAAACATAGCAGCGGCGCTTGTGCGGGAAAGCCGGCGAAGCAGCCGCAGGCACCCCGCCGATGCCATACCGTGTCGGCTTGCCGACGGCGTCGCTAGCTTACGACGAGTACGGCTCAACGGCCGCCGGCGATCGCAACATGCGGCTTGGGTGAAATTTTCGTCGTCGTTATTTTATAGTCACGAATGAACAATAGGTAAGTGCCCCATGTTCGCTGTGTCTTACGGAGTGATATCTGTATACTTACAGCGACGAGACCGTTCGCAGGCACGGTTCTTTCATCGTGCTGGTAAGGCACAACCTGTGTACCGCCGGCCGCACGATTATTCGTATCCGCGATCGCCTACACGTTGGATTTTTGATAACGATTGTCGCATGGATAAAAAGACGTAATTTTGCCTTAGCTACTATTTTTGTGAACTTGTACGCGACGTTTCCTTCGCTTGTGCCGGCAATGCACTAACACCGGCAGCCCGCTTGATACCGATGACGTACGAAGCCTACTTTTCCTATATATCGCTTTGAACTTGTGGTCACTGTGTGGGTAGACGACCGCTGATGAACAGCTTACTTTTATTAGCATTGTCAGTGTTTAACGTAGTTCGAACTTATTCAGCACATTAAAGCGAGTTCTCGGCATTGCCCGTGTTTGCGGAGACTTTCACTTGGCTTCGGCTCGCCCGTGCCGGCATGGTGGAAACGCGAGGGCACTTGCTGTGTGCACTGACAGCGTGTTGTACTACTTTCCTCTCATAACATATTCTATTCGTTTCATAGTGCTTCACTTTCACAGTGGCGTATAGCCTATTTAACTTGTTTTCATGATCGCCGACCACGCCGAGCATTGCAGTGCAGCATCGACAGGAGGCGATCGCGGCGCAGTTGCCCTCCCCGTTGGTCCCTTCATTGCCGGGCGTTTGCGCAAGACACGCATTGTCACACATTTAGTCCCTGTTGGACGAACCGTTCGTCCATTGGTTTAACGACTGCAGTTAGTCCAACTTTGCCGAATTGCGGCTTAGAGTGTATGGTCGAAAAGGCGGCCGCACTGTGGGTGAAGCCTGCATGTGAAGAGAAAAAATGGTTTCACACTTTTATATACCTTCGCATTAATTTTGGAATGCTGTGCCAACGTGTACGAGAGGGTAAGTCAATGCTTGGGCGTATCTCAAATAGACTTTTTTTTTGCTGTAGATTTGCGCCACTCATATTAGAGCACTTATAATTGTGTTGTCTCTGCATGAAATCTGTACGTGCTGGATACTTACTGCACTTTGAAGTTTGCAGATTGTATAGCATGGAAAACATTGGCGAAGAAAAAAATTACATGCCGATCAACGAGGAAATTCAGAAGAGTGTCGCGTTGTACGCACATGGGTACACTCGATTGAAAAGGGTTGATTTTGCTTTTCTTTGATTTAACTAGCACCAATGTTTATTGTAACGCCGTTTCAAGAATCTTCCCGTCAAGCCACAGAAGCGAGGTACAGGGAGGAGGGTGCAGGCGGTTCCCATGCGTCCAGACTATGTTTACACAGAACGTCGCTGGTTCTGCGAAGACCCCGGGATGATTACAGGCAGCTTTGATCAATTATGGTCGCCCATTCACACTGTGAGTTTTACGGTGTTCAGTGGATATAGCAATGTAAGAACGAACATTGAAATGTCTGCTAGTTCAACAAGTTTGCCACACGTGTTCAGAGTTTGATGTATCTGGTATGAAACACTGTGGCATTATACATCAGTGACAATTTGCACTTTTTTGTTTAGTAGCCTACCTCAGCAAATACTTAGTTTTCATTAGAAAGACGCCGTTATGCTGCATGTGGGACCCTTTGATTTGGATGCAGTCGAGAATACAGTGAGTGAACAGGACACTGATGTTACCAATGTGCTACCAAAGAATATTTAAAATTCAGATAAAGAAAAAGGAGACAATGCTAACGCAGGCACATTTACTGTGAAATGTGGGGGAGTGAATTCAGGTCGGCTAATTGAATCCTTCTAGAATATTCCGGCAAAATTACTTTTCACGTTTCAATGGCATGATCAGGGCACTTAGTGATTACAGCGCAAGTGCGCTTCGGTGGTCCACCTCATAAATACCTGTGCGTGATAGAGTGAAATTATGAGTCAATATAAGAGAGCAATACGACTCAACGACGATAACTAGTCCAGTTTTCCCCCATACATTTCCCAAGAGAAAGGAGGAATAGAAGAATGCCTCTTTATTTCTCAAAACGACGTATTGAGCACTGAGACAAAATGGAACGTAATGAAAAAAAGTGATAGCGCTACAGCAGAATTGATACCTGCCTAAAAATAACTTTCAGAAAAATGCAGCAGTTCTCATGCTTTTCTTTCCAAATTGGACCAAAATGAATGCAGTCACAGAACACAAATACTTTCCTTTAGTTCGCCGGAAATCCCGGTAATGATTCTTGCTCGTAGGCGAAAAAAAAGCCATGCGCACGCTGGAATTCTGTGCGCTATGTTGTATGCCATAGTCTCAGGTGCCGTCGGATCCCTCACTCAATGCGCCCTCTCGCGGCAACCAAGCGCATGAGGTGAAACTCGTTGGTTTTGCTGGGGTACGACTGGTGAGAAACACGCCACGCGCCGGCCATCTCGGAAGCCATGGTGAGCGCTGGCCGGAGGAGTGTACACCCGCAACACAGGCGTACACGCCGACCGCCAAACGACGCCGCTGGTCAAGGCGCCATCATTAGAGGCTTGCCAAGCAGGCTCCGAAAGAAATAAACAAAAAGAAAAACAGGTTAGCCCTGTTTGAAGCGAGTGCTGCCCACTTCGAGTCTTCAAGGTCTTTGTTGAGCATACCGTGGGCTGTTGGTCCCAAATTGACATTTTTGTTTGCTTCAGGTTAGCGTCGGAAAGCTGCGTCAGTAACTTATTCATGATAATTTGGCACCATTTCTGAGAGCCATGCTCGTTTCATCGAAATTGTAGACACGTAGGTACCTTTGTTTCTGATACATGGCCTTGGAGATTTGTGGTAGCTCACGTGCTACCACACGTGAGCTACCACGTGAGCACGTGAGCGAACGATAAAAGGCCGGGCAAAATCAAACAAAAAGAAAGTGAGAAAAAACTGTGCTTGTTTCCAGACCTATCATGACACCTTCGGCTAAATCTCTTCTATTTGTCCACGCGAATCACCATGCCAAAAAGAGCTTGGCCTTTTCCGCCCCTAAGCCACGGACCCGGCACGGATGGCCCAAATTTGTGATGCGAGATGACGTGTTGCGCCATCCGCTGTGGAGGAGGTGGATTTATTCCACCTTCTGAATACAAGATTAGCAGCTGATGAAGGCAGCGTATTTCAAAACTTTACGGGGGCACTCCAGTTAGAAAGTATACCTGATAAGTAACTTCAAAATATTAAGAGGAAGAAAGTAGGAGTAGACTAGATCGCGACAACCAGGACGAGTTAAGGTATAAAGATGGAGATGCAAAGTGGAAAGTGAGAGCAAACACGTATAAAAAGGAGCTAAGTGTACGTATATGCACCTGTTGTTGAATTAAGGTTAAGGAGTAATTTTTTTTGTAGTGGAGAGCAGTAGAAGTACTTTATCAAACAATGAAATGACCAGACCGCCAGTATTATTGGAACTAAATCTTAATCAGGAGTTCGTCCTCTATATAGACGCTACAGAGCGAGTGCATATAGCAATCTTGTTGCAAAAATAGGACGATAGATTAGATCCTTTCATGTAATGCAAGCAGACGATGGTTATTTACTAGTTTAGACAATTATTCGATATTGATAAATGAAGGTAGACGAGCGTTAGATGAGTGTAACACACTTTTTTGTCGAATATAAGAGCCTTAACTTGCTAAGAGGCACTTTTCAGAAGCCACCAAGGTCTGTGAAAATTGTGAGATTTATTTCATTGAACAAGCCTCATTCTCTTGAAACGGCTTTGAATGGTGATTTCCAGCCTGAAAACAGAGCGGCTTCAAGAACTTCAAAGTGTGGTGAGGTTCTTTAGAATAAACAGATGTTGCGTCGGGGACAGCAAAGCTCCCAGTAAAAAAGGCGAGGCTGTTTTCTGTTTTCCTCCAACTTTATGGAAACAACACACAAAAATAGACACACAACAAGGATGCTACTCGAGAATACAACGCGATACAACGCAAAAAAAAGCCCGGGAAAATCAAAGAACATGCAGAGTCCCATCACGATACTGTCTCAACGATGAATGCTCGGAGCTTATGCGGAGGTCGTCTATGTAGAGGAGAGGAGATACTGCAATGTCGGTAGTGCAGAAATTAGGCGAACATAGAGGCGACGCACAGATGTAAGCAACCACAGAGCAGGCAGGTGCCAAAGGCAGGGCCGATGAACGAAGGCAATTTTCGCGGACGCACGGACTAGGGACCACAGCCAAACAGCCAAGACAGTGAATCTAGTGGCTGTGGTAGCTTCCCACTGGCTCCATGGACCGTCAAAGCTTGAGGTCACGCGAAGCAGGCCACTCTGACTCTTGTCCTCTGAGAGGCACTTAGGGCGAACCCCGACCGTGGCGCTGTGAGTCTTTCTTACGGACGTCGTCGATAATAACGCAATGAAGTGTGCATAATTTACATATTCCGAAGAACCCCATCAAACAGGAACCCCCACATCAACAGCTCCGAAGAATCCCAAGCTTATGTACTCGTCAGCGTGAGAAAATGACCCTATGTTGACGCAGACGTGTAGTAGGACAACCAAGCGCCCCCCCCCCCCGACTCACTGCAAATGCATAAACGACGATGTTTTGCACTGCGTCTTCAGTCTCTTCATTCACGATTCCCTACACAGTAGTCGAAATGTGACGGGAAAAGGGGAATTTTCGCGTGACGGAACGGCGACGATGCGTATACAGACAGAGCCATTCACCTCATTCGTCGCCGAGAAAATTCCTTCCAAGCCGCTCGTGTCACTGAATGTCCAATATCTTAAACTGCCCAATACATACACCAGGAGACAAAGAGACAACTTTTTCTGCAAAGTTGCAGCTCGCTGAGGTCCTAAACCACCGAGACATTATCAATGTCATCCACCAGAACCATTGTCATCTGCTAAGTTTCAAGCCAGACTACAGCGCGTCCGAGACCTAGGACTGGCTTATTATCGCCAGTGTCGACCACTGGAACTAAATTTAGCACAATTCCAAGTGAAATTTCAGCGTTGCCTAGCACGGTCACTCCAAAATAACCAGCGCTGTCCAGCACTCGTACATACAGCCGATGAACAAGCTAAGTGGCAGCATAGCCGCGACGGACCACCATGATGTAGCCAACATCGCCTGCCAGCAACATTCTTGATAGCTGTAGCCAGCATTACCACCAGAACCCTTATCGTTCGCTCCACCGACAATGCTTGCAGACATGGCCGAGTGTGATGACGAAGAACGACACCGGTGCTGTGGCTCCCCACATGTTCGGCTAGCGTCAGAAGACAACAGCTAGCTCAGGATCACGTGCCCTCTCTGTATGAATTCCTTATATATATATATATATATATAGCTTGTTTTTCCATGTTTTGACACAATATTAATAGGATCTAACAGACGATAATGCCAAGGAATCTATAGGGGAAGTTATTAGAACCAATGTAATGTAAATAAAGAAAGACAGAATATATATATATATATATATATATATATATATATATATATATATATATATATATATATATATATATATATATATATATATATATATATATGTACCGCAACGGTTTGAAGAGCAGTGCAGACCGGGAACCAGGTGGTTGCAAAGGGTAAAGGAGTACACTGACCTGACGCTCGGGGTCGTGTCTGGGTACTCATCTCGAGAGGTAACCCCCAAGGTTCTGCGAAACCCTTGGGCGTACCTTAAACCCCACAGTCTTGGTGAAGTAGTTGAGCATTCGCCGCTGCTGTGGAAGGCACAGAATTGCTGCCGCGAGGTGAAGCGACCTAACGTAGTGGCAACACGAACTGAACTGTTTATTCCTTGATACATGATCTTTTTATTGTCTGAAACCACGTGAGACACGAAAGGCAGCCGAGTACATCGTGGCTGGCTTGCTAAGTAGTTATAAGGGGATGGGCGGGTGATAGTGGCTTTTGCCAACGCTGCACTAGGCACCTTCTTTTGAACTAAGTAGAACTTCCAAATTACCAAACCTCTAATATCTCACCGCAACCACAGACTCTATGTAGTGGCTAAGTAGTGGCTTAGTTTATTCTAATCATGTGCGAAACTCACCATTTGGAGTCACAGTATTGTCATGTTCCTAGCTTTTATGATGCCATGATTGGTTCCTACGAATGACAATCATGGTGCGTGTAATTTCAGGATATCACTGCAAGGACTGCCGGAACTGCTCTAACGGAGTGCCTTGTGTGGTACGTGTACACAATACCGCTTCTCTCAGATGCCAGTTTACACGATATATCTTGGTCGGTCTGTCTAGTGCACTTGTTTTAGACTAGCGTAATTGCTTCAGTAGCCGTATCGATGATATAGCCACACATGTCTTTTCTTTTTTTCTTGTTGTTTATTTCTTCTTTTTCTTTTTTTCCTTCCTTCTTTTTTTTCTGTTACGTTGCCGGGCAACTATTGTTAATGCTTTACAGAAACCGTGCTTCAATGTTTGAAAACATTGCAGATTATTTCAGAATCATCTGGTAGGTCTGAGCACGCAAACGCGAATAGCTGAGTTCATTCTCGAACAAATACCTCCCGCAGTGATAATGCTCAAATGTTTGCTGTGGACTGTATAATTGCTAACGCGCCTTGCCTCAGATCAATTTATCGACGGCCGACGCTGTGTTCACCGATATGAAAGTACAGCACGCATGGCTTGGTGTATCTTGAGCTTCCATTAACCTGCCCCAAGTTCAGCCCATAAAGAGTCTCAATACAGTTACGCCGTCTGTGCCTTCGTCCACGTCCCGACCACGTGACATATGTGAAAGACCCCGAGTTGTGAATGTCTTTCGGGGTCTTCACACGCCCTGTGTTGGCTAGCTAACATGAAGGGACTTTCAGGTCACATCTGATTGTGGAGCCTAAGACCTAAAGAATTGGACATTGCCATCATGTAGACGTCAAGAAGGAAACACTCTGACGCCGCCTGCCTGGCTCGCACCCTCCGCGACGCACCACTGCAGGGCGATGAAGATGATGAGTGATTCTTGGGAACGATAAGTGCCGAGTACTTCGCAGAGTGACTGCGAGCCTACCCAGAAAGGAGGGGCCTAGTGAAATACCTCGAGGGCCGCACCGCTGTCGTCCCTAAAGTATTCAGGTGAGGGCTGGCCTCATGTTTCTGGAAAAAGCAACTTATTCATTAAGATGTTCTCTCTGCAACCAGAGCAAGCTATCTTATCGTTGTTCCTTTGGCACTGCGACCAGAAAATCCGGAGGTCATGTACGACGACCCAATGGCTGGCCTTCTCGCTTATTCCTGCATTCTCACTAGGATACAAGAAAAGTTCTAGTGGCCAAGTTGTACCGCCGTTGTCGCTCGTTACGTCAGGACATGCCGGGACTGCTGGCGACGCAAGACACCACCGACAGAGCTACTGGGACTTCTGGAGCCCATTTAACCTCATTGCCGGCTCTCCCAGCAAATCAATTATGAACTTACTGGGGCCGTTCCTGACGTCGGCTGTCGGAAGCAGGTTGGTCATCGTTGCTACCGACTGCCTCACCCACTGTGCCGTTAGAAGGTCCGTGCCACAGGCAGCGCAACTAAGGCAGCATACTTATCCAATTAAGACATCATCCTGTGTCATGTCGGCTCAGAGACAGATGGACAGACAGACAGACGTGCGGAAGGCTGAGCTGAGAGGCCGCGAAGCTCCGCCCTACCTATCATCATTCACTCCGGGGATATAATATGACTTTGTTTCTTAAAACTAGCTTCAGTGGTTACGTGTTGCTACAAAAATAGCTTGAAAAGATAAGTAAAATTTAAGAAACTGAAATTTATCGTAAAAATTACAGCCCCACACGGCATTCAACAAAAACGTAAAGTATGACCCCCGAAAATTTTCTTACTCGCAAATATCTCAGAGGCATACTTTATATTTCCCTTACTTGTCTTGCTCAGCTTTGCCTCGGTTTTTTATTTTGACCTTACTCTCTACAAAATAATGCAGGCAAAACCAAGTGTAGAAACAAACAAAACAAAGATGCAAACGCTCAACAGAAAGAAAGAGAATAAAGTGGGAAGTTGAATGAAAACAGCCAGAAAGAGAAGTATATATTGAGAGAGGGCGATATATAACAAAAATCAGAAGAAATGACAGATGAGAGTAAAAAGAAAAAAATTGAAGAAAAAAAACAAAAGGAACGGAGCAGGCTGCCTTGATCCGCACTTTTTTCAGGCATGGCGCCCACAGTGGGACGCTTTATTTATTTTTTGTGCTGCATAAGAGCATTGCAAAACCACAATTTTCGTCAATTGCAACTTCGTCAACAATGTTAACAACGATCAAAACACCTGTTGTCAACCCGAAGGCTCCTCTGAAGCAATACCTTGTACCATGATTAGAACCAGTCATGGACACGTTACCGGGAAAAAAACAACACTGTTAACTATTACAGTATTCACCTAAGCCTAAAAAGATACCCTGTTACGTTTAAAGTTATCAATTTTACTTAGAAACTTGTTACAGTTAGAATTGCCGTAATAACGTAACGTCGTTACTTCTTTGTTACCATGTAAAATAAGTTATTATTTATATACCTAATTACAGAATTTATTTATTAGAAGCGTGCGAACAACAACAGGAGTGAGTAACGAGTGAACGCGGCGTCCATGGAGACTATTTCTCATATTCTTCAAGGTGCATCAACCCGCCCTTTTTGAAAGCTTTGCGTCAGCTGGGCATACAAACTGATTTTAATACCCCTGTAACACGGTACATCTGACGTGATTTTCAACGATTGGCATTACGTGATCCTAATGTTATTTTACCTGACTACTGTCACACGATGAAATACGTCTCTCATAATCATATGGTGGTCTTGGGACGGTAAACCCCACATATCAATAAAATGTCACACGATGAAAATATACAGCATTTTAATTAACTATGACTTTTACCCTCCTTAGACTTTGGGAGAAATGAATATTTATTTAAATTTGCATGAAACAATCTTGTCTCCTCCAAAATAATTTTATCAATGAGAAGCTGCCGCAAGAAGATAAACCAAGTCATTTGATATAATTTTTCACAGCTTCACAAAAAATGAAGCGAAGTCAATGGTCAACCCGAGAGCCAATCGAAAAGCAACATTGCAACAATAGGGCGGTATATGGTGCGAGTCAGCTGAAGCATGGGAGTACGACGAGCACTACGGCTCCAAAAATCAGATCACGGCGGTTAATTCTTGTAGTCACCACCTTGGTCACCAAAGCATGGTCAATCAGATGAGGAGCTCTGACATCGAATTGACTCATGCCAAGATTTTTGCGTCAGCAAGTAGCTATAGACCCCGTAGAAATGATTTGCGACTTAAAATGCAACTGAGGGATGAATAACTATCACTTTTATTAATTAGTATCACTGGTATCTAGCACTGTTTGAAACGGCCGGTAATTTTTAGCGCTGGCAGCACCAGCAGTGGTGCTACCTCATGGTGACCTCCCCATCACGCCAAAGCTGACCACTTCTCCATAGAAAATAGTGACGTCAGGCTCAGCTGCTCCGCAAACATTTCGTCTGATAGGCGGACGCACTCAGTCATGCCTTGTCACCTGCATTGCTGTCGTCACCCTACAAAGTGTCGACTCGGGTTCAATACGATAGTCTGGAGCTTGGAATCCCCGCGATTCACGATGTCGCGAATTATTTTTGCTCCGATCGACTTTTTGCAGAACAGTGATTCCGAAATGGACGCCGTGCCAAGCAGAACTGCAGAGGTGCCCGAGGATGCACGCTTCAGCCATGTTCGCTCGTGTGTCTCAGTTAGCTATATTGGTGTTTTTCGGCATGCAAAGCGTTCGGGTAAACGTGGAGGGGTCAATTCAATGTAGCTATCGCGAATGAGCATCAGCGGAGAAATAGAATACGTTCCCTGCTTGCAACGTTCTTTTTTGAGCCTTCAGATGGCCCCACCAATCCAGCCTTTCGCGGTTAACACGGTAATAACAACTTTACGTGGACGCAAAGTCTACAGAGGAACGAAAATTCCACAATACTTGCGTGTTACTTGTTAGCGATGATATATGACTATACGCTGTTTCACTTTTGATAGCTTGTGGTCGTGCTGATGTGTAACACGTATGTGATATGAAAAGACACCCTCATTGCGCTTTTGCCATGCTTTGAACTAGCCGACGGCAACTCACAACGAATGCCCGACATGCTGACTGACAAGCACACGTTTAATCATGCTCTTTTCTTCCGCCTGTCTTTTAAAGCTGAGTTTTATCTTGATAATTTCACAAAATCATGCAAACCGGTGTGACGAAGATCAGATGGGACCAGCGAGTGCCTTTCTGCACTTCGGCGCCAGTCGGCGCCAAGATAAGAACACTCGGATCGTAGACGTCATCGCTACTATAGTATGTAGCCACCATAACTATAGGGCATCGTCACTTAGGATGGTATTTCGGGAATGTATCACACCGAACACGTACCACTAGTGTCGATGTCACTGGGAAGTCTATGTTCTGTTTTTTGTTTTCTTCTTAGCTTTTCTACGCTGTTTGACACCGAATTATAATAACGTCCACGCGACGGATGCCGTTTGAATTTGGCCAAGAAGACATATGCATACCAAGCGATCGAATGATAGGCACACCTCGATCTTGAAATTTGATGTTAGTGCTCATTTAACAACCGAATTACAGGCATTGACAGCACAGCAAAACTTAACATGACAGACGTTGTTAGGTAGTTTATTTTTAGAAACTTATGCCCGTGCCATAGCGTTATCAAAGCAGTATTAAGCTATTCTTGCTGAAAGTAAAATATTTAGGAATTACTGAATTCAGCGATAATATATTACGTGAAGTTTTTCGTCCAAAAATCACAATATGGTTATGAAAAACGCCATGGAGAGAAATATTTAGAGCCTGCTGTTCTTTAACGTAGGCTGACATCGCGTACAACAAGGGCCTTTAGCGTTGCGCCTCCACCGAAATGCGAGCTCCGCAGCGGGGATTTAACGCACGACGTTAGAATCGGCAGCCGAGCAGCTTAAGCTTTGTTCAACCAAGGCAGGTAAATTACAATAGCCATCTTCCTAACAAGGCCCCGGTGTGGAGACTACGCATTTGATCTGAAATCTAACGTGAACTAGCTTCGGGAACCCATTCAACCGACAATGTCATTTTCATTGAATGACATTAGTTTGTCCGTGTGGTAGTAAACAAATGACAGTACAAACGAATCACATTCGCTGTAAATGACATTAGATTTTTTTGTGTACTGCGCGATGTTAGTGCACGTTAAAGGGACAGTAAATAGGGAAGCAATTTTTCGTGCATAAGTAAAGCACGATTTTACTATCCATGATATACCACTCTTACACCGACACGACGCTTGGTAAGCGAGAAAGCGTGCGAAAAGAGAATGCGAGTGAAGATGCCACGTCCAGATTTCCGCACCAAACACCGAGACGTCACAAATTTAAAGGCATATGCTGGATCCTACGTGGATTCTAATCTATAAACTTGAAGTACATTGTCATCTGTACGTGCCACAGACCATGCATGTGAAGTGTCAGAAAATTTCATCGAGCCGATGTTGCGGAAATACAAAAAAGATATTTTGAATTTTTTACGCCATGCGCGGAGACTTTGACGCGACATTTACAATGGAGATTTCAGCTTAATTGTCTCCGCAAATAATGAACTAATGGCAGTGAAACTAATTGCATTATATAGCTCTAAGAGAGGAGTTTATCAATGTAAACCAGGAAATTGTTCCTTTTTAGTGTCCTTTTAAAGTACATCAGATGGTCGAAATTAACGAAGCCATCCACTACGGGATCTTTCAAAATCATATCGTGGCTTTGGAACGCAAAACCCTAGATGTTATTATTAGTGTAAGCCCCGCCGTACCATGACACGCATGCTCGTGAAACCTAAAGACCACACATCTGTGAACGATCAGTGTGGAATTATCTACAAGCACATCAGCGAAATGGGCTGCAAAAGACCAGGAAAGGAAAATTCGGCATTCCCACGTACAGTGGGAATCGATAATATGCGAAGCAAGAATTAGGAAGGTTGATATGGGACTTTGAAATCAGCACAACGTTACGAGGCGGAAGTAAATTATGCCATACATGACTTCCATGTCATGATTATTATGTTTCGACGTTTCAATTATCTTCGTCGTCTATTCAAGTACCGTGATACCAAATTTGGCAAATGTGGAGTTAGCAAAACGGCCGAAAGCGCATCATGAGTGTGGTATGTTGTCATGTTCTTACTTGACACGCGTGCCACGATTATCATGTTTGCACCAGCCATATACTTTCGTCAACCGTTGGCGTCACGTAATACTAGGCAAACGGCCACCAGCGCATCATGACGGGCCCAGTATACTCTGACGTAACGTTGACGCAAGCGCACGCTGGGCCCAGAGACGCTACGCTAGCAATACGCGGGCACTCTATAGTCTGACGCCATGAGCGACCAGCGTCTGTCGGCGCGGCCCGGCGGCAACCGGCGTGAAATGCGACATGCTGCATTTTGCGCCGATTATGTTACCCGTACAGCACTGCGTCTGCATCTCTTCGTGACGGAGGAACGCCGGGCGCGCTCAAACGTGCATGCGTCAAAGCAACGCTACGCGGCGCAGGCAGATCGGTGCCTGCTGGCGTGGCGTCGCTAGTGTCACGCGACGTAGCGAACGCCGGCGAGCACGCGCGCTTAGTCACGTCGAAGTGTATTGGCGCCTTGCCTTGTGTGTGGCGTGTATACTCATGGTTTTGCATGACACGCACCTCGTGATTATCATGTTTGCTTCAGTGACATACTTTCGTCATCCATTCACGTCCCCCAATACCCAACTTTGTATATTTGAAGCTAGCGAAATGGCCGTGAAGCACATCAGTGAGCGTGGCATGTAGTCATGTTGTACCATGATACACACCTGGTGATTATCATGTTTGCACCAGCCACATACCTTCGTCATCCATTCACGTCCCATTGTGTGTGTGATGTGACATGTGTCTATCCTTCTCTTTCTCTTTTACTCCCCACTCCCCCTCCCCATGTGTAGGGTAGCAAACTGGACGCATAGTCTAGTTAACCTCCCTACCTTTTCTACATTCCTTCTCTCTCTCTCTCTCACGTTCCATAATACCAAATTTGGTATATGCGAAGCTAGCAAAACAGCCCCGAGCGCATCATGAATGTGGCATAGTAGTCATGTTGTTCCATGACACGCATGCCATTATTTTCATGTTAGGGTCTGTGGCTTGTGTTCGCCATTCAGTCATGTCATACCATACCGGTTTTGCAAAATGTCATGTGAACGAAACCACCGCAAGAGCAGCAAGACCATGAAATGTAAATCACGACGTTCATGACATACGTGTAATGATTTTTATGTTTTGACTAGTAAATTATGCTCGCCATACACTCATGTTATGCCATACCAATTCCGGTATTCATACAATTATCGAAACGGCCAGGAGAGCTAAAAGTCGTAGGCGGCTAGATAGATAGATAGATAGATAGATAGATAGATAGATAGATAGATAGATAGATAGATAGATAGATAGATAGATAGATAGATAGATAGATAGATAGATAGATAGATAGATAGATAGATAGATAGATACGCCCACAGTCGCCGAAGTTCGCTCAGAAATGCTTCGCATTTAAAAGGGTACCAAAGTCCACCATGCGATGCATTCTTACGAAGTTTGAACACTGCTGAACGAGCATAACTTTGACCTAAACACGTGACTATGCTGGCTCATGAACGAAATGCGTAAATTTGACCTAAAAAGACGTGAAGATGCTGGCTCATGAACTGAATAAGGGGTGGGGGAACTCCTGGAAACGTGGTTCATTCGCCACGACGCATCGGCTTGCAACAGCAACTGCTGCCAGTGTATACTGAGGAAGCCACCTGCATAGAGGACGAGAAGTGTCATTTTCTGAAATCGAAGTAGATCTTTGGCAAAGAGAAGTTTTGGCACTTTAGGCGGTTAGTCGTTTCACCCTCTCGTTTTTTAGCCACCTGTGAACTTAGCAACATGACTGATTTATAATATGTAGGTTACAAGTGAACTCTGAACACAGTCTGCTGCAAGGAATATATTTCACTGTTGCCTCTTCTTCTAAACTGCGATGCGAGCACTGTTGTGGAAAAGTGAAAGGTGGGGAAGGTATAGTAAATAATAAAATTGAAAAAGAAAAGACTGTTTTACATGGAGTTTTCACGAGTGCTGCCATTGGATAAATTTTGTGGAAGCAGAAGTAACTGTAACTCTATTTTTTGTTACAACTATAGTGAGTAAAAAAGTAACAGTCTTACAATTACAACTTACCAAAAAAAGAAACTAGTTGCCGGTAACGCGTTACTAGTAACTAGTTACTGCCCAAGACTGCCCAGAACGCCATTGTGCGTGGTGACCATGGTTTTCTGATAGCCCACAGTGCTTTGGGCTGTTTGCAAATGTCGTTTTCGTATATCTTTGCGCCGCATATTTGAAGTGCTTTACGCTCGGGCGCCCTGAGCAACGGATAGCAAAATCATGGCTCACGCAAAGCATTGTGGGCTATGGCGCCTGTCTTTATCGGCTTCCGGTTCGAGATATCGTGCCACCATACGGGCATTCTTGCCAAGGCCATCACTCTCTGCATGTTCCAACCAGCACTCGCGGCGTTCTTTTCTCACGAATTGCTGCCTAATATTTTGGAGAGCTAGGCAGTTTAGTTGAATAACAAATTCAGTCACTACAAGATACTTATAATCGTGAGAACAGTCATTTCTTCTTTCAAGCAGCGTGCACCTCCGCCCAGTTGTTTTGCTGCAAAGGTGATAACAGGCATCTCTTGTTACATGCAATAATTTTCTGCACAACATAGCGTCACGAAATATCCATACGTTTGTTTTTATACTGCTTATTCGTTTTTGCTTTTGTGTTGCAAAGACGCTATTGCGTATTTGATATAGCGAACGGCCATAATAGGAGTCGACGAGAGTGGCGATGTGGGCTGCTTGGCAAAACATTTTAAAGAAATTTATGTATCGCGAGGCGTCTATTGTTCAGTCCATTCTTTCCTGTGTTCGTTTTTTTGCCTCGCGCTACATAAATTTCTTTGAAAGGCCATAATAAACTTTTTACTCTGAAAATTTTCGGGCTTTTTTACACCTTTTCGTCTTCCTATACGTGATAACTCCTTCTCTGACGCACTCGAACATTGAATTTCAATATATGCGAAATTCTCTGGCACATTACGCTTGCAAGGCTAACCCAATATTGACGCCATGCCATGCTATTCGTTGCTTCAAGTACAACTTCGATCGTTTTATGTGCCATGACACCATTAAAAGAGTGGTTGTTTTGCCCATGAGCCCTGTACATGCTCAGCGGTTTCTACAAACGTGACAGAGTACGCGTACTTTCGTTATCATCGAGCGTATATTGACACTTGGAAGCATGTGCGCATAGACGTGAGTGATTTTGAAGTGGCCACAGTTTCTACTAGAAAAAAAACTTAGCGAGGTGTTTCTAGAAAACTTTGCTGCACGCTTCAAAACATATTCACATGCTTCGTTGAATACCCACCTCTTTTTGTTTTTCGTGTTTACCCATTACCATTTCTCGCCTTGTTCTTCAAAACGCGCGAATTTTATTGTATTCATTCGCAAAAAAGAGGGAAAAAAGATGATAATAACAAGCGGCCACAAACGCGTTACATAATTTCAAAAGTTTCCTCCTCGATTACTCTGCGCAGTAGGCACCTTAAACTTTGGGGTAGTAATGGTTTGTTACATATGTTACAATCCTTGTAGTAAGTGCAGTTAGTAATGGCAAGGGTGGTAATAGTTACTACCTCTGCTGTTACAACCAGGAGTTAGTAACTGTTAGTGCCCTAGCTGTTACCACCTATGGGTAGTAGCTTTGAAGGTTTCAAGAAAAAATTAGTAACCGATACTACCCAGTTCATTCATTTCGGCATATTATTTTTCCATTGCTAACGTTGGCTAATCAATGTCTTATAATCACAAATTCGGTTAAGAAGCTGGTTGTGCCATGAATGCGAAGAATACATTTCAATACATGTGTGTGTTTAAAAAAAGTTTATTCTCTCATCGGACGCAACAAACCTAAGGGACAAGCGTCTGTATAACAGGCACAATAACAAACAAAAGACAAAGCACAACATACATTACACATTTAAACAACAGTGTCCAAGTCCGTACGATGTCCATATTCCATTGTACTAATAACTATACATGCACTACATAAATGCACTAATCACAATATGGACAATGTACATGATGATATATGTACAGAGTTTACAAGACTCGGTGAAGACGTTAGAAAATATGTACAACTGGTATCAATATTCATAAAAGTTACATAACTTACAGCGCTAGAATGAAGCGCATATATAAAAGAGCTCACACCCATATGGGACATACACAAACACATAAAATTAGTAAACACATACTGACTATATGCACCATTCAGGCATTTACAGGTGACCTGGCTATAGGAACCAGGCCAGGTGGAAGACTAATTGAACGAGTCTGTCAAATACGGAAAGAAAGCGGCACGACCATTGTCGCAGAAATTCTTCCTCCCCAAAGAAGAACAATTCCTCCGACAGAAACGATAAGAGCTCAGAGTAGAGGCGTTCCAGAATCGGAAAAATAGCATGACGACGATGACCTGCCGCAACAGCTTCGCACCTATTACGCCATAAACAAAAAGCTCCCGCAGCTATTAGAAGGCGTGCAAAGCGACTACGCGAGCAACGACCAGATGTTACAAAGCGATTAACACCTCGGCCACGAAAACTAGTGTTAACTGACTTCCAAAACACCTTTGCAATGACACATTGCTGCAGCATATGCTGGTGAGACTCCTGTAACGGGCAGTTAGGACAAGTGGAAGATGAGACCATGCCCCACCTCTCCAGTCTGTCCCGTGTTGGGAGTAGCATTTTAGTGCTTTGGTGCCTAAGAAACTTGGTGCCTAAGAATTAGCAGGCAAGATCACGCGCAGGGCACTGATCACCATGCAACAACCGAAGTAAGAATCGTAGGGCAAGCAGGCGGCAGCGAACAGAGACGGATGGGAATGCAAATCCACCGCAGTTTCTCGGATGCCCAAGAGCTGCTCGGCAAACCAGCTCTGCTCCACCCGACCAGAAAAAAAAAGCCAATGAGGGATTGCAACGACCTGGTGATTCGTAATGGGGGCTGTAAGACATGAGATATGTACCATGCACGGCCGCAAAATACCGTCTGTGCTAAATACCTTCTTTTGAGCATCGGTAAACCATACTCTTGTGCTTCCCAGACGTGTCGTTTTACATCTTCGACTACTGAATTCCACGAGGAGGCTGATATGCCGTAGCAAGTATAATCAAGCCCCAGAATGCGAATAGAGTCACTTTTTTGAAGACCAAAAAAGGAACTTAAGCATGCGTCTGGGGAACCAATGAATAAATATCGGCATTCGAAAAAATTTTACGCAGCACCTGAAATCGTGCCATAAGTAGTAAAAAGTCGTAGGCTACGGGATAAACTGTCCTCATTCTTAAAATACAACGTGATGTCATCAGCAAATGCTGTCACTGTCACGGTACCACTACCTCGAAGAGGAAGGCCTTTAACGTAAGGATCAGCGATTAGTGATTGAAGGAATGGTTCGAGGCTTATTACAAAAAGTACAGGGTATAAAGGACTCCCCTGGCGAACACCACGGGTAACCGGAAATGGCGCACTCTTTAAACCATCAAGAAACAACGTGCTGCGTATATTTCGGTATGCGTTTCTGAGAAGCTCAACGAAGTTTTGTGAGAAGCCAAATGCTGCCATTACGCTAAATATAAAGCTATGTTCAAGGCGATCGAATGCCTTTTCCTGGTCAAGTGAAACCAAGAGTCCCCGAGCTGATCTTGTTAACGTGTACGCAACTATATCGCGCGTAACAAAGGAGAGACTGTGGATTGCTCTTCCAGGAATAGAGCACGCCTGATGATGACCTATTAAGGAGGGCATCAGGCTTCTCAAAGGCCGAGTGATAACTGCCGCGAAAGTTTTATAATCAACATTCAGGAGCGTTATTGGTCACCACTCCTCTGGGCGAACTGACGATGGGTCATGTTTAGGTATTTAAGCAATTCGACCATCGCGAAAGCTATCAGGAAAATCAAAGTTCTCGAAACAGCGGCAAATAACAGAGGTGAAAGAGCACCAATGTCGTCCCAAAACGTTAAATAAAACTCGACAGGCCACCCATCCGGCCCGGGGGTCGAGCCACGCTTCATGAAAGACAGTGCCTCTTTCACTTCGTCAGCTGACGGACTTGTGCAGTTGTTCAGCTACTTCAGATGAAATTTGAGGGAGCCTACCTAACATTGTGGCTGTCTCGGTGGTACCGCGATGTGATGACATTGTCGTATGAGCCATGTTGGCAAAGTGAGCTAGGAAAACTGATTGATCACGTGTCGGCAACGCAGTGTGTAAGAATCTGGCCGCCGGAGTTCCTAGTCAACTCGACGGGTTGAGAAGCGAGCTTTTCGAAAAGCGTGTAAACTCAGCGTGAGCACATGGATTACGTCTGCAACGCCAAGCAGCCACCGTCAATGACAAAGCTGCAATGAGGCGTTGAAAACGACCCCTTAACTCTCGCTGCCTTGCGCGCATCACGGGAGTAAGTCGATCAACCCGAAGAGCAATACGCAGCTTTGTGGCAGTGTCCGCTAGTTCTTCGGACGTACGGCGTCTAAGGGCCCGCCCTGCTACTGAGCACTGTAAACGCCACTGTGTCTTAAGCGCGTCCCACACCTCAGGACCGCATCCTAAAAGAGAGGTGCGCAAGATTCTAGATAAACCGGAGCGGGTACACGCGTCGTGCAGAATGCGGATGTCAAGACGCCAAGGTTTCACTGATGATGAAAAGCGAAAGTGAGCCTCGAGCGTCACTGGTCGGTGGTCTGATATATAAACAGGCGATGATGGTAATGTTACTACATCAGAGTGCGATACGTAAGAAGCTAGCTCGCTCGGCACATAGAAACGATGCAAACTGCTAGACGACGTGCTACACCGCCAAGTCCAGGCATACTGTGGTCCATGCACTAGTAGGTACGTATCTATCAAAGAGAAATGTTGTACTAGGCGACGCAGCTCTCGCGCGTTCCAATCAGAGCGACACCATCCTGGACCTTGCACGTCAGCTCGCGTGTCTAATACACAAATAAAGTCTCCAGTGAGTATAACATGATGACCGTCTAGAAAATACACGTCCAGGTCACAGAAAAAATCGTTAGACATCGCTGCTTGAGCTGGCCTATAAATACACAAAACACGCAGCTTGAAGGATGATAGGACGCAGTCAAAAGCCAACACCCGTCCAAACCCGTCATAGAAAACATGATGATTGCGCAGAAGAGCGCGGTTAAAAATAATAATGCCAACTCCAGAGAAGCGAGATGTCACGAAAAAAAATAACAGTGTAAATTAAATGCGCCTTTGAATGCCCGAACGTGGCCAATGGTGAAAAAATTTGTTTCTTGTAAACACAGAATATCACAATGTTCTGCGCGGGCTATGCTGATAAACTCGGCTTGCTTTACTGGGTTACGGAACTCTTGAACATTTAAAGAAAAGATTTTCAGGGTGTCAGCCATATTGAACAAAGGTGGGTGACTGACCTGGTCGTGCTTTTCGATTCGGTAGACCTCGGGGATCTGTCCGGGGGAACTGGAGTACGTACACTACACAGCACAATTCGACCCTCTAAAGAGGGTCGAGGTTTCTTCGGTTGCTGGAACTCGGAGCGGCTATCTTGGGTGCCGTCTGAGCTGGTGCCAGACTTGTGAGCACGGTTGACTTCTCGCGGGGCTTGCATTTCTTGTCACATCCGTCTGGGCTAGAAGAGAGTCTGATGCTACTGTCGACTTCGAGGCTGAAGCTGCTGTCTGACGAATCAGATCGTGGTAGGGCTGCAGCGTTAACGTTGTCGCCGCCTCCAACGACCTTCATCACGGATTGCTTGTCGAGATGCGTCAGTAAAGAACTCCAATGGCGTCTTGCTACTTGTTCAAGGAAGTCACGAGCCTGGCTTTCGGAATGATCCAATGGGCTTTGCTCATTCGGTTTCAATTCTGTTCCTGGCGAGACACCAGCGCCCGTAGATCTCGCAACGTTGGCGTCTTCTGGGCACTCAGCTGCTTGCTAGGTTTAACGATGAATCCAGTGCCTCGGCGCCTACCAGCGTTTCTTTCTCGGCTTGCGCCGACGTCGAACATGGCATGACATGTTTGCCTGGGACGGACGCGAGGTCAATCGCGGTGGCTGTTTCTATCGCTGATATTGGCAAACGTGGCGCGCTCGGGTTGGCCAAGCTGCACACTTCTTCATTGTTTAATGGAGCTCTCAGAATCAGACTTTGGCGTTCTTCTAGTACAGCTCCGGGTTCTCGTTCATCTGCTGCCGTTGGTGACACGAACGGTAGAGCAGGAAAAGTCCCCGCTATAGCATCAGAATATGAACAACGCACAGGGCAGATGGTGGTAGGGTGGTTATCTCCACAACGTCGGTAGGGGCGGTCGCAACCTTCGCTTTCGTGTCCGTGCCCACCACAGTGAACACAGAATGGTGCTGTGCACTGTGCTCGGTAATGACCACTAGAGCCACACCGACGAAAAACACGTTGCAGACCGCGGTAGTCGAAGGTGACTCGATGACCAGAAACGCAAAGATAGTTGGGGACACGATTTGTGGGACTCAATTCCATCCGGACATAGCGTGTGCCTGTGAGAACTTCGCGTCTTGCGCTCATGACGCCAGCGGTTACAGTGAATACCTTGCCGTATGGGGACAAAGCCTGGACGAGTACCTCGTTGGAGACGAAGGCTGGTAAAAACAGGCAGGCTGCTGTGTTCGGGGCTGGCTGGTCCTGACGGAGCAGAAGAAGAAGATGGCCGATGGAGACGCACGCGGCCGGTGGGGACGCCGACCAGCCCAAACACGTGGGTTGGCGCGAAGCGCCGAAGAGAAGAACAACAACCGCACTTCACGGTTACCCAACACACACTCGTTTTATTTTACAGTCGCCTTGAAATCCCGGATGCCAGAGCGGCGCCCCCTGGCATCCTCACATGTCATTCCGAAACCGAAACCGAAACCGAAAACCCAGAACACAACAATCATCCCCTCCTCGAAAGAAGTTCACCTATACACTGTTTATATGTACACATGATCGGTACCAACGTATTATTCAAGGATATAGATAACATGAAAATTGAGAGCATGGCACACCGAACTCACACACTATGAGTCCCGAAAATGCACTGAAAAATGTACAATGGAGGTGCTGAAAATGCACTGAAAAAAAATGTACACAACTCAGTACAATATTGGTTTGAATGCATTGGACCTTTTCACAAAACTATAATGTTCACAACGGTAATGAACAAGAGTTCTACATCACGTAGTCTTCGAACCGACGCTGCTTCAGCCACTTCCGCTTAAGTCGGGCCCTTTTGGGTGTAGAATCAGGTGTCTCTGCACCTTGGTCACTTGTGCTGTGATGTGACACATCACGAACAGAAGATTGTGAAGGCTCTGAACGAGCGTTAAAATTCGCGGTCTCATCAGAGCTCGCAGCATGAGCTTCGAAAGAGCTTTGTGGACCGGAGTCCGGTTAAACGGTTTCAGCCGTATTTGAAGGTTCGAAGTGAACCATATGACTTAATGTACTTGAACCAGTGACACCAACTGGTAACTCCTCCCACCTTGAAGAAGAAATGCCTGTACATGGAGGCCCCATGTAACAGTCTGATGCATAGTTGAAAGGCGTGGACGGAACATGATGGGGAAGATATTTAGGTGTTGAAGGCAAATCCGTATGAAAAATAACAAGGCGCGAAGCATTCCATACGTTACCATCACTTAAGAGAAAAGAAGTGGGGCTAACCTGGCCCAAGACTTTGTAAGGACCCCGAGACTTGGGGCGCTTACCTGGCACACGAACCTTGACTAGATCACCAGTGCGAACTTTGGACTGCTTTGCACCTCGACGGGTGTCGACATACTTTTTCATTGCTTGTTGATGAGAAAAAACCCTGGTACGGATTTGACCAGGAGAAGACACTGCTGTGTTATGAGGCAAAGAGACTATGTCGAGAGCAACTCGCGGTTGCCTACCGTGGAGAAGATGAGCAGGAGACACTCCAGTGGTGCCTTGTGGTGTGAACCTGTACGAAGCTAAACATTCAGTCAAGACTTGCTTGAGGGTACGGTGCTCTAATTGGGCGATCTGGATTTGTTCCTTCAGAACGCGATTAAAGCGCTCGATTTGCCCATTTGATTGGGGATAGAAAACTGATGACCTCAAGTGCTGAATTCCTCGTCGTGAAAGAAAAGCCTCGAAATGTTGGGACTGAAACTGTTGACTATGGTCCGTAACTATGGCATCAGGAAAACTTTCCCGGCTGAAGATTGAAAACAGAAACTCAATTAAAACCTCAGAAATAACCTTATGTGTGAAACAAAGCTCTGACCATTTGGAATGGTAGTCGATGAGAGAAACAATGAACCGGGCATTTAGCGGAACATTATGAAAGGACCGATGACGTCCATGCCGAGTTTCTGCCAACGCCGATCAGGCCACTGGACTGGCTGCAACGGAGAAAATGTAGGTTTGGCAGACTTGTCAGCTGCTTGACATATATGACAGTTGTAAACTGCATGCTCTACCTGCTTGTCTAAGGCTGGCCATCAGTACCTGTCTCGGAGATTCTGTTTGGTGCGGACAATGCCTGGGTGGGCCTCATGGGCAAGTTGTATTAGCTTGTCACGGAAAGAAGCAGAAAGAATCACGCGTTCATCGCGAAAAAGCAAGTTCTCGACGCAAGACAGTTACTGTCGGAATGCGAAGTAAGGCAAGAATTCAGAAGCAAGAGCACATTTGGATGGTCATCCTTCACGTAAATATTTGAGAACTTGAGACAAAGTGGAATCTGCAGCTGTAGCTGCCTGAAGCTCAGCTTTAGTAATGCAGGAAGTAACTAATGAAACAACTTCCTCATCCCGCTCTTCAGTATCCGGTATCTGAAGAGGAAGGCGCGACAGTGCATCACCAACCACGTTATCAGAACCTTTACAATATTGAACCCTGAAATTTTAATACATGAGTTAGGCACACCAACGGGAAATGCGAATGGGGCGGCGGCCTTCGGATCCTGCAGAATGAAGAGCAACTTGTGCTTGGTGATCTGTACGTAATGTGAAGTGCCGCCCCCACAAGTAAACATGCCATTTCTCACAGGCAAAAAGACACGCGAGAGCTTCACGCTCTCCTACTGAATATCTGCGTTCAGCAGGGGTCAATGTACGAGATGCAAAAGCGATAGTGATCAGCTGATCATCTCTGAGTTGTTGAAACACTGCTCCCAGTCCAACATCGGACGCATCCGTCGTGATGACGATGGGAAGCTTCTCCTTGAAAATAATAACAACTGGCTTTGAGGCCAGTATTGACTTAACTCGAATGAAGCTCTGCTCAGCTTCAGCTGACCAGTTAAAAGGCTGTGCTTGTCGAAGTAGAGTACGCAGTGGTTCAACAACATCAGCATAGTGAGGGACAAACTTGGCATAATAACCAACAAGACATAAAAAAGATGGCAAGGTTTTGGCATCAGTAGGCCATGGGGCATTGAATTTTGCCCGAACTTTAGTTTCAGCAGGTGTCAAGCCGCGGGAACTGACATTATGTCCTAAAAATTGTCACTCATTCACAGAAAAAATGCACTTGTTATTAAGTTGCATACCACATTCACTGATGCGGTTGAGAACAGTATGCAAGTTAGCTTCGTGCTCTTCGCGAGTACGTCCCCACACCAAAATGTCATTCAAGTAACAAAGGGCGCCCTTACAACCCTAAAGAATATTTCACATCATTTTCTGAAACACTGCAGGGGCAGATGCAAGCCCGAAACACACGCGGCGAAACTGAAACAAGCCTTCGTGCGATACAAATGTGGTTAAGTCTCTACTGCACTCAGAAAGTTCAACTTGGTGATAAGCGGACGCAAGGTTCAGCTTGGAGAAACATACCGCTCCGGAGAGCTGATGAGGCAGTTCTTCAATGTGAGGAAGTGGAAACCCGTCTACGACGATCGCCTTGTTCGGTTCCCGTAAGTCGACGCATAGTCGACGGGATCAATCTTTTTTCTTGACGACGACCAGTGGAGAAACCCTGTCGGAAGCGGAGACAGGCTCGATGATTCCGCTGGCTTGAAGGCGAGACAGTTCCACAAAGACTAGCTCACGGAGAAGAAGAGGAATGCGGCGCAGCTTGGCACGCACAGGGCACACACCTGGTCGACGCATCACTTTATGCACAAAACCGCGCCCACAACCCAGTTCACGGGTGAACAGGTGGTGGAATTCAGAAGGCGCGTTGGCTGGAAGATCATCTTGGACGTCGACTTGAGCACACGTCATAGACGCACCAACGAAGTTGATGGACAAAGCCCTGATGGCATCACGTCCCAAAAGCGAGCTGCCATTTGCAGTTACATAAAAAGCAATGGAAGCAGCGAAACTGTGATAGGAGACCTGAGCTGTAAAATGACATAACTTATCAATCGTTTCCTTGGAGTATGTTTGTAGGACGACGTGTGAAGGCAAAAGCCGAATGTTGGAAAAATGGCTATGAAAGTCAGCGGCACTGATTAAAGAGACTGAGGCACCAGTGTCCACGAGAAATGACAAGGGCACATGGCCCACTGAAGCTACGATGCTGGACTCGGACGTAGTGTGGAGGCCATCCACATTTAAAACAGTGACCACATTGGTCTGTGCAGTGCTCGAAGCAGCGGACGAAGAAACTGGTGCAGGAAGATTTGCTGGACGGGAATTGCATACGGACTGAAAACGTCCGAGTTTTCCGCACGCAAGACAAGTGCGGTTTCTCGCGGGACACTGTGCAAAATTGGCTAAATGCCGAGTAACAAACGAAAGCAATGCGTGGTTGCGCTTGGAGAAGAAAATTGCGAACGCGAGTTAGGAGCTCGGTGCTGTTCCTGAAAATTAGAATTTGGCGGAATGGTGTCGCCATATTGCTGGCTTCCTCGCCCCCGCGACGCAGAGAGGCCCTCATGCTGGCCGCCACGGAAGGACTGTGCAGGTGGGCGTCCGTGATGGCCGCCGTGCCGAGACGAAGGGCCGCCATGTGGACGCGTCTCGTGAAACAAAGAGCCGCCGCCTTGGCCCCCACAGCAGAAAGTTGCTGCACTGAATGCGGAGCGAATTGCTCCAACTGGGAGCGAATAAGCTCGGGCTCTCGCGAAATCGAGAGGGCTTCGGATGACGAAATCGAGGAGCCCTTTTGAAGCATGCGGCAGCGGACGTTTCGTGAGGCGACCCCGGTGAAAAGCTGATGGCGGATCATATCGTCCTCGAGCGCCCAAACCGAAAACCGAAACCGAAAACCTAGAACACAACACAGGCGACGTTAGTTACGTGCGGGCCGACGGGAACGACCGGGATACGCTCGCCACCGATGGTCAGGTAGCCAGCGTTGACGATGAGAGTCATGGAAGCCATGCTCTTGACAGTGACTTGGAAGTTCATGCCTCCCATGTGCTGAGAGGACAACTATTGAGGCCGTCACGTCGACGACGGTCTCCGTACTAGTTTCCGCAGGGACGACCACGTCGAAGGCCTGCGCCTTCGAAGGCGTCCACGACGTCGATGGCGCCATGGCTAGATGAGGAGGACGTCCCTGACGTGGAACACGCTGATGCTGATGCTGATGCTGATGACCTCTGATGGATGGCGCTTACCCACAAAGGGGGATGGGCCAAAAACCGGGCGGCAGGATACCTAAATGAAACTAAAATAAAAATGAAGCCAATCTGAAAAAGTAGCTTAAAATATTACTGCAAAAAAAGTTTGCTGAGCAAGCGGTCAAACCATCTTTTGTTTTTGAAAGACATAACTACGAATTATAAACTAAAGATATCAAAAGGTAGGGGTTCACTAGCACGGTAATCTTTTAGTTGCGTTGATGTAATCAAACACAGCGGAGCAGACATCCCTGTGGCAGTAACCAAATGAAGTTCCGCCAAGTCATAAAATTATTGGTAGATTTACTTGTATTCCTAGCTTTTGTAATGGGGCTACTAAAAATCTTTTTCTCTGATAAGAATAACGATGACGGAATAAAAAGAAATGTTCAATTGTTTCAATTTCGTTGCAACAAATGCATAGCGGTGACGCCTTGAGCCCAGCTTTGTTAAGGTAATAATTTAGTTGTGGAACTGCACAGCACAATCTGGTATAAGTGACCTCTAACTGGCGAAATGCACACCACTGTTTATTCCAGCAATAGGTCAAATGCTCGAAATCTTTGAATTTATCCAAATTACCTTTTCTCCTTTGCAGACAAGCATTTCGGAACCTTAGCGCTGTTACGTAAGCCGTATCTGGCAAAACCGGGATGGTGGGCCCACCCAGGGATACTACTGCTGAAGAGTCCGCCATTTCGTTCAAATATAATCCGCGGTGGCCTGGTGCCCATAGCAAATGCAGATTTTTTACGTTTTTCTGTACTAAATGCCGAAACGTATTCATCAGCTCTGAGTTTACTGCCGCAGAAAGTGCATTACAAACTGATAACGAATCTGTAATGTTAACTGCTAATGATTCGCTTGAGGGCAATTTGCGTAGGGAAAGAACAATGGTCAATAATTCTGCAATGAATACCGGGGTATAATCTGGGAGTCGAATCGAAAAGGACCAGTCCAAAGAAGGAGAAAAGATGCCAACCCCAGCCTTTTCTTTTGACACAGATGCATCAGTCGCTATGATATTGCTTATCTCTAGTTGACCTAGATAATCTGCTAACTGGTCATTTAAATACCTATATGCCAATTGTTTCGCGTTATGAGGAAATATATAATCGAATTGTATGCTAAGCATTGACTTTAGGTTGTGTATTTGACCAATATGTTTAATTTTTACATTCAATTGCTGTAGTAGCGCTTGTGCAATTACTATTTGCGGGGTGTGTAGTCGCGACCAATGGGCTTCGAAAAATAAAGTCGGTTCTTGAATGAAAGCGTAAAATGAGAGTCTTTGGTGTGAACTGTATATCTTTAAGAATGCTTGCACAGTAAGAATTTTAAACCTGTTTAGCAGAGAAGGTAGGCGAGCTTCCATATACAACACGTTATTTGCAACGAACTTTGGTAGACCCAGACACAAACGCAAGGCTTCTCTTTCCAGCAGTATTAGGGGTCTCATTTTATAAGTTGCGCTTTCAGAAAATAATACACATCTGAATTCCATGATGGGCCACACATAAAGTTTATATATCATTATTAGCACATCTCTTCTTAAACCCGCTTTACGGTTTGCAAGCTTCCGTAGCCACCCCAGGGCCCGTGTTGCCTTGGAGTACACATCATCAATGTGACTTCTCCAATTTAATGTGTCATTATATATGATGCCCAAATAGTTAAGGGAATTCGCCTGCGGTATGAGCTCATTACTGAACATTAACGAGATGTTGATAGGCTGCAGAAAAGAGAATGCAAGAAGCACACTTTTCTTTACGTTCAGGGTCATTAGAATATTTTAAGCCATCTTTCTATCATAGTGAGATAATTTTGTAGACTCTGGTATAATGCTTGAAGGTCGGTATTACTTGCAAAGAAAGAAATATCTCCACGTACACATATAACTGAATATCCTTAGTTGATGGAATGGAGCTTAAAAAAATGTTAAATAAAACTGGCGACAGGACAGCCCCCTGTGGTACGCCACGTGCCTGCTTATATCTATTCGATGAGTACCCATCTTTAACTCCGACACCCACGCAGTGATGTAGTTGGGAAAGTGGTGATATTCCATCTGTTTTAATAAAATTGAATGCTAAAACCTATCGTACGCTTTAGCCAAGTCTAGAGTAACTAAAGCACAGTATTGGCGCCGACGCCGAGCCAGTTGTATTCGGCTCTCTAAATCAACATGCGCACACCATATTGAGAAACCGTATCTAAAAGCAATTTGACTGGGGTTCATTATTGCGTTATTATTATTATATTTTATTATCCGGGCATTCAAAACTCTATCAATTAGCTTAACCAGATTGGACGTGAGCGATATCGGCCTTACATTGTCCAAGGTGAATCCTTTTTCCTGCTTTTGAAGAAGTGGAATCACTTTAGACAGCTTCCATTCCGCAGGCATCCAAGATTTTGTCAAAGAAAAATTCACCAGATTAAGTACTTCAGTTGGACAAATCTCGTATATTACTTTTATCATTGCATTTGTTACCCCGTCTGGTCCAGGTGCCGAAGGGGATAAGTGCCTTATTATGTCTGCCAGCTCATCTAAAGTAATCTCCTCGAAATCCTCGCCTGCTACTGGGTTCACAATGTGCAGTGATATAGTTGACTTAAATCTATCTTGGAGCCCTTTAGCAATATTTTCTACCAAATCAGAGAGCTCACGGGGGGAAAGAACAGAAGAGTCAATATTTTCAGCGGGTGGTAACATCTTTTGAGATCTTAAAAATCTGAAGAGCGCTTTTTTCTTTTTAGCCTTAGAAAGGTACTCATATCGTTTCTTATTATAACCATCTTTTGCTGTACTTACTGTGCGTTTCAAGTCTGCTGCTGCGAATTTATAATCACACCAATTTTCTGGACATTGGTTGACCAGCAGTTTTTTCCATGCTGCTTTCCGTTTTCTACAGCTCCTCGTGCACTCTTCAGTCCACCATGGACTAAAAGAACCTCTTGTGGCCGAGTCTAATTTAAACGTTGCGTATTTTACTGCTCTTTTTAACACTGCACACAGACTCACAGCGCTTATGCCACCTTGTATGTCCTTGCGGTGATCAAAAGTAGCCCTCAAGTCTTTTTCTAATTTTCTATAGTTGGGGAATGAGTGGGCCTTTTCGGCGACATGTATTCTTGGAAAGTTCAGTACAAAACTAATAGGCAAGTGGTCACTGTTAGTAGCACAGTCTAAAGTTTACCACGAACATATATTTAGAGATGAGCTTGAAAATGTCAAGTCAATTACAGATTTAGAGAGACCTCGGACAAAAGTAGCAGATTGCGAATTCAAACAAGATAAATTCTTGTCAATAGCCCATTCCCACAAGCGTTTTCCGCTTAAATTTGTTTTAAAACCCCAGGCCACATGATGTGAATTGAAGTCTCCAGTGGTTATTATATCCTTTCTGCCGGCAGAGAACATATCGTCTAGACTTCGTGTGTCTTGCACACCGGCTGGGAAATACGCATTTACAAACGACAAGGAAGAAGCGTCTGGTAATATTATGTCTTCTATCAAAATTTCGCAATCTGGAGTCACACAATGATAAGAGATCGTAGCTTTGTGACTAAACCTAGTTGCTATCAAGACAGCAAGCCCACCACCTCTGCTAGGTCGGTCCAATCAAAATAGCCGATAATTTTTTAGGTAAAACATCTGGCTGGTTGAAAGCCAGGTTTCTTGCAGTGATGTAATATCCGGGGAAAGTTGTGAAGAAAGGTATAATAGGTCTGTGGCTGCGGAAAAATAGATCTGCAATTCCACTGTAATATGGTTAGTGAACCTATTTTGATGACAGAACCGTCGCAGAAACTGCTTGGTCCAAAATGTCCTTTCGCAAAAAGTATTTCTTAGACATGTTCTCAAAGAATTCTTTTTTGGATAGATACTTTTTAGATTTCGAATTATGCGAAGAGTTTTTTGATTGGGGAGATCGGGTTCGCTTCAGAGCCTTATGAGAGTCCATATCCATATCTGCACATGCTTCCGAACCATCCGTAAGATAACCGTCTTCCGTTGTTTTGGAAGTCCCTGCCTCAGGAGAAACCGCTCGCTGACGTGTAGTCGCACTTTCTGTTTCGGTACGCTGCGATACCAATGATGTCTGAGGAGCCCGATCGTTAGTAGATGCTACACCTAGAATTTGAGATAGTTGATTGGAAACCAATTGTGCCAAGCTTTCAAAAAGGTTGTTTGCGAGGCGTTCCATTGCCTTTTCCATAGCCTTCTTTACGGCCTCTGCGATAGATGTTGCGAGAGATGCATCCATGGTGGTGGTATTACGTGCTGCAACACCTGCATATCCTTTGGATCTCTCCTGCATTTCTGCAACGGCTTCTCTCCGAGAGCACCGCTTGCGTTCTACAATATCCAATATGGCAAGCTCCCTTTCCTTTGCTGCACAGTCTGCGAAGTCTGCAGGGTGCGCCCCATTACATAAGCAGCACCTCTCTTTCTCAGTGCTGCACTCGCGGCTGTCATGATTTTCACCACACTGACGGCATCAAAGAACTGATCAGCACCCTCTGACGCTATGTCCATATCGCCAACATTTCAAACACTGCAGGGGTTTGGAGGAAAGTGGCTCTACCTTATAGATCAGTGGCCGTGCCTTAATTTCGGAAGGTTGGACTGTTCCTAAAAAGGTCACTATCACCAATTGCGTTGGGGATTTTATGTTGTCGATTGTACGGGTGCACCTGTACATTGAAATTACACCCACCACCGAAAACAAATCGAGCACTTCTGCAGGTGTCAGGCTTGTGTCTACACCGCGGACTAATCCTTTTGAGCATGTGAGGTGTGCCGGAATAAATGGGCTTACCGGAAGCGCTGCGAGTTCGGAACATTGCAGGAGCTCACGAATGCATTCCTGATCTGCGGAACAGCACAGGATGCCTCCGCGATCAAACTGGCGGACCTCAGTGATCTCCTAGAGATGCGAAGTGGCTTTTTGAAGCTCCACTTGAATCGCCTTTGGGTTATTCATCGGAATACTGCCCCCATCTGTAGGTACCAGCGCCACAGGGACACTTCTCGCTCCACTGCGTAACAAATAGTCTATCGGCCAATCCTTGGCGGGAGTGGAAGCTAACCAAGGGGTTAGCTTCCACTCCCGCCAACTCCTGCCCTTGGCCGGGGGAAGAAAATGACATCCTGATCGAATGACTCGCTTCAGCTGAGAAAGACCAGTACAGTTACCGGAAAATAACGAACTCTCAAAGAATAAGGATAGTGCCGCCCGATCCTGAGCCCGGGCAGCTTCTTCACAGTCGAGCCTTACAGAACGTTGCAGAAATGCCTCTTTGTACGTAAGCCGTATACGCAGGGACGTCAGCAGGATCACTTCCTCTTCGTCTTCCTCTACTATGCTGTTTACAATACATAGATCAAACAAGTTCACTATTTTTTACGGATACTTGTAGAAAGAAGTAAGCGTGGGGTATAGATAGCCCCTACTTCGCAAGGGCATATCTGCCACAGGGAAGCACTTCCGTTTCTGGATCAATTTTAAGAAATATAAATCGTCAGCACTATAATATACTACCTGGTTACGTTTGTTTGGTGACGTAGCATAAGACTTTTAATGAGCCTCTCTTATAGAATAATACATGTTATATTTATTCATTATAAAATGGCCACAAAAAGGCATTATGTACAGTGGCCGAAGAAAGTACTGAATTCATTCTCAGTGCATTTGATTGCTTCACATGACTAATATATTAGCATTTAAAAGGTAATATTATTTTTGGGGGTTTGATGCGCAAAAACAAGGATAATAATTGAAGATACGCCTTAACTGTGACTGTCCTTGAGTAACTGTGACTGTCCTTGAGGCTATATGTGACTGTCTGGTTATATTGATCTACCGGTCTTGTTAATATGTGTTGTATTTACTAAGTTTGTTGTAATTGTCTATTACGACGCATGTAGCACTTGCTCATGGTTCGTTAACTTGTACATGTCCATTTCGACAATATCGGAATGACGTTTACATATCTCGGTTGCATAATTTGAAACAAAATATATTTTCTTGATCTATAAATACCTTCTGCGTCATTTGTTCACTTTAATGATAATACGTCGAGACAATTCCTCTCATAAATTATCAGAATTGCATTCGCTCACTATTTTGGATCATATTGCCGTATGTTGTTAGGCACCTACCGATGTCTTGCCCCGCTTCCTGCTCTTATGAATTCTGCCACACCAACTGACAAGCCAAACGCGCCAAGCTAAACGCGCCATGCAACGCTGGCTGCACGTGTCACCACATCCCGCGCTGGCGGTTTTTCGAGGAGCAGCTCGAGGCGAGACGCAAGAGAAGTTGGCGAGCTTTTGACTAGTGAGCTCACAACCTTTGTGTATTCAGTTGACGGGCACAAGTTCGCCAATAATTAATAGCTGTTCTGGCTTCCGGCACTGTATTTGTTCGTTACAAACTGGTGGAGGTGCTGGGTATGATTCCAAGCCCATCTCAGCATAGAGAACATAGCCCAGAACCCCGAAGGTTGGAGCCAGCGCTGTTGACTCCCGTACACCAATGAAAAATCATCCCCTACGAGGTGAGCAGGCCGAGTTCGGTGCCCTCTTCGATTCTTGGAGACCAGTGGAGAACGTAAGTTTCGGAGCCCTTGCAAAGGCCACCCGAGTGACTTCATTTCCATCGCATATTGTCATGGACCTGCCCCGCATACCAAAGGTATTTCACGGTAATATTTTCGAGGATTCCGAGGACGGGCTCGACGGTTTCGAACGCGTTGCCAGACTGAACGGTTGGAACGAAGACCGGAAACTTCGCTACGTCTACGTGGCACTGCAAGATTCTGCACGTACGTGGTTCGAAAACCACGAAGCGTCCTTATTATCGTGGGACGACTTTCGAAGAGAGTTTCTTGCTACGTACCGAAACACGGACCGCAAAGAAAAGGCAGAAACCGCTCTTCAGACGCGAAACCCACGGAACAACGAGATCGTCGCCATGTAGATTGAAGACATGTCTCGACTGTCCTGCCAGGCCGACCAGAACATGGCTGAAGAAAAGAAGTTGCGGCACCTGATGCGTGGAGTGAAGGAGGAGCTTTTTGCAGGCCTGGTGCGTAATTCAGCGCGCTCTCTTGCTGAGTTCAGATCAGAGGCGACCATAATAGAAAAGACCCTGCAGCAGCGCGCGCGCCAATACAACAGGGACGTAAGCGTCTCATCTATTAGCACGGCGTCGACAACCCTCACGAGTAACATTGATCTCTTGCGTGAAATGGTGAGGGCTGTCGTAAGGGAAGAACTCCAAAAAATACAAATGACTCAAGCTCATGCAGCGATGTCCTCACTTGCCGACGTTTTGCGCGAAGAAGTGCGGCAAGCGGTTCTACAACCACAACCTCAGGTACTACAGCGCGCACAACCGGAGCCTCCGCCTCAGTTGTCGTACGCGCAAGCTGTACGACAGGACCTCGGACGCATGAATCGAACGGCTGCGACTGCTGTGATGCCTCCGACGTTTTCTCCGAGTACGCCGCTACCAATGCCGGAAGCAAGACCACGCAAGAGCGATGTATGGCGCACTGTAGACCGGCGGCCCCTTTGCTACCACTGCGGAGAAGCAGGTCACCTTTACCGGGCGTGCCAGTTTCGTCGAGCGGGACTGCGTGGTTTTCCAGTCAATGCACCATGCCCACGGAACGGTGAACAGCCCTACGAAATCGAAGAATATTTGTCTTTACGCTATTCACCTCAAGACACGCAACAATGGGAGTCGCGTTCGACAGCACCGATGCGCTATCGGTCGCCGAGTCCTCATCCGTGATCAAATCTCCGAATCTCACGTTCACCTAGCCCGTGGCGGGAAAACTAGAGCCAGCGACCTCTGGAGGTGAAGCCGCTGATATACTTACAACTGAAGACCCTGCATTGTTGGCCCGACAGGACGGTGGCAGTTACGGAGCAAAGGTCAAGTGCAGTAGTAGCGACGTTACCTCCGAGATATTAGTAACGATCGATGACGTCGAGGTCATTGTGCTAATAGACACTGGTGCAGACTATTCCGTTGTCAGTAATGCTCTCGCAAAGAAGCTTAAGAAGGTGATGACTGAGTGGACCAGACCCCAGATACGTACCGCTGGAGGGCACTTAGTTAGTCCCGTGGGGTTATGCACCACAAGGATAGGAATAAGAGGATTTGTGTATGTCGGCAGCTTTATTGTGCTTCCTGAGTGCTCTCGGAACTGATTATAGGCATGGACTTTTTGCAAGCAAACAATGCAGTCATTGACTTGCAAGAGTTTAAGGTTTCGTTTTCTACGGAGAATGCCGTCACCTTCTGTGATGCGGAGAAATCAATCGTTCTACCTCTCCGCATTGTGGACGAAGATGTAACCGTGCCGCCACGTTCCAGTGTGGCGGTTCTTGTGAGGAGTGAAGTTCTTCGTGACTGTGATGGTTTAGCTGATGGAAACATCGGACTGCTACTAGAAAACAGAACTATGCGTGACAAGAGGCCTGGTGAGCCATCGTGATGCATGTGCGTATGTCCTACTAGCTAACTTTCGAAATGAGCTGCAGCATGTTGCGAAGGAAACATCCGTAGCATCGCTGCATGAGTACGTGCAAGTCTCAGATGTTTGCACTCTTGATAAAGCTTCAGAGACAGTAGATAACGTACTCCAGTCAGTAGACATTGACAGAGAGCTCTCGTCATCTCACAAGCAACAGATTGCTGACCTCATCAGAGAGTTCGCCGAGTGCTTCTCCACCTCGTCGAAACGGACGTACTCCCGTCGCAAAGCACGTATCGTGGTAGAAGAACACGTGAGACCTGTGCATCAGCGCCCATACCGAGTAGCGCCAAAAAAAAGAGAAGCCATCAAGAACCAAGTGCAGGAAATGCTCAACGATTGTGTAATCCAGCCATCCAACAGTGCGTGGGCATCACCGGTAGTGCTAGTCAAAAAGAAGGACAACAGTCTGCGGTTTTGCGTTGACTACAGAAAGCTGAACCAAGTAACAAAGCGTGATGTTTACCAACTTCCACAGATCGATGATGCCTTAGATAAGTTACGCAACGCTCACTTTTTTTCATCAATGGACCTAAAAAGGGGATACTGGCAAATCGAGGTAGACGAATGAGATCGCGAGAAGACGGCGTTTGTGACCCCAGATGGACTACACGAGTTCAAAGTGCTCCCTTTCGGTTTGTACTGTGCTCCCACTACCTTCCAGAGGATGATGGACACTGTGCTCTCCGGACTCAAGTGGCAATCGTGTCTCGTCTACGTCGACGATGTAGTGGTTTTTTCTTCTACCTTCGAGCAGCACACCCACCGACTGAGAATGGTACTGGATGCCATTCGCGTGGCAGCACTGACCATCAAACCACAAAAGTGTCACTTTGGATTTAGTCAGCTTCGGTTCCTCGGGCACATAGTTAGGGCGGAAGGCGTCCGCCCAGACCCGGAAAAGATTGCAGCAGTTGAAAATTTTCCGAAACCGCAAGACAAAAAGGCCGTCAGACGATTCCTGGGACTATGTGCCTACTACAGACGCTTTGTTGAAAAATTTGCTAAGGTCGCTGAGCCTTTGACACGGCTAACGAAAGAAAGTGTACCATTCTCTTGGCGGGAGGAACAAGAAGCGGCTTTCTCAGAGTTGCGACGCCGTTTGCAGCCTCCTCCAATACTTGCCGACTTTGACGAAGAGGCCGATACAGACATACATACCGACGCGAGTAACGTTGGCCTCGGTGCCATCCTCGTTCAGTGGCAGAATGGAGAAGAAAAGGTCATTGCTTACGCGAGCTACACTCTATCGATTGCTGAGTCTAATTACTCAGCGACAGAGAAAGAGTGTCTCGCAGTAATATGGGCCATCAGCAAGTTTCGCCCATACCTCTACGGCAGACGGTTTCGAGCAGTCAGTGATCATCATTCATTGTGTTGGCTGGCAAACATGAAGAACCCTTCAGGAAGACTTGCTAGATGGAGCCTGCGTCTGCAGGAACATGACATAACTGTGGTCTACAAGTCCGGTCTCAAGCACAATGACGCGGATTGCCTGTCTCGCGCACCTGTTGAGTCTCCATCATCTGACCAAGAACAAGACATCCCATTTCTTGGAGTTGTGAATGTGTCGGAGAGGGCTCGTCTCCAGCGAAAGGACCCGGAATTACGCCCGCTTATTCAATACTTGGAGGGTCACCAAATTAAGGTACCACAAGTTTTCGTGCGTGGTTTGACATTCTATGTTCTCCGGAATGACGTCCTATACAAGCGCTACTTCGTAAACACCGGTGAGACGTTTCTGCTTCTTGTACCATCATCACTGCGAGCAGAAATCTTAGAAGCGTGTCATGAAGACCCATCGGCTGGCCATATGGGTAGTAGTCGCACTTTGGCCAGAATTCACCGGAAGTATTATTGGCCGAAATTAAGGAATTCGGTGCACCATAATGTTAAGTCAAGACGCGATTTCCAGAGATGTAAAATACCCCCATCGAAACCGGCGGGTCTCTTACAACCAATAGAGCCACCAAAAGGGCTATTTCAGCAAGTGGGAATGGATTTGCTTGGTCCATTTCCTCTCTCTTCATCGGGAAAGCGCTGGATTATTGTAACAACAGACTACATGACTCGATAGGTTGAGACATCACCTCTCGCGAAAGGAACGGCGAACGAAGTAGCCCAGTTTTTCGTCACTCAGATTGTACTACGACTTGTCATTACAGACAAAGGAACGGCATTTACTGCCCGTTTGATGCAGTCTGTTATGAAGCTCACCCACACCGATCATAGAAGGACTACAGCATACCATCCGCAAACAAACGAATTAACCGAAAGGCTCAATAGAACACTCGCCGACATGATCTCGATGTATGTGGACGTTGAGCACCAGACATGGGACAGTATTTTGCCTTATGCAACATTTGCGTATAACACCGCAGTACAAGAAACGACACACTTCCCGCCATTTCAACTTGTTTATGGTCGGACGGTCACAACGACCTTAGACGTGATGTTACCTGTCAACGATTCGAATGAAAGTGACCCACAGATCAGCCACTACATAGAAAGGGCAGAAGAGGCACGGCAATTGGCAAGGCATCGTATCATTTTGCAGCAAGGCTCCGATGCAAGTCGCTATAATCTGAAGCGGAGAGACGTAAAATACAACCCCGGAGACAAAGTGTGGGTGTGAACGCCTATACGCGCACCTGGCCTCTCGTAAAAACTTATGCGGCGCTATTTCGGCCCTTACAAAGTACTTCGTCAGTTAGGCACGCTAAACTACAAAGTAATTCCTGAAGGGCAAGTGTGCTCAACCCGACGCAGGAATCGCCCAGAAGTCGTACATGTAGTACGAATGAAACCGTACTACGAAAGGCACTGAACGAGACAACTGATAAATGTGCTCAAACATCAGGTAAATACTCCTTTACAAAACTGTTCGACGTCAGCGTACGCATCGGGACGATGCGTTTCGGGAGGGGGACTGATGCCGCATGTTGTTAGGCACCTACCGAAGTCTTGCCCCGATTCCTGCTCTTATGAATTCTGCCACACCAACTGACAAGCCAAACGCGCCAAGCTAAACGTGCCATGCAACGCTGGCTGCACGTGCCACCACGTCATGGGCTGGACAAGGATCGCTGGCGGTTTTTCGAGGAGCAGCTCGAGGCGAGACGCAAGAGAAGTTGACGAGGATTTGACTAGTGAGCTCACAACCTTTGTGTATTAAGTTGACGGGCAGAAGTTCGCCATTATTAAAAAGCTGTTTTAGCTTCCGGCACTGTATTTGTTCGTTACAATATAGTCAAAAGCTGGGTAGCGAAGAGGTAGTAACGTTGCAAGAAAGGTTGTAACGGCTGTAGTTACTACCTCTTTCGTTTCAGTTACTAACTGTTTAGGTAGTAAAGAGGTCGCAAAAAGTTAGTAATGGTTGTAGCTAGTAACTGTTTACGAACGTAGGTAGTAAACAGGTAGAAAACGGGTAGTAAAAGTCAAAGAAAAGTAGCAACCGCTGCAGTCACTACTTTTTTGCTTCAGTTGCTACCTTTTTTACTAACTTTTTTTTAAGAGTGTAGGCGTCGAGCCGGAAGTATTGTAGCACATGACGAGCCGTTTTGCTATCCACCTATTACCTGGGTTGCTGTCGAATTCTACCAACTCTTGAGAGTTCGGTTCCATTGAAAATACAAAGACTGGCCAGGCAAAAGAACACGCCCAAATGTTGCAACTTTTCGAATTGATGGGTGTCGTATTAACAAGCTGTTACTGTATTTGCGAACGCTTACAGTTGAAAATTAGCACGTGGCTTATTTTCGTAAGACTTCTCCGAATTATCTTGCTTTGTCATCTATATGATTCATTTAGAAAGTGAATAATTCATGGTATGGTGAAGTAATAGGAAGACATTCACCATACTCATCCTATTCAGAATGGTGAAGTCCGACTATTTAGTTCTCCGATAGAATGGTCCATCCAAAAAGGGCCTCATTATGGCAGACCTTGAGGAAAGGCTTTGAGAACTTTTCTCTTCATAGGAAGGATGAAAGCATTAAAATAGGGCTAAACTTACAATCAATATAAATGACTCCACCGTAAGTTTTGCGGTAAAATTAAAAACAAATCTTGGTCAAAGAGCTAATGCCAAGTAAATCGGTATACTTTGTATTATTGAAAACCACCACAATTAGCATGCCGAATATGAGGCATTATTCTTTTGTCTTGAATTGACTTGTATAGTGTCAAATACATCTCGTATGGCAATTGAGTACAACGGATAGGACACTATCAACTAAAAATTGATATGGCACGATAAAAAAAAACCACGCTTGCGCGTAAGGCACAGCACAGTCACAGCGAAAGCTAGAAGAGCGGCCTTTCAGAGCCTTAACACTCAAGGTAACTACTGCGAGCACACTTGCTTGATACGCCCCACCACGGTGGTCTAGTGGTTAAGGTACTCGGCTGCTGACCCGCAGGTCGCGGGATCAAATCCCGGCTGTGGCGGCTCCATTTCCGATGGAGGCGGAAATGTTGTAGGCCCGTGTGCTATGATTTGGGTGCACGTTAAAGAACCCCAGGTGGTCGAAATTTCCGGAGCCCTCCACTACGGCGTCTCTCAAATTCATATGGTGGTTTTGGGACGTTAAACCACACACATCAATCAACTTGCTTGATACCCACTAAGGCATTATTAATAATACTTTTTAAGTAGTAGCCCGGCATTCGCTATGCTACTGTTCGTCATTCTTCTGATAAGTTTGGTATCTGCTAAACAAACTAAAGGATTTTGCTACCAATGGGCCTTTTCCTAGTCCAAACAGCACCCCAAGTAGATCACCGAAATCAAAACTGGTGGCTCCTGGACTCCGAAATTGCCCCTCCTTATGCCGGTAGGCACTCTCTGAGGCCTGCGTTCGCGCTTCTCTTCGGGGAAAACATTCGCATGGTCGCAGCACCAAATGCCGCTTGGTCCACACGTGTCGTCCCGTTTTGGCCACCAAAATAACTCCCAAGCATTTCCCCAAGGGCGAACATGGTTAATTGTGAATGCACGGGGTGTTGCTATGAGGGCGAGTAAAGTTAAAATCCGTTGGCATTTGCCGCGAGTTAACGTAAACTTCCCCGTGTGATCACATTGTGATTCCCAGGAACAATTAGACCCTTTCGGGAAATCTTGGTGAGTTTACGCGTATATGTGAGAGTAAATTCGCACTATAATGATGTTTATGTCCACGGCCCGCTTCGCCCGCTTGCACTCGGCATCACGGGCCCTTCGCCGCGCTCCCTTGCCTTCAACCGGCGCGACATCTTCAACGACGCGTGCAATGCTCGCATTCGATTGCGTCGCACTAGTTGTTGGAGGCATCGCAGTCGAGGTTGATGCCTGCGATGAATCCATACCTATGACGACTTAGCGATCTCGAGCAAGTCGTGGGCGCGTCACAGAACACCTGGCGCGCGCAGCCACGGAGCGGAGGGCGGAGTGTGCGCAATCACGTGGTGTGTGACGTGCTGCGCCGTTGCTACAGACGCTACTCTCCGCTCCTCGCTCCGTAGCTAGGGGAGAGGAAGAGGCATACCGCGGACGGCGGATTCAGGGTCGCTTATAAAGTGCATTCGCACTTAAAAATCATGGCGCGTGACGTGCGCATGCCTCCTCGAGGCCGGCGCGCATGCGCAGACTACCTACTACTACGTACTCGGAAAAGGCGCATTGTTCATGCAGTGGCTTACGTCGTTGAGTAATTATGCCTGGAGTGAGTATGTGCCACAGTTAATAGGTGAACAAGAACAAGCTTTCGGTTGGAACATTGAACGACCCACTCGTTACGCTATTCGCATTGTGTGACGACAGGTTGATTTTTCGCTGTTTTAAAACGCTTTATAAATCGTTACTATGTGGTTGCTTTCCCGACATCCAGCATGCCACACGCCTCCTAAAATTTTTTTCTAGGAGGCGTTGGCCTGCCTCGGAGAAGTTTGCCAACGAGACCCCAAGCATTGGCGTAGCTCACTCTGCTTCTGGACGCGGGCGCGTTCAGACGTAGCATGTCGTGCTCCGTCGGAGCTGTTGAAGCGGTCGAGTCGGGCCGCGGTAACATAAACGCTGCAATGGAAAATGACGAGTAGCGTTTCATTCCGCCTAATACGCCCAGTGGACGCTCTGTTTTAGGCATGGTTTTCATGCACGGTGATGTACGAGCAAGAAATTTCCGGGTGAAATACTTCCGAGACGCGTTGGACGACCCAAGTCTCCCCTCTGAAGTGGTCGCCTTGGGTGCCTACCAGATGAGCCACTTTTGGGCAGTAACATTCAGAAGCGACGAAGGGACCGAAAGACTTCTTGCAAGCAGTGACGTTAAATTGAGAGGTTGACGTTGTGTCGTCATTGACCCGGCAAATGAGAATTTCCGCATCAAAGTCCACTGACTTTTGTGCAATACAGCCAACGAAGACATGAGGGTGGCGTTTCTGCCCTACGGCCGTGTCACGGACATCACTCGTGAGCGATGGTGTGGGAATGACGCCACGGATAAATGGTCAATAACGAGAACTGTTACTCTGAAGCTTAAAACTGGCATCACCATCGAGGATATTCCCCATCAATTGTGAGCTGCTGGTGAACAAGCCGTCGTAGCCATCCAGGGTAGCGCTTCACTGTGCCTGTGAAGTAGAAATACTGGCCATATTCCCCGAGATTGTCGTAAACCACGGTGCGGACAGTGCCGACGGTGCAAACGGTGCAAAGTGCTTCGGATATTGGCATGGGGATTGGCCTTCACTCCAGACATTTTTGCCAACATGCCATGGGTGAATGAGTCCGCAAAATATTTTATTTATTTATTCATTTACAAATACTGCATGCCCTTTTTGGACCAAAGCAGGAGTGGGTAACAAATATCAGTGGCAAAACAGAATATAAAAATATAAGGAAATACAATACTAGGTACAAAAATAAGAAACTTTTCAACATCAGGGAAAATGTAAATAATACATATCAATATTGGCATTCATACCGAAATACAAAAAATCTCAGCACTAATGAGAAACATAATATATTTCATATTAAAAATCAAGTTTTAGGTCATTGACGAGAGGGGCGAACAATTGTGTCGTTTCTGCATTAACGATCTCCTGAGGTAAGTTGTTCAATAATGAAAGAGCATGAGGAAATAATGATTACTGAAGAACGTTCAGATGACTGAATGGTTGTCTAACTGTTTTATTATGATGAATACATTCAGAGCGCACGAAGGGGTTGGTTATGTAGTGATTGTGTGGAATTTTGAAGTGACCATGGTACAATTGGTAGATGAATTTTAATCGAGAGACTGTTCTACGATGAGCGAGTGTTTTCAAATTTGCCTTCTCGCGAAGGGCACAGACGCTTGCAAAACGAGAGTAGCTAGAATAGTACCCGTGCCACACGGGCGGAAAAAATGGCAGTTACCCCCGAATGCCTTCAGATTTATTGCCATTCGCGCGGTGCCACACGGGCGAACCAAATGGCATTCATCTGAATGCCATTTGAATGCCATTCGCCACCAACTGCCTTCGCCAGAACTCAGTTGACTGAGAAATGCCTACTCTCGACGACACAGCTCGCGAAGTGCGATTTACCTGAAAGTATATAAAACAAATCATATTGAGCTAAAAATGAAATTTCCCGTCTTTTATTTGCACTAAAGTCTTAAAAAGATGCTTTGAAAGTTATACGAAGAAAATAAAGTATTGATAATGAAACGCTTGTCAATTTTAGCGAAACTTTGGCAAACAAGCATGCAACACTGGTACTTTCATCGCCATCGCCATCGAGTTCACTTTCTCCGTGACTTTCTCTGCTTTTTCTCGTCTCTGCTTCAAAATTATTCGCTCTTGAGCACGATGCTTTGCACGGAAACACACAAGTGCTGCCGTGAAAAAACGAACTCTGCGAACATCTTCTTCTAAGAGATGCGACAGGTGCGACGCGACAGGCGCCATTTTTTATTTACGCTGTGGATCTGACTAGTGTTGGCTTAGGTTGCTACGGTCGGCTGCAACGTTGTAAAACAAAGCAAGAAACTAAAACTTAGGACAGCGTAATACGCTTATTTCTTTCTACATTTGATGATTATCTGATGTGTATGAAGCTTGTAAATGCTTCTTAAGTTTTTTATTGCTATTCACTCAATGCTCACTTATAAGGTACTGTGATCGACATCATCAAGTAAAATGTCATTTGCTTTGGACGTGTAGCAGCACCGGAGAAACAAATGTCATTCGGGAACTGAAGGCCTTCGCCACCAAATGTCATTTTCTATGCCCGTGTGGCACGGGTATGAATGAACCTCAGAGCCAGGTTTTGGATCCTCTCAAATTTTTTAATTAGGTATTTTTGACACGGCGCCCAGACCAGGTCTGCATATTCTAATTTAGGCCTGATACCTGCTTTGTAAGTTGTTAGTTTTATAGAAGGTGAAGTGCAACGCAGTTTACGTTTATAAATGCTAACTGTTTAGCGCATTGCCACAAATGTTATCTATATGAGTTTCCCAATTTAAATTGCTTGTAAGCGTGCATCAAGATATTTCACTCGCGTAGCCTTTTTAAGATAGGCGTTATTAATAGTATATTGCAATTCTAATGGGTTTTCTTTGTTCGTAACTCTGATGGATGCCGTTTTTGATGCGTTGAGCTTCAAGCCCCATTTACCACACCAGGCGAAGGTGGATTGCAATGCATCGTTGAGTCTGGCTTGATCAGAATGCTGGACAATGTCGGCATAAATAACACAATCGTCCGCAAAAAGTTGGATTTTCATAGCTTATTGAACTAAGAAATAAATATCATTTATGTACACTAAAACAATAATGGTGCAAGCAAAGATACTTGCGGCACTCCTAAGTGACCCCGAGTCAGAAACGCCATCATTGACCATCACATATTGTTTCCGTGATGACAAATAGCATGCCACCCGACGGACAATGTTCTGATCAACACCAACAGCTGACAGTTTCGTAATTAAATCATCGTGTGGTACTACATCAAACGTTTTAGAAAAATCTAAAAACACTGCATCGATCTGGCCCTTAAAGTTTAGTGAATTTGCAAAGTCATGAGTGATCACGGCTAATTGAGTTGAAGTGGATAGGCCAGACCTAAATCCGTGTTGGTTGTTGTGAAGCAGTTTATTGTCTTCCAGATGTGTAATAATCCCCTTGAATATTATGTGTTCTAGTAGCTTACAAGCTGTGGATGTAAGGGAAACTGGCCTATAGTTGTTCAATTCCAATGGTGAGCCAGATTTATGAATTGGGACTATTCTTGCAGAGCGCCAGTCATCGGGCATCACACAAGTTTTTAAGGAAGTTACTTATATCTTATACAAATATTCTGAAACTCAAAATGCATATCTACTAAGAAAAACGTTTGATATATCATCAAGACCCGGAGATTTCTTTGTGTCTAAATTACACAAAAGGCGAAAAATACCTCCTTTACTTAAATATACTTCAGGCATATGTTTGACGAGCGTATACGCTGCCAAGTGTGCATGTGACGCCATCCGCGTAAATACGGATTGAAAAAAGGCGTTGAAACTTTGAGCAATGACAGCAGCATTATCAGTACTTCCGTCAGATGTTTTTATCTCTGTGATGCTTTCTTTATCTTTCGATAAGTAACGCCAGAATTTTTCGGGTTGGTCTGTGATGAAGGAAGACAGAGTAGATGAAAAAAAATTGGTCTCTTGCTACATGCATCTTTTCATGAAAAATGTGTACTTGACTTTGTAGCCGTTTCTTGTCACCACGCTTACGACAGCGTTTGATTTTGCGCTTCATATGAATCAAATCACGGTTCAACCATGGGTATTCTCTGTTAATACGTTTTTTTTAATTGGCACATAGCTGCTTTCACAGTGTATTACTATAGCTTTAAAACGTGACCACAATTCAATAATGTCCACCAAATCGCTTAAAGAAGAAAATGAGTATTCGATAGTAAGTACGGCATCATCAAGCGCATGCTTGTAGTCTTTGACAAATGAGTCGGAATGTTTAATAATGGGTCGGAAGCCTGAAATTGGACACTCTACAAAGAGTAAATTGTGATAAGAGAGACCTTCTTTAACAGCGAACGAACACTCTTCGAGCAAGCTGCTTGCAATCGCTAGGTCTAGTACAGAAGAACTATTAATCATGGTAGCATCGAAAACGCATTGATTCAAAGAAAAAGTAAATGCAGTTAACAACAGTGATTCAGCATTTCGAGAGTCCTTGCCATCATGTGAATGATTGGGACAATTAATGCCCAGCAATTATTGGCCCAATAATAATAACATAAGCCAGGTTGGGCCAATTAATGCTGGGCAACTTGAAATCCCCAGTTATAAAAATGTTTGAACGTGAATTTTCGAACGTGATGTCTGCAGACATGAGCGGTCGTCGACGTGCGCGAGGGCAAATGTGGCACGGCTGGAATGGCTGACGGCACACGGATGCGCTACCGTGTGCAGCGCCGTTGAGTCGGACGTAGCGGCCAACCCAGCAGTCAGGGTCGCAACTCCTGAGGTCCAAGATCAGTTCACGGCTCACGAGGACCACACCCGGTAGGCCTCGCCCACGAAGCTGCTCCCGGCCACTGCACCCAGGCAGGAGCCGTTCAGCAGGCCCCGTCCTTGGACCTTGTACAGGCCGACGGACTCGACCCCGAACAGACACACCGGAGCTCGACCTGGCCGACACGTACGGGTCCCATGTCCGGCTCAGGAACGCTGCCAGGAACTCCTCCTTTCGAGCGGCGCACCGCTTCGTCTGCCTTCGTGTCCCATGTCGAGTCTGGCGCGTTGCTCGGTACGGCTCGGCATCGCTCGGCGATCCTCGATTCAGCCAGCAACTCTCCTGGCACCTGGATTCTCGGCCACCCTGGACCTCGCCCGGCTCCGTGATCCTCCGTACACACGCCCGCGTCTCGCCCGGCAGAACGTCTCGCTCGTCCCTTGCCGATGTGCGACGCTCTGGTGACACCGGCTCTTGATTGCATGGTTGCGGCTACGGAGCAGTCAACCCGCATTGGAGACGCGATGCTCCATGCGGGGAAGGGCCAGCCCATCCAGCGAAGAGCATGCGCCGAGACGCGATGCTTGGCGCAACCGTGACCATTAGCCAGGCCACGTTCATCGCTGTGCCGAACGGCTGACCGTGGAGACGCCTCGCCGAGATTTGCGATGCCCTCGGCAAAGAAGAGAACAGCAGGCCAGGCCGCGCTCCGAGATGCAGTACTCGTGCCAGCAACGCCACCCCAGCTGGTACTTGGACGGCAGTAGCGTGGAAAGCCGCGTTCCCTGGCCGGAACCTAAATCACCCGCAGCGAACAGCTTGCGTCGAGACGCGATGCTCGGCGCAACTGTGACCATTAGCCAGGCCACGTTCATCGCTGTGCCGAACGGCTGACCGTGGAGACGTCTCGCCGAGATCCGCGATGCCCTCGGCAAAGAAGAGAACAGCAGGCCAGGCCACGCCCCGAGATGCAGTACTCGTGCTGGCAACACCACCCCAGCTGGTAGTTGGACGGCAGTAGCGTGGACGGCCGCGTTCCCTGGCCGGAACCTGGATCGCCCGCGTCCGACGCTTCGGCCCGCTGTCGTCGGACTGCCGCTTCTCCGGCTCGTCCCCAGCCACAAAGCCTACTGCCACGTAATGATCACACGTGGCCCAATCGTGGCACGCCACTTCTATGGGACACCGCAATTCATCAGCTGATTGGGCCACACTTGCCTCGTAATCGCACGTGCCTTGTCCCGCACCTTCGTCATTGTTTTTCGTCGAATCCTCACAATAACCCCCCCACAAGAAAGTTGTTTCCACAAAACAACCTTGCTCACACAACAAAGTGATGAGGAACAAAAAAACACGCAACTTCGAACAATATCTTGAGATGACACTAATGGAAAAGCCTATCTGTTTTTACAATGATACAGTCCAGAAGAATGATAACATTTTAAATTAAACATGCATACGGGCAACAAAAACCAATCAATGCACAAGATTTGATTTTCTTATGTACTAAACAGTACAGAGCTTCCTGGTACACACTCATGATTTCTTACGCCAAGTAACGACCTTATGTGAACAGAACGAATAAATGGAAACTGCTATGTGCCTACGCCAAACGCCAACTCACAAGGTCAAGCGCTGTTCACTTATATGTCCTTAAAACTGCCGTAGCCATCACCCGTCAAGATACTTTTTCCTCCGAAGTTTTATCGTTTTCCTAGCATGATCTACCGCTGTGACATCACCGACTGTAGCGACGCCAGCCCAATAGTTTTCTAGAACTAGGCTTAGGAGGCTCACGCGTGCCTGCGGGCAGCACTGCTATACCGTCTGTAAGCATGTCCCACGCTCCTTCAGGAAGACAGCCAACTTCTCGTCGCACCGCCTGAGGAATTGCTCGAACACCATCTTGTCTCGCAGTGCCTCATATGTTTTGGGAGTCTTCGCCAGCTCCTGCCAATGGTCGAAATATCCACAGAGACGTCCCGCGAACTGTCGACCTGTCTCAGTATTCTCAGGCCGGGCATCCTTAAACATCGTGCGGTATCACTCCTTTGTATAAAGGAACCGCTGGAGGAGCGTCTGCTTGAGCTTTGCGTAGTCCGTAGAGTCTTCTGCAGACATCCGTGCCACCACGGTCAAGGCTTCTCCCGTTAGACACAAGCTCAGTGACAGGGCTCACTTGTCGGTTGGCCAGCCTTAGCTCGGGGCAACACTCTCAAATCTCTGGATGTACGCATCCAGTTCGTCCCTACTCTCATCGTAGGGCGGAATCATTCTGTGTGGGCTGTGGAAACTCTGACCACCACCCATACTATCGTCTGCAGAACTCGTGCTCGGACGCTGCGCTTGTGCGACACGACGTCGCTCCTCGAGCAGAAGCCTTTCAGCCTCCATGTGAGCTATTTCACGCTCATGCTCCACCTGTGCTGCTAGACGTGCCTCCTCTCGATCTTTCGCTCTCTGCTCTCTCATTTCTTTTTCCTCAGCGCTCAACCATGCGAGAAAAGCCTCTCCACTCAGCCCCATTTTCTTCCCTAGCTCAACCAGCTTTCTCTTGTCGTCCATTCTCGTCTGCCACACACAAACAACGTGAGGCTCTCACATGTAACGCGAGAGCTTAGGCCTGTCGCGGACGCCAGAAATTGTAATGGTTAAGGACGTTCGTCATTATGTTTGTTTATAGCGGACGAGAAAAGATTAACATGAACAATTTAGGCGAAAAAAAGAAGCTTAAAATTGTACACAAGAGAAGGAAGTGACAGGAGAAAATAAAACTATATGTCCAACCCTATACGCCAAGCATCACGCAACATGCACGATAGTCAGACCACCATTACTATGCGCAGAGTTCGCGGCTACGCTAACTCAGTGTCCAGCGCGTATAGTTCTCGGTTCGTCAGAAGAAACCGCTGTCTCACAGTTTGGGTCCCCGTCGTCCCGACATGATGCGGTCGTCAACGTGCGCGAGGGCAAAGGTGGCACGGCTGGAACGGCTGACGGCACACGGATGCGCTACCGTGTGCAGCGCCATTGAGTCGGACGTCGCGGCCAACCCAGCAATCAGGGTCGCAACTCTTAGGTCCAGGATCAGGCCACGGCTCACGAGGACCACACCCGGTAAGCCTCGCCCACGAATCTGCTCCCGGCCACTGCACCTAGGCAGGAGCCGTTCAGTAGGACCCGTCCTTGAACCTTGTACAGGCTGACGAACTCGACCGCCGAACAGACACACCGGAGCTCGACCTGGCCGACACGTACAGGTCCCACGTCCGGCTCAGGAACGCTGCCAGGAACTCCTCCTCCCGAGTGGCGCACCGCTTCGTGTGCCTTTGTGGCCCACGTCCGAGTCTGGTACGTCACTCGGTACGGCTCGGCACCACTCGGCGATCCTCGATTGAGCCAGCAACTCCCCTGGCACCTGGATTCTCGGCCACCCTGGACCTCGCCCGGCTCCGTGATCCTCCGTACACACGCCCGCGTCTCGCCCGGCAGAACGTCTCGCTCGTCCCTTGCCGATGTGCGACGCTCTGGTGACACCGGCGCTTGATGGCATGGGTGCGGCTACGGCGCAGTCAACCCGCATCGGAGACGGGATGCTCCATGCGGGAAAGGGCCAGCCCGTCCAGCGAAGAGCTTGCGTCGAGACGCGATGCTCGGCGCAATTGTGACCATTAGCCAGGCCACGTTCATCGCTGTGCCGAATGGCTGACCGTGGAGACACCTCGCTGAGATTCGCGACGCCCTCGGCAAGGAAGAGAACAGCAGGCCAGGCCGCTCCCCGAGATGCAGTACTCTTGCCGGCAACGCCACCCCAGCATGTAGCTGGACGACAGTAGCGTGGACGGCCGCGTTCCCTGGCCGGAACCTGGATCGCACGCGTCCGAAGCTTCGGCCCGCTGTCTTCCGTCTGCCGCTGCTCCGGCTCGTCCCCAGCCACAAGCCTACTGCCGCGTAATGATCACACGTGGCCCAATTGTGGCACGCCACTTCTATGGGCCACAGCAAGTCATCAGCTTATTGGCGCACAGTTGCCTCGTAATCGCACATGCCTTGTCCTGCACCTTCATCGTTGTTTTTCTGGAATCCTCACACCTTAGAACCGGTCTTTCTTCAGCGCTGGAATTCCATAACTCTGTACGAGTATTGCGAATATTTTTAGAGTTCTCTTCCGATATAGATATGTTGGTTCCTTTTAATTTGAAACAGTACGACGAAACCTTAGTTTTATCAACGTAGTTATAAAGTTTCAAGATACCGGACGAGGGCGTTGTGCGTTTCTTTGACCGATCTGATGCATTCGCTCTGTGGAATTGAATTGAACACCAAGAATTTTACTGAAATATCACCATTTACTTTCTGTTCAAGTTCTTTTGAGTCCTCCTCGTGGCTTTCTTCTACGCCATAAACTACAAAGTTATTACGACGACTCCTGTTTGCGAGATCATCACCTTTTGCCCTTCACTCAAAAATTATCTTGTTAATACTCTGACATGTTTCTTCCGCCTTCTCCAATTTTCGCTCACATTTCTCAGTTCAATTGAGCTCTTGCTCAAGATTGGTAATCTGAGTTTGAATGTTCGCGACTTAAGACTCTACCTGTTTCAGGTTAGTAGTTAACGCGACAGAAGTTTTATTTGTTTTTGTTTGCTCTTTCAAGATTTTTTTTAATAATTCACTGTCTAATGTGCCTCTGACTCTGAGTCAGAAAAGGAACGGGGTTTAGTTCTATATTTCTCGACGTTTGTAGCAGCAAACGTATTGCATCATAACAGTTAGACAATAAACCAAGCAGACACTGTGGGCTTGGGAACACTGCCAGCGTGAGCGAGTCGTCTTTGATGGAGGAAACTAAATTTTTTCACAAACCAGGACCAAAAAATCGGCGTAAGAATCCGTCTGCCAGCAGTGTCGCCAACCCCACGGAAAGGATCCTCCAACGAGCTTCGGTATTTATGCTTGAAATTATCGGCACTGGATGATGTGACGGAGTCGATTCGATGATATGCCTGGCTTAAGTAGGGCGCAGGTTCGTGATGAATCCACGGTGGGGCTGCGGTGGCGAAGTCCTTTTGCGCATGCTCCCTGTCCTCCGGCGCGTGACAGTCAGATGAAGCCCGCACGAAGGCATGACCAAGGTGTGCAGGTCACACGAAGGCAAGGCCAGGTTATCCAACGGCGAGATGCGCCTGCCAGGCGATCTTGACAAAGAAAATCGGCGTAAGCATCCGTCTGCCAGCAGTGTCGCCAAGCCCATTTCGGTGTACCACGAGAATTTTTGCCGTGACAGTGAGCCGTACTGGCGGCGGCAAGCCACTAAAATGCGTAAAAAAGTGCATAGAGTTAGAGTATGGGACTTTTTGATTTTCACGCGGGCCACCATATGTAATCTTTACTTTGTCTCTAAGCGTTGGTATACATCATAGGATTTACTTTGCTAGCGTATAAACGTGCAGAGGCTGCACCGTGTGTTTGCAGTATTTATACGGGAAACATTGTAGGAACAGTCTAGTCGCACTAATCTTTTTCGTCGTGTTCGGTTCGGTAGTCTCAGCCTGTCAAATTTGTTTTTAAGACAGGTTGTTAGTCGTTTTATATTTCTGTGAGACACAAGAGACCCGTTTCTTCGTTCAGTTATTCAGCTAAGGCTTGGAAGAGTGTTACCTTCGCCTGTTGTTGTCACCACGCACTAATGTACATGGGGCACTTTATGGTAATCTTAATGAAGTAGTTGGTGTATGCAATTTTCGATTGGCACGTTTCTTCAGCAAATATCTAGCTGGAGTAAAACAAAAAAGGTCGTATACAAACCTTCTCAACGTTGTTTTACCGGTACCACTTTACAGAAGTTTGTATCCTGCTTGACGTGGCCAAAATGTACAGGCCAAGGTAAAAAAATGGCTGTCCCATCTTGTGCGAAATCATTTTTCTTTAGGCTTCATACTGGGACTCTGGAAATTAAAACATAGATGCACGAAAGGGGAGTGTTTATACAGTGGGGAACGCACTGCTTTCTCTGTCGTAAACCTGATTAATTGATTGATTGATTGATATGTGGGCTTTAACGTCCTAAAACCACCGATTGATTATGAGAGACGCCGTAATGGAGGGCTCCGGAAATTTCGACCCCCTGGGCTTCTTTATTGAGCACCCGAATCTGAGCACACGGGCCTACAACATTTCCGCCTCCATCGGAAATGCAGCCGCCACAGCGGGGATTCGAACCCACGATCTGCATCTGTCGTAAACCTGAAACCATCGAACATGTCTTTCTGGATTGTTGGGAAGGGCTGTTCTTCTGTTCTTCTGGGACATTCTGCATAGAACTGTCAAAAAAGAATTTCCGATCGATGCCTACGGGATCAGGTTTTTACCGGTCAATCAGGAAGACGACGGAGATGACATCTCCCACCTTTCAGGATGAATGGATGCCAGACGCACTGAAACGCGCATGCGTCAAAGCAACGCAGCGCGGCGCGCGCCTGCGAGTATATGGTAGAACCGGTGCCTGGCGTGGCAACGCTGGCGTGACGCGACGAAATGAACGCCGGCGAGCACGCGCACCAGGTCACGTCGAAATGTATTGGCACCTTGACTGTGGCATGTAGTCATGTTCTCACATGTCATGCATCTTATGATTATCATGTTTGCACCAGTCACATAGCTTCGTCATTCATTGACGTTACGTAATACTATACTTGCCATGTGCAAAACTAGCCAAACAGCCACGAGCGCCAAGGCCGAGACCTGCCGAACGGCTCCTGCCTGGGTGCAGTGGCCGGGAGCAGGTTCGTGGGCGAGGCCTACCGGGTGTGGTCCTCGTGAGCCATGGCCTGATCCTGGACCTCCGGAGTTGCGACCCTGACTGCTGGGTTGGCCGCGACGTCCGACTCAACGGCGCTGCACACGGTAGCGTATCCGTGCGCCATCAGCCGTTCCACTCATGCCATGAAATAAAAAGTTCATATTAATCCTATCTCGTCCGCTATCAACAAACATAGTGACGAACGTTCTTTAACCATCACAGCCGGTTTTGATGATTTGAAACGCGCTGTGAGATTGTTCAACGAATACAAGTTGACGCCTGCCTTGGAGGAAATTCGCCAACAAAGACCAGAAAACACCCCTATATCATGGCAATACACAGTTTTCTTAGAGCCGTTCACACAGCCACAAACTGTTTACACGCACACCTTTCTTCTATATTGCCAGTATACACACTAACACACTTCATACATATCAATCCCTGGCTGTCTATCACAGGCGCTTGTCCAGTCCGGTCTCCACTGAAAAGTATGTCAGGAAGATTATTGTCTTTTTCTGGAGATGCATCTCACGCCAGGATCCAAGTAGTTTCTTTATTTCATTTCATTTCATTTCATTTATTTACTCTCAAGGCACTGGGCATTACAGAGAGGAGTGGGACAACAAATATCAATAAGAAGTAATAGGATTAGAATAAATAATAATGCACCTTCAGAAATGATTGATTTGAACGCGTTGGCGTCTGTGATTGAAGCGATCGATGCGGAAAAGTGGTTCCAGTCAGTACATGTTCTAGGGATGAAAGATTTGAAGTGCTGGTTCGCATGGCAGAAGGGAACCTCAGCCGTGTATTGATGGTCTTTGCGTGCTGATATGATTGTGAGGGGCCGTCTGTCCAAACTTTCTAATTTGTTCTTTAATTTTTCTCTTTCATTCGCGTATTTAACGCACTCCAAAAAATAGGGCGAACATTTTCTCCTGCATGACCACAATGGCATTCCGGTAAGTTGGATCGATCTATCTTGTGCAGGAAGCTGTTTGTGTATGCTAATTTCAATTGAAGTCGGTGGAGTAATGTCTCTAGGCGTCGTGGGAGTTCTGTCGCTATGAAACATTTCTGCGTCGATAAACTTCATATAGTACTGTTTCCTTTGATTTAGGGCTCTGAAACCACTTCTCCATCGAACAATAGTTAGCTCCTTGCGCTGCGAAATGTCGAATATCCGCCCCAGACATAGGGATTGCACAATCCCGTCCTTCCTTCAATGCTTTCTGCGCGAGGCTGTCAGCCTCTTCATTTCCCTTTATTCCAATATGGCTGGGTATCAATTGGAATACGATGTTATGCCACTGCGATGAGGTATATTCAACAGTTTCTGCAATACATTGTACTATTTCACCATTTTTGTGAAGTGATCTCACATTTCTGATTAGCTGAAGAGCAGGTTTGCTATCCGTGCATATCAACCACTTTCGTGGCTCAGTAGTCTCGCAGATAAGCTTAACTTCTTCAAAGATAGCGACCAATCCTGCTGTCGTCGATGAAAATTTGTGCGAAATTTGTAGATTCTCTTTTTCTGAATTTCGGGTATAAAGACCGCACAGGCCGACGCTTCTTCAGTGCATGATTCGTCTTTACATATCTTCGTTTTTTTTCATTATGCATTACATGAAGCTGATGATGTACCATCTGTGCCGATACTAGAGGTGCCATGTATGCTTCCTTCTCTATGCCGTCTATTTCACGGATAACGTTGAGAAGTGGCAGCGTCCAAAGTGGCTTTAAAGGTTTCCATCGTCTAAATTCTGGTACGACTGCTTGAAATTATGGTGCACTATCCTGTAGTCTTGTTGCCATCCTTTGTGTTAGTGCACTAGATAAAATATGACTTTCGTGTTGCGGGAAAATTCTAATTAAACTTCGAGATGTTCCTTTAGTTCGGAGTACTGCCAAAGGTGGCTGCCGAGCCTCTGCATACACTAAAGCACTGGAAGTTGACCATGGCAACCCCAGACATACCCTCAAGCTCCTTACCAATAACAAGTGAAGTCTCCTTTCGGTGGAGGCTGGAAGTCCGTGCAGCAGAGGCAGTGAGTAACTTACGATGGGGCGTATCCAGGCAACATGTAGAGCTAATAATGACTCTGTAGTACCACCCCATGTTGCCCCGCAGAAATTCCGGAGGATTGAATGGCCTGATTCACTTTTTGTTGAAGGGACTGGAGATGAGGTGACCATGTTAGTATCCAGTCTAAAATTACTCCCAAGAATTTATGAGTTTTAACCATTTGAATAGGCTGGTTTTGCAAAATAATCTGGAAATCTTCAGGTATTTTAGTGTAAACGGTAGTATGGCTGTTTTAGCCCGACTCAGTGCCATACCTGTTTTTCTTAGAAAACGGTCCACATAATCCAATACTTCTTGTAAAGTTTGCTGTACTTCCAAAAATGATGGGCCAGACGTCCATATACTTATACCATCAGCATATACTGGACATCCGATGTTAGGAGGAAGATTATACTAGAGCTGCACTATGACTGCATTAAAGAGAGTAGGGCTTAGCACGCTGCACTTTGGCACTCCTTGGTTGACAACATCTTCAACACTCCTTGGTTGACAACCTCCTGCGTAACTACAAAAAATTCCCGGTGCTTCAGGAAGTCAGCGATCCAACGCAGTATCTTGCCCTTGAATGCCTGTAACGCCAGACTTTCCAGAACGTGAACGTGACTCACAGTGTCGTATGCTCGGTGGACATCAAGGAATACAGCGACAATGATGTTTCCTTGCGTTCGTTGGTTTTCCGCAGCTGTGACCAAATACATAATGCAGTACATTGTGAATATACCTCTTCTGAAGCCGGCTATGCTTTCTGGTAGTAGTTTTAGGGGCGAAGCTCCTTAGGGCGTGGGCTGTGCGTCCCCTGTAGCCTGTATGTAGCCACCTCTAGTTTAGTTCTTGCAGTGTTCACTAGATGGCGGTACTGTCCCCTGTATGTAGCTACCTCTAATTTAGTTCTTGCAGTGTTCACTAGATGGCGGTACCGTCTCCTGTATGTAGCCACCTCTCGTTTAGTTCTTGTAGTGTTTACTAGATGGTGGTACTTGTAGCTGATGATGAAAAGATGCAAGATGTTATAAACTAGAAAGCGGTACTTGTAGTTGATGAAAGACGCGAGATCTTATAAAATAGGAATGATGTCACATATGGCGCGTGTCATTGGTTGAAGGCAATCGTTCGATTTAGTGCGGCGACGTACGCTAGGTGGAGTGATGTAATAAAATCGAGTGGGCAAAATGTACAGAGGATTCATGGTTTACCAGGTTTACCTCCGGAGCTTCGCCCACTCATCATCATTCACTTCGTGGATATGGCGGAATTTTTTTTCATGTGTTGCCACCATAAAATTCGTTTATTGATCATTTTTTTCCATAACTTTTGAAAAACACCTTGTCAAACTAACCGGCCTAAATGACTCCAACTGCACAGGGCTCTTCCCTGGCTTTAGTAACGGTACTACTTTAGATATCTTCCAACTTTCCGGAACTTTTTCTTCTTGCCAACTTTTAATATAGATGTCCAACAGGTGTAAATTTCCTTTCTCGCACAAATTAGTAAGTGCAGCGTATGTAACTCCATCTATTCTTGGTAAACTTGTTCGTTTTACTGAAGACAGCACATATTGGAGCTCCTCTGGTGTGAAGCTGTCATCCAGATCTGCTGAACCGACCGCAGAGAACTTTGTTGCAACCACCGAAGCTGATTCTGCTGAGGATTTATATTCGCTAGTTTGGACTATCTCTCCATTTCTCAGTATAATATCGTAAGCATCTTCGGCAATCACACGTTCGCTAACTCCTCGAGACAGCGCTAGAGCCTGCAGTGGTCTCGAGTGAACTACTGGCTGTCGGAGGGCGCGTACCTTGTTCCACAGTTGAGGCGCCGAGGTAAATGAAGAAAGTGAAGTAGATCAATCTTCCCACCTTTTGGTTGACAGCTTCTGCAGTTGGTTATGCATTGCAGAATGTACTTTCTGTGCAACCTTGAAATCTTCTAAATTACCCGAACTGCGATATCTTCTTTCAGATCGGGGTCGTATAGCCCGATGCCTCTCATACTCAGCGTCAACATCCGAATACCCATCTGAAATGGGTTTTGCACGAGTTCCTTTTGTTAGAAAATGTTTTATCTTCAATGCATACGTTTTGCGTCAGAACAAGTTTCAATATTTTATCTCTGTAGTTTTCGAAAAATTGCCCAATTTGTAATTCTTGTTGTGTGGTTATTTCTCGTTTTTTTCAACTTTGGGCGATATATGAATACTGGCAAGTGGTTACTTCCTCTTGTATCAGCGTCTGTAGTCCAGTCTGCTCCAGCCGCTCATTCAGAGGAGCACACAGTATTGTGTAGTACGCTGCAGTAGTTATGCCTCCGTATAAACGTCCAATAACCATCATTTAGTATAGCGTAACCATGATCTTCGCATATATTTACTATAGAATATCCCCTTACATTACAACGCTCACTGGCCCACAATTCATGATGCGTGTTAAGATCACCAAATATAACTATGGGATTATGATCAGATATACACACTGCAGCCAACTCTGCGTATGAAAAGTTTGCTTGAGAGTGCACGTATACACTAACTACAGTTACATTAACGTTACCAAACTTCACCTTGCATTTAACAAATTCCGGTGCATCTGTTTTTGAAGTAGCCACAAGTGTCGATAAACTATCGCGTCTCACACACAACATCACTCTGCTTTTTGCAGCAGGACGTTCTGCTTGGTACACTACATAATTGGACAAGCGAATGTTAGTAGAGACTTTTGTTAGAGAAACATATAAAATCGGAAACCCATGCTTAGCGACGAATTTCCGAAAATCTCCACTCTAATTCTGCAAACCGTTGCAGTTCCACTGGAATATTGCGCTTTTTTGTACCAGTTAGATAGTCCTGTAGCCATGATTACTACAAGATAACATGCTCACCATCTAGCAGCAATTTCACTTCCGGTAAAGAGCCGGCTTGTGGCATGGATTGTTTGTGGATTGTTAGTAAAGAGACTGCTTGTGGCATGGAGCCTGCTTGTGGCATGAATGCCGCAAAGAATATAGGCAAAATGACTTGCTAGTTTCCGGCTGTCTCCGCCGAGATCGCATTTCTTGAAGAATATTTCCTCAGCAAGCTGATTTGACCCTTCCTTTGGTAGTCAGTGGCTCCTTGGCTGTGTCTGGCCCGGCAGAAGGTTCCACTTCAACATGTTCTTGGGCCCGGACTTCTTTGCCAACGCGATGTTTTGGTGCTGAGCGCTTCAATACTTCCGAGTAAACGTCGTCGCACCGCTGTTTTGCTTTTATTTGTGCCGCAGGAACATCTTCGACTATATCTGCATTAGGTGCTAGACCTCTTTGTATCTTATGGTACCCTTTTACAATTCTCTCTGTTTGTGCAGCTGATGCCAAACAGTTTCGAGAGCAGCCTGAAAACGACACCGGATGTGGTTCAGCATAGTTTGCACACTTAGGTTGACGCTTCGAGGTGCATTCTTTGTAATCATGTGCACCCACACATACCGTACATATCTTGGTTCCCCTGCAAGTCTTAGCCTTATGCCCATATCTCTGGCAGTTGTAACACCTTACAGCCGGCTCAATGTATTCCTCGACAGTGTAAATCGTAAAGCCGAGAACAACTCTTTTTGGCAATGGCATATTATGTTTAAACTGGAGTATTACATTACGTATGGGCTGCATTGTGACACTTCCATCTTCATTTTTTGCCCATCTCTTTTGTCGTGTGACTGAGATTACTCCAACATCTTTAAGATACTTCAGTAGGTCATAATCACTGTATTGAATTGGAACATCTCTTATCTTTGCTAGGGTCTTCATGTAAGACTGAGGTATCATGACGTGTACAGGCCATCCAGCCAGACACTTGATCAGCAGCAACTTGTTTGCCGAGTACAAAGACCGTACTCCAACACTAAAACTTCCTTCTCTGTTGATTCTTGATGATGTTATTTTCTCATTGATAGCATAGATGATTTCAGATGCCATGCGATTTGGATTCACTTTCCAGAAGGAGTCCTCGGCAGCGATTGGTCGGAACACCACCGGTATCCCCGTAGCTCGGTTCTTGTGATGGGTGACCACCGTGTAAGCTCCCTCGTTTTCCTTGAGTGCTTCTGTATCCATCTGTGTCAAGTCATTAAGGGAGTACGTCGATGTGGCGTCATCGTTGTCAACCGCTTCTCCCTCCTCTGTACGCCTCTTCTTACACTGCGAGGGCTCGCTGTTCTCTGTATGGGACGTCGATATTGTTGCTGAGCCTGCAGCAACTTGAAGTCGAGCGGGATGGATAAGCTGTGCTCCAATTGGCGCTAGCGGCATCTCGTTGTCCCCCATACACGGGCATTGCCAGGTGTGTGGCACGGGCCCGCTAAGGGGCAATTCTGATCGCGATGCGTAGTGGAACTCCGATTCACCGATATTTAGCTGCCACTCTGGAGACAGTCCACCCACCGCTCACACCGTAAAAATATTTCAAACTCAATATGATAACTGAATGAAGAGAGCGAATTGAAGCTGCGGGCTTTTTCCATTGTGGTCTTTACAAGTGTCTTCGTCTTTGCAACTACGTAGCTATCTGTAAATTAACGCGAGAACGTTAAAATGCTCGCTTCGCAGAAATTTTGGTGTCGGCGTCGGCGTAGTTAGTTGAGTGTAAAAAATCATCATTTTATGTATGACAAAACGAGGAAACGATGTAAATAAAATATAATTGATAAGAGAAAACCCTGTAGCAGAGTGGAGATTGAACAAGGTATACTGTATTTGAGTGGGGGTCAAATCCGGGTCATTTGCGTGGCAAGCGCATGTTCTACTACACGGCCACACCTATGTTTGTGAAAGCAGGGAAAAGAACGGTCTCTGCTTGTAAATGCAGTGAAAGTAAATTTCATGCTTCAAAAACACACGCGTACTGCGTACATGTTTCCCAATGGAACATTAAATATTAAAGTAATAATGCGTGGAACAAGCAACCATTGTCCAAGGGCGTCCTGATATGTGATTATCACATTAGCGCCAAGGTTGAAAGGTGGTACCCCAATACAAAAGCCACGCATGCTACTGCGCCTATTTCTTTAAGGCTACGTATTGTGGAAATAGGAGCAGTAGGGAATAGCTAAGGGAATAGGCAAATGAATTTAAGGTTTTCTTTAACACTTATATTTATTCTATGCCATTGTTGGCTAGATGCTACTGATGTCAGGTGTTGCTTAATGCTCACACGTTCAAATTACACATATGTGTTCTCGTCGTTCCTGGGTAGATACCAAGTGTCAGTGACCTGTGGCACATACCCGCCCGTAGGTATGTGCCACTGTCTGGTGGGAAGTGTTTGACGATGTACGCGACGGGATCGCGACATTATTCATGTCCTAATCAGCGCGTCATACTCATCAAACCATCTTACCCTTTCATGCTAATTTTGGTTTACGCCTAGTTAAGGGGGTGACCACGAGAGGCACTCAAACGTAAGCAGATAGATAGATAGATAGATAGATAGATAGATAGATAGATAGATAGATAGATAGATAGATAGATAGATAGATAGATAGATAGATAGATAGATAGATAGATAGGCTCAAAGTCGCCGAACTTCGCTCAAAAATGCTTCGCATTTAAAACTACTGAAGGTTAATTTGAAGCTATGAATGGGAATGGAACCCGATTCTTTATCAGCTTGTCTGCGTTTATTCATAGCCCCGCCGCGGTGGTCTAGTGGCTAAGGTACTCGACTGCTGACCCGCAGGTCGCGGGATCAAATCCCGACTGCGGCGGCTGCACTTCCGATGGAGGTGGAAATGCTGTAGGCCCGTGAGCTCAGATTTGGGTGCACGTTAAAGAATCCCAGGTGGTCGAAATTTCTGGAGCCCTCCACTACGGCGTCTCTCATAATCATGTGGTGGTTTGGAACGATGAGGCCCACAGATCAATCAATGCGTTTTTCATAAAATTATTTTATTACAATGATATTGAGATTGCCAGAAATATCAACGCACTGTATTTTTCTTGCAGGGACGCCGTGATAAATCTCCAGGTACCGAGTATCAATGCGGCCTCGGGGAATGCCTTGGAGGTGTCTGTCTTATGTACGAATACGCCCGTTGTGCTACCTACTAAGTGTGTGTTAAATAAAAGTATTTCGTACAATAACACTGAAACACTGAGCACAAAAGTACGCGTACCCATCTTGCCTCTTTGTAGTCATTTATGTCTAAGGTTTCGAATACTTGGGCCTTTATATGGCGACTCAAACAGAAAACAGTCGTACGTTCATTTATTACCTCAGAGAAATTGGTAAGAGAAGAATGTTTCTTTTTTTTAGCGTCTTCGGTCTCGAACGCGTGGTCCTCTGCCCAGAAGCCGGGTGTCTTTGTGATTAAAGTTCACATCTATCCCTTCCAATATTTTAAAATCCTCGGCTGTTGTCACATCTAGTCTCATGTCACCGCTTGATGTCAAGCTCAAAGTAACAAAACAGGAAACTTTGGAGGGCTGCAAATTATGTTGACACCAAAATAATTGAAAAACAAGCGCTATACGGGCCAAGTCAATACCAACAATGGTAAAATAAACAAGACTGCTTCCTCCGTCATAGGAATTGGCATAGCACGAAAAGGTAACAGGTCTTGAGAGAAATAGTGCTTATTGTGTAGTGATATATGAGAGCTTGTACAGTGTTCACTGGTGTTTAGCCGACATGGATCAGTTTGTCGTCAATGCTCCTTGCTGACATCTTGTGAAACATCTCCATCGCGACGACTAACGGCCATGATTACCATTTATTTTTTTTTTGAACATTGTGGAAACTGATGTTGTAATGTTGTGAACATATACCTGGAACAGCGTATCGTGAATCCAGCACAGGCTCGAAATAAAAAAGCACACTGTCAACACTGGTACTCAATACATACGTCTTCAAAGCATCATTGATTCAGGATAGCAATGACAGGGAGTGAGGTAACATATACCTGAGCTGATGAACACACTATTTTAGTGCGTTTTAGCATCACGGGAGGCGGGGGTTCATAGCTTGAGCCGCTAACGCACACAGGCGTTCTATGGCCCACTAGCCTCCGTCTCACTCCACCAAGGCACGACATTCGTCTGTCGACATCGTTGCCCTGCTGCAGCGCTTACTGCAGCACTTTCATTAGTTGGTGCCATCCCACCCGAAGTAGTCAGTGGCGAAACACCCCTGCTGCATGTGAAAGCTGCATGACTACGACAACCAGCCGTCATATGCTAACACGAAGCGAAATGCAAAGAAAAAAATAACTATGTCGGTTACGCCTGATGCGATAGCGCATCAAAGGTTTTTGACTGCTATTGAGAAGCTTCAACTATGAACTCTGAGACTGAGCGCCGTTCGTCAAACTCGGATGCTATTACTTTAACTGCATCGTAGGTGAGTCGATATTGGCTCTATAGTCTCTTATGCCGCAGTAGTTCTCTTCACCGCACACAGCCAGCGGCGCGACCCACCTGGGCAACAGACATCACCACGTGAATGAGAATCCGTTAGAAATATCAGGCATGTTTGTAACGAGAAGAGTACCTGCCTCTAAAGCCTAGATGGCAAAGCGCCGGGCTTTTTACTGTCATGGGCAAAGGAGTCAGAGGTTCAACGCCTGGCTGGAAATCTGTTTCTAATGTTTCTTTTCTGTCTCGTTTGGTGGCGTTAATCTTACAACGTCATATCCATGTCGTATATACCTCATTGGTGTCTTGGTGTACCCCTGTATTAATCAATTTCGCCTTAAAAAGGAACGTGATGGCACCAGAAAGGCATGATTGTTTTTTCGCAGTGAACACGGCGCAAACAACACGTGCTGAACTCCAGCGCATGCTTTTCTATAGACGGCAGCTTGGCTGGAGGAACAATTCCACTGGTTTAGTAAGTTAGGTAGAAGCACTGGTAGTTTTACGCCCATTTAAAGAAGAATGAAGCGGAGATATGCCAGATAATGCTATGCAACCCTCAGCTTCGGAACTGAACAATCTCAGTTCCCTCAGCATCGTAGCAAAGCGCACAGCCTCGACTCAGATGAACGGCCACTGAGTCGACCTCTAATTAGTGCCAAGAGGCTGACGCTCCACTCCGTGGTGTGTCGGTCCTAACACAGTCGAACAAGTATTACTCTAAACTTGATAGTACGTTTAGTCCACAATTATCTACATTCATAACAAATATATTTTTTGTTTTACGCTAGAGTTTTAGTCCTGCTGTTGTGTAGAATCAGTAGCAACCTTTGTGAAAATAAATAAATATGTAGAAATATTGAAAAACAAGAATAATAAGGTCTAAATACCGTTAGAACGTAATTTTGAGCTTCAATGCAACTTGCGTCTGGCTTCACAGTTCTTTCAAAAGTTTATGGCCACAGCTTTATTTAAAACCTTTGTACAGCTGAACTATAAAATTCACATTGAGTCTCACACCCCCTGAACAGAAAACTTTTCTAGGGGCTCCCGTAAAGTGCACCTCAAATAATGACACTTTTTCAGATGTATACAAAAGTTTGACCAAATCCTTACAATTCAAAGGAGTTCATGTGCCGAACTACGAAAGTATTGTGAAACAGTATTGTTCCTGTGGTTCTGGTCAACTAATGGCTGTCGGACGTGCTTAGCTCGCAACGTTACTGGTGGAGGATCACTCTCAGCACTTTGGAGACAGCTACATCTCCCAGAAGAAGAAGCAGCCGCAGCCTGCGTGAGTAATCCACTAAATTTGATCTCTTGGCTTCAATACCCACAAAGATAATTCCAATGGCAAGTCAAGCGGCCCAAACCAGCAATGCCAAAGGTGCTCATCTCGCGCATGTTTTTGCCTATATCGATTGTCTGTGTCACTACCTTCCCAAATGACGAAAATGTCCTTCGGGCTTCATGAATACATTATGACATTTATTTTGGTGGGTTTTCAGACAAAGTTCTCTTTAATTTTTAATAAAAAGAGCTGCTTCTAAGTTTTCCTATCACATCCACCGATGTGGGCTTACGTTCAAACCTCATCCCCCAGCAAGCGCTGTCTGGTGGTGTCACTTGTTATGCATCATCAAATGGAAAAGGAAGAGTGTTCCACCCACGTCATTTTGGCTGCGAGGAACGCTGACCAACACTTCTAGGGTTAAACAAACATAATTACTAAGTTCAATCTACTATAAACAGACCACTACTGTAGTTGAGTTGGTTAATTTTAAATATACCGCCTAAGTGCTTGATATGACCCCAATACTCTTTGGACTCAGTCTGCAATAACGAGCCATTTTATTTGCGATAGTGATTTACTTATTCATTTATTTTAGTACAGGGTTTCTAGAGCATAACAAAAAGCAGTGGGTAACATTTGTAGCACAACATACTTAAAAAACCAAAAAATCTGGGTTACATAGATCAGTGAAGAAAACCATCAAGAAATAGTGCACCGTATACAAAACAAATATTTGAAAATTACAATGCATAACAGACCTATTGCACAAAAAGGCGATCAAGTAAACGAAAAAACACTCAAGCACAAGCAAGTGTCTACAAACAAAAAACATGCATCATTTTAGCAGCCTATGTCAAGATATAGACGTGCTAAGAAAGAAAAAAATGCAGACAAAAGTACTACTGAAAAATAGCGATACTACAATCCTAAAAATATGAAAACAGCCGGTTAGTTACAGCAGCCTTAGACTATGAGTTATCAGTAATCTCCACTACGGATCGGGGAAAGAGATTCTAACTTGCTGACGTACGGGGGATGAACGAATTGTAAACATGGTTGTTGTCGCATGTGAGAATGACAACCTTAAGACAATGGTCAAAATGCGTTGATACATACTAAGAAGGCGTTATGAATTATTACTTTAGGACCGGATTGTCGTAATATATCTTACGGAGCAGCCAGATGGGATGATAAAGTTGTCTTCACGGAAGGGACGCTGGAGGTGTGGTGATAGTTAAAAAAATAAATGCTTAGGTAATAGCTCGACACTTTCGCAATCTTTAGGTTGGCGTACAGTTTACTATAAGCATATCTCACGAGCAGCTGGCGCGAGATAAGTAGTTGTACGTTTTGCTAAATAGTGCTCGACCACAGACGGCATTGCTTTCATTGACTTGGGTGCCGCAGAGTCCAGGAAACGGCAAGCGCATTTTACGGAGATATTGGTACGGTGTTGGTAACTACTTTACAAGACGCACTTACTGAGGAAAACCACAGGTAAGAGTCACAATGCATGATTCGCACACTCGCGTGCCCGTCAGCTGCTTTTGCCCTTCGTCTTTCGTTGATTCATCTCCGTGATAGGACCCCTGGGCGTTGGAGTTCTATCTCGGCGCGAGTCCGGAGAAGTGCGAGAGAAGCAGGCTTTCATGCTTGAAACTAGGACAATGTCAGCAAGTGACGAACTTGGTGACGTATTCGAGTGCATTGACGCTATCTCGTAGTTCACGTCGCTAACTTGACTTAAGACTATAGGTAGGGTCCTGCGTATCGGGACAACAGTGTTTCAGAGAGACCTACATGGCAACACAGTCACCAAAGGAGCACGTAGTCACCTGGGGCAAGCGTTATATTACGATGCCCGTGGTCGTAGCGTCCTTTTTCCATATCCTGTGACCTGGTGAGATGAGACTTGGCAACTTTACGAGCCATGTAAGCCCAATCCATAGCTTCGCGACCATACGCGGAAGCAGATGGTACGGGAGGCAAAGTGGTTTCAAATGGCAATAACAATAAGGGGTCGCGATCTTACGAAATATAAAAAAGTGAAAATCCCGTGGTGTCATGTCGAGAGAAATTATATGTGAAAGTCACATAGGCCAACGTTGTGTCCCAGTCTCGATGATCTTGGGAGACGTAGATCGGAAGCATCTCTGTGAGCGTGTGGTTAAGACGTTCAGTTAGTCCATTAGTTTGTGGGTGGTAGGCGGTAGATAGCTTGTGTGCTGAGGCGCACTACCGAAGGAGGTCGTCGATAGTTCTGGACAAGAAAGAGTGGCCGCGGTCCGTAAGAAGCTGTCGGGGTGCGTCGTAATGTAATATAACGTCATGAAGAAGAAATCCGCGACATCTGTGGCGCAACGTTTTAGCATGTCCCTCGTTATCGCGCAACAGGTCGGATCATCTGTGGCGACGGCGATCCATTTATTTCCCAGTGTCGTCGCTCAGGTCTTTCCTCAGCTAGCTGCATCAATCCCAGTGTCGTCGTCGGAAGAGGGCCAAGAAGGTCGAGACCCCTGCGAAGGAATGGTTGAGAGGAGACTTCAATTGGGTGAAGATACCCAGCTCGCAGTAAAGAAGGTCTTTTTCGGTGCTGACGGAAGTCGCAAGTGGCGACTTATCGACGGACACTGCGATACAGTCCAGACCAGAAGAACCAACGTCGCACGCAGTCGTATGTGGAGGAAACGTCGAGGTGTCCCGCCGTTGGTGCGTTGTGAAGTTCTTCAAGTATGGCAGGCCGTAGATGACGAGGAATGACCAGCAGAAGCTCAGGGTCTTCAGTGCTGACGTTACGGTGGTAGAGAATGCCGTCATGCAGCACGAAGATGTGGGATTAAGCGCCATGGCTGTCAAACTGCATGGCGTCAATGATAGTGCGCACTGACTCATCCTGTCATTGTTCGATGCGCATATCGCTATAATGTCAGTGAACGCCATTACGCCGCTGTCCAGCTCAGGTGCAACGGTATCAGGATGATCCACCGGATGGCGATAAAGACAGTCTGCGTCCTTGTGCAAACGGTAAGACTTGTAGCGGACGCTAAAAAAATCCTGAAGCCTCAGAGCCTAGCGACCCAGACGTCCAGTCGGGTCCTTCAGAGAAAACAGCCAGCATAGGGCGTGGTGGTCCGGAACGGTTGAGAACATGCGACTATATAGCGATGGCCGGAACTTTGCGATGACCCAAACTAAAGCTAAATACTCTACCTCGGTTAGAGAATAATTCCTCTCAGTGGGAGAAAGCAGACGACCGGCGTAAGCTATCACGCTCTGTCTACCATGGTGCTAATGAGCAAGAACTGCACCGATACCATGACCACTGCATTGGTGCGAACTTCTGCAGCACCAGAAGTATTAAACCGTCAGTGAGAGGAGGACATCGTGAGAAGGCATTTGCTGGCTGTGGGCGCGCTGACATGGCACATGGAATGCACTACAATGTTTTCAAGAACTTTCCGCATGATGGCTTCCACAAGAGGAACAGTAACAGGAGTGGCATCAGTGCTGCGCGAATAGAACACTGAGGGTGCCATTGATTCCATTTCGCGACGAACAATGTGTGTCAGGTCTCCCGGTGGCGATGGACGTTGTGGTGCACACTGGTCCTCGCAAGTCAGTGTTGTACGGGTGTTTGGATGTTGGGCGAATGTTTGCAGAATACGGTTTTTTTACTTGCTCGAACTGACGACGCTCTTTGATGATCGCCTCCATGGTGGAACAGGCCTTGCACATCAGGAGATTGAACACGTCGTCTGCTATTCCTTTCAGGACATGCCCAACCTTGTCACGTTCTGTTATGTCACTTTCGGTCATTCGGAAGGGGGACGGCAAGTCTTGATTGTTTGCGAGGTATGATTCCGCGGGGGATTAGGCCTGGCACGTCAATTACTTTTGGGCGGCGATCTTACGAATGGCAGTTATTTTTCGGTGTTTTAATATCACACCTTCGCAGTTCCTCTCAAATAAAGCAGGACATTATCCAACTGAAGTGTGGGATTCCATCTGTTCGGCACACTCGCTCGTTTGAACATGGCAAACAATTGTCAACGTCGACGCCAAAGGTCCCGCAGAATGTTCTGGGATCCTTAAGTGGCGTGGAAACGTATGGTTTCGACGCCGTGTTCGTCGGAGACGCTGACGTTTACGTGGAGGGCTCAGCATTGGCCATGACTAGGAAAGCGAAGCGACGTCTGCTGCGAAGCTCGGTTGCCTTATCGTTACCCAGCTATTCTCACCAATATGTTATAGGGTTGGCGCACAAGACGCATTTACAGAAGAAAACCACGGGCAAGAGTCACAATGGAAGGAAGAAAAGAAGTGCCTGGAAACTGTGGCACACACCCACGCTGGGGGATTGACCAAGAATCAGGTAATTATGACGAAATATTGTTAATTTGTTAGCTCACAATATTTAAACTATGAAAAAGGGCAAAAATTTAGTGAGAAATGGACAATTTGAAATAACGGATATAGAAAATGAATCAGATGGTTTCACCAACAACAATCTGTAAATAAATGATTAAAGCCATTTGGAAAAAAAAGGTAACTGAGAAGTAATAGGATATACAGCCTGAATATTTTTGAAGCTTTAATAAACTCCTGCAAGGCATCGGCAACTTTCCCGTCACAGAACCGTAGGGACAACGGCTGATAGGCACACTCTCGCGCTTGTCAGCTGGTTCTGCCCTTCGTCTTCCTTTACTTCATCTCCGTAACAATAAATTGTTAATTGTCCTTTTGAGTACGACTTAAAAGGGAATAATCCTTCGCAATCATGGTGTTAGAACTATAAGCATATAGTCCGAGACTGTCCTCAATTGAAAAGCCGTGCTTGTCTAACGTCTTAAGTGGGGTGCTGCGAAGTCTTTACGCTGTTCCATCAGGCAGCTTGACCAATTCAAAAAGGGTGCCTGCAATCTTTTTTTCGGCTGTATTCGGAAACAGAACAGCCATGTAGAGTTTATTTGTCGTGATTTGTCACGCTTGATTCATCTCGTACAAGAAAAAAGCTGAAGACTTTCATTTGCTTTACCTTGAAGTATGGGAATCAAACGTTTGTATTTATGGTGCACATTTCGTTCTGGGGAGACCAAATTTTTTGAATTCGTAAAAGGAAACCTCACCAAGCTGATTAAAGTCATTTTCAGAAGTATGCATGCTTTCGCAGAAGGCAAGCCACGGCTCTCGGTGAGGTTTCTCACAATTCGTTTGACTAGACGACATGGAATTTACGGCAGTTTTTGCTGAAAACTTGGGATCACATTGGAGTCATGATGCTTCTATGTTTCGGCATGTTTGGGCAGATCATGGTAGTTCGGTGAAATGTTGGAATTGTAATAATTCTGTTATCATTTTAATGTTCCGTTATCACGTAATTAGAGAAGTACCAAGCGATTGTCAATAAAATTGCCTATTAGACGCCATGGAACACGCATATTGATGCATCATGATTACCGGGGCGCATTAGTGGTATTTGTAACGAAGCAAAATAGGAACACGCAGTCGGAGTGCTCTAGGGAAGCAATGTTCGCGCATCACTTTCCAATCTCGAATCTCATCGAAGAACGACTAATGTGACACCCAATCTCCTTCATGCACGTTTGCCATCTTACAAAGCTAGGAGGACATTGCCTTGTGAAGGGAGAGCGTGTCAATATGCCGCTGTAATTTCAAATGATGTGCCGTGACTTGCTGCGCAACCTGCCAAATGATGTGGCTGTATACATCAAGGTCGAGCAGTTTCGCACCTCTAGTCGAATTTCGTGGCACGACGTTCTAATAAAGCCCCCTAAGGTGGCCCTGCACAAGCACAGGGCAGTCTTTGTCAAGACCAAGCAAGAACCAAAAATTTTAAATTAGATGCTTTAATAAACAGTTTTTCAACGTAAAGAAGTGCTTCCGACCTATTTTCAAATAGCTCCACTCATTGGTTTTATTCGTACACGGAACAACTGCTAGTTCTCTTTGCGATATCTGCCTGTAAATTTTTTCTGCTACATATAGACAGACGCCAACGTTAATTTCATTCAACCCTGGGATCATTTATTATGTAAGTGTGTTTATTTCATGTACCCGTTAATTTAATGGCTTGTCGTCATACCGCATTTTACTACGTTTTGATGTAAGTATTTTCAATGTAGTTATCTTCCCCGCACACTTAGGTCCCACACAGGCACTGTAAGTAAATAAATAAATAAATAAATAAATAAAAATAAATGAATAAATAAATAAAGAAATAAGTAAGAGTTTTACGCAATTTATACGGTACGACTGCTTAGCGGTGTGATATTTCTGCTAAGGTAATTATGTATGAATGACTGCGGTTTTGTTCGTGAGTGGTATTTGTAAACCAACCTCTGTGCATTGTTCATCGCACACACATTGCTTGCAGCGGAACAATGTTGTTTCACAAATAGCATGAGTGATAAACGCATTAATTTATTATCGATACCTTTCCCATTAATATTTCAATTCTACGTAGCCTCTAAATCGTGCCTCTAAAGATCATACGTTATGACGTCTATTCAGAAAAAGAAAAGGGGGAAAGGCACGTTGCATATGCGCGCCTCTTTTATAGCCCGATGTCATTCGCGAAACAATTGTTGTGTGCAGCAAAGCCTTGTCTTTGTCCGGACGACACGGTGTCCTATATTGCTTTGCAACTTCTGAAAGAAAAAAAAGGTAGTGCATAAATGGTGACCTCCAAAAGCATGCACACGTTCAAAATAGGCACCGCAATTTTACGAACCATTGTTAAGCTGCTTGCGGTAACGAAATAACGAAAATGATCGAGTCGTGTTCTAGAAATACACCTCTCAAATTAGCGCGTAAGCATTCATATTGTTAACAACAGTATGCACAACATGTTCTCTGTTGAACAAAAAATCAGCCAACCGCGCATGGTACGTTGTATTTTCACTACATGGGTGATACAGACGGACTTACGTGGCAAAATATTTGAAGGAGATCATGTGCAAATAACATTGTTCTAATAAGATTTAAAGATGAATAGTTAATTTCTTTCCGGTGGGGAGAGTCAGGGGTAGCTTGCAAAATGCTGTGTTTAAAGTAAATTTTTATAAGGGATATAGCAAGAAAAGTTTAACATAGCAAGAAAAGCAAGAAACGTTTAACAAAGGCAAGGTGACGAATGTGGCGTACCGAGTTTTAGTTCTCAGTTTGATGTATTATCAAGAGATAAAAATTGTTTGCGCATTTTTCGAAAATGCATGCGCTGCTGGTAAGAACTTTATTAAAAACTCCGGCAAATTTGTGGCCTTGGCCTTGGCCACACGGCTCGTCCCCCGAGGAGGACCAGAAACCCTGTCTCCTCGCTGCCCCACGGGATTGCTGCATGGCCCACAGGTAATCTTGGTGGTTGAAGCTGTGCAGCGTAGCCATCCACAGCGTCAAAGCTTCATCTATGAAGACAAATTTTTTCTGCTGAAATTGCACATTCTCAAAGAGTCTGCCTAAGCGATGAGTGAGTCCAACCACACAATTGGCAAGTACCATTTGGATAGACGTCACGGTATATCCTCTTATGATAAAAGGGGTTGAGGAAGGTCTGGGTTTGTAATTGCCTCCGATTTACCGCTTCTAATATGTCGAAGTTGGGGTTTGGTGGGGGATAAACACACCGAGATTTCTTATAAATGTTTGTATGTCATAGCATTGCATTATTCTATACCTCTCTGTACAGCCTTTCGCTGAATGAAATGCCCTGAAGAGGACATTTCTACGCGGCAACGTAATGTGAGACCTCGCGCTACGCGGTGGACCTTCGCATTGAGTTTGGGTACTAGGGTGCGGGGGGACGTGAGAGCTAGCAATTATATAACATGGCGTTCTGTCCTCTCTCAGAAGGCTATATAGCTCGCATTGACATTCATAACGGTCATGGGCTCTGCAAAATTGTGCTTTGTGCACAATTTCTGACAGCCTTCTGCGAACCACTCATCGGCCAGTAGACAAACGATGGCTAAGGATATCGCCGCATCTTCCTCTACCTCAGGCTTTCCGCCGCGTAATCTACCTGAGCTGATCTATTGTTTGTTAGTATTGAGGACAGGCACTGCGAAGACACGTTGATCAACGTATTATGGCCGCGACTACGGACAGTGCTTTCTTGTCCCTACTAAAGACTTGTAGCACAGAGCTGGCTCTAATCTCTCCTTGACCCTCAGATAGTTCGGGGTGCATGTTCTTGGGGATTTCAGCCACACGGAGATTCTTTTTGTGGCCGGGATGGGCATAGGTTTATTGTGGCCGTGCTGCTTGTGATAGTAGATACCCCGAGTTTTTCCAGAATGCTTCGGTCCGTTCATGTTTTGAATATACCTTTTAGTTGCAATCATTTTTGTGCTTCTATTATCTCTTCAGTCGTATTGTGCATGCCCAGCTATAGTAAAAGTTCTGTGCTTTTTTGTCTGGAAGTTCCAATGACATCTTGTGTTAGACAAATGACACCTGCCGGCGCGTGAACACCGTCACACGCCTGAAACGCCCAGACTAGAAAATGCATTTGCTTTAGAAAAAGAGAACACATGCGTTTGTGCTGCAGTGTCCCGCACCACTGGTCCTTCTGTTAGTTCCCCTTTTCGCATGCATTACTTTGATACACATTTTGATAATCCGCATGTCAATGATCACATTTGCTTGGCTTGGATCTACGAATACATACATACAGTGTAACAATGGGTTCTCTCAATTTCCGCAGCAGCGCTCTTAAATCAACACTTGCTTCTCACCAGAAGTATTTTAACGCAGTTTTATCATTTAGCCTATTTTGCTCTATTTTTCAAAGAAAAATGAAGAAGAGAGGTAATAAATTCTGGAAATTATCAGGTATGACACCAGAAAATATTTTCGGAGGCAATTTTTATGGGCCCACAATTTAGGGTAGAGTTATTAGATGCCCATACCATGTTGCAATATGGGTCATGACAGGCAGAGTTGCGGCAGCATATTCTGAAACAATTAAGCACATCCTAAATGCGGACATGACGCGGTTGCGCACAAGAACATGCAAACTGTGGGTAGTTTAGTTGATACTGAAGCAAATACAAAAACAAAACTCCGTGAGAAATCAATATTGCTAACACAATTTTTGTGTCAATTATACTTCAAACTAGAAGAAAATTCAGTAATTGTTAGAACATTCGTAGATCATGCGGCTTTCCACCTGAAAAATCTATAAATGAGACATCGGACAATGTTTTCAAACTTATGTAGCACCGTGGCTATCAGGCAACTTCAGTGCATTCAGTTAGCCCCTTCGCCGCACACCTTGTGTTCTTCGTGTAACTACGAGCCCAATTTTCTCTATTATTTCTTGGAAGTCCACCGGAATAAACAATTGAACTTAAGATTTATTGTTCGTGGTAACTTGGAACGCAACAAAGGCCTCGACGAAATTCGCTAAGTTCATTCCGACAGATTTGCTTTCATTCTAACGCTATGACGTCCTAAACTTGTCTCACAAAAATTCTGCATGGTTTCGTCAATGGTGTCGCCGTCTTTTCTGTGAGTGAACAATCACCAATATCCATGAGTGAAAAACCAAGCAAGCTCCGAATTAAGAAGTAATAAACAATCTTTAATTTGTCTGTGAGCGGGAGCTATCATTTTTATACACCTAGGCTTCTAGCGGCAAAATATTTATATACACTATATCTAAATATTCTTAAAGACCCTTAAACGATTATATTCGTCACAACCATGCCTATAAAAGGTGTCATCAGTACACTGCCCCAAAACTAGATCAGTTTCTCGGAGTGAATTGAAGAGGCACCTAACTAGAATACAGCGCAAAATTACACCATACACGTTGTCTGTTGCAGAGTGCACCAAACGGTATCAGTTGACAGACAAGTTTGAGAACAGGTACTAATAGTGGAGTGCAATGGGTCACATGTGTAACATGATGCTTCTTCTTGCGTTCACTGTACTCGCTTCTCAGCGCCCGATAAGCTGACATTTTAATTTACTTAAAAAGGTAATTCTTTGTAACCAGCTTGCGGATTTCAGGAGCAACAGAAGACAACTTTATGGATACACTCGTAGGACTACTCACTATGCGCTCTCTTGTCTCAGGCTTCCTTTTCTGTGAAAGCTTTAGCAACAATTATGCACAAACGTAGTACCTTTTGTGTATGGCCGGTTACCAGCAGATTGGAGTGATATATATGAAATTAAAGATGCTGATGAGTCCTATGATGAATTTCTAGACCCATTACGTCAGTGTCGCAATGCGGCAGTTTCTAGGGGAGAAGTATGTTTTCGAAAAAAATTGTCGGAAACCTTGGATAGACTGCTTACTTTATAAACGTATTCGAATGAAAAATAGCCTTGTTCTCAAAATTATTAAAACTACGAGAACCTTAGTCGTTTGCATGCAGAGTACAAGAAATACCACAGTGCACCTACATCAGACTTTAAAAAGGCTAAACGAGAATATTATCGAAAATTTTCAGAACATATGGTATAATGCAAGAAGAGTTTGGGGAACAGTAAATGCATTTACTAGGAGAAAAAAAGCAAGGTATTATATCACAGAAATGCAAGAGAGAAACGTGGTGCTGCGTGGCGAGAACCCAGGCTGTGCCATAAATCATAATTTCGTCAAATCGGGTGCGTACAGTGGCTTTTCTGAAAGTGAAGTTGACTCGTCCTTCGAAGAAACAACAGCGATCCAGAATTCAATATTTATGCTTCCTACTGACAGTGCTGAGATTTCCATCCTAATCAATAAACCTAAAAGCAATGGGGCGTCAGGTATACACGAAGTCACCTCCACTGAACTTCATTTGTCCGCTAATATGCGAGGTGCTTGCTTACACAAATAACTTTGTACTGACAACAGGCGCATTTTTGGCACATTGTAAAGTTGCAAGGGTATTGCCTATTTATAAATGAGATGGCACTATTCATGTTTCAAATTATAGACCTAGTTCAGTACTTTTGACATTATCAAAAGTTTTGTAAGGCGTTATTTATGACAGACTGTTATCCTTTTTCAACAAGTATTGCATCATTACAACATGTCAATGTGGTTTTCAGAAAAATAAGTGTAGCTGAACAAGCAGTAATGAATAATTAACATCTAATTATTGCAAATGAAAAGCTCGCGCTTGGTTTATTTTTGTACTTAAAAAGCCTTTGATTCAATATATTATGACATATTATTACGGAAACAATCGCAGTTCGGCATACGTAAGATCACCCTTAAGCTTTACAGAACCATCTGCATAACCGGTACCATCTAGTGCATATAACGACGGCTACAACAAGACAACTTCACTTAACACAAGGAGTTCCACAGTGTTCTAGGTCTTTTGCTGCTTTTGCTTTATGTTAATGACATTGTATGTATACCCGCTCCACCACAGCTTATTATGCATGCAGACGACACAAACGTATTGTTTACTTCAGATCACTTAACAACGCCAGAAAAAATGTAATTGAGTATATGACGTCACTCTCAGACTGGCTTAAACTAATGCCAAGGAAACGACATATACTTCGCCCAATAAATAAACATGTTAAATATTACATAAAGATTAGCTTTGACGGGAATAACATAAAACGAGAAAAACATAAGAAACTTCTCGGACTATATGATTTAGTGAAGAGTTAACATGGAACGTCCACGTTGGTAATTTAGTTAGGCAACTTGTACGAACGGTAGATTGCATGTACCGAATTGGTTCCCTCATTCCTCAGGGTGTGAAGAAAAATTTGTACAATGCCCTATTCTATTCGAGACTTCATAGCGGCGTAATAATTAGGGGTACGACAACCGCGAAAAATTGTAACGAACTTATAACCCTACAAAAGGAAAATTTCCTTGTTATATGAAAACTACCAGGATGGAGTATACCATTTGCGCACTTCAATGCTCTTTTATAAACGCAAAATGTTAAAGGAGAACCAAATACATTATCTTAAACTGCTTCAAAAAGCACACAAAAACAAGTGGTGTAAACAAAAAGAAAACGACCAACGTTGACCTGCTAGAAGAAACAGCGTTTACCGAGAACCAGGGCAAATTATGAAAAACAAACGCGGCATTACCAGTCAATGCGAATGGTTAACGAATTACAAAATGGCTTGCAGTTTGACGTCAGTCTAGGGACATTTAAAAAGAAGGTTGAAGAAATTTTGATCAATATAAAAAACAAACGCTGCATTACCAGTCAATGCAAATGGTTAACGAATTGCAAAATGGCTTGCAGTTTGACGTCAGTCTAGGGACATTTAAAAAAAGTTGAAGAAATTTTGATCAAAATAGAAATAACTTATCATCACTCATCTGTATTTTGTGAAAAGAGTCAGTAGAATTGGGCTATAACACATGTACTAGGGTGTGGAAAGTATGTTGTTTCATTGTGATATACGATGCATCCAGTTTTGTTCCTGTATATTTTTCTATTTTTGTATGTAAGATTTGGGTATGTGTTGCTTGTTTTATTACATTATTTCTTTTGTTAGCGTGCATGTGATACATGACATGTTAGTTTTGTTGCTTGTTGTATCTGCAAAAAAATATGTATCTGTCTTGAACTTCAGGCGCAGAGGCCTTTGCCAGTCATATTAAACGCCTTTTTCTTCTGTATTTTTTTCTTGCATCTCAAGAAAGAGAATAAAAGACTACAATTGCTACTATCGCTACTAATGCTTTAGGGAGAACCTAGGAAATCACATTACTTGTGTATGTGTGTTTAAATATATATATATATATCTCTACATATATATATATCTATATATATATATACATATATATATATATAATATATCTAAGTATGTGTGTGTGTGTGTGCGCGCGTGCATGCGCGCGTGCATGCGTGCGTGTGCGTGCGTGCGTGTGCGTGCGTGCGTGCGCGTGCGCGCACGCGCTTGGCTTGGGGTAAAACAGGGGTAAAGGCACGGGCCAGCTATGGTACTTTTACGAGGTACACTTATTACGACGAAATGTTAAGCCTATACAAGGCCAAGAAGCGTCAGTAAATAGTGAGTACCGGCATTGTTGTACTTCAATTCGAGTGTTATATTAGAGGGGAATTCATTTTTGTCCTATTACTGCGTCAGTATCAACATAGGCACTATCATTGAATTTTCACCTTCCCTTTTGTCATCGCCGACGCCGCGATGTCTCCTTTAAAGCGCAAGTTAATAAGAATACCGCTGCAGCGTGTACGTTCTATTGGATTATAGGCCTAAAGGCGAGCGAGCAGGGGCGACGAACGCAGCGCTGCTAAAAAAGAAATGAAACAATCCAACGCACTTCCGCAGGCTTCAAGGCGACGGAAGTGCGTCGGATCAGGTGTGATGCATCGGAGAGAGGAGAGGTTACAATCGCTGGCGCATGTGCTTTGTCAAATAAGCATGACCCCGTGCACCCTTCCACGTGATCTGCTGCTCTCAGTGCGAAGACACTGTGCGAAATGCTCAGCCTTCCCTGGAGCGGCTGTATTCTATTACACTGTTGTTTTTAGGGATATGCGAGATCGGTTGCAATAGACGTATAACTGAGAGCCTTACGTCGTATAACATTGCCATTTGCTGCTACATCATTCATTACTTCGCCTTACGATGGAACTGTATTATTATTCTGCAATGTTATATTGTGATTTCCTTATACATACAGGTAATTTTCATGCAGATAAAACTATAATTATCAGCAAGATACTTGTAACGGCCAACTAAGTCAATAGTTTTTCAGTCCATTACACGCAGCTTGCTGCTTAGGTAAGAGAGAAACTATCATTCCCATGACATCTTAGTCCAAGTCGCCTCAACTGAGATTTTGTGGTTCTTCACTGCCGCTTTGAGTCTGATGACCTCGTTGCAGAGCGTGGTGAAATAGCGCAAGAGTTTGTGGTCTATGTAGTGTCCAGAACCTACGGAGGTGTTCACGGATTCTAGTCTGTTTCTAAATTCTCGATGTTTGGCGTCCAAGACGACCAGTATTAATGACTGCCGCTCAGGATGTCAAGACCGTTTTGATTCTCAGCTTCAACGATGTCGGAGAAGTACTACCCTGGGTGTTCTAGCTCGTCGATGGGGTTTCTAGTCAGTCCTGGAATTGTTTGATCGTTCATCTTTCGGGCGACGAGAGCTTTTATGTGCAGCGACTTTAATTTGCTTATTTACCTATTTTTACACACTGCAGCCTCATGAGGATTTTGCAGGAGTGGGAGAAAAAAACAACAAGAACAAGGCAACATTCGTCAACAAATATCCAGATATTCTTGAAGGGGCAGAGAATGAACACGTCCAGTCAGGGAATTCCATGCTTCTATAGTTGAAGGACGTCGCGGGTGCAGCCCTCGGTGCAGTCGAGGGTGCAGCCCTCGGTGGGTTCTTAGAAAACTTCTTCCCAGGTAGCAAATAAAGTTCCTCCGTCCGTCCGTCCGTCCGTCCATCTGTCTGTCTGTCTGTCTGTCTGTCTGTCTGTCTGTCTGTCTGTCTGTCTGTCTGTCTGTCTGTCTGTCTGTCTTAAGCAAAGTAACAAAAACGCCGACCAAGGTAAAATACACGAAAATGAAAAGCACGTTTCAGCTCCCCACACGGGAGCCTTGTTCACAGTCTAGTTCACAGCCTAGTTCACTGCATAATTGAAGGAAAAAAGATATATTTGACTAGGTCAGTGTGGATGAAAAAAGTTGCGATGTTAGAGGCATGGTCACTCCTAATAGACGAAGATTTGGATAATTTCAAATATGATTCTGAAATGCTGTAGCGAGAAGAATTGATTACATCTGCAGACATTTCAGTCTGCAATGGCACAGCTCTTTTTTGAACGGCTTCTAGTTTCCTTATCTCGCATTTCTTGTGTGGGTTCCAAACCACACTACCATATTGGAGAATGGGTCGAATAAATGTTTTGTAGATAAGCAGTCTGGTTTCCTGTAGAGCAAGGTGCAAATAACCTCAACTCTTAAGGGGTTTCTTGCATGTGAAATCAGAATGTTTGGATCATGATAAATTAAGTGTTATAAGGATACCAGGGTACTTAAGTTTGGACACCCTGCAAAGACTATCATTGTTGAAACGATAGTCAACTATAAACGGGCGTGAATGCCTGGTAAAGGATATAATGATCGTGTTGGAGATGTTAATAATATTTTGCCGAGATTTGGACCAGCTAGAAAGATAAGAAAATGAACTGGTAAGGATGGCATGATCCAATGGAGATATACCAGTTTATGGAAAACGCTGTCATCTGTGATAAAGCGTATTTTCACCGAAGTGCGCAAGGTTATATAAAGGTCATTATTATAAAGCAGGAATAAGATGGGTCCTAGGAAAGAACCCTAGGAAACTCCTTATGAAACCGCCATTTAAGATGAGTTAGTAAGAGTTGAATCACACATATTTTGAACACTGCAAAATGAAGATATCTAGCCAACCAATGATACATTCTTTAGTATAATAACCAATTTTCGAAATAGCTTTGGGTGGGATACAGTGTAGACAACTATGGCAAAATCAATGAATATAATATCAACCTGATAACCTATGTCTGAAGAGCTGCTGATATTTTGAACGGCGTCTGTAAGTTGAGTAATGGTGCTAAGCCTACGACTGAAACCACGTTCAGAAGTGCGCAGAAATTAGCTAGTTTCAAGGAATTTTATAATTTGTTTGAAGATAATATGCTCTCGCATTTTGCGAGAATGGGCTTGTATTGATATAGGTGTATAGTTGCTTAATAATTGAGCAATACCTGCAAAAAATAAATGAAGAATGAAAGCACGTTTACACGACGAGAGAGATTTTCTGAAAATATCTGTCAGGTATCTGCTACACCAAAGAGCGGGCGTATCTGGCAAGGAAATGTGTCAGGATGCCGTCGGGACCGCCTGATTTCTTAGTGTCTAAGTTTAAAATGAGATTGAGTACACCTTCAGAGTGACACTGACATATCGTCGATTCCAGGAGGAGATTCTAAATGAAAAGCGGGAATGTCAGAGATGTTGGTCGTGAAAACTGGGTGGGAGTAGGTGTTGAAATCTGAAGCGATTATCTTTGGATCAGAAACTACTACAATGTTACTTGTCATCGTATTCAGTGCAGAACCAGATGGTACAATAGCCTTCCAGTATTTACGCAGATTTGCTTTTGTTAAATGCATTAGGTGTGCGCAGCACGCACTAAACGAAAGGGGACAAACACACACAAGGAGGTCGTCTCGTCATCTTATACTAAAAATGGTCCACTGCAAAGCTTTCGCGACCACGTAATCCACAACGTAATTTTGTAATTTTTAAACCAATTGTTTAGTAGAAAAGCTGCGCTGTCTTCCTCCGTCGAGCGAAACTCGACCAAGCACTCTGCTTTCTGCACTGGCTACTCAAGCAACAGCAGCTTGGAACTACGCACCTTTTGACATTGCCAGTTTCAGTCATTCTCAACTGCGCTGATCTTGAAAACGTTGGGTATCCGTGCTCGATTTTATCATCTGACTGTCGGGCTTGGTATCCGCATGGCGTCAATTGCACTTTGCGCATGTACCTTCTCTGCGATTTCTTGCCAAGTGATGCTGGAAAGTGCAGCAAAAGCAATAACCGGCACTGAATAGGCGATTTCTCTTCTAATGGTATTTCAAAGTCGTACTACTCGATAACATACGTAATTGAGCCACAGAAAAAGAAGGCATTCTTCTGAACACGTGGTTTTACGGGTGAGGTCAAACAATCCGCGTTTGATCGATGCCGCAGAAAGGATGTCGCACTAGTGCGGAAATTTCTAACTTGGCTCTTCAACGCGCCTCATCTAACAGAAACGTGCAAGGCTGTTTGCTCTCCAGTCTCAATTTCCACTCGAATAAAATGCATAAAGACCTAATGCTCGCCTTATGGTGCTGGTTGTGCTGTCCTTGCTGGTGTGCTATGCAGGAGGACCCGAGCTTCTCGGGCAGACAAGTTTGCTCCGAGAGGCTCGGCAGACAAGTTTCCTCCCTGTGGCAGCCATAGCATGAAGACAGTGTAGACCACGTCATAGCAGCGCTGATAAAAATAGCTACAAGAATGCACGTGGTGACAGAAATGCATGTTGGGCATTTGCGGTGGTTATAAAAAAAACACCATGTGCGAACACGTCCGCGCCACCCTACAGTCAACATTGCAGCGGTGCCGAACCGTCAGCTTGATTGTCGCGCTGTGTATTTGCTATACTAGACACGCGCCTCCCACAGGTGTGTTCATGGGCACATGTTCTCTTTCGGGCACCTTCATTAGTTGCATCTGCAGCATAGAAATTTTCACTCTTGAAGGCAGCAATGGCCAAGTATATGTAAACTGGTAGCGTAAGTTGCATAAAAGCTCTGAATCCAGTAATTGGAGGTTCATTGCTAATGTCACCGTGTGCATATGAAGAGGATAATTTAAAACAAACAAAAATAAAGAACATAAATACGACGTCCTAACCAGAAGCAAAAATGACGTCGCGCATTTCTTCTACCCGGTGCGAAATTGAAATTTTTCTTAATTGCTGACTATAAACGTGTTGCTATAAATATGCTAATTTATTGTGTCTTATGGATTGCTAAGCGCGTGAGCGAGAAAAAAACAAGACTCATAAAAACGATCGACAAAGCAGCGCTTTCTTATTAGTGAATTAGTGTTCTTGCTATGCCACTGAAAAGTTTGCTGAGGAAATTGTGACAGAAGTATTCACTAGGCCCTTAGCATAATAGTTCGAGAACTCACATTGCCCAAACGCGAAAAACCTCTGCAGCAAGACAGCAGCCTTGAGTATATTCTTTGGCAACCGTAGAGTACAGCGTCTCGTTGCTTAGCGTGTCGCATTCACCGTCACCAAAGGCGAGGGCATGCCGGCCGTTTGCCAGTGAAGGCAGTTGGCAGTCACAAGAGCGGCTTACACATTCTGTGAACTTTACCATGGCAAGAATTTACCATGGCAAGAGTTCACGCGCACCATTTTTGTGCTTCTAGTTTCGCTTCTATCAAATATAGCAGATAAATATAAGGAAAGCTTTCCTCCAGAGGCGCTCGCATCACGTCTGAAACGCGGCTGTGATTGGGTATACGTTCTGAGCGCGCTGACATTGAACGCGATGCATAGTAACCAGGTGGTGGTATAACATTTATTTCTGCGTGTGCGCGTTGGCATAGTCTTTATGATAAAGCTGATAAATAAATCATTCCACTCGCGGGCGCGGCGGCGTTAGCGCATCTCTTCGGCAAGGGCAAACGTGGCGGGCGGACGTGATCTTCACCGCGGGCCTGTGTCAATCAAAGTGATTGATGCGTGATCTCTCATACAAAATCGTTGATTCTGAGATCGCTGCAGTTCAACTCACAGCTTTCGTGATGTCTGCGCGACTGTCAAGCGTTTGAAGTGGTGGACTATAAGCAGCAGCTTCCTATCATAAAAAATTGTTATCTTGAAGTGCCATCGAGGAAGCAGTTTGTGATAACCTAGCTTCTACCAGCTTTGCAATTCGGTCCTCTAATTATCAGCTTGGTCTGGTTCGAAGTGAAGACTGCATGATCTCTGTCTTAATTTTCAATAAATAACTGCGGCTTACTGAACATAACACTAAGCAGTCATGTCTCGATTCATTGATTGATATGTGGGGTTTAACGTCCCAAAACCACCATATGATTATGAGAGACGCCGTAGTGGAGGGCTCCGGAAATTTCGACCACCTGGGGTTCTTTAACGTGCACCCAAATCTGAGCACACGGGCCTACAACATTTCCGCCTCCATCGGAAATGCAGCCGCCGCAGCCGGGATTCGAACCCGCGACCTGCGGGTCAGCAGCCGAGTACCATAGCCACTAGACCACCGCGGCGGGGCTGTCTCGATTCATAAGGCTTCAATTAAATAGACAATGAATACTTCGGGTGCAATAAGTAAAGGCATCGTTACTAAGAAGCTATTTGACGCAATACTTATTAGCATGATACTAATCGCCATCATCTTATAGTGAGGCCTAAATTGCATGGTTTCGCTTAGCATGCTCCAGACTAACGTCACGTTAATTAGAACGATTTAGTTACTGCATCAACTAGCAGGCTTAACTTAGCACCATTATAGCTTAACATGACTTCTACACCACGGTTACTTGATGTAACATAATCACACCGGCCTTACAACAACTTGGCATCATTACCTTGGTCATAGCATGTCCTGGCCTAATTAGCCAAGTATATCGTCCAGCCAAATTGTTAATTAGGCGTCCGCACGTGCTCCGGTGTTAGAGGACGACGAAAACGACAAATAAAAAAAGGCAGCACACTAGAATGTAGAGGCTCCCCAGGCGTGTGTGCTCTGTACGTTAGTTAATGATGGTCTTGTTAAGTCAAGGACGATGTCTAGAGGAAGTGACTTCCGTACGGTGGGTAGAACATTTATTTGTCCTCCGCTACTTCGGGAGCCTGGAGGGCGTGCGTCTAGAATTGAACTATATTGTGAAGACATCGAAGTCTTTGAAGATGGTTAGAGTAGAGCACAGGACTCATTTCAATATGTCGAAGCGTCTGAGCCTGTATGATATTGTTGGTTTTGTTTGGCAAAGCACTGTTTCAGATTGTCGAGGGCTTCACAATAGCAGCTTGCAGTTGCTATAAATCCTGCAATATATGATGCCACGTCACCAGCAAGAACCGAACGTAGATAGGCGAACCACTCTACGTCGGTGACCTCGTTGTTGTGGATAAATTGGCTGACCTGCTCCCAAAAAGGCGTCCATGATAACGCTTGGTGATGGAATTTCATAAATTTCATTTTCGGATGTTGGATGGCGGGCTGGGGTGCACGTTGCATGGGTTCAGCTGGTGTGGCCAGCAGTGTACTGTTATGAGACTCTCGACGTTGACGTATATTTTATAATTGCGTGTTGCTGACGTGTTTCTAACTCGATCGTTATTTCGCGTCCTTCTGCGAAATAGACACAGCAACGCATTTACATAATGATTTCAAATGGTCCTCCAATAGAAAGCACTCTCGTAATACGCAACACTGAATAACGCACTTAGGATGAAGTCCACAGAGCTAGTCAGTTCGCATTAGCTTGGCACAGGGCACACGCTCCGGGGATAGTCTGGCGGCATATTGTCTTTTAAATTCACAAAACCACACGGTCATTGTCCCAAAACGGCAGACCCCCTCCATGCGCCCTCCAGGCCCCGCATAACACACTCAAAGAGAGCGACGGACCAAGCGGTATAGGTATACCTAAGTCTTAATGGATCGCACCAAGAAAAAAAGTTGATAATGTACTTACTTCTCAAACGCTACCCTATTTTATCTACAAAATTATTCCTACAGAACACATAAACTATGCCTAAAAGCAGTTCTGCCACTTAGATGCAAGCTCACATCTCAACAACAACAATACAACAAAAAAATGTCTGGTACAACAAACAAAACATTTTCACATCCCACCGGAACTATTAGTGTTAGTGTGTTCGACCCACTTACATCACGCATAACACCTAAACGTGCGATGCAAACTACTGTACAGTAATTCTATTCACAGAAACTATTCAGTGGCTACATATCATCAATAAAAACAACAAAAACTCAACCATATGAAATATACAAAACATCCTATTGCCACTAAACAGTTGCAATTACTGCTTTCAATGATCATCGGATACTCGAAAGAGCATCAGCAGCCTCGCTCAGAGCGCCCTATTTACGAACAATTTTTGTTTCACATTCGCCTCTCATTCAATTGTGGACACCTCCTGTTGCGACTGGCACAGCCTCTTACTGAATGATGTTCACATTCACCTATTGTTTGAGAGAGGCAACCTCTCTGAAAATGACCCCGTTTTCCGCAGCCAAAACACGCTCCAGAATTACGGCTCAGATTCGCTCTAGTAAATAGTTTGGCTTGCGGCCCATAATTTAAATTCTCTGGTTCCGCACTGCAGTATCTACCCTGCCTGCTGCTGTCGAGGCTTTCTTCAATATTCGCGGCTAACTCCGCAACATCATTGGCCTTCAACCATCTCTTAACTTCCTGCTGAATGACCTGTGAGCGGAGATTACTTGGCAATAACAGCTTTAGCCTGTCCGCTGTAAGCAACTCCGGAAGACCTTCAAATGTATCCACCTCTCTAGTGCTCACGTAGTACTTAAACATAGTCTCTAGGCGCGCCGTCACATGGCTCCAAGACTCGCCTGCCTCTCTCTTGATTTCCGCGAACATTCGCCGGTACTCGCTCGGAGTCATCCTCAGCTCCTTCAGCCCCCTAGACTTTATATCTAAATACGACATTACCCCAGCTTCTGTCTGATTGGCAACAAACGTACGCAGCTTATCGGTTAAGAATGGCAAGAGAATCGTGCCCTGAATTTCCTCAGGAATGCTCAGCACCGCAAAAAGAGCATCCACAAGTTTGAACCAAGCGCGAATCATAGGCTCATTAGTGGGCATAGGTGCCAAGACATCTTCAGCTCTTTCGCGTACCGTGCGATACTAGAATTCTGGTTCCGGTTTCCGGACTCCTCTGACAAGGCACGCGATGACTTCACTTTCTCAAGCTCAAGCTTGATCTTTAACTCTTCTACCTCGAGCTGCAATTCGCGGGTGTGATCCTATTTATTCACACTGTCACCTTCCATGACATCTCGCTCTGAATCCGCCATCTCCCAGAGTGTGTCTGAACGCAAGAGCATTTAGAAAAAAGAATTTGGGGCCCCGAGAGTGCACAAAGCCAGCCTCACCTTGCAGTGATGCGTCGCCCGATGCACTTGACAGTTGGAACTGCGCCCGTGTGGTCACCAACGCTATGTGCGACGACCACTTCCAATGCAGCAGGTCTCCGCCCGGTCACCCCTGTCGCTGACTCAGTCTGTCACATCGACTGTCCCTGCTGATCTGCTCCTGAAGCAGCACCCTGTAGTGCCTCTCCGGTAAGTCCGTCGCTCAACGACGACCTTTGGCTCTGCTCTCGTTCACTGACGCGCAGCCGAACTCCAAGCTCCAATGTTGACTGGCAGGCTCGTACCCAATGCCAATGCTGCTTCTCGCAGCGCAGCAGCAGGTCTCGAAGTGGTGAGCGTCTTCTCAGCTTCCCGGACTTCAGCCCCTTCCTCGCAGCGGGCTTTCCACCCTGTCGACTGCGCCAGTTAATTTCCTACTCCTCGACTAGCTTCAACACTAGCTAAGGAGAGAAGATGTTTGAGGTTCAGAATGGGTCCCCTCGATGACTCGAGTGCACGGTGGCAGCGTGAAGGAAGAGCCGTAGTCCGGTGAAGAGACGCTTTATTGCAGCCTCAGGCGACTGCCCGAGTCCAAGCCCGAACCTCCGCTCTCATTTCAAATTCAAACATCCTCTCTTCAACCCTTGGTCGAACAAAGAGTCTTCACAAAAAGCAATCGCATGTTGGGACTCGCATCATCACAACCAATCACAGAAACACTTTCATAAAAGGCACTACATTTGTAAAAACCACGTCACCAAATAAAACACGCAAAGGGATAAGTTCCCCGCGTGTGACACTCTCTCCCATGCCAGGCCGTGCTGCCTCCGTCGGCAGCCGTTCTCACGCTCGAGCCCCCGCCAATTCTCTCATTAATTGTTGCTTCCTGGAAGCCTCCTTAAGAGCGGTGGGTACACCGTTGGGCTTCGTGCGCTTACCAATTGTGCATGCGACACCGAGGCGCCCCGACATCCTAACAACAGCGGGGCAGATTATGGTCGTTTCCTTGCCGCCTCTATGTCTCAGTCAGCCAGGTGGTCGCGTCCCCGCGTAATTCTCAATGACACGCGTGCATGCCAACATTGACTTAAACTCAGATGGGGGCGCCTGACGTGCCTCTTGCCAGACGCTTTTTCGAGTAAGCTTTCCCCTTCTAATCCCGAACGGGGGCGACCTTGACTGCTCCGCTTGCGAACCGTGAGAACGAAGAAGCCTCCTTTCTTTCCCGCGCTCGGGTCTTCCACGTTCGCTTTCGCGGAACCGATCAGCTTCCTTAGTTGACGGGTCGAAAACTGACTACGCGCTCTACATCAGCCGCATTAATTGCGCTGCACCCCACATGCTGGTAATTGGTGCGTCTTACTAACTGTAGTGTTCTATCTTCCTTGATTTTTAACGCTGCCAAGGCCAGCCTTCCTGACACTCTGCACTTAGCTCTGAAAGCAGTTAAAATATCCATCTACGCATATGACATCTGCATTTCGATCTCAGGGTACCAGCACAAACGTTCTGCCCGGATAGCACACAGCGCTATTTCAATCATTGAGCGTCACTTGTTGACACTTGGCCTATCTTTATCAGCGAAAAAATCGGCCTTCGTGCTCTTCCCGGGAGCGCGACAGAAGTCAACACGTCTGTCGCTGAATATTCGAGACCACTCAATTCGTTGTACAACAAGTGTCCGATTCCTGGGCATTACCATCGACAACAAGCTATTATGGCGACGTGCAGTTGATGGTATATTCACGGCATCAGTGCAAAGGGTCAACGCTCTTCGTCGCATGGCAGGAGATCGTTAGGGCAACAATCCTATGTCCAAGCTTAATTGAATGATGCGCTTATAACTAGCCGCATTCTTTATCAGCTGCCCCTGATATCACCATCCCCAAGCCAGTTTGAACGCCTAGAGACAGTGCACAGAAAGGGTATTCGCTTGGCGATGGGAGTCCATCTGGCGGCTCCATACACGAAGGTCACCAATGAAGCCGAGTCTCTTGCGCTCCGCCTTTTGTCGTTTCCGGCCTTATTGAAGCAGCTGTCAAGACTGGGCGAGTCCTTCGCAGGCACGGCGCTTTTTCGGCGGCAAAGAGCAAGAACTGGCTACCATTTGAACGCGGCACTAAACACATTTCAATATTTAGGCTTGAAACTGCCTAAACAGCGCCCTATGAACTCGCCATGGTCTTTTGTGGATGTTGCGTGTAACTTCAGCACACCCAATTTACCAGCGAAGCGCACCATTCCAGCCGCGGAAGAAAACTTTTTTGTGCTGGGCCACTTGAGCACCATGTACCGCAGCCGCCTACAAGTGTACACCGACGGATCAGTGTGCACACAAACGGATAGCTGCGCAGCGGCTTTCTGCATACCCTGCCTTGGCGTGTCATGGTCGCGCCGCCTGGATCGCGTGGTTTCGTCCAGAACGTTAGAAAGCGCTGCAATCACGGCGGCTTTGCGAAAATTGCGATCCTTTTCTGCACGAGATGTTGTAATGTTGACGGACTCAAATCGGCGCAACAAAGACTGCATCGTGGCCTACCTCAAGAAAAGTTCACCAGTAAATCTCTGGCACTAATCAAACACCTAAATGGCAAGAGTTTTAATGTAATGTTCCAGTGGATCCCATCCCACGTTGGCATTGAGGGCAATAAAAAGGCTGATGCCCTTGCATGCAAAGCACGTACATCTGTTCCTAAAGTAAGAACTCCCAAGACCTATCAGAACAACAAAGATGTGATACGCAATACTTTCAAGGCGATCTACAAGTTTCCACACCAAGCACGTGTAATTCATGGACTTTCTCGTGAACAAGCGACGCTGTTGTACCGCATACGAACCGGCTCCGCATACACCCTGGCCTGGTCATTCAAGACTGAGAGATACGCCTCCCCGTTCTGTGCCTTCTGTGGTGACATCGGGGATATTGAACATTTCATTTGGCTTTGCCCACAGTTAGATGTGCAAAGAGCAGCGATGATCCGCACCTTGCGAAAAGGCTGTCATAGGCACCGGACAGTTGATGCCATCATCTTTTCTGAAGGACCCGCTGCAACTAGGAGGAACGTGCAACGAATTTTGTTGGTCTTCCTGCGAGACACTGGGCTGTCTGACAGGTGGTGACAATTTCCAAATTCAGGAGATGCTCAGGCGGAACAATTACCGGCCATACAGGCCAGGCTAACCCCGTCTGCTGCAACACCACCACCACCACCACCACCTTACTCAATACGGGCTGATGAACGATGTATACGCCACGTGACGGCACCACCACTTTAACTCATACATAGAACGCTGGTTTATGTGTACATTTTTTGTGGAGTAATAAATGTTCATATATAATAAACACCACCAAGAATATTTCAATACCAACAAAAATGTCGACTGCGTACAACAATCAAATATCACGTGGCCAGGTACTTCAGATCATTCATGTTTGCCACCCGAGGCACCACAAACTATTTTTGGGGACATATAATGAAAAAAAACCAGAAAGGTAATTTCTGAATAAAAAACAATACAAGTACAGTTGGTCTTAGTCGATGCGATGGGCAATACATAACTAGTCTTGTCATCACGTTTCGTGTTCTAGGCAGTTGTCTGTGCTTCCAAGTAGGAATAAAAGGACAAAAGCACAAGGTTTCATAAAATACTTTAGGAGTAGAGCAACGTTCCGGAAAATTAGCTTAGTAGGTAACAAAAACGTGACGATGTTGAAATATATAGTAGCTGCGCATGTCTTTAAAAATATTTTTCTGTGCAATAACTTAGCGTAACAAACTTTTTTTTGCAGACGCCGAAGACAATGGTATCATATGCAAGCTGCATTGACGCACGTGGAGCTGCCCGCCCAGAAGGATCATATTGTTTGGTTAGTAGACATACCTGCATTCACGTTTCGCCGGCGGAATGATACATAAATTTCACCAGTAGGCTGGAGCAATGGGAATACAATAGGTATTGAACGGATGTCGTGTTCTTTAAATACTTTATTTAGAAAAGACACCTAATTCACAAAGGTGAAGGATGCAGAACATGACTGAAAGCCTAAAGCAGATAGCGCCAAAAAAGGTTTCAAGACAAACACAAAGAATAGAAACTTACTGCTGGGATTACCGGGGCGAGAACAACGAAAACCTACATAGACAACCACGCCACCAAATCTGTCCGAGATTCTGCATGTCTCAGCTGATTCCAAACTAAAGCAGTGATGTTCCGTGCAGAGAAGTTTCTCTTTTTCAGGGAATTTTTGCCTGTCATTGAGAAACAAAGAGAAAAAAGGACTCTTCGTAATGCATGGAATATCAGGAATAGTTAAATTCTCCGATGATGACCGACAATCAGCGGTCACATTGCGCCTTCATCTGCTTTAATCAGTTCTCGCGCATGTACCACGCAAGCACAACCTTCAAGATTTGTTTCTGATATTCAAGTGTACCTGATTCTAGTTCCCTACTGGTGTTAGACTTGAAGCCCACAATGTGCAGCGTACTAATAGTATATGAATAAAGAAGTCATGCTTTTGTTGTGCCACAATGAAAAAGCTAGTCAAAATTTCAAAAGTCGCCAGTACGTCAGACAAGTGTAAATACACTATGCGTGTGCGTGGATGGCGGCGGAAATTAGTATTGTTGTGCAGGAAAATATTCTGGCAATTTCATCAACGTTTGCAGGAAAAAATTCCCGTGATAGGAAATTTATATGTCTCTGATTGGGAATTCTTCGGCGTAGTAAAGAACATCACTGCCTGCAACACGCTTACAACCTTGGCAATCGAAGCGCGTCCAGCAGCACACACGCCACCTAGAAACAGAGCGAAAATTGCGGAGGAAATATATCTGGTCCGACAGGTGCGGCCCATGGTCGGGCTACACTGTACGCACGCGTTCGCTTTTTACGGCCTTCACATTGGGTTTATTGCATGCCTCCCGCCACTGCCTTGAGAGGGGCACTGCGACCTCGACCCAACCCAGAAGCTGGTGGGTTGAGGAAGTTAGGAGGACCATAGTAAGACGTCCGGGACCCTCCAGAGAACACAGGTATGCTAAACAGAGGGGTGAACCGGATGGTGATGTCGAAAGAAATTGGGATAACTTTTTGAGCTACAGAAGGGAAACGTCCGATTTGATCAGTGAAAAGATTATATTAAAAGGGGCCCAATGAATGACGGAAGTAAACGAAAAGGATAGAAAGGCAGCTGCAAAACTTTGGAACCATCTCAATTCTCTGAGTAATAAGACAAGCATGAAACAGAGGTTTATAACTACCGTTCAAAGAGACAGACTAGAAGGAGATGAGGCTATGAAATATATAAAAACAATATTGACAGAAAAATTTGAACACAAAAATTGCTGCATGCACCGTACCAGATGAGGATAGAGCAATTGGCTCACTGACAACGAGAGTGGGAAAGGGCAGAAAAAGGGGTTCTTAATTGCACATCGAAATGCCCTGACGGCATCTCAATCATGCTGATAAAGAAAATAGGACCAAACTCTAAGCAAACATTAAGATAGACAGCGAGCAAAGCAATAAGTAATGGTGAAGCTCCCAATGGGTGGAAACTAAGCATGATGAGCATGATCTATAAAAGAAAGGGGGACAAAGCCGATATAAACAACAACTGTCTTATAACAGTGACATCAGTAGTTTACAGGCTGGTGATGCAGATAGTAAAGGAAAGACTACAGACATGAGTCTAGAATGAGGGGGTGCTGGGAGAACTACACTATGCGTTACGTAAACGAAGGAGGTTGGAGGACAATCTGTTTTCATTGATGCAGTGTATTGAAATGGCGGAAAAATAAAACAGGCCCCTGTGGCTGGCATCTTTAGATATCAAGGGAGCTTACGATAGTCTAATTCAAGCAGAATTATTGTCTGGCTGAAATACTATATGTAAAAGAACACCCTATGGTAGTGTTCATGTGTAACATGGCATCCTATAATGTTTGCTTTCTTTGCCATTTTTTTCTTTGCTTTTTTTACGAGTAAATCATGCAACATTTCACTCATCAGTGTTTTGCTTGTGCATCAAAACTTGTGCTTTTCGCATACCCACTGTTGTAAACGTTGTATATTTATATTGGGATACTTTGTTAGCCATTTAGCAACGTGTGCATTGTTTCGTGATTGACCGTACGCTGCTTTCTTGTTTTATTTGTTGTTTTCTTCTCTTTGTGATTTGCTTATTTTATTTAAGCCTGAAACTGATGTAATTTTGATGCATATTCTTTTTATTTTCTAATTTCTTGAAGTTTTAAAAATTGACGTCAAATTGTTTTTGTATGTTTGTGCTCTGCAGATTTGTAATTGCCAAGTGAAAAGGGGTAGGAGCCTCGTCACGCTGCTAACATAGCAGCATTTTGCTCTTATCCTTGCGTTTTCTTTTTCGCAACTCTGTAATGAAAATGCTCTATAAAACTAAAACTGAAACTGAAACTAATACTGGACGCACTAGATGTGAAAGATGGAATACCTAATCTTCTAAAGGATATCTATATAAGTAACAAAGTAGTTATCCGATGGGAAGAACAGGTATCTGAACCTATAGAGATACAACGCTGGCTTCGACAGGGATGTACCTTGTAACCTTTGTTATTTATGCTGCATCTACCGGGACTAGAATTCAAAGTAGTGGGGAGTGGACTCGGCTTCAGCCTCTCTTTTTCCAAGTAAGGGAAACACATTGAACAGTCATTACCAGCATTGATGTATGCCGATGATATAGTATTAACGGCCCACAACAAGAAACACCTGCAGAGATTGATAGACATCTGTGGTAATGAGGGAGATAGGTTAAACTTGAAGTTAAGCAGGGAAAAATTGGCAATCATGATTTTCAATAGTAACAAAGGCAAGGAGCATAAGATAGAGGAAGTCACGATAGAACTAATGGATCAATACAAATACGTGGGCGTACGAATAAATAACGGGGCTGAGTATCTAAGGGAGCACGAAAGATAAGTAATGACTAAGGGCACTACGAATGCAGCTGCAGCAAATTAGATGCTTTGGAATCGTTGCTTATCGGCCTCAAACCCGACTTCTTGGCCGTTACTGAAACGTGGCTAACGAGTGATATCAAAGATGCTGAGCTAACACCCCCAAACTATGCGATCATACGCAAAGATAGAACAACACGAGACGGTGACGTAGCTGTCTTTATAAGTAAAAGAATCCCCTCCACATTACTTCCAGACGTAGAAGACGTAGAGGCTGTTTTTCGCAAACTTAAACTCACAACCCTCGTTATCGTTCTCGGGTGTGCATACCGCGCCCCTTCATAAACCTTGAGGGTATGGATACCCTGTGCACGTGTATGCGGTGTCACGCATCTAATGCCAGAGTTATTCTAATGGGGGACTTTAATCTGCCTGACTTCAACTGGGAATCAATGCAGTTCCACAGCGCCTGCTCAAAAATAATTTACGATTTAATTCTTTATTTAAACCTTCCACAAATAGTGCCGCCATACAATAACTTATTGCAGGATACCTATAAAGGACAGTAAAATGCCTGCATACGCAGAAAAAACATTTTCAGATTTTTGTAAAGCCGATGACGTAACAATACATAACTTTATGTTCGACGAATTTCCATAATTTCAAGATTTAGCCTCTGACTCCACTGCGACTATAGAAATGTTGTGGCATCAATTCAAAGAAATTGTTCTTTTTTACAAAACCACGTCCCTTCGAAGAAAAAGAAGACCAGAAAGATGAATTCATGGGTCACACGTGCCTTTATACATGCTAAAAAAAAGGTGAAGCGTTTGAGGAAAAATCTAAAAGAGAAACCAAATATTTATAGCCGACGAAATCTGAGCGCAGGTATAACTGACATGAAAAATAAAATAAAGGCCACCAACTCTACTTATTTTGATAAAACTCTACCTCGGTTCATAAAAAGTTAATGCGACAAAACTTTGGCAATACATGAATCCCAAGGTCCGTAAAATTACCCACGAAACGCCTGAAAAAAATGCCTATTCCGCAAACGTATTAAATAGCTATTTCCGATGAATTTTTACAGTTGACGACGAAAAACAGCCTCACACAGAAATTAGAGACGAGAAATCTATTAAGCGATTATTCGTTTCAGAAGAGGGAGTTTTCAACTTACTATTGAAGTTGGATGGAAAAAAAAAGTTCCGGACCAGACAACATACCTAACGCGTTTTTCAAAAAGATATGCCGAATCGACAACAAAATACCTGTGCCTGCTTTTTAACCAATCATTGTCGTCGCGTACCCTTCCAAAGGATTGGAAAATAGCAAAAGTGATTCCTATACATAAGTCCGGAAATAAAAACGAACCTTCCAATTATTGGCCCATCTCATTAACATGTACGCTTGGTAAACTGCTCCAACCCATAATCTTAAAGCACATAACGAAACACCTAGAAGAACACAAATTACTGTCTCCTTTTCAACACGGCTTCCGCCAGGGCATGTCCGCTGCAGCACAACTCATTGAAATGGTTCATGATGCCTCATTGAGCATCGATCGCCAAAAACAAATTGATCGTATTCTGCTAGATTTCTCGAAAGCATTTGATCGGGTGTCGCACAGCAAACTCATCTTGAAACTCCAACTTCTTCTAGGCAAGGGCCAAATTGTTGACTGGATTACTAACATCCTAACAGACAGGTCGCAGTTTGTGGAATTAAACTATGTCCAATCTTCAATCGTGCCGGTGACCTCTGGCGTACCGCAAGGCAGTGTTCTGGCGCCGGTATTATTCTTAATTTTCGTGAACAATCTTCCCTCATCTGTTAATGTTGGATGCAGATTATTTGCAGATGACTGCATCCTGTACAAAGAAATCCACTCACACGAAGACCATATTGCCTTAAATAAAGCGCGAGACGCAGTTTCAGCCTGGTGCAGTGATTGGCAAATGAACATCAACAAAAAAAAGTGCAAGCTCTTATCTATAACTAGAAAGAAGAACCCATCCAATTTCAATTGCGTCATCAATTCAGCTACCCTTTCTAAAGTCACGAAACAAGTATGCAGGGATCATTCTGTCACATGACCTACGGTGGGACGCTCATATTCATTACATCACATCATCTGCGCTGAAAACACTGTAATTTATAAAAAGGCGATTACAGCATGCACCACCACGCGCAAAGTTACTTGCCTACAATACACTTATACGACCCATCCTGGAGTACGCAAACACTGCCTGGTTCCTGTACACAAAAGAACTAACCAGCAAGCTCGAACGTGTTCAAAGAAAAGTGCTTAGAGTCATCTTCAACAAATTTAACCGAACAGATTCACCTACGGAGCTGCTTAAAAAGGCTGGACTACTAACCACAAAAAACCGCTCGATATTGGCACGCTTAAAGCTGATGTACCAACTGTTACATGGTCAACTAAACATAGACAAGTTCCGCTACATAAAGCTATCCGCAGCTAGAACTACCCGCCACTAATACTCTCATACCCTTGCCCCTTACAGATTTCACACAGATACCTTCAAATTCTCGATCTTCCCGCTTGCGATCAGAGAATGGAATAACCGGTCCCCCTCCATTACCAGTAGCACATCCTTACCCACCTTCACAAAACTAGTAGAAAGCGACTTGATAGCCTCGCAAACATAATATGGTGCTATGTGATCTTTCTTGTTATTTAAGTAAAGTGCCAATATGATTGTGCTTCCACAACTGTGTTTCTATGTTTTCTTTTTTTGTTGTTGTTTTTGTTAACTTTTTTTATTACTTTTCCCTTTCTATAGACTGTACCTAATAACTGCCTTATATTCTCCACCTGTTATAATCCCTCTGCGATTGACAGTATGTATAAATAAATAAATTATAAAAAATAGGGCACTGTGGAACTACAATAGGTATGACATTGTAAGAGGTACTTGGAAATGTGTCATTGTCACGGGTTTGACGTTCGGCAATGTGGTCTTGTGCATGAAATCAGAAGTTCAAGCAACATTGGTGTGACAAGCGGTAGCAGACGCCACTTGCTGCATGTCTCGCGCCTTAGCGCGAGGAAAACGAAGTAGATCGGCGCCAAGCTCGCGGGCATCGAGGAATGTGGAATGAAAAAACAATGGGTCTGGCAGTCTCTTTCTGATCTTGCAAGAGTTTGGACATCCTTCTTAGGCCGCCTCAAAACCCAGTATATCAGACAGCCACAACGGCACGTCAACATTGGCGCCCAACGGCTCGAGGTGAACTAAGGCGTTTACATCTTCTATCTCGGAACGTCGCTCCCTACGTGCTCCTTTGGTTCAACCACCGACGTTTGGACCGCGTCGGCTCCGTGATCTCAAGATTGTGGTGGCCCCATGTTCTGTCGATGTGTTCGAGCAGCTGGTTGACGCCGCCCGGGTGGACGCCTATCGGTCAGCTGTGTCCGAAGCCAATGTCCTAATGTCACAGGTCCCGTTAATTAGGGAGGGGATTGCCGGGCTAATTCCAAGGGACGAATTATCGGCCCCCCGAACCACACCAGAAAGCGTGGACAATTTAGAAGTGGTCCTATTCGGCGCACCAGCAAACGCCGGCTGTGGCCCAAAGAACAAGTCAGAGCCGCGAGTTGATAAACAAAACAAACTTATATTCAAAATTATGGCAGATCAAAATTATACCCAAGTATGCACACTCGACAATAGTTGAATACAATACGTCACCAATCAAACAACGTACCACACAGTACAATCAGCCACACTCAAAACAACGGACACGGACAACAATACGCACTACATTGCAGTCGCATGCATCGAACAACCAAGACACTTAAAGACTAAAGAGTTAGAAAACTTATTCAGTGCAAATTTCTTGCAAGAAATGTCTGGATGATACTCTTCAGAAAATTACTCACTCAAAGTCCAGCGTTGTTGTCGTTCCGCTGCCCCCGAAGTTTCTCTTCCAGAAAACCTCGCGTCTTCAATTGGCCGCTCTCTAGGCTCCAAACTTCATCGCCGGAAACATGTCGGCTTCACTCACGCAGCTGTTGCCACGCGTCTTCGCTCCATAGCGGTAGACACACACTCTCGCCTGTAGCTCGAGTCTTTACCCCTCAGGTGAAAATTCTCTTCATCTCCTTCTTTGTCACGGAAGACAAAAGGCTTCGCCCACAAGGCGGAACACCCTACGCACTCTGGCGCATACTTTTTTCTTTTCCTGCTTTGTCACTGAAGACAAAACCTTCACCGACAGATGCGGCGGAATAACCCCACGCATACTGGCGCTAACTTCCTTCTACTCTTGACCTCCCATCTCTGCTGCTCGATTAAATACCTTCCACGCGAGATTCCAGAAAGTTCTCATCATTTCGTCGGTGCGATACGCAGCGAAGGCTGCGGAAAGCACGAGACGGTGCGAGGTCTGTCCGCGAAAGATGACACAACCCTGCATCACCACGCCCCTTTCCATCGAGAACTTTCTAGGGCTTGCTCGGCCGCCGATGTGAGGAGGTTCGTCGGCGAACCTACGCTTCCGAGGGGAGAGGGACGTGCGCCCGGGGAGTCTTTGGATGCTTGTTTTTTTTTGACCGTTGACCTCGAGGCGCTTCTCCGGTGCTTCGTCACAAGAATTTGGGGGCGCGCCCTTTTTGAGCGCTCGTTTTTCGAAACCACACAAATGAGTGCGAACAGTCCCCCACACTCTAAAAGACTGTAACATAGTCCGTCGCTCATGACACGTCACATTCACAATATATCGCTCAATACAATTGTACATTGCATTTCAATCTCACAACACATGGAATATAGCCACAGGTGCATGAATACAACACTTCGTCACATATTTCGAGCAATACAAACTTACAAAGGTCTCTCATCACAACAATTGTGCAATACTATACATCACGTCACAGCACAATCACTTCGACACTTTTGACACAGAATAACACAACATTAACACAACATATGGCACTCAGCACTGCCCAACACATTCTGATTCGACCTCAGCACTTATCCTGTGTACTTTGAGCGGCGCTTGCGCCCTTTCTTGCGGTGCTCGCTCGACCTCTTCTTGTTTTTCCTCGTTTTGTTCCGGCGAGCCCTTTCCAACGACAGTATCTTAGGTGGCGTCTCAGTGATCGTTGTCACTTCCGACACCGTTAAAGGGTAATACCGCTCAATGGGTCTTGTCTGTTTATTTACCAGTTTGTTCATGTCATGGCATTGGGCCTGGCTGGTCGACTCCGTCACCTTTACAATGTCGGTCGGTTGAGGTCGGGCCGACGTAAGTCCAGCTGCCCAGCATGTGAACTCATTCAACGAGATAATCTCCTCATTCACTGTTTCTTGCACCCGGGCTTCCCCCTGGGCTCGAGTGAAATCCGTCACGGGATGCTCCTCCACTGTATCTTGTGGTCGCTTGGTTGGCGAGGGCTCTATCTTAGGGTCTTCTCTCAAACATTTTCGATCATTCGGCCCTCGCGCCCCGTCGATGTTTCCAATGACGAGGTCATACAGGGAAGTCGTCATGCATAGCCTAATAACCTTCCCGCTGAAGTACAGAGTTTCAACCTCAATCTCTGCTTCAAGAAGCCTCCGTATCGTACTGTCAATTAGACAAACCGGTTTCGTTTTGCCTGTTAACTCACTTTCCCGTACCAAATTTCTCCGCACGATAACAGTGGAGCTGCCGGTATCTCTTAACACCGTAATCTTTTTGTCCGCAACTTTTCCAAGCAGCGTTGGCATTCTCTTCGAAACCCCGGTTGGCTGTTTTGCCATTACCGCACCCACAATAGGAATTTTCTCCCCACTTTTCATCTCTACGAATCTATCTGTGACGGCATTATTACCGGATTTCGGTGCCGCTTGCACACAGGATACCTGGTAAGTTTGACTCGCTCCGTTTCGACATGCGTCTGCTTTGTGCCCAGTCTGACCACACTAGAAACATTTTACAACCGTAGGGCTCGTAAAGTTAGTTCGGCAGTTTTTAGCACGGTGACCCACTCGGTTACACAGAAAACATCGCGGAACACTCTCTGGTGCACGCCTCTTTTGTTCGGGTGCCGATTTCTTCGAATCTTCGGGACACTCCTTCTTGACTTTGGCTAAATTTGTGCCACCTTGTGCTTCCAAGAATTGGTCAGCTAATTCAAGCATGTCTTCAAGTGACTCAGCCTTCCTCTCTTTCAAGAACAGCGACAGGCTTGGGTGGCAACTGGTGAGAAAGTGCTCTCTAATAACGAGCTCTCTAAGCTCATCGTACCCCTGTGCTGTGCCCGAAAGTTCGATCCATCTGTCGAAATAATGGCTAAGTCGGGCGGCGTACTGCAGAGCCGTCTCACCATCAGCTGGCTTTCCTGTCCAAAATCTGTCCCGGAATCCTTCCACAGTAATTCTAAATCGCATCAGTAAAGCAGCTTTCACCTTTGCATAGTTGGCTGCATCGGCCGGCGTCAGCGTACCGTACACACTGAGCGCTTCACCACTCAAGCAGGTACTCAAAACAGTTGCCCACTGATGTTCCGGCCAATTCTGGCTCCTCACAATCGTCTCACATCTGTGAAGGTACGCGTCAACGTCGTCCTTCCTTTCATCAAACGCTACGAGCAGCTTGCTTGGGTTCAAGCGGAAGTCATGTTCCTCCAACTCACTGCTTTCAACTTTAGCTTGGACTGGAGTTTCACTTCGCTGTTGCAAACGGAGCCGCTCGAGTTTCACTTCGCTGTAGCAAACGGAGCTGCTCGAGTTCCATCTCGTGCTGCCGCTGCCCTTCCCTTTCAGCCATCTTCGCTTCTCTTTCTTCTCTCAGCTGTCGCTCCTTTGTTTCTCTTACTTCTTTCAGCTGTCGCTTCTTTGCTTCTTTTTCTTCTTTCAGCTGTCACTCCTTTGCTTCTCTTTCTTCTTTCAGTTGTCGCTCCTTTGCTTCTTTTTCTTCTCTCGCTCTTTCGACTGCCAACTTTTCTCTCTCAAGTTCCAACTTCAATTGCTGCTCTCTTTTTACTTTCAGCTGTCGCTCCTTTGCCTCTCTTTCTTCTTTCGCCATTTCATGGGTCAGCCTTTCTCTCTTCAACTCAGCTGCTTTTTCCGCTTTGGCTCTTTCGACCGCCAACCTTTCTTTTTCCAGCTCAGCTGTCTTTTCTTCTTTGGCCCTCTCTTTTTTTTCTTTTTTCTTCTGGGTGACCCACTTCCGTAGTTCAGCGCCAGAGAGACCCAACTTCTCACCCAGAGCTACGAATTTTTTGAGATCCATTGTGTCTCACAAATAAAGTCTTGCCGCGTGCAAAAAATATCTGCCTAAGGCAGTCTTCCGGAACACTCCCCTGCACTCGTTAACGAGAAAAATGAGAAACACACAAAATCGTTCCGATAGCAGTATCAACAACTCGAGGCTTTTTCTCACTACTATGGACACACTGTGCACCAAAGAGGTCTTGTCGCGGACGCTAGATTAATTGTCACAGGTTCCGTTAATTAGGGAGGTAATCGCCGGGCTAATTCCTAGGGCCGAAGCATCGGCCCCCCCGAACCGCACCACAAAAGCGTGGACAATTTAAAAGTGGTCCTATTTGGCGCGCCAGCGAACGCCGGCTGTGGCCCAAAGAACAAGTCAGAGCCAAAAGTTGATAAACATAACAAAATTATATTCTCAATTATGGCAGATCAAAATGATACCCAAGAGTGCACACTCGACAATACTTGAATACAGAACGTCACCAATCAAACAACGTACTACACAGTACAATCAGCCACACTCGAAACAACGGACATAGACAACAATGGGCACTACAACTCAGTCACATGCATCGAACAACCAAGACACTTAAACACTAAAGATTTAGGAAACTTTTTCAGTCCAAAGTTCTTGGAACGAAAGTCTGGATGATACTTTGCCGAGAATCACTCACTCAAAGTCCAGCGTTGTTGTCGTTCCGCTGCTCCCGAAGTTTCTCTTCCAGGAAACCTCGCGTCTTCAATTGGCCGCTCTCCAGGCTCCTAACTTCCTCGCCGGAAACACGTAGGCTTCACTCACGCAGCTGTTGCCACGCGTCTTCGCTCGATAGTGGTAGACACGCACTTTTGTCTGTAGCTCGAGTCTTCACCCTCAGGTGGAAATCCTCTTCTTCTCCTTCTTTGTCACGGAAGACAAAAGGCTTCGCCCACAAGGCGGAACACCCTACGCACTCTGGCGCATACTTTCTTTTTCTCCTGCTTTGTCACTAAGTACAGAACCTTCACCGACAGACGCGGTGGAATAACCCCATGCACACTGACGCTAACTTCCTTCTTTTTCTTCTTCTACTGACCTCCCATCTCTGCTGCTCGATTGAATACCTTACGTGCGAGATTCCAAAAAGTTCTCATCATTTCGTCGGCGCGATATGCAGCGAAGGCTGGGAAAAGCTTTAGACGGTACGAGGGCCGTCCGCGAAAGATGACGCAACCCTGCATCACCACGCCCCTTTCCATCGAGAACTTTCTAGGGCTTGCTCGGCCGCCGATGTGAGGAGGTTCGTCGGCGAACCTACGCTTCCGAGAGGAGAGGGACGCGCGCCCGGGGAGTCTTTGGATGCTTGTTTTCTTTTTTTACCGTTGACCTTGAGGCGTCTCTCCGGCGCTTCGTCGCGAGAATTTGGTGGCGTGCCCTTTTTGAGCGCTCGTTTTGTGACACCTAAGGACCGAGTAGGGCGGCTTCGGGGTGAATTTGAGGAGCTGAAACTGATGATTCTCAAGGACCGCGATGCCGCCAAAGACGACGACGCACCAAAACCGCTTCTTGACTCGCAGATGAAGGCAAGCCACGATCTCTAGTGTAACTTACTTGCTCTACTTGTAGAGCGCATCGAGTGTCTGTAGTTAAAAACGCGTGAAATTTCTGACGCCGAATCAAGCACGAGTGCACAAGAGAGCGGTGCATCGATGAATCACAAACGTGGCTCGAGAAAGCAACAAAGACAAGCCAGAAGCGATACTCCCACGTGCATGTCTAACAGTAAAGACGTTCGCGACCGGCTTTCGAATTTCGCGGCGAGCTTCTTACCACATCTCGGGAACAATCTACACACCTGGTTTCTCCAAGTTGACTATTGGTTTATAACCTTCTGCGTTGCCGATGAGGTCACCATACTATTCATTATTTCAAAGCTTTTAGCTGAAGATTTTTCATCGATGAAACACCACACGAACTACTATGTAACATCTAAGCAGTGAATTTTCGGCGCAACGCCATGCGCAGGCAAGTCATGTACAGACTTTGCATACCAAAAGCTCGACCTGATAGGGCAGTGCAGCTATCCTGTACTAAAACAGGAAAAGAACCAAGTAATCATCACTACTCTGTCAGCCAAGGCAAAGAAGCACTTTTTTCATAAAACATTCAAGCTTCTATACAGTATGATAAGCTCTTTTCTGTGCTTTAACCAGATGAGAGATTTGGATAGAAGCATTCAAAGTTTGGCTGCGAAAGAAGGCGGAACGCCATTCACAATGCCATCCACCGAATGCCTTGTTATGGCAAAGCGTTCACCTCGGAAGCCTATGCGCCATCTTCAACGCGCGGGCAGTATAGAGTCTAGCGGTTCCTCAGATGATGAAGCAGCTGAAAAAAAGGTGAAACGTGACACGAAAGCGAAGCCATCACCGTCGCGGCAATCGACTCATTCCGCAACGCGTGTTTTTGAAAGGTCGCAAGGAAATGCCTTGAGAGTTCGTAAAATGTGCTTGAACTGCTCCAGACGTGGTCACTTTGTCACGAACTGTCGTCTACCGCTAACCGCAGAATATTTGAAGTGGTAACGAGGTTTCGAATCTTTCAGCTCACAACAGCAGAAAAACGAATAGATGGTGACGCCGATGCCCGCTAGCAGTCGCCAGTAATTGAGCAGGTGTCATGTGTTTCTGAAGCGGGTACTTTTTCTGTTCCTGTCGCCATCAAAGGACAAACAATTAAAAGCATCTTGGACTCTAGAACTGTCAAAAGCTGGATTACAGCACCAATAGTTAATAAACTCGTATTACGCATAAGGCCTTCGTCCCTACGTTTAGTAGGAGCAAGCGGCCATCAACAATAAAATTTAGGTCAAGTCGGTGCTGTGGTGACAGTGGACGACAAAACACTGCAGCATCACATTGTTGTTGTTGCGCAGTTACCTTACGAAGGAATACTGCTAGGCGATGATTTTTTGCGGGCTTCAAGAGCCCTCGTCAACTGGGGCTCGGAGAGCTTCGCGGTATCGGTCCCCCAAAGGCTACGCCAGGTCTACCTGCTCAGGGAGCAACCACGGCCAGCTATATCGCAGAAGTTAGTTTTTGTGGCCCTGCATCGTGTGTTGGAAGATAAAAATCGTTTAATGGTCATCACTGGGACACAGCTCTTGTACGACCGCTAATCAGTCACAGTGGAGCTCATGGTAACAGCGTCATCGGAAAATACAGCGAATGTGTTGATCACTAACTGCTCTTCTCAAGCCGTCTTCCTTCTATATTAGGTGACAATTGGCCTTATTGAAGAAGCAAGCAGAATTGAGGATATTTAACATTCTCGAGAAGACTGCCAACAGATCCTCTGAATGTCATGCCTCATTTCTCCTGTGGACCGTGTTGCGCCACCAGCTCATACGGTCGTCGATCGGCAGCACCATTCAATCGCAATAGGAGACGTCAGCTTTAACATTGAAACAACGTTATCTTCCAATGAGCTGCAGGTCATGAAGGATTTGTTGGTGCAATATTCGGTTTGCTTTGCACAGTCAAGTGCAGATGTAGGCTCCTGCACAGTTGAGCGACATTGAATTCCAACTGGAAATGCAAAGCCAATATCACAAAGTTCTCGCAGATTGTCACCAGCACAGCGTGATCTCGTCAAGTGTATGATCAAAGATCTCAATTATGCCAATATGCTGCGACCTTCTCGGAGCCCTTGGGTGTCACCCCTTGTCCTTGCAGCAAAGAAAGACGAGATGACGTGCATGTGCTTTGATTACCGACGTCTCAACACCGTCACTGAGGACACAGTGTACTCTTTCCCAAGAATTAATGATGCGCTGCAGGCACTCACCGGAAGCAAGTACTTTTCTGTTGTGAACTTAGTGTCTGAATTATATCACATCGCCATGCATCCAGATGACATACCAAAGACTGCCTTCGTTCCGCCGTGGGGTCTTTAGGAATTCTTCCGGATGCCACTTGACCTTAGAGGTGCCCCTTTCACTTGTCAGCGAGCCATGAATACCATCATTGATGGTCATAAAAACGACAATGCCATTGTGTATATGGTTGACTGCGTAGTCTTCAGGCGGACATTTGAAGAACACGTTTCACACCTTCAGAACATATTTACAGAATTCGAAATAGCACCATTAAAGTTCAAGCCACAGAAGTGTTTATTTTTTTGCACAGCCAACAATTACCTTGGGCGCGTTGTCACAAAAGAAGGTGTATCTCCTGACCCATCGAAACTAGCAGCGGTTCAGGCTTTCTGGCTTCCTCAAAATGTACAGAAACTACAATCATTCATCGGGCTCACATCGTACTTCAGGAAGTTTATACTGAATTACAGAAGTATCGCAGCAACTCTTCGATCACTCCCAAAACAAAACGCTACTTTCTCTTGGGAAGAAAATCGGCAATCGGCATATGAGACAATAAAGCGCGCGTTGTGGAAGCGGCCTGTCCTTAAGCTATTCCCCGAAAAACCAGAATTTGGTGTCCAAGTACACACATATGCATCTCGGCCTGGCTTGAAAGGTCTATTGCTGCAAGAAGATCAAGAGCGACGATATTGTCCAGTGCTATACTTGAGTCTATCTCTCAAAGGCGCAGAGCTTAAATATTCTTCGACAGAACTGGAAGTTCTAGCAGGAAAATGGGCATAAAAGAACAGTCGATTAGCAGTCGATTAGCAGTCGATTTCTACGTCCATACCTGATTGGTCGAAAATTTCAAGTTGTCAGCGACCACCATGCACTGCGCTGGGTCTTGCACTACAAGTAAGCAAATCAACACCTTCTTCGTTGGCCACTGGTTCTTCAAGATTTTGAATTATATGTGATATATAAATCAGCAATTCTGCACAGCGCACTGAATTGTCTTTCCAGGAATCCCCTCACTCTTGATGATACTGAGAATTTTTTTGCAGTATCATATCCATCACCGCGATTCTGTTACAACAAGGGTGGGGAGCAGCGTGAGGATGCATTTTGCGCTAAAGTCCTGGATATGCTTAGGGGTGTGCTGGGCACGAAAAAGCAACAAAAACGGGTGCAGAAGTTTATCACGCATAACGACGTGTTGTACAAGAGAGACCAAGGCCCAGTCAGCAGTCCATTTCTACTCTGCCTTCCTGCAGAACGACAAGCTGAGGCTCTCTGTGAAATGCATGAAGGATACGGTGGCCACATGGGCATCAGGCGAACATTTGATGCCCTTAGGTCTAAGTATTACTGGGCGAAGCTTTACTCAGACGTCAGACGGTACGTGCGTCACTGTGATCTTTGTCAGAGGATGAAGATGTCGGCATCGGTGTCTTCGGTCTATTACTGTGAACAGAACTCCACAGCCTATTTCACATAGTTGGGAAGGACATAATAGGGCCATTCAAAACTTCAAGAGGTTGCAAGTACATCATCGTAGCCATTGCTTACCTCACAAAGTTCGTGGAGGCAAAAACACGCCAGAACATAGAGGCTGCAACAGTCCAGAAGTTTGTCAAACGACGGATCATCTTGAATCACGGTTGCCTAGGCAGAGTTATCAAAGACCGCGGTACTCAATTGACAGCGCACTCTACTGAAGCATACTTGAAACATCGGGGCATCAGACATGCTGCCGCTGCCGCATATCAACCCAAAGGAACGGCTTGTGCGAAAGAGCGAATAAGACAATCAAACAAATGATTGCAATAACTACCGCCAGGGGAGAAAATGGTCTGATGTCCTTCCTTATATTGTATTCTGTTACAACACCGGGTACCAAGACACCGTTCGCCCGACTCCCTTCATCCTGGTCTATGGTAGGGATCTGGTGCTACCATTAGTTGTTGTATGCAGCCGCCGAGAGCTTGAAGTGCTCAAAGAAGAATAAAACTATTTCACGATAGCACGTGAACGACTACAAAAAGCCAGGGAGCTCGCAGCCACGCACATGCGACTGGTTCAAGAGAAACAGAAGCGGCACTTTGGCAAGCACCACAAGGGCGTTGTATTTGAAAGAGGACAACTGGTGCTCCTCAAGGCTCCAATGATCGGTGTGAAAACAATGACATTGTATACGGGACCTCACAAGATAGTGAACAATTTGTCTCCCGTGAACTACGAGATCAAACTCGCGGACAACTTGGGAAGTTAAATTGTGCATGTTGAAAAATTAAGACTATATCTGAGCCCCATTACTCACATTGAGCGACCCCATGCTCCGCACTAATTAAGGTGTACATTGGTGCCGTGCAGTGTAAATAGTTGTTGGTGCTTGCATATAGTTTTGTGTTCCTGAAAGGGGATAGACAATGTTTTGTTGACTTTTGTAAATAGATACAGATAGGACTCTTTAAGTTAGTTTAGTTATGTCAGTCTTAGTGTTTTGTGTATGAAGTCGGGACGCCTGGTTTCCAAACCCCGGCATGTTGCGAGCGATAGACGAAGCTTGGTGCGTGCCTCGCGCCTTTGCGCGAGGAAAACGAAGAAGATTGGCGCCGAGCTCGTGGGCGCTCGAGGAACGTGGAATACAAGAAAGGGTCTGGCTATCCCTTCTCGATCTTGAAAGAGAGTGGACGTCTTTCTTAGGCCGCTTCGGAAGCCAGTATATCCGACGGCCACAATGGCACGTCACAATTGGAAAATAAACAACGGTGCACAAGTATACTTGCTTTGGGCGCACACGGGAATACCACAAATCAGGGGGTACAGGGTGACCTGGGATAGACATCGTACGAGTGCAGGGAAGCTAGCAGCAAGATAGAGTTTGAGGAACGATTGAGAGCATGGAGAAAGGAGCGTAGGGCTAGGAAAGTTGTCAGTATTTTACATGAAGAATGTTGATAATAAATGAAGGAAGCGAACTCGGAAACTGAAAACCAAGTACTTAGATAACAGCAGAATACCGGTTAAGAAACGTCGGTTAAGAAGAAGATAAAGGAAACAGAGCGGGACAAGTGAAAAATGGGAATGCTTACTAAATCATCACTGGAGACCTACCAATCTATTAGGCAGGAAATTTCAAGGGAAAAGATCTACAACGATTCTCGGGGTAGCGAGAGGGGAAAACTGGATGGCGGCCATTGTGGTCGCGTCGATGTCTCGCCCCTTTATTATGAAAAGGGTATTGCCGAAGCGGAGCGTTGGCGGCTGCAGCGTTCGAAACCACCATGCGCGTTAGCTCTTACTGTCATCCCTCGTGGCTCGGGCCACATGAGCCACGCGGCGCGGCCAGTTTTTTTCGGCGCGGCCAGTTCGGCGCGGCCAGTTGGCCAAATCTAGCGTGGCGCTACAATTATCTCCTCTTCAAGGCTAGAACGAGAGTATCGTGGACCAAGACGTACCGACCGAAATACGAATGCACAAACACGGTATGTAGTGCGTATGGAGAAGAGGAGGAAACAGCTGAACATTTGATAATGTTCTGTAAAGGGCTCTGCCCTATAGTAGAAGATAATGGCGCCAAATGTTTCAAAGAATTGGGGTTTAGGGACTGTGAAGGCAAAATAGACTCTAAACGGGTAAAAATAACCAGGAGAAGACTAACTGATTGGTGCTACAATCAAGGCGCGAGTGAAATTCAATCCTTAAACACACAGTTATAGTACATAACTTTATGGCCAGGATGCGTGAGCCGCCACCCAATCTAAAGGGAACAGCCGGATACATTCATGTATCCATCCATTCATCAATCCATCCTATGCTACCAAAGGTGGCATTTACAGTGTGTGTAGACCCTCCTCCGCAGCTTCGTGCAGTGCGCGCAACACCGTCACAAAAATTCGGGTGCACCTCTTTACTCACCACTCGTTGAAAAGCAAATAGTCTTATCGCTGAAGACAAACAAATGATTTATTTTGGCGTCTTATATGCGCAGTGTGCATAGAGCTTAAACCTATTCAAAAAAGCTAAAATGCAAGAGCCGGGAGTACAGCTCTCCGCCATCAAACGTGTAGATATTGCGAGGTCTAGAAATAAATATACATTGCCCGTAAGGACTCACAATATTTTAACACTTTCAAGTGAAAACTTTGCTGGTCTTTACAAACCATAGCTAGGTATTGAACCGCATGATGAGCGTCACTGTTCATTGTTTGCGTGAAAACACTGCATCCTCAGTGAAAGCAATTTGTGAAGTCCCAGTATCCAGATCTGGTTCGTTGGTTTCCGCTTTTCTCTTTCTGAATGTTAGACGTAGGGGCGAAGCCCGTGAAGCAAGACCTTTGCGAGGCTTCTATGCACTTGAACTCAAGTAGGAAGGATAGTCCTCGAAGACAGTATACTGACTTTGAGGACTATTCTTCCTTATTGATGAGTAAAGAAGTTTTCTGGTGCGGTACGCAGGTGCATAATCTTCATCATGATGTGTCTGCAGCATGCCACAGTCGATGCAGATTTGTCGTTGAGGATGAGGTTGTGTTTCGAAATATTAATTGGCCATTTAGCGCACAATACGGCATTGCTTGGAAAATGGCGAAAAGAAACACCGGGTGTTTTCGGCAAACGAGATTTGCCATACGGAACACAGCAGTACAACATCGCGCAGCTAACATATATTCTTCTATGTACTGCGTGCAATGAAGGCTGCACGACCGTCTTCTCCAGTCGAGAAATTACTGCCGACTGATCACTGAGAAATCACCAAACAATTGTAGCCGCGGTGGGCATACCCCAGAATAAAGCAAGCGACACTGCAGAAAAAGGGAAATTGACAACAACGTGCTTGTAGCACTGAAAAAAAGAGGAGGCATTTAGATGTCTTAGAAAAAAGATGATTACTTGCCAAAAAGTTGGAGTGCTTTCACTTTATCTTTCTAAACATGTTCTTGCACACACTCTAAGGGTAACACAGAACTGCTTTGTACTAGAGAGATTCAGTTCCAGGGCAAGTGGCTTGCGAACATAAGCAGCTGCGTTCTTCGCATTCTTCATGGATGCAGCTGCCGTACAAAAGAATGCAAAATAGCTTGGGGTCCCCGGGCTTGGTGTTTTCAGTTGATGTTAACATCTTGACAATACACAGCACCGTTTTCAGGGCATGATGTCCGAGGGGATTATTCAGCAGCCAGAGTCCTCTTTTTTTTACTTTCTCCCCCTACGCAGTTAGTTTTACTTATTATTGACAACACACGTACGTGTTTTAAAGAGCTGTCAAAATGCAGACCGCAGTTCCAACTATAAAAATTACTCTAAATGTATTAGGAAAAATAAACAAGTAGAAAACAGCTAGCAAAAAGAAGTCATGCTTGTCATTACTGTAAGCGACCTCATTGTCCAAGGAAGCCAAAGGCCAGATGTATTTGGTGCTTTCTGCTTTCCGAACAAGTTTAGCATTTTTTAGCTCTTTCTCTGATTGTTGCAGGTGCTTTATGCTCTTGCATTACGCCTCATTAGCTGATTCATCTACACTTTTACTGAGTTTCAGCTTGTATTATGCACATGCATACCTACAATTAGCGGTGCACCGTCTGATAACATTCTGTTTCAAAAGCGATGATCGTTCTTTTAGCCCCCACTTCTTGAATAATGGCCCTCATCCCAATTCCTTGAGAACCACAATTCTGCTGTTTCACGTCGAGCAACCCTCTTGTGCCGTGTGCGTGGCCAGGAGATGCAAGGTCGGGGTCGCAGAGCCTCTACCCCCGACGGGTAGCGAAACATACTCATAAACTCTCCCATTGCTTTCGCGACGGGTGAGAAGGCCGTAAGGGAAGAAGTGCACGAAGGTGTAGTCTAGTCTGGCCGTGACCAGCCTACCTTACTTTTGCATTTCACAACCAATCGGATCAAGCCCCTGGGTGACGTCATGCTACCAGAGGATGTCATTCTGTGAATGCGCGGTCAGACACGCCTTCAGCTGAGCTGCAGGGATCTGCAGTCGTTCGCCACTTTAGTTACATAAATTACACAGCCCATGCAGAGTGTTGAAATCAGACCGTAAATAAACCTTAAGACTTGGTCTACCAGTTAGATGTAATCGTAAAAAGCGTTTGTTAGACCCCTTTATAAAACGGTATTTTACTACAGTGAAACATCGTTGATATACATCTGACGGCGTGTCAGTAAAATATTTGTATTATCCAGAATCCTTATCACCGCAAATTATGAAAAAATACGCTTGGCGTATAGTATAGGAAATCTGCAGACAAAGAACAAGTTGGCGTATATTTTATTTCATTCTAATCGAATGCACAGATCTAAGTGATCACCACTGATGTTTTTAGACACCAGTGATCATACTTCCTTTCTTAGTGTACGGCCTGTACGCACGAGTAGTTCATGAACAAGGTGCTTTTTGAACTCTGGCAGCTAGTAGCCACTCCCTAATCTTAGTACGCTTTTTCACATGATAGAAAAATACTGCGATGAAAGTGATTTAAGCAGCATTTGCACGCAATGGACGAATGTGAGAAAATTTCAAAATTATGGTCCTGTGTTGTCATAATTTTCGGAGCTTGTTCGCCCAGCTTCTTGTGCTCAAGCGATGTCCCTTGGCGCGTACGCTAGCTCTAAAAGTGAGCGCCAGCGTTTTTGGCGCACTCTCTTTCTCATCTGTGGGAGCTCAGTGAGTGCGAATCTCCGAACAGCTAGTGATCATGAAAACCTCTGACGCAAAGACAGCCGCGCGAAAAGCTCGCAACACGGCTACACTGCGATGCGGGTCTGCCACGTAGACACTATGGTGAGAGATCTAGAGGCTAAAGAAAGACAGTAGCGTCCGCAGCAATCGCAAGCCAGCACCGGCATCAATTACAGGCAGCGGCAGCGGCGAGAGCTCACGCAGCGGAATGAAAGCGGGCTCGTCGACAAGCAGATCCGTAATTGAAAGCCCGTGAACCACGGGTGGCATGCAAGTGGCGGCAAGAGCTTTCGAATCCGATATGGCCCAGGAAGCGGTGGTCAAGCGCCAAAAGTGGTAGCTACCTGAAGTTGGTGGCACCGATGCGAGCTTCAAGCGCAACATATTCGATCGCTCGTTCGGCCACGGCTGTCAGGTATGCGACCGCTTGTGACTTTATAACAACCTCACCACCATCGTCTGCATCCACAATGACTAGACTCGCACCAACACTATCGCCGTGCTCCAATACGTTTCCTCTCGTTCAGTGTCTGCACCGATGTGTGCATGACGATGACGCTTCTACGTGCACTCGGCTACGTACACTCGGCCGGCTCGCTAACGGGGCATCCTACGTCCCACCACGGTGGTCTAGTGTATAAGATACTCGGCTGCTGACCCGCAGGTCATGGGGTCGAATCCCGGCTGCGGCGGCTGCATTTTCAGTGGAGGCGAAAATGCTGTAAGCCCATGTGCTCACATTTGGGTGCACGTTAAAGAACACTAGGTGGTCGATATTTCTGGAGTTCTTCCCTATGGCATCTCTCATAATCTTCTGGTGATTAAGGAAAGTTAGGCCTCACATATCCATCAACAAGCCATTCTACGCGAAGGACCTCGCTAAAGATATTCACGTGTTCTCCCAAACAGTTCCTTCATCATGATTCACTTTGGGGAGATGGCATAGTTTTTTTTCATTGTGGTGGTGTTGAAAATGTCTTTCGGGAGAAAACGGCCACATCCGCACAATCGGAGAGTTAGCTTGTGCATGTGTCCTGAGTCATCCTTCACGTCGACGTTGTGAGGCATAGCTCCTTCGCACTACTGTCTGCTTTCGGAAGAATAAAGGTGTCTTCACTGGTAGACTGGGGCAAACCAAATTTTTATTGAATCAAAGAAGTGTAAAATATATGAACCATCTCACGAAGTGAACCCTGATAGGATGCAAAGCTCCAGCGGTGCGCAAGGCATTGACCCGGTCAAAACAAGTCTCGCCACGTTTGTTAGAAGAAAGGTTGGATGCGAAACTTGGTGTAGCGTTTACTCTAGTAAAAGCTTGTTTGAAACGCAGACGCGGCAGGTAGGTTGGGTTTCGGGTAAGTTTCATCAATAAAAAAGTGGAGAAAAAGTGCTTTGATTGGACGTGCGGTGAAGCGTTGCGGGTGGTGGAGAGGGTGAAGTGAGAGAAGTGCGTTGTGAGTGGGCGGAGGAGCCAGTGGCGGCGGGCGGTGCGATGTGCGTTCCGCGGCTGAGAGAGAGACGTCAGCGCATATTTTTGAGGAAAACGTGCGAGTAGAGCGTGACGTCAACGCACAGCTGCTGCATCACCTGCTTAATTGGAACCGCTTCAACACCTGCGGCGAGAGTAACACGCTTCGCTGCGTTCATACGATTGCACGTACACACGTGAGTGTATGTGCGTTACAAACTTGAGTCGTAGCGCTGCTTCGCTTTTAAAACGTGTTCACGTTAGGCAAACCTTCACTACGGCATACCATGCGTAAGCTCTCCTCTCGTGCCCACACTTCATTTCTTGTGCCTTGAATGAATATTCAAGACTTCGTTTTAGGGGCGAAGCTCCTAATCCCATAGGTCAGTAGATGGTTATGTCTCTTGGTTGGTGACCGCCTAGTCCTATGACTCATTCAGCAGGTACGGAAGAATGGACGCACGACGGACAGACAGACAGAGGAACAGATGGACAGATGGACCGACGGAAAGACAAACAGACCGACCGACAGACAGACAGACAGACAGACAGACAGACAGACAGACAGACAGATGAACGGATAATTCATGGTTTATTGTTAAGCCTTTCGAGGCTTCGTCCCACTCATCATCTTTCACAGCGTAGATATGCTGTGACTTTTTCAAGTCTTCGTCCACTTTTCCTGAGTGTGATGAACGAGGACTTGTCGTCGTGGCGATCACGTCTGAAAACAGCAGAACGTCAGCACCACGGGTCGATGCGGTAATAAGAAGAGCGTAACGTAAACGCCATCTGTAAGCTAACGCAAAAACACGGGAAGGCGCATCACGGACTTTGGGATTCGTGCGCACAATTTCAGAGGGCACGAGGCACCACTGAAAGTTTATTCTGACAAGCTGGCTCGTAGTGAGTATGCCCGTGCTTGGATTCCGGCAGCTGCGCATGCTAGTCACGTCTTCCGGAGACAGCATGGGCAGCACCTGTACGTACTTGCGCAGTGGTGCACGTTTGTATTAAACGCCACGGGTTCATAATTGGTTCGAAGCAACCATACTTTATTACATTTCCGGCCAATAAGCCTCAGTCAGAAATAATGAAAAAAAGTTACACCATTTCGCCTTGAACAAAACCGTGAGTAGCATGTGAAGCAGCTTATGGGTCGACTTGAACTTACATTCATCACGTGCACCTTGACCGATGTTGACGCGTCCTTGCAAGGCAGCACGCCATGATTTCACTGTAATTTTATTGCGATAGTAAATATATGGACACTTTGGGCTGGATTTTGCCGCCGGCGTCGATGCGGCATTGATTTCCTGAACCGTACATGTATACGTATCTATAGGTATGAAAACGCAAGAAAGAAAAAATACACAAAAAAGCACCCCAGTGCGCGGAATCGAGCATGAGACCTCTGCATCGTGAAAGCGAGGCGTTAACCACTGAGCCACGCCGGAGCATGTTCTCCACCATTCAAACGGCAAGCTATTTATATCTACCAGTAACCTCTGCTGTGTTTTCGGCCTTACCAAAAAGATGGCGCCATGAGCGCACGTTGCCACATCGTGCCGCGGTGCCTGCTCTAATCTCCTATGCGTACTTTGCCCGACTTAGAGAAGGGGAGTGACGCTCCCTCGCGCGTCTTCATCTCGTGTTGGCGAGGAGGGGAGGATCGTACACCTTGGCTGGCATTGGGCTTTACGTGAAATGATTCTGCTCTAGTTACCGGGCCATTGCAGTCTCCGTTCGCGAAAGGCGCACGCTTCTCAGACTCTGCGAAGTAACAACTGGGGTGCTTATTCACGTGCATCCGTACCTGTGAATACATTTTGTGCGTAATTTATGCCCGAGAAACGCGGGGAACGTTTCGATCTACATTCCATTTTGCGCGTGACCTTGCAAGTTGTTGCAATCGCGTTCATTCCTTCGCGTTCGCGGCAATTCTGTGACTTTTTCTTGCTGTTACTCGTCTCAAACTCTTCTGTAAGCACGCCACGAAGTTTCATCACCGCAATATTCGGCAGCACATGGGCTGATCACGTGTCCGCAGAATCTTGTTCCCGGACGCCGTCCAGTGATTGCTGAGAGAGTGTAAGGGGGGAGGCCACAGCTATTTACACAGCCACTTACAGAGGCCTGCATTTGCAAGGGCGTTTGAATCTCGTTTCCTAGAGGAGAGAGCAAGGGAGCGTAGGAGAGGAAACAGAGCAGGAAGGGACGCGTAAGCACTGTAAGGGTGGGTGATCACGGCGCACACCGGATCGAACTCCGCTAAAAGCTGCTTCACATAAAAAATTCAGATCACCATGAAGTTCATAAGAGCCCTGATAGTGTCAATGAGGTTTCACTGTATATGCACAATCGAAACTATACAACGAGAGGGACGTTGATACGCACACATAAACGAACCTATGCTGATACTGCATGCACGATAGCCTCGATGCACAGCCTGACAATGCATATTTGCTTGTGTTTTCAGTTTTTGACGTTCGCTGCACCTCCGCACAAACCTTATGAGTGTGCCGTTGAAATCTGCGACCACGGAGAATGCGAATACCAATACATCAGCAACTGCTGTACCACCTGACAACGAAAAAACAAGAACAGAACAAACGTGAGCGCCCACAATTCTATTTCATAAGCTTATTAAAGTTACAGAGCGTTGTGCTGTTATGAGGCTGCCTCTGAAGATATCTGATTGACTGAACAATTTCATTATCAACTGAAACGAAAATAAAAGAAGGCCTTATACATGACGAAAAGTGACACACGTTTTGCTAAATAAAGCTACTACTACTACTACTACTACTACTACTACTACTATTACTACTGCTACTTACACCTATACTACTACTCCCGCTACTACTTCTAATAATAATATTTATTGTATTAATAATGGTAATATTATATTATAACCAATATAATAACATCTTAGGTTTAACGTTTCCAAAACCACCATATGAATATGAGAGCTCCCGTAGCGGTGGGTTCGGTAAATTATCACCCCCTGTATTTATTTGACGTGCACCTAAATTTACGTACACAGGCCTCAAAAATTCTGGCCTCCATCGAAAAGGTAGCTGATGAGGCCAGGTTTGAATTCTACCTAAAGAAATGTAGCTGGACAACTTTTCTTCAAAAAAATAAATTACTATTTCCGGATAACTACTGGCACGTTCATACCACAATTTCTCGGCTGTAGGGTATAACGTTTAAGGAAACGTCATTGTGTGTCCAGGAACCTCCTCAATTTTCTGTAAAAAAAACTTTCCTACGTTACAAAAGCTGTAAAACTACGAACATTTCGTAGCCCCAAACTCAGAATTTGTTCTGCCTTATTTCCGAAAATTCTGGAGACTCCATTGTACAGAGCTTCAATTCACGAAGTGTACAAACGTTAAGTTTGTACTAAATGGCACAAAATAAATATACGTGCAAGATTCAAAATTTTACCCCAGCTGCTTTGAGTAGCGTACGTTTACGACGCGTTAGTATTGTGTTTTTCTCTTGCTCATACTTTCAGAAAGAAAAAAATGTCCGTACCACGTTATACTCAGTATTTCTTGGATCCTAATTTTTACCCAAGGTTGTCAGCCACAATGTTCCAAGTTTCTTGGAGTGTAGTGTAAAAATTTGTGACATATACAATTGGCAAACATTACATGAAACGCCAACAAGAATAATTGCGCTGCCATGACTCACAGGTCGTTAACGCCTAATTTTGAGCAAATAACTGTGACAGATGTAACGGCACGACGCAGTGAAAGAGCGCTGGTCCTGATCTTTTTTTGTCCTGTGTTTTCTGCGCTCTGTTTTATGAAGAATTATAAATAACCAACGCACCCAGACATTCTTCCTTTTGAAGTCTTTCTTATCAAGTGGGAGAGACCATCGTGCATTAGTCCTCGCTTATTCTACAGGAGAGAAGATAGCCTTTTTTGAACAATTTGCGATCTTATTGTGTTGAGCATTTGTATGTTTTTTCCCTTTACGCTGAAGTATTTTAGTATTTCTTGATTTTACTTTGTTTTAAATGTTTTTTCTTTAATAAGCAATCAAGTGCAAGTAGCGTGTCTTCCATTTTACGTGTGTTGTGTATTTCACGCACCCCTCAGTTATCACGACTCAACACCAACTCACCCAACTTCTTTCTGCAAAATGACTTCTTCGTTCTATAGTAATTGCACTGCAGCCGCAAGGCTTGAATAGTCAATGCGACAATGTCCAACTAATCATTTGATGAGCACCTCGTTTCAATGCTCGCGCGAGTATAGGCAACTAATATGTGTGGATGTCATGAGCAGAGTGTCAAATGCTGCCGCAGACTCGTTATTGATCAGCATCACGCGTTCATATTTACTGACATGATTTCAGATGTAGGCAAGAGGCAATAGGTGTTGATTCATTGATTGATATGTGAAGTTTAATGCCCCAGAACTACCATATGATTACAAGAGCGCCAGAGTGCAGCGTCTGAAAATTTCGCCCTCGTCGGTTTCTTTAACGTGCACCCAAATCTGAGCCCACGGGCACACAGCACTTTTGCCATTCTCGAAAATGCGGCCGCCGCATACGGGATTTCATCCCGTGACCTGCGGGTCAGCAGCCGAGTACGTTAGCCACTATACCACCACGACAGGGTGAGGCAACAGGTGTGCGACTTCTGTGTTGCTCCAGTTTACCATGATCAGCCTTGAGAAGAGAAAATTTTTTTATTTAATTGTCTGTTACATTATTCACCCATTTGTTACATACTGCAGGCATAAAACCAAACAGGAAGGGTAAAACACATTATAACCAACTGACAATGAAAGCATTTGCTGTTACTGCCTGTAATACAACTTGCAAATTAAGTTTTGTAAGACGTCACTTGGCGAAAATTTTGCAGCACAAGGTGATATCCGCCTTTTTTTAAACAACAGGGGCTGTATCTTTGGGATTCTTTGGATGGATGCCGCTCACCCATTTTAGTACGTTGTCTTGTACCATCTATAGAGGTGTGTAGCACCGAGCCACTCGTTGACAAGGCGAATGGCACTGATGACGTTCCCATCAAAACTGGTGAGGCGACAGAGCATCACCACGCATTTTTATTTCCATTTCTATCCGAGTGGGGGTGTCAGAAGTTTCAAGGCGAGAGAAGCGATCCAGAATTTTTCAAGGGAATAATCAACACACACAGACCAAAAATTAACACGAAAGTGTTATATGCCGCCGTTCACTACGACTACGGGACGAATTTTCGTCACGGATATGACGTTGCAAATTATTTATCAAGGAATTAAAAACAAAAAAAACGAGAAGGAAATGTTCCGCGACGGAGCGTCGAACCAGTGACGTCACACGCGACGCTAACCACTCAGCCACCAAGCAAGCCTCCTCCAGCACGCTAACGGCAAGCCATTCTTATACACCATGCACAGCTGACCGTCCTCAGATCTGGGCATTTCAGTGCATAAACATTTTCGTCTTCAGTAGCGAGATAACACTACGCGCGCGCACGTTTTGCGCGCACGATCTATAGGTCGTTGTGCCGCGAATTTCGCGGGTCAATATGCTCTCGTGCCTCCACATGACATGGTCAAAGTGCGTATAGGTGTCATCTAGCGTGTCGGCTAGCTCACGCGCGCTCTTATTTCGAGATCGGGGCGCTGTACTTTTTGTGCTCCACCACAACTTTGCTTTAATGTTGTGGTGCAATGCACAGCAAAGCAATGTACAATAAATTCCCAAGTACCTCTGCGAGGACACGTTTCACTTTTGTGTTGTACCAATTTCTAAAAAAGGGAATCAACCATGCATTTAGATTTAAGATAACTCTCGGTGCTGTACATTCTTACTCTACAAACCGATAACACAAGTCAAACGCTTCCCACGAAAAGCAAGCCGGCTCACTTCGTAGCGCAGTGGCACAAGCGATGAGCGATTGAGTAACCTTCTTTTCTAAAGAATCACTTCCCCCTTTGCCCCTGGGATGTTCAAAGTGATGCAACGGTAAATTCCTGCATGCAAACGCATTAATAAGCAGTCAGGCATACACCACCGTGAACGGTTATTGATCGCTTTTTTTTTGCAGATTTATTCTGGCCTTGTAGGCCTAAGCAAACCAAGATGTGAAAGAACTTGAACGACATCCAACGCGTGATGATGCGGTTTGCGTAGAGATCAGATTTTGATATGGTATAAGAATCGTACGTTATTTCAAGGTAAAGCTGCTTATTTGGCACGCGCTACGTAACCAGTGCGCTCACTATTAAATGAGCAAGTTGTTCGTGTGCAAAGCTCTACGAGTATGACCACCTTTAGGCTGCACCTTCAGCACGAATCATGTGCGCAATGGCCACACCGCTACCAATGATGCATACATCATAAGTACAGTATTGATTTATATGTGGGGTTTTATCGCTCAGGTCCTTCCTCAGTTGGTGACCACCCTTCATCCCTCTTTCCTTCCCCTTCCCCTTATCCCCTGTGTAGAGTAGCAGGCTAGAGCGAACTAGCTCAGGCCAACCTCTCTGCCTTCTAACAAATTCTCACTCACTCACTATATGTGGGGTTTAACGTCCGAAAACCACCATATGATTATGAGAGACGCCGTAGTGGTGGGCTCCGGAAATTTTGACCCCCTGAAGTTCTTTAATTTGCAAATCTGAGCCCACTAGCATATACAACATTTCCGCCTCCATAGGAAATGCAGCTGCCGCTGCCGGGATTTTATCCCGTGACCTGCGGGTCAGCAGCTGAGTACCTTAGCCGCTATACCACCGTGGCGGGGCATAAGTACAGTGTTAGATACCAAGCACACTAAACGCTGCAAGCGACAAAGAAGACAGAGAGGATGCGGCATTGCCGGGGGGACACTCCCGGTCGTCGCGCCAAGGGTGAGCCGCGGCGACATGCTACACAGCGTATGAGGACAGCGCAGAGTGTCAACCCGTGGCAACGTTTCAGTAACGTCGCCAGCACGAAAGCCAATCAAAACGCGCTGCGTGATAGTCAACTGACTCTCGCAGGATTGTCAGCTCTCAAATTTTGAGACTGCTTTACAAATGTGGTCAAGCGGACAAACGAAAAACGTCCTGGAACGTAGCCCTCTTTTAACGCATTTATTTTGTTAGAGTTTTTTTAAAGAAGGCTTCCGGATTTCGAGAGACGGCAAGTTACGATGGAGCCAAGTTTCCAACTGGGCGAGAGTAAGCGCATGCGCACGAACAGTGCTCAGCGCCACATCGTCTTCTTGGCTGTTCCGTCGCCCGGCATTATCTCACTTCGCCCGACACAACATCGCCCGGCATTAACTCACTTCAGACGATCCTCATTTCTCAGCTTATCTCGTGCAAGGGGGCGTTTGACATATCTGTAGGTTTAATTTTCTCGGTTGATGGATGATTTTCTGTATACAAGATTCGAGCAAAACGCGCCACCGATTCGTATGAAGTGAGTTAACGCAAGGCGACGCTTTTATGACGGAACAACCGAGCAGACGTTGGGCCCACTAAGCCCAGCTGAGCACGCTTTGTGGGTATGCAATTACTTTCGCCCTATTTGCAACTTAGCTCCGTCGTACAGTGCTGACGCACAAAAAGTCGACGCTCGCGCACAATAGCTAAAGGTTTGACCAGCTGTACAAATCGTTCCCTTTGAGAGATAAACGCGTGCGCATTGTAGCGCACACGGAAGCGATCTCTAGAGTGCACCCTAGCCCGTCGCGCCATCTCGCTAGTGGTGACGAAAACACAATAAACCAAATCATCAAAGAGTACAACCAATCACAAATGGTATTCGTCATAGCTTGCCGCGCTTATGAACGTCTCCTTTGCAACCGAGTCGTTTCACACTGCGTGTTCGGGGGGAATATGGGTCGTAGGTTCCACTTCCGGAGGCAAAATTTTAGATACGAAGCGTCTTACAGTCGAGTTCAATCCCGTGTGTGCAGTATCCACCCTTACTACGCATGCACGCCCCCTTTCTCTCCTCTCCTACACTTCCCCTCTCTCACCTCGCAACGTTGACGCAGGCGGCGCCTGCTAGTCTACGCTCACCCCTACCCCCCCTCTCTCCTCTAGGTACCACTCCCCGTGGCCTATACATCCCCATACCGCATGAAACACATCCTCCCCTTCATTTCCCTTGCTCCCCCTTTCTCACCTCAGAATGCCGATGCAGGCAGTGTCTGGTACTAAGATTCTTGATTGAAATAAAGCAACTTCAAGCGATTACATACTGCTCTCTATAGCTAGTAACGGACCCGCAGTTTACCACGGGTATGCGTACTTCAGTGTCGTGAGGCACCACTCCGGATGTGACGTAAGTTGGCACAATAAGCAAAACAATCTTGGCCGTAACTACTTTATAGTGAATATTGCTATGGAAGTCAAAGCAGCTCCCCTTAGAGCGTTCAGCGTAGTAGACTCGGATGCCTTCCGTAAACACCGGGCAGAGGACTCCGATTAGTACGAGTTGTTCGCACACTTCCTAAAGAAACTCAGAGGATATTAAGGCTGGTACTGAAGTATTCAAAGCCCCGCCGCGGTGGTCTAATTGCTAAGGTACTCGGCTGTTGACCCGCAGGTCGCGGGATCGAATCCCAGCTACGGCAGCTGAATTTATGATGGAAGCGGAAATGTTGTAGGCCCATGTGCTCAGATTTGGGTGCACGTTAAAGAACCCCAGGTGGTCGAAATTTCTGGAGCCATCCTCTATGACGTCTTTCATAGTCATATGGTGATTTTGGGACGGTAAACCCCACATAGCAATTGAAATACGCGAAGTGGACCTAAAAGTCAACAGTATAAATGCGCACTTGACACCCTTGTTAGAAGCTAAAACCTTCTTATTTGGCATATGACAAACGCTCAGGTTAAATTAAAGCAGTGTAAGAAAGTAGTGATTTTAAATTGTGAAATCGAAGCGTGTTACTAAAGATTGAGCAAACAACAATAGAATGAGGTTGACTCGGCACTCGATGGACAGATTCGTGCGGGAGGCAAGCATCTGAGGCAACTGCTAGATGACACACAACAAAAAAAGTTACAGTTTCACCGCAAGGGCGAAGCGATTAATGTGATAGAAACAACTTGGAATGTAACACCGAGAATGGCTAGCAGATCTGAATGTGCAGCGTGCTTCTCACGCACAAAAACAACACACACAGAACGGGAGCTAACGAACAACATGTACAGCTCAACACTTAACGCGCTTTTTAAGCCAAAACGGCCCATAAAACGTAATCACTTGTAGAGATACGAGTGCGAACTAAAAAGTGTCCCAGTCGCTACTTTGCTGTGTTTGAAAAGTGCGCTTTTCTCGCAAACGAAGCCTGTCCAGTGAGCGAAGTGATCTGTGTGCACTCGGCAACTAAACGCAATAATTCCGGTGAAAGCGCAAGGCGCGCGATCTTTACCAACCACAGGATAAGTGGTCAGATAAGGCCCCTTCCCTCAGTGGAGCAAATCACGCGTGGGAGTTGTGCGCGCCTCGGTGCATCGAGATGACCTGGGCACCGAGCCATGGTGGAAGAAAAAATAATTTCCTTTTTCCATGCACCGAGGTTTACGATGAGTGCGCTCAATACGCCATCTCGCTCGTAATACTGAAAACACGCTATTTCCTCCGAGGTAGGCGCTGCCAGCACTAAGTGGTAGGTATAAATTTCTTGTAGTTTCAACCTCAAGGGAGGTGCCTCTTCGTGGTGCAGTGGCTAATGCCGCGCGCTCACGAGCGAAGTGTGGAACGTTCAATTCCGTGCGCTGGAGTCTTTTTCTGGGCAATTTTTCTTTCTTGCTTTTACAGATAATGTCTGGTTGCTGTGATCAATGCCCGTGTTAGCAATAGGGTAAGCAAAATTCGTTAGCTTCATCTTGCTCTGAACATGGTTGGAAAAATGCTTGCGCACAAAGTAGAAAAGGAACGCAGAACTTACGAATGGACGTTACTGGGTTGGCGCTAGATTTTGCTTAGCCCGATCTTGTCTATTTCTTCACATATTATGGCCCCTAGTCAATCAGCGTCGCTTTACTGTAGCTTAGCGTGGTAGAGCAAACTTGGTTATTTTTGTGGCGAAAGCTGCAAATGGCTTGGAAAACGAAAAACCATGTGGAAGCCGCGTCACGAGTGATCTCCATTGACGGTTCTATAAGTTACGTCATTGTCAGCAGCGTACTTAAGAACGCGCGCCATTGGCTGCTTTGTAAGTGACATCGTCCATCCCGTCGCAGCTGTGGCGCCGAGCACACGCGTATCACTTGCTGCTGAGAACTTCTACATGGGTAATCCACAGACAACTCTAGGAGCGCACTGACAGTGAAAACGGGAAAGAGTTCCCATCCGCCGGGCCGATGGCGAAGTTCGGGCAGAAAAACGGGCCCGGGAGGCCTAGTGGCGGTGGCAACTGCGTACCGATGATCCGGATCAACCACGCCGCCGAGTTAGCTTGCACTGTCAAACACTTGCGAGCAGGATAGCGTCAGCGTAATAATTGCGAGAGCACGTTCGTCGGGGCTAACGCCCGCTTTTGGCTGGAGTTTCTCCAGTGTCATTTTGGCGTCAGGTGCTTCGCCTGTAACCGCTTGTGGTTCAAGAACAAGTTTGATTAACACATTACGAAACGCATTTAACCGCTAATTACACTTCTCCATGACTGTGATCATGCGAGGCACAAAGTCCGGCATGTGAAATAAACGCTGTAGTAAACCGAAGCAGATCGTGTGTCCAACCTCGTTAAGAAGCACAAACATGTAGCCAATATTTGTGGGAAGCTTCAGTGCAGCTTCAGGTTGAACCCGCTGCTAAACATTGGGTCCGCAAGTGTGATCTCTCGCTGGTTAACCACTTGTACGGAGTGCTTGGGCGGTTATTTTTGATGGTCATTTCAATATCGCTTCAGTTGCTTTAAATATGTTCCACCTCTGCGCAGAGTTCATTTGCGAAGGTGGCAGGAGCCTGACTGCCATAGCCCTTTTATTTTAAAAATCTTTATTATCTAAAATATTCCCTCTATGATGCGAGAATCCACCAATAGCAGGACAAAAAAAGCACAAAGACGGGACAAAGGGCGCGCTGCTTTCAAGAAAGAGGTCACCTTGCATTAGGAGAGTCTTCATACACTTGACAATGGCATGAAAAGAAAACACCCATTTGACCATATTCTGAGCGTACCATCGCTCCTTACCCAAGATATTACTGTACAGCAGCTCTCTACGTTCACAATGGGCCACTTGTACAATTGTGGCTAGTAAAAGCTATTTCGACACCCTCATAACATTACCAATAAAAGCATCCTTTCTCCTACAAGCAATCGCAAATTCAGTTAACGAGGTTAGCAGCCGTGGTGCCAGCAGTGAGCATCCAGGTCATCTTAAATTTCTGGAGCAACATTGTGTATAGCTGCGTGGTGGATCGTACAACTTTGTTTGGAAAAGATCAAAATGTTCACTCTATGAACAAAGAGAGTGTCTGGCGCTGTCCTTGGGAAATGATGTTTTGACCTATATTTAATTAAATTTTCAGGGCAAATCACCTCTTTTTGAGGCCGATCATAGTGTAACCCTAAAAAAAGTCAAGGTACTCAGCCTCAGCAGAGTAACACAAATGTGGCTTAAACAGAGTTGCATGACCCCGACGAAATAATAACAATATACCTGGCGAAAAAATAAGCGAACAGAAGAAAAAGAGCAAAAGAAAGTGGGAAGGACACAAAAAACGCGTAAACTGAACCATTTTGTAGTGTACTCTCCTGCAATGGCACTGTCTCATCAGTCCAAGTGTCTGGTTTGGTGAGGTGCCTCGCGCAGCGAGCCTTTATTTAACATCACGAGGATACTAAGCCAGCGAGCCGCAAAACAACACATGTTTATTGCAGTTTTAGCTTGTAAGGCACAAACTATCATCAAAAACGTCTCGTTGTAATAACTATAAAATATGTGTTATATAGTGGTAAGAGAACTGAACGTTTTCTGTTTTCTTGGAAACGCATCAACTGCACGAAGTCTTGCTAGCATCCACAGCTTTGCAGATCATATAAACCTGGAGTACAAATAATGAGCAATATGACAAGAAAAAAACACGTTTGAAGGAGCTGATGAAGCTCGCTTCCGAGGTTCAAGAGTGAAGGCACAAGTTTCAAAATTCTCAAACAGGGGTCGCACAAAAATTTATTATAGGATCGCGACCTTTTAGTATTCAGCACAGCAGAACGCGAAGGATACATCACGTGCAGAACAACACACACAGAAACGCTTGTTCTTTTTCCTCAATAAAATATAAACAAATACATCGACAATATACATACATTCAAAATAGCATGGCTCTACCTGAAAGATATATTTATTTAATGCATAACTAATACAAAGAATAAATATTGTTATGTGCCATGAAGAACAACAATATAGCAGACATGGGGACGATTAATGATAGTGGTTGTGTGGCTACTGCTCGGCCATCCTGGCCGCAGATGCTTGCATTTCTCGTTAACTAGTTTGTAAAAATACTTCCTTATGTCATACTCTCATTTCATAAAATTTCGTGCTTGTGCGGGGTAAGAAGACGGTGCCATGGAGATTCGGAACGGCTGGTGCTATATGCCTTTTTGCACTATGGCAGATGACGGGTACACGCCAAGGCAATGGCAATAACGGCTGTCCTTCCTTATGTAAAAGATCCTGACACGCTCTGAAGGTTTCATAATGTTGACGAGGAAGACAATTTGCCGTTGTATAAATCTACAAGTGATAAATACCACTAGAATGGAGCCATTATGCTGAAGAGCATCCTATTTACCTGAAGCAACAATGGAAGTGTGGACCGAGAACCAAGAAGAAAAAATTCGGAGCGTGGATACGTGCAAGGAAGAAATGCATACCCTTTTTGTCAAGAAAGAGAGAAAACTTTATTAAAAAGTCATTCAATTGTTCAGGCATGGCCCGTCGCCCCTAACGGTCGGCTGTAATCCCTTAAGACGCGGCAGCAGCAAGGGCTTGACTGATGATTTCGCGCTGAACGTTGGGATCTGGGCTGCAGAGCAAGGCCTCCCAGGATTCTACAGTGTGAGAACCATCGTTTTGACTTCAACATGTCCACACCATGTGGACATGAAGTGTATGGGTAGAAATGTAGAGGCTAGAATAAAGTTGAGATATGTTGGAAAGCATCGACAAAACTGTACACGATCTAATACAGAGCATGTTAACGCTCTCCCGAAAAGCAGACGGCGGCATAGATGAAACCGAAAGAGTCACACATGAACAATGCATAGCAGGTGATGCATTGAACCATTTTATATTAAAGAACCGAAACACAGTAAAAGACATCATCATATAGGGGCAGCGTTGTGAGGCCTGCAAAGTTTACACGTATCGTCCATCATATTCTTTAACACAGGTACAACATGGTCGTGTGAAGACGCGGCTGCCGTCCTTATGCCGCTGGCTGTAAAACACGGGACAAAGACAATTCAACGTCAACTTGAAGCTATTTATTCTGCTTCCACGCGCTCCCGTGCCTGTGACTCTACCTTGTAGGTGGTACTGCTAAGGCATACTATCGTCCATCAAAAGCTTTCTAATGCTGCGTGGTGTAGGTGCTGTGCGCACCACACCTCCTTCTCGATCGTTCGGCCGTCATTGACAGCCATATTTCACAACATTTTCTCAACAATTCGGAACTTCGGTCACCTCTGGGGCTAAAACGTATGCGTTGAAAACGTTGAACACTTTTAGTGTGTACGAGTGGCATACCAATTGTTATTTGCCGAGCTGCCGGAAGGTAAGCGTTCAGTGATAGTTAGCAAGAGCTGTGCCGTGCTTGCGTGATAATATCACGCAATTTTTTTTAATAGAACTGTTAAAGTGGCCCCGCAGGACTTCGCTAAGTGAACAACAATTGTCTTTAATAAAATATCTCATTGACTTACAGATAAACTGCGTCAAAATTTTTCAATGTTTCTCAAGTGAGAGCTTAGTCACAGAGTTTGGCCGCAAGCTTCAGGCTCTTGCTATCTTTTCTTTTCAGGGAGCATGCTGATGGCAACGGAGGTGTAGCATGGAGTGAGGGCTCGCTTGCAGAAGGCCAGAAGATGCAGCGTTTCGTCAGTGGGCTTCAGGACCTTCAGCATTCTCTTTACTTCCAATCCCGCGTCCTCCATTCAGTATGATAACATTCACACGTTTTGAGGCCATGGAAATCGGCAGAGGTCGCATTACTCACTAATTCACGGGGATTATACTAACCAGTTATAAAAGTTGGCTTTACGGCACCGTCACTAATTTTCGTGGTGTCATTTATCCAAAGAAGAATGAACACGCTAAAATAGACAGTGCGTGCAAACACAGACCAAAGATGGAAGCCAAGACACCTTAAATGCCTACTATCAACTAAAAGCACACAATTACGAAAAAAACCTTGAATATTCACCTGCACTTTCTCAAACAATGTCAGAATAAACTCATCAATCTGGCTTGCGTGGTGGTCCGCGTGAAAGATACTAGTTGTGGCATTTGAATTCCTTTTTATTCAAGTTATTCGATGGTTGGCTCACGCATGCGCTACTGCTATATTATTCATATGCCATGACCCCCATCACGCCAGTACAAAACTGCGCATTCATCAAATCCTGGAGAGCAATCACACTCGCAACAATGTGAAAAAAACAGTAGAATTCGAGCCTCCGGTTAACCATTTCTGAAGTTATAATCATCTCTAGTTAATGTAGTCGCACGGCTGACTTACGAAGAAGCGGCCACAGTTGAAAGAGTCCTTATATGCAACACTTGCACGGCAATCAGTAAATTTTTGGTGTGTTTTACGAAACAAGTATCTGACTGATTCTTGCCTTCAGTCCATTCAGTCTCATTCAGTCTCTGCACAGCCGCAGAATTCTTATCTAGTCTATTGGTAGCCGTATAAACAACGTTAACGCCGTATCTGATTCGTATTATCTATAGCGTGTGGGGTACGCTGTGAAGGGGCTGTATACCTGCGGAACGCTTCCTCCAACCTATTTTTGCAACCATGCTTGGACGTAGCTAAGTATCAGGACGTTAAGAAGATCTCAGAGCATCAGAAATTATTGAGATCTGACCTAGCTTATACATACTCAATTCAAAAGAGACAGGGCGTGCAAACACGAACACAGTATACTTTTCCCTATTAGAATGAACACGTATGAACTAGCTCAATTTTCTGCAATTCGAATAAAGAACAATTTTTGGAGGACATCGAGAATGATCTGTATATTCAAAACGACGTGCTATGCTGTCGGTTGCTGTCATGTGTGTTTCATGGAAATTATGCGATAGCTATGTTGTGCCAAAGGATTAAAAAAACACTGGTGGTACGTAGCACATTTATGACAAGTTACTCCAGTCCCACTTGCGGTTTTCTCGTTTTCGGTAGAAAGTATTCAAAATCCGCAAATTATTGCGTTCTGCGAATTCTACTAGTAGCTCTCCTCTGGCGTTTCTAGTGCCGATGCCATAATCTCCTACTGCCTGGTCTCCACCCTGCTTCTTCCCTACCTTTGCATTAAAGTCGCCCATCACTATTGTATATTGTGTTTTTACCTTACTCATTGCCGATTCCACGTCTTCATAGAAGCTTTCAACTGAAGCGTCATCATGGCTGGATGTAGGCGCGTAAGCCTGTACTACCTTCACCTTGTATCTTTTATTCAGTTTAATTACAATACCTACCACCCTTTCATTATTGCTATAGTATTTCTCTATGTTGCCAGCTATGTTTCTGTGAATTAGGAACCCCACTCCCAGTTCTCTTCTGTCTGCCAAGCCCCGATAGCAAAGGACGTGCCCATTCTGTAGCACAGTATAGGCCTCATCTGTCCTCCTAAGCTCACTGAGCCCTGTTATGTCCCATTTAACACCCTCTAGCTCCTCGAATAGACTAGACTTCCCTCACTAGATAAGGTTCTAGCGTTAAACGTTGCCAAGTTCAGGTTCAAAAGGCGGCCTGTAGCCCAGAGATTCTTAGCACCCTCTGCTGCGTTGCAGATCTGACCGCCGCCATGGTCAGTTGCTTCTCAGCTGCTGGAAACTGAGGGCCGTGAGTTATTTGACGTATGCATGTGGGAGGTAGTGGCCAGATACTGCACCAGGGTGGCCAATCCTTCTCTGGTGAGGGAGTGCGCTCCCGGCGGTGGTTTCCGGTGAGGCCGCAACCCAGGCCTCTTAATGCAGTTCCATCAACACGCGGATTTTTTTTCGGTTGGGAACTGCGCGGCACCGGGATTTGAACCATGTACCTCTTGCATGCGAGGCGGATGCTCTAACCACTACGCCGTCGCCGCACCCGGATTGTTATGTTCTAAATGTAGGTTTCAGCGGTGTATCAGTCAAGTTTGTGGTTATATTTATGAAAATGTTTTCATGAAATGAGATTTCTGCTGATTACCCCCTTATTTAAGGGTCTAGAGAGTACGGAGTTGGGCCTCCGATTAGCCTATCGGGTGCTGTATAATAATATATTAAGCAGACAAAATTTAAATTTGTTTGTGAGGTGATGTTACCAAATTGTTCTTTTTAGTGATTAGGCTTAATTTTGGTCACGAAATAGTCCGGTACTATTACTCCTGTCCTGATAAAACCTGAGCGGCGACAGGTCTACAATTAGGGCTTTGCACTGTATGAGTTAGAAGTTTCCCGGTAGGTTATTAGCAAAGTTAAAAGTGATCGTAAGGGAAAAAAACACGTGGTTCAAGACTGATCTTCTGACGGGCGTACCTTTCTCCCGAGCAGTGAGCCACCCTCCTCTTCTGCGCGAGGTAAGACGCGGGCACCACACGTTTATTAGCGGTTTTCGTTATATTTTTTCTAACTCTGTATCTTCCGGTTACGTTAAGGTGTCAAAATTATTTTTACACGGAAAAAACCGGACTGTTGTGTTCTAAAAGAAGATATTAGCTATTTTTCGGTGGCGTTTGAGGCTCCTTTTGAAATTTTGTTTTAATGAAATGAGCTTTTTGCTGATTACAACCTTAATTAAGGCCTAGAGTGTACAGAATGGGGCCTCCTGGTAGCCTATGGGGTGCGGTTTATTAGTATATTAAGCGGACAAAATTTGAATGCGTTTGCGAGGTGATATTACCAATTTATTCTTTTTAGTGATTAGGCTTAATTTTGATTGCGGAATAACTCTGGAACTATTAAACCTAGCCTGATAAAACTTCAGTAGTGTCAGACCTACCCTAAGGACTTTCAACGTTATAAGTAGGAAGTTTCCTGGTAGAATAATAACGAAGCTACAAGCGATCGTAAAAAAACACGTGGTCCGACTGTTGTTGTGTTCACAGATTCACACTGTTTTCCTCTCCTAAAATTTAATATATTCGTTTGTATTAGCAGTATTTGTAGCGGTGGAACTCCTTGTATCTTCACGAACAAATAGACACCACTCTGACACTCCTAGAACCAAAATTGCTAAAGTTATAGGCAGATATGTGCAGAGCTCACTTACACGTGCTGCTGAAGCGGCCGCTCCCGTCATATACAGTAAAGCTCGTTAATTCGAATTTCACGGGACCGGAAAAACTGTCCGAATCAACCGAATGCCGAATTAACGAATGAACAGGGAAAACAACATTTAAAATCAAGCTGCAGAAGCATACTTTTATTCGTTGAAATATTTTGTAATTGTCGTCTGCGTTTTCGCGCAGATTCCGGCTGAAATCACAATTTTTCTTAACTGTTCCAAATGGCCAACAGCACGCAAGCTGTCGGGAGTGTTCAGGCAAGCGTCCTCTAATATTAACAGCGCCTCCGAGACTTCCCGCGAGGTGCGATGAGGTCGTGGCTGTATCTCCTCGCATGATTCTTCGTCAGAATCATGGCCTTTATGGGTGCCCGTGACATCATTATTAATCTCTTGATCGGTCAGGCGACCACTCATGGCGACACTATGATCAATCGCGATGTAGTCCTGAAAGGTCACATCTGTGGGAAGGACAGCATCGAAAGCCGGGCAGTCATCGTCGGTGGACTCGGTCGTTGGACTCTGCCGCTTTTTCAGCGTTGCCATCACTGTAGCGCACGATGGTGGTGGCATGCATATACGGTCACAATGGAAGAAAAAGAGAACTCCTCAAGAAAAGATGGTTCCGACACGACAACACAAGGACATGGACAACACAAGGACAAGTGGACATGGAGGAGCCCTAATGGCGAAAATAACAACGAAATAGACTTTATAATGACTGCACACCCAGGAATCGTGCAGGATGTGGAAGTGGTTGGCAAAGTACGGTGCAGCGGCCATAGAATGGTACGGTCTCGAATCCGCCTAGACTTGAAGAAGGAACGACAGAAACTCATACGCAAGAAGCCAATCAATGAGCTAGGACTGAGAGGAAAAGAACAGGAGTTCAGAGTGTCGCTGCAGAACAAGTACTCGGCTCTTAGTGAGGAAACCAACCTTAGCGTAGATACAATGAATAATAATCTAACGATTATCATTACGGAGTGTGCAGTGGAAGTTGGACAGGACACTGGCAAGCTTTCCCAGGAAACGCAGAACCTAATTAAGAATCGTCAAAGCATGAAAGTGTCAAGTACAACAGACAAAATAGAACTGGCAGAGCTTTCGAAGTTGATTAATAGGCGTAAAGTATGCGATGTAAGAATGTATAACATGGAGAGAATTGAACACGCTCTGAAAAACGGACGAAGCGTCAAAGCAGTGAAGAGGAAACTTGGGATAGGCAAAAGTCGGATGTATGCACTAAGGGACAAACAAGGCAAAATAACTACCAATATGGATAGGATAGTTAAAATAGCGGAGAAGTTTTACAGAGATCTGTACAGTATCCGAGACAACCACGACCTCAATACTATAAGAACTAGCAGTAACCCAGATGACACCCCACCAGTAATGATAGAAGAAGTCAGAAAAGCTTTGGAGAGCATGCAAAGAGGCAAAGCTGCTGGTGAGGATCAGGTAACATCAGATCTGCTGAAAGATGGAGGACAGATTGTGTTAGAAAAACTAGCCACCCTGTTTACGAGGTGTCTTCTGACGGGAAGGGTACCAGAGTCTTGGAAGAACGCTAACATCATCCTAATACATAAGAAAGGAGATGACAAGGACTTGAAGAATTACAGGCTGATCAGCTTGCTCTCTGTAGTATACAAGCTATTTACAAAGGTAATCGCTAACAGAGTAAAGAAAACATTAAAATTCAATCAACCAAAGGAACAAGAAGGATTTAGAACAGGCTGCTCAAAAATTGGCCACATTCATACTATCAATCAGGTAATAGAGAAATGCTCAGAGTATAACCAACCGCTATACATAGCCTTCATAGATTACGAGAAGGCGTTTGATTCCGTAGAAATATCAGCCGTCATGCAGACACTGCGGAATCAGGGCGTAGATGAAGTATATATAAACATTCTGGAAGAAATCTACAGGGGATCAACTGCTATCATAGTGCTTGATAAAGAAAGCAACAGAATACCAATGAAGAAGGGTGTAAGGCAGGGGGACACAATTTCCCCAATGCTATTTACCGCGTGCTTACAGGAGGTTTTGAGAAGCCTAGAATGGGAACAGTTAGGGATAAGAGTTAAGGGAGAATACCTTAGTAACCTGCGCTTCGCCGATGACATTGCATTGCTGAGTAACTCAGGGGACGAATTGCAACTCATGATTACGGAGCTAGACAAGGAGAGCAGAAAGGTGGGTCTTAAAAAAATCTGCAGAAAACGAAAGTAGTGTACAACAACCTCAGAAAGAAGCAGCGCTTCGAGATAGGTAAGAGTGCACTTGAAGTTGTGAAAGACTATGTCTATTCAAGGCAGGTAATAACCGCAGAGCCTAACCACGAGATTGAAGTAACTAGAAGAATAAGAATGGGGTGGAGTACATTCGGCAAGCACTCTCAAACTATGACAGGTAGATTGCCACTATCCCTCACGAAAAAGGTATATAACAGCTGTATCTTGCCGGTACTTAGCTACGGAGTAGAAACCTGGAGACTCACAAAGAGGGTTCAGCTTAAATTGAGGACGACGCAGCGAGCAATGGAAAGAAAAATGGTAGGTGTAACCTTAAGAGACAAGAAGAGAGCAGAGTGGATTAGGGGACAAACGGGGGTTAAGGATATCATAGTTGAAATAAAGAAGAGGAAATTGACATGGGCCGGGCATGTAGCGCATAGACAGGATAACAGCTGGTCATTAAGGGTAACTAACTGGATTCCCAGAGAAGGGAAGCGGGTTAGGGGGAGACAGAAGGTTAGGTGGGAGACAAGATTAAGAAGTTTGCGGGTATAAATTGGCAACAGCAAGCACAGAACCGGGTTAACTGGCAGAACATGGGAGAGGCCTTTGTCCTGCAGTGGACGTAGTCAGGCTGATGATGATGATGATGATGATGACTCCATTCCCACAAGCAGGAAAGTTGTCATTACACATTGAAAAGATTATTCGAAGAACACAGCATTTTCAACAACTCATAAAACACTTCGTTTCAGCCAACCAAACCGAATTTTGTGAAGGTGAATGCTCCTAAAAACTAGAGATTATTGAACGGGTAGTTTGGCTAAAGTTGACGTCACGACTAGAATATTGGCATTAGCCAGGTCAGCAAAGCCATAACAAGCAGTTTTTCAAGTGTTTTTTGCCCTGGAACGTTTTTTAGTCTAAACGTGACAGCACTGGTGAATACTCATAGCTGAATGCTGGTATGGATGCAAAAAAGTAAAACAAAACTATTTTTGCGTTCGGTGCATGGTCCCCAATGTTATTCCTCTTCAAGATTCAATCCTTCATCACACACACACACACAAAAAATCTGCGCTTTGGCATTTCACGTTGCTAGCGACGTCAAGGCCATGCTCCAACTGCTGCGTTCCTCTTACAGTTATATACCGTGAGTTTCATGTTGTGCGAGCCTTGTGGCGTATTGGAATGATTTTTGAGTCTTCGCACTTAGAACAAAAGCTTTTTGCAATGTCTTACGCAGCCTTGACTACGGCCCTGGTCTACCCCCTTACATGGAACGCACAGTCATCTGTATAGACCACTCCTGTCTTTTATACAAAAAACTGAACTTTTTCTTTTTGCTCAACTACCACTGCAGGACATATTGGCACCAATATAAAAAGCTGAGGAGGTCGAAGAGTGCTTAATGGGTTCAGTGCACGATACAATGGCCTAGCTGGAACCATATCAGTGCTAGAAATGATTTGTTGCATCAAACTTATCAAAGCGCCTGCCGAATGTGGTCACTGCAAAATATAAGCTGTAAAAATATAAGCTGTAAGTCGCTGTGGTGTAAAAAGCAAGTGTTTTTGTTGTTAAAATGAATTATCCCAGCTCTGTTTTGGCGTTGCCACTTGCGCAACAACATAGGTGCATTCCACAATATTGATGGAAAGGATAACAGCCACACGCTTACTGTGTGTCTAGGGCTCATTTCAAGAACAACGTCGAAAGTTGAGAATGAGCAGCACACTTGCATAGAGGAAAATCAAAACAGCCAGAAGTGATAGAAGGGTATTTGAAATGAATGTGTTAGCGCGACAAGTAGAGAGTAGCCATGATGACATACAGATGTGTATATATCCTTAAGTCTAGTGCGACAGTTCGTATTCAAAAATCTTGGGTTATTTCTAACACACACTTAAATATTGAGCAAACCACACGGATCACTATGCCATTGATAGCCTAGGCTTTTTTCGTTGATTTCACATTTTGTTATTAGTAAAATAAGCCTGCTCTATTTTATATATTAGCTTTGTTTGAAATTCTTTCCAACTTTAGTTTCCTACTTGCACGTTCGCAAGTAAAATCACTGATATAAGTAAGCTGTTTGTCTTATGTACTTGGAAGTACGTAATCAAGGCATATTGTTGCGAGAGTTTACTAAAGATGTCAAGTGTGAATTCTCATTTTGTGCGGTGTGATAAAGTGAGACTGCATGGCAGTGGGGAAGTCTTAAGATGCATACACCTAACTGCTGTGATCGTGCTGCTTCACTAAATGCCCAAAATGCTACGGACCAATTGAAATCATATCGAAGGACTACCCGGTGATAAAAGTGTAAGTGCGTGTCCAGTGGAAGACGGTGAGAGACGACTTGACACACAGAGAAAATCTATTATCAACCCTTCGCAATAGACGCGGATTTAAATGCCAGCGCCTACGGCACCTCTGTGTCCGTGGGGTTGCTAGATCGTCTACAGGCTACAGCACAAGATGAATACACACTTGCGTAAAATTAGGCCACGAGGCCAATCTTGAATGTACCCCACTCAAGGAATGCAAAATGATGCACGCTGATGGGTCTGATGCTGAATGTCCTTTGTAATTGTCGGGAACAATAAAAGAGAGAGCTCATCTTGGGCTACAACTTCAAAGGATGCTCATAACCAAAACGCCAGGCCTGCGCGTAAGGTGCAGGACAGTGACAACGAAAGCTAGGAGAGAGGCCTGTCAGAAATTATTTTAAACACTAATTGGTTAACTACAGCAAGCAAACTTGCTTGATACCCACTACGAAATTATTAATAAAAAATATTTGGTATTAGGCCGGCATTCGCTATGCTGTTTTTCGTCATTCTTTTGAAAAGCGTGCTGACCGCTAAACAGCTGCAAGAAATTTTGTGGCAATTGTTTGTGCAGTGGCTGACGACAATGAGGAATTATGGCTGAAGTGGGTATGCGCCACACTTAATAGGTGAACAAGAACAAGCTTTTGTACTGGGTTGGAGCATCGGACGACTCACTCCTTACGGTATTCGCGTTGTGCGACAACTGATTGTTATTTCACTGTTTTAAAACGCTTTATAAGTCATATCAATGCGATTGCTTTCCCGAGATCAAGCATGCCTAAGGCAAATTTGCAAAAAGATCTCAAGCACTGCCGTGGCTTAGTGGTAGAATATTGGGCTGGCACACAGCGGACGCGGTTTTGGGACTCACGGTGTCAATAGATCTAGGATTGTTTTTTTTCTAATTTCGTGCGATGTGGTTACGGACACCGGCGGTGCCAGCGGTGGCGACGACGGTGGACAACTACGTTGGCGCGTGACCCGAGATGTGATCTCATAACAGCTTTCATTGTAATGGGCAAGGCTTCAGAAAGACAAATAGTACACTGAAAAACCTGTTGACATCTATTCCCTGCGAAGTACAGACGCCGGGCGCGAAAGTGGCGCGGCACGTTCTGAACTTGCTAGAATCGCTCATGGTGGCGATTGCATAGGACAATATGGCAAATTCAGTCCAAGAGCGAATACGTGGCTCTGCTTACGCCTAGCGTCTATAATGAACCCATTGACAGTCACACAGCGACCTGGCTATTTAGGCGCTACTACTCGTCTAGGGCAGGATAATTTCTAATATAGGCTCATGTAATTCTAGTGAACATAAAGAAATAATGAGCCTTGGGCCCACTAGAGACAACCCACTAGAGTCTTAATGGGCCCACTAGAGTCTTAATGTCGAAATCAGCAGTCTGGATTTCCTGGCGTTTGCTCTGTCACGACTTCGTGAGCATTGTTCGCAGCTTCGCCAAGAGCTCTAGTGGAGCCTCTGAATTCACATGTATTGTGAATTGCTACTTTTTTGTTGTTTTTCAGCTCTAGTAGATTTTGTTTGGTTTGCTTTTCAAAGACATTATGCTCAAAAAATAGAAAACCAGAGGCCCCTAATTCGAACTAACCACTGTGGATCCGAAGGGGTTTTTTGACAGAGAGGGTACCATAATCTTGGAAGGAGGTCAACATCACCATAATGAGTGAGAAAGGGGACGTCAAAGAGTTCAAACATCACAACCTGGTCAAGTCAAAGAGCATCAACTATCTGCTTTTTATAAAAATGATAGCTTATAGAACTAAGAGTCATTAGATTTCAATCAACCGCAGACGAAGTGTTATTTCACACATGCTACTCAACAATGTGTCATATTGGTACAATCAAACCGGCGATAGCGAAATTCACGAAATCAAATCAACCTCTATAAGAAACCATCATGATTTGCGAGAAAGCGTTTAATTCAGTTGACATATAGCAGTGATGCAGGCACTGCGAAATCGGGACTTCGATAAAGTTTGTATAAACATACTGAAAGAAATCTACAGTGAATCCACAGTCATCACAGTTCTCCCTTAAAAAAGCAACAAAATCCCAATAAAGAAGAATGTAAGGCAGAGAGACATGATCTCTTCCATGCTATTCACCACGCGCTTACAGGAGCTTGCCAGGCCCATAGATTGTAAAAGTTACGAATAAGGTTAATGGAGAGTATCTCAGTAACCTGCGACTCGCTCATCAAGTTGCATTGATGAGGAACTCAAACAACAAATTACAGCTCATGCTTACTCACCTGCACACGGAAAGTACAAGAGTAGGTATGATAACTATTATGCTTAAAGCAAAAGTATTGTGTAACAGTCTGTGCAGAGAAAGGCGCTTCGCAAGAGGTGGTGAGGCACCGTAAGTTTTAAAGTAATGTGTCTACTTAGAACAGGTAGTACTTGCGGAACTGAACCATGACAGAAAAATAACAAGAATAATAAAACATTTTTCGTCTATTTTGCTAAATAAACATTATAAAACCCATTCAGCAAGTATTCTGAAGTCGTGACTCGTAGTCTACCACTATCTCCCTAGAGGAGAGTATAAAACAGCTGCATCTCACAGACCTACGGAGCAGAAACGTGGAGGCTAACCAAAGGGGGTCCAACATAAATTCACAATGGCAGAGCGAGCAATAGAAAGGAAAGTAATACGTGAACCTTAAGAGGCAGGAATATAACAGAGTGGGTCAGGGAACAAACGGGGAGTAGGGTTAACATGATTACAGACTTTGAGAATTGGGGTTGAGAATGCCCAATCTGTGCTGTGTAGGTTGTTCTTGCGTTCGGAGGATCAGCAGAGTTTGAGAATTGGCTCAAACGCAGGCTGCGGTTGGGACAAATTCATGAGGCACCAGGCGTGGAGAAATTAAAATTATATGATACACGGGTCATACGGCACCATGGTTTGCGCTGCGTCTTCTTTATCTCGCTGGTGACCCAAGACGCCTTCAGGTCCACGCTACAATTTTGGGGCCTTGGGTCAACACGAACGCAAGAGCCCAAGATATGCTTAGATTCTGTATATGCTCCCTGGTGGGTCACAAACTTCTTGGGTCTCGAAGCTCCTCAGGGTGGCAATTCGCAAATTCGCTATTGAAATCAAGAATAATTAATGGACATGGGCCACGCACATAGCGCGTAGACACGATAACCGCTGGTCATTACAGGACATGAAAAAAAAACCGTCAAGCAGACCGACACAAGAGGACGGGGCGCTCTGTCCTCTGGTGTCGGTCTGCTTGTTCATTTTTTTTCTTTGCAGCAATGCGGTAAAACAGTTCAAGTACGAGGAACCAACTCGTCTTGTATTTAGTACTTGAGGTCATGAAGGGTAACTGAATGGATCACAAGAGCAGCTAATGCGTAAGAGAATACAGACAGTTAGGCAGGCAGATGAGATTAAGAAGTTTGCAGCTTTAGCGTGGTTGCAGAAAGCACAAGCCTGCATTAAATGGCGAAACATGGGAGAGACCTTTACACTGCAGTGGGCGTAATCAGGCTGCTGCTTATAATAATGATACATATGCGTTGAAGTTTTAGGCAGTTTCTTTTTCTATAAAAATAGCGAGGGTGGTCCCGGAACCAGGAAGTTTGTTTGAATCAACCGTCAGTTGAAATTAAGAAGGTATTACTCTAAAGTATGACTCCTATGTGAAAACGCAACGCGTGTTTTCTGGCACTCGATTCTCCACTAAAATCAATTTTGGGTGCTTGAGCCTCCTGTATCTGACACTATAATTCTGCTAATACATGCGGAGAGGCTGAGCTCTCGCAGTTATGCGCAAGGATACGTTAAAGTTATCATACTAATGGTGATGTTGCTCTGTGCAACCAATCCAGATAGGCATTCGCGCCTATTTAGTAGCAATAATCAATAGCTTCAGGAGGATGTTCGCTAGTACGTGTTGTGGCGTACCGGTATATCCTGGTCAATGAAACGAGACCAATATTTACAGTTGTAAATTTTGGCATGAAACATTTCAGAGATCGCCGAGATCCTTCACTAAGGTCCTATCTTTACTGCAGATATTTGCAATACTGAGTTGGAAGGAACTTACTTTTTTTGAGGCCTTTAGAGACGTTGCAAACGTTTGAACTGAAACCCTTGCTGTGCGTCACGCTACTTCTAATAAGATGTGCTTGGCATTACTGCACTTTGTCCTCTGTATGTGATCGTGAGGCTGCTCTGAACCAGTCGTGCTGAACGGATCCTCGCGAACGACTGGATGTGGGAGCTAATGCTGGGATGCGTCCTACTGTGATTCACACTCTGTACTACTGTAGGGCTATTACACGGGGTGCCTGCAAACAAAAAAGGGGAGAGAAAAGTGAAGGTGGCTGCAAATGGTGAACATTGGGTGTTCTTATACGAATAAGTAAGCAGCTGCGTTTTTAGCATAAAAATTTCTCAATTCTGAAAAAAAATCACTGTTTTCAGTTTGACGCAAATATACCAACGTTTATTTATACCAGTTGGTCAAGAGGATGAAAACCCTTTTGTTATGAATTCAATGGGCAGAAAGACGAAATAAACTATGGGTTTTATACACTTATATATATAACACATGTTCCCTACAGCAAGATAAATTAAGCCATGGAAATATTTGCAGAGCTTTACAGATCCATTGGAAGTTGTGTGTAATGAAGCATTGCCGTCAGCGAGTCATCTTCCTGGTTTTAGCATCTACTGGCTGCTTTGCATATGGTAAGCTGCCAATTTTAAATTATAAAGCTCTTATTATGACTCATCTGTCTGCAAGTTTATTACATGTTGCTTCAAGTAGAACAAGAAATACATAAATAAAGCTATACTTCTTTCTTGGAAGTTCTGCTTATAGTACAGGTGTCTCACCTCGTCAGGCAGCAAGCTGTTTCACGGAATTTAGTCCCAAAAGGGCAGGTGAGAGAAGAAAGCAGCAGTGAAAGGAAAGAGATGGAAGAAGGTCGTTTGTTGGAATGTATTTTCAGTAAACCCTACCATTCTCATAGCAAAAAAAGAAAGCTTGTAAAATCTCATATTTAACTCACAAAGACACCGATTAAAAAAATAAAAAATATCAACAAAGAGCGTATGTGCGGTCGGCATGTTTGAGACCCCTGTTACTGTATATACTTCTACATTTGACACACAGAGAAAACTCACTATCTTTAATACTTTTCTTTTCAAAGAACACTTCTTTTGGCAACTTCTGCATTTCTATAATTTCAGCAACGTGATTATGATGTCCCCAAAATTTTTGCAAGAACAGTGTTGCTTAGAATAGTTCATCAATATTACGGCATGCTCAGAGCACCATGATGGCTTAGTGCACATATTCATACGAACTTACCAACCAACCGTCACAGTTATCACTTATGAATAGTGAAATCAGTTTTTTATTGCAGTTTTACGTCAATCACACTAAAGTGTTGCTGCCGAAGAGAATTCGAACATTTATGTTTTGTAGTGTTAACTGGGACAGTCAGTGAAGAACCATGTAGCGAGGTGGTAGCGTTAAATAGGCCAGGCATAGCCTCCTAGATTTCCTTGCCTGCCGAATGAGCACGAAACGCCCGTCATCTATGTTGGCGCTGCCGACGTACGGGTAACGGTCTGTGTACTCAGCCTTTAAGATTGGCAATTTCGGCGTTTGCAACTAATTTCAGAGGCTTTGCCTTGCATTGAATGAGTTGCCTGCTGAATGACGGCGTCACTTACGTAGGGTTGTTTAAAATTACGTTTACGCCTTTTTAAAACATTTTATGTTATTTTTGTTGCATATAAGCTCCAAAAACATAAAAATTTATTCGAAGACACACCTACTTAGGTGGTGCAACCACTATAGTTGCGACAACAGCCGCTTTCTAAGTGACCGCTGATAATCCAGCAGGAAAGAGAAATCTAGGAATCTATGGACCGGGTGGTCACAACTCTGGTGTTAGTGTCGGTGAAGTTGTCCGTGAATAAATAATCACAATGCATGTGAAAACTAACAGAACGATTGAAACAAGATTATGTGCGTGGCAGCATTCTTTTATACGGCATTGTCACGACAGTTATTATAATTGCTTCGGAAAAAAAGCCTATGAATGCGTCGTGCAATGAAGGCGTCTGGCTTTCGTCGCTGTGCTGCAACAGTTTGGTTTTCGGCTGCTCACCAGAAAGTCACTGGTTTGATAGCGGCCAGAGCAGCGGCAATTTTACAGCTGCCAAATGCTCGAGGACCTGTATTTCGATTTAACTGCATGTGAAATTACACCAAATGGTCTAAGAAAAGTTCCGGAAAGTTCTGCAGACCTCCACTACGGTGTGTATTGGCACGTACCTTTCACTTTGACTCTAAGTATCTTTACTTTGGACAATATAAATTGTTGGAGGTAGACGTCCTAAAGCCACGACACGAATAAAAGGGATGCCACACTGCAGGGTTTTGGAATTTTGGGCAACTTCGTGTTCTTTAAGTGAACTGATATCTAAGAACTCAGTTCTGTCACAATTTCTCTGCATCAAAATGTGGCCATCCTGGCCAAGATATTATTCAGGAGCTTCTGGTGAGCTGTCTTTCAGTTTAGCTAATAAATTGGAATGACTTCCTCATAAATGTAGTACTGTTCAACAGCCGTGCATATTAACAACCGGCTTCAGGCAATGCGTGTTCTTTAACGAGTTATTGGCTTAAAGCTACCCACCTCTAAACAGAATTCCGGCTTAATTGATCATCTATCACTCACATGGTATAAATAAACAGGGTGTACTGCTACGTAGATGTGCGTGTTGCCTTACAAGTGTAAAGGGGGCATTTCGTTATTCGCAATATAAATAGTACACCATGTCGCTCAGTTTTATGACGTAAAACGTAGCTCGTAATTTTGCGGCTGTAGGTGGTATAGGAAAATTTACCACGGCCAATACGAAACGCACACACTTGCCAGCCTTCACAGTATAAAGACAATGTTCACCGACAAGCAAAGCATGGCAACAAAAAAAAAAAAAGAAGGCGCTGTGAATAGAGCTCAGACAACGAATGCGTTTCACTTCAATTGTTAAGCTCCAGCATCTTCAGCTTTTTGGCGCTGTGATGCATAGCCATTGTGGAACGAATTTCAAGAGAAATAATTTTGAGATAGCTATTTACTTTTCAGTTTTATATATTTACTTTTCAGTTTTGAAAAAGTGGAGCAGGGCAGACCCAAAAATTCTCAGTGAAAGGTCAGCACCTGGAGGAGGACCCCCGGTAAGAAAATAAAAATGGTTTTGACTACGTGTTGCGAACAATGCTTTTGCGTACTTCAAGGCAAATAGTTTAGTTTTATTTTCAGTGCATACAAGTTCGTCTTTTTCTTTGTTGTTTTTGGCGCAGTCGATCATTATTTTCCTAAAACACTAGCGTCCGACTAAACGTTGAATTCTTACCAAGGTCTCTACGCTGTGCAGATATAAAAAGCAGAAATCAACAGATGCAGCGCTGTCATAGCCAGTGACCATCATTCTTATTGGGACCTCAATGGTGTTGAAAGAGCGGACGAAGTACACTTTCTATGAAAAACTACAAATGTCTTTCCCTATATTCTATTATAACATCGACTAGTAAATAGTGTAATGGGCATAATTACCCTGTTAACTATATTATTCACACAAACACTGTTAAAGTAACATAGGAGTGTGATGTGAACGCATTCATTTGTGCGTGCAAAATCTATATATAATAATTTAGTATTACCTACACTATCAAGCCGAAAATTACTAAACATTTTACAGGTGAAAGTGGCAGTGCTATAATCATTGGCATGGTCAATGGCTACAGCACACAAACATGCAGAACGACGCACACAGGTAAAGAGTATTCAACCCTTCTCCACAAGAAAAAATTTCTGGCTGTGCCTTTGCCAACGCTGCCATTTCTATAGTTTTCGGGCAAAACGATGCCTCTTAATAATAAAGTGACTTTGTAATACGCTCCATCATCGCCGGGTGGTACTTGACAAGCGCCTTCTTCACTGACTGGTGTCTCGGCACATACCATTAAGGAGTGATCCGTACAATAACTTACTTTAGTCAAGGAGTGCAGCTCCTTGACTAAAAATGACGCAGAAATTACCTACAGGAGTTACCCATTCGGCACCACAGAGGCGGCGCTCTTATCGCTTTCATCGAATCCAGACGGAGTGCTCAGTATAATATATATATATATATATATATATATATATATATATATATATATATATATATATAGCTCAGTGGTAGAGCATCGAGCGCGTCATTCGAAGGTCGCAGGTTCGGATCCTGCCCACGGCAAGTTATCTTTCCACCCACTTTTCTTCATATTTCCACTACAATTCGGTCTAATATCTTCCCCTGTACTTTCCTTGGCATTATTGTCTGTTAGATCTCATTATTATTGTGTAAAAACACAGAAAAACGAGCCCTTAGGTATACACTTCTGTTGACTGACCCTTTAAGAGCGAGAATGAATATTTAAGTGGTTTTGTGTGATGGTTTAGTACTAGCCATGTGTAACGAGTCATAATTACGAGCTATGTATATTTTCAGAGAGCCAGTGCGTGGTATGTGAAATAATATTGCGCTGAGTTTTTCTTTTGTTTTTTTATATTTCTATTTTCCACGTACGACTGTGATTTCTTTGTTGAGAAATGACCTTAAACATATCTATGAATGTTATTATATATATATATATATATATATATACTTATATATATATATATATATATATATATATATATATATATTTGTATATATATAATTATATATATATATATATTTATAAATATGAAGCAATGACATACGTTTCAGCACGATAGCATAAAAAAGCTCGTTTCACTGAAATTCCGGCATCGGCATTACTGTGGGCGTCGACATGGGCGTCATTGGTTGTGAGCAAAAAATTATCTTGTACCAGACAAAAAAAAACTAAAGAAATAATAAAATGAAATAAATAAGAATATTCTCTCCCGATGCACTCCGTACAAAGGCTTAACAAGAGGAAGCTGAAACGTGCAGCCGTGGTATTGAACTGTCGATTCAATTCGACGCTGCACTGAAGCATTTCACAGTTATTGGTTATATAATTCCGCTTCTTATTGTGTTAGACGCACGTTAGGCTTGAGTTAGCCACAGTGTTTATTTCACAGGCCGCAGATTGTGCCTCGCATGATCACAGTCATGAAGGAGTGTAGTGAGCAGTAAAACGCGTCTCACAATGGGTTAGCCACAGGTGGTCCAGATGTCCAAGCCGAAGCTAAAGTGGCACTGGAGAAACTCTCGCCGAATGCACTCCTGCAATCATCACGTCGACGCCGCAACGACACTTGTTTGGCGCAGCGCTAGTGCAAGATTTGACATCGTGAGCTAACGCGGTGACGTGGTTTGATGAATCCACCCGCCACCGGCACTTGCATAACCGTTCGTCATTAAGCGCAGTTTAGAAGGCAGCCAGACCATCGGTAGGCAGTTGCTAGCGGCACTCGGCCTCCCGGGCCTCTTTTTGTGCCTGAACTGCATTATCGGTCCGGCGAATGCGAACTCTCCCACGTTTCCACTGTCAGCGCTCTTCTAGAGTTAGCCATGTCTTACTCATGTGGAAAGCATCAGTAGGAACTTATGCGTGCGTGCTCGGCACCCCGGCTTCGACGGGATGGATGACGTCACCTTCAACGTAGCCAATGGCGCGCGTGCTTGGGTGCAACACTAAGAAACATGTAACAACGTAAATCCAAAAAGAGCGCTCGGGCGCTCGGGACACAGCTGCCGGACCATTTTTCGTTGCTCCTATAGCCATATACGGCCTTCGCTGTAATTTCTCAGGCCCAATGACAATCTAACGCACACCGTTTGCGTGTAAAGCAGGTTTTCTACCCCACAACCTCGCTTCTGCTTGAAAATAGAGTGAAAATAATCTAACATGCTAGGGAATAGTATAAAAATAGCCTTCATGCTTCAAAAACGCACGCGTCTTGTCTACAGTTTTTACGTTACAACATGTCATACCAGATTATTACTGTGTGATACACGCGAACATAACCACCGGGCTTCGGGACATGTTGTTGCGTAATTCCGGCTGACGGAAACAGGGCATAGTGGAACGTACCCTAAAATGCGCCTCTGAATTGAAGTGAAGAGTTTGACGCTGTTTGTGAGTTGTGGTGTGGCTGCGGACTGTCTGCTGTTATATCCACGTAACAATTTGGTGGAAGTGGAAGTAACTTGCTTTTGACGATGGAGCTACGCAGTGGATGCTTCCTTGAGTCTTCTACCATGGCCCAGGATGAAAACACGCCTTTTCCACCAACTTCGGCAACGACAACAATCCGGTACGTCTCCTTAACGAAACCCCGTGATTCCGGTTCCTTTACTGGAGACAACGACGCATGTGTGAAGAGGTGGCTCAGTATGTGCCAGCGCGTCAGCAAGCAATAAGGCTGGGATGAAATTGCTATGCTCACGAATGCCTTACTTTACCTTCACAACACTCCTCACATCTGGTTTGATACCCATGAGCATGAACTCACAAGCTCGGAAATGCTTGAACAACAGCTCCGCGACATTTTGGGCAATTCATTTGGTTAACAGCTTGATGCTCGAAAACAATTGCCGTACGGACACAGACGTCCATCGAGTGTACATTCAAGATGTGTTAGCTTTCTGTCGAAAGGCCGATTTTAACATGCCTGAGGCTGACAAGACCTCACACATTTTGAAAGGCTTCGCCGGAGATGCGCTTAATCTGCTTGACTTTACAAGCCTAAGATCCAGTAATCAAAAAGTGCTGCCATATTGAGCAGGCGAAGAGTCGACGCATTTTGCACCAGTTCTACCACCAACCCAACACCATGCACTGCAACGTCGCCTCACGAAGCCACCTGTTGTCAGCCGTCCAGAACTTATGATGTGACGTGAATTGTCTTACGTGAGCTCGAGGCTGCCTACCCGACTGCTAACAAACCGACGTTGTCCAACACCTCGACGCCAGCTGTCTCTTTGATTCAAGCTGTTGTCCACCAGGAATTTGTTAACCGGTGTCTCCTGTCCACTGTATGCGCCATAGATAACACTGATATGTCAATAGCTTTTGTCCACATGACACGCCACCTTCCGTGCTCCCTTTGAACAAGGAACCCGTCTGATTGGCGAACAACTGATGTTAATTTAATCTGCTTCCGCAGTGGTCGCGAGAGACACGTCGCTCGTTGCTGCCGCAGCCAGAGGCCATATACGCTATCTGGACCATACCGCACTTAAAGTAACTACTTCCGTACACCGCACCATCGTTATCCGACCCATATTGAGTCTTCACCATTTACCGTCTCTGAGGACTACGGCCGCCCTTTGCCGTCATCACCGCCTTCTCAAAGTCAACCTTCTCGCGCAAATACGCATCACCGCTCTCCCTCACCGTCGTTTAACCGCCGCATGTCTGCGAAAAACTAGGCGGTGCAGCTTCTGGAGGTGAAGCTGCCCTGTCGGCCTTACCCAAAAATCCGCTCTTGCCCTTACTTCTAAACCAGAATACCCTTGAAGTATATGTTGATAGCACACCTGTTGAAGCTCTGATTGATAAGGCTGCTCGCGTCCCTATTATGAGTTTGGATTTTCGTCGTCGCATGAGGAAGTTTCTTACGCCCCCCACCCCCCCCCACCCCTTGACCTGTGTCGTGCAAGTTGCGGATGGCGCAACAGTCCCTGTCGTTGGTGTGCGCAAAGCTCAACTTACCGTAGCTGGTCATCAAGTTGGCGTCATTTTTACCTCATACTAGTCCTCAATTTTCTTGCCGCCATTTCTGCTCTGACTCATTGCTCCACTGGCGAGCTCCACCTTGAACTGACACAAATCAGTGACGCCTCGCACAAACCTGCATGCCGATTAAAATGCAGCGACTTTGTCCACCTGCCCTCAAAAACTGTGACGTACGTCGTTTTGCTCTGCTCACCAGCTGTCTCGGGCGGTGACTATTACGCTACGCCTCTTTCCGACGTACTCCTTGCGCATAAGGCTGCAGCTAGCTCCCTACGTGGTGCTCAGCATCACAACTAACGGAACTTGTCTACCTCTTTTAAATTTAAGTTCTACTGATCAAGTGTTTTCACAAGGCATTTCTGTAGCTTCTGTCTGTTGCTCACTTTACATATCTAATTCTTGCCTTAGACGCCTTGTTTCAATGCAGCACACACCACTCACGGCACATTCGAGCAGCCGTCGAATTGTAGACATGATCACCACTGATCATCCGCCTCCACAAGTTGAAGCCCTTCAATGCCTTCTCGAGGCCTACCAGGATATTTTCGATTTCGGCGACCAACAATTAGGGCAAGCGTCCTTTTTCCAGCATCCCATACACATGGGTGATGCCAACCGCGTTCACCGCCGTGCCTACCGAGGGTCCGTTTCTGAGTGGAGTGCTATCCACAAGGGTGCGAACGATATGCTAGCAAACGACATTGTTGAACCATCCTCCAGTCTCTAGGGATCCCTGGTGGCTTTTGTTAAAAACAAGGACGGATCGTGGTGATTTTGTGTGGATTATGACCACCTTACGAGCATCACAGAGAATACGCCTACTCTCGGCCGTGAATTCACGACGCCGTTGATTGCCTGCATAGTGCCGCCTACTTTTCTTCCATCGACCTTGGCTCTGGTTATTCGCTGATTGGCGTGGACCCCATGGAAAAACAGAAGACGGCTTTTGTGACACCTGAGGGCCTATACCAATTTAAGGTCATGCCTTTCGACTTATGTAAAGCCACTGCCAGATTCGAACGAATGATGGTCTCCCTGCTCCACGGATATAAGTAATCTATACGTGTCTATCTCATCTGGATGACATTATTAAGTTTGTTTATGCTTTTGAAGCGCACCTTAAGAGACTATCTAAAAATTTTAATGTATTCCGATTTGCCGGACTTCAACTGAACTCATCCGAGTCCCGGTTCAGCCGCCGCCGCATTGCAATATACTTGAGCGTAATGTTAACACTAACAACGTAAAGCCAGATCCAAAAAGTTTGAGCTGTGAAGGACTTTGCCGAAACCCGCTCAAGCTGTCCGCAGCTCTGTGAGGCTCTGCTCCTGTTTTCGGCCATTCATCAAGAACTTTGCAGAAATTGATCGGCCCCTAACATATTTACTAAAACAAGATATGACCTTAGCTAGGGTCCCTCGCAGCAGCAGCTTTCTCCGATCTCGCCACTTCGCTCACGTCTTCTCCTTTTTTGGCCCACTTTAATGCTACTCCACCAATAAAAAATCACACCGATGCCAGTGTTTACGGAGTATGCACAGCGTTGGCGCATCGACCACGGGGGCAGAATTGCATTAGATATAGCGTATGCCAGCATGCATGTTGCTTTTCCCATCGGAGTTGATTATTCAAACGCGGAGAGCGAATTTCTAGCGCTAGAGTGAGCAGTTGCAAATTTTTTTTCTTTACTTATGCAGCCAACCATTTATAGTTGTCATCGACCACCACGCTCTTTGTGGACTTGCCTCCTCGCAAGATCTCACAAGTCATCTCGCTCGCTGGTCACTTCACCTCCAAGAGTATTCTTACACCGTAGTGTATGAGTTGGGAAAACTACACGAAAAAGTGGATCGCCTATCTCGTCACCCTATGGCTGACCGGGACTCTAGGAGCACTTATTCTATTGACTGCTTCCTTTCCATGTCCCAATGCTTAATCTCTGTAACGAGCCGCGTCGCGATCCGGATATCAGTCGCTTAATACAGCAGCTCGAGTTTTCACCGTACAACGCTTCTGTTCGCATGCTAACCTTAAAGAACCACAATTTATATCGGCGTAATTTATCATCCGCTGGTCACGACCAACTTCCGTCATACCAAAACACCTGTGCTCCACAGTCCTCTGCAAGCTCCATGCCGTGCCAACCACGGGTCACCTTGGTGTCTCGTTTATTGGTATCTCGCTCCTGGCCTGGCTATTCGCACTCGGCACGTCGTTATGTTAAAGCCTCTCCAAAATTAACCAGCGACGTAAGAAGCCATCGAGAATACCTGTCGGGTATCTTCAGCGCATCGCCCTTCTTCCGTGTCCGTTTAGACCTTCTCGGTCCCTTCCCTAAATCCACCTCCGGAGACAAGTGCGTCTCGGCTGCTACAGAATACGTGATCCGCTATGCAGTTACACGAGCCATGACAACAAGCTGCGCTACAGACGTCGCAGTTTTCTACTACGCGATTTCATTTTAGTACACAGAGTCTCGCAGCAACGGCTGGCACACCGATGCCATACGTTTATTTCTGAAGTCGTTTACGCCATCCGGCATTCCTGCTCCACCCAACATAAGCTCACGACATCGTACCGCCCCCACACATACGGGCTTACAGAACGCTTTAACCGCACCCTGACAGATGTAAATGATTACTTGCGCTCTAATATTCGTCGGCTAACTAAGAGAATTCTTCGCTGCGCTATAGCAGAACAGCTGGGCCGCGCGCGCACGAGCCTCAAAAAACAGCGACTCGACTCGTTAGTGACAGTTTCAAGACTGATTTATTGAGGATGACCAGAAAGTTGGAAAGGAAAGAGAGAGGTAGAACATGAAGAAGGAAAGATCTTGTCCAACGAAGGCTACTCTGGGATTGGTGCGGGGTAAACCCCCTTCGCTCCGTCAGCTTTGTGTTTGCGGACCTCCTCTCGACCCATTAAATTGGGTGGTGAAGATCAGCGTCTTCTACGGCATCTGTACGATGGGGAGACAAGACGATTCCTTCGGCATTCCTGACATCCTCCCCCGCAATGAGTGCAAGCTCATTCCCGGTTGTCTTTTTCCCATGCTGGCTGCTTATGCACTAAGCTTAAGCGGGTACAAGGCTTGCGCCTGTCATCGAAATTCCCCTTCACTAGGCAGAAGAATTTGTGGTCAACCAGGAAATAGGCAAGTGTCAATGGCATAAGCTCTCCCGCGTCCATACAGATGAAGATCGACGGACGGAAATTAAGAACAGCTTCTGCCTGCCTTAAAACTTTCGAGAGACTGTCATAGTCAAGCTCGCGAGCCTATATGCTCTTGGAATTCTTGTTTTCCTGAGCTCAGGAAGCCGCCAGCGCAATTCGTTTCACCTGTTTTGCACATAAGGAGAGATCTTTTTGTTCGATGTAGTACCGTGTACCCAGAGGCTCTGAAACATCATTTTCACGGTGATAGGGGGCGCGAAGAAATCATACGGGTCGAAAACTCGTGCTGAGGACTGTAGTAAAAATCGCTTTGTTTTCGGCCGACTTGCCAGGAATCTAATCACGGAGGACATCTCGCAAACGCAGTCATCTGTGTCGGGCCTCCATTCTACGCCGGCAATCGTTGTGAGGCCGAACTCCGGTAAAGGCTTCAAGACTGTCTCAATCTGAGCAAACGATGCTATTGAAACTAAATTCTTTAATCGCTTTTCCCTCGTGTTCATGCCTCCCATCTGTAGTATAAGCAGCGCCTTCTTGCGTACCTGCACCAACTCTCCTACCCTGTCAGCACCAGTAACGAAGTCATCAACATACAGGTTGTCAATCAGGATCTTCGTGGTGCTGGGAAATTTCTATTCAGCCCTTTTTTGAATTATAACGCAAGGTGGCTGCGAGGAGTAAGGAGCTGCACGTAGTGTCAGATGGTACCCTCGTTAATCGGTGTTCTTCGACTGGAGGTAGCATTTCGCCTTGCTTTGGTGAGTGAAGCATGTGTGATGACCTCCCCCTATTGGCGCTCTTCTGCGATTTGTTCTTCCTTTATGTAAGCCTGATTTCGTATAGACTGTTCTGGTGGATCATGGTGTCCGCAAATGCCCTAAAGACGTCGCCGTTTTCAGTGGTAAGCGGTGAGTTATTGATAACGTCAAGTTGTTCCAGTTCCCAGAATGGTCTAAGATGACGAGAAACATCACATAGTTCCTGATTCACGCTAACGTGCATCGCGCCGACGCTCGTCAGGTGTGTTAAGGCAGACGATCTTGTGTCTATGCCATAAAGCACCCATCCAAACACAATCTTTGCGGCTACGAGCCTATCGTTGAAGCGTTTGACAGTACCTGTGTTGATGTCCCAGTAGTAATCAGCTCCAACAAGCAGGCTGGTAGCCGTCAAGTACTGCCTCAGCAAGTTGGAGGTCATGTTTCTGCGCGAGGTGGGTAACGCATTCGTCCGGTGGTTGCAGCAGGTCTCCGTCGATCTCGAATATGATGGGTATCTTGAGTGCTTCCACACGGACTATGGTGTTGTCGAGCCAGTTCTTGAGCCAGCATTGCACCCGATGACAGCATCTTTCCTTGTATGGTCTTTGGCTTTCGAAAGCATGGATGGTCAGCCTCTCCTCTCCTATGACGAGGAGCTTTAGACGACGGGAAACCTCCGCCAGTATGAATGTTATATGGCTGCCACAATCGAGCTGCATTCGCACTAAAGCAGTCTTATTTTCTCCTTCCGCCAAAGCTGGTGCCGTTTGTAGGAGTACTGAGCCTTTCCTTGAATACGTTCCACTTGTAGCGGTGACTGAACTGTGGCAACGACTGCTGAATACCTTCACTTGAAGGAAGCGGTGCTGCTCGTTAATTGAGCTCACATAGGCCCATTGCGGGCCGTCACGAGCATTTCGCACACTTGAGCCATCTCGATCTTCGGCACTCGACTGCGTGGTGATTTCCCTTCCGACCCTTGTAGCAGTGCCGCTCTTTAGACATTATCGCTCTTTTCTTGTGTATTGGAATGGGAGCGATACAGCTTTCTACGGTGTGCGCCTATTGATAAATAAGTATGCAGTCCACCACTCCCCCAATGAGCCCTAGAGCAGACGCACATGATGTTTGACGATGGTCTTTAGTGATTGGCGCTTTCTCTTTCGTAGCGTCGTCTAGCACTGGTCATACTGCACACTGGGCTCTCTCTCTCTCCACTCTCTGCCTCTACCTTTAGAAACTTTAAGAACTGCTGAAGGAAATCTTCAGAAACCGCTTCTGGTGTTTTTCTTCTGTAGTACTCGAGGCAGAGCACATTCGATATGCTTTTTCTGAGAACTCGCAATAAAAGAACGCAGTATGTGCTGAAAGCCACACCCAGTGCCTCGGGACTGTCAATGCCCGTCTGAAGTTCTTCGTAGAGTGTCCTTAGCCTCTCGGTGTTTGCAAGATTGTGCGCCAGGCAGACCACAAGCAAACATGACATGTGCTCCTCGATGATGACCTTGTCCTTGCAAAATCTTTCGACGAATGTTTTTACAGGAATTTCGTAGTTTCTTCCTCTGATGGGAAGTTCGTCGATAGCAGCCGGTCAGGTACTGGAACTTGTCGATGGTATGAAACGCTGGATTTTTGTTAATCTTACGCTTAAACTGGTTCCAGAGTCTGGTTCATGAGCACACATCTCCATGGAACTTCACTATTTCCAGTTTCGGAAGTTTGGTTGTCAATGACGGCAACTGGAAAGCCTGAAGTGCCACTGCGCTCTGAACAGAACCAGAATGTAGTCGGTGCATTGCAGGTTCACTCAAACAAGTCACATTTAACTTTATTGATTACATCGTAGTGATCCACAATTTAAGCTTATTGAGTACGATCATACAATAAATATGCACTAAATGGTTTATGTACACACTATAGGGACTGCATAGGCCTTTCACGCTGAACTGAACATTCACCCGTTTTTATATAACCAGTTGTTTATAGTTGCGTTACTATGCCAAGAGGAACTTGACTATTATTAACACTGGAAGTGATAAGCTGAAATAAACGATTGTGCTTGCGAGGATGGCAGCCCTAGATGGTGCTACGAGGACCAAGTTCGGCGGATCGCTTTTATTTGAAATCGACGGTAACCCTACGCAACGACTAAGACGCGATGAGATATTCGGATTATTCATGTCATGACGAGACAATAGGTTGTCAAACCTTCTTACACTCCTTTACTAACTTTTGTCTATCAGAAATAATATATATATAATGCCACGTTCCATTTCCCAAGTTTTCGTTATCGTCCCAAAACACCACACGATTCTCAGCGCAAACCGCGCCTGCAGTTTTCCAGAAGGTTCCGGACTGTAGTAGATCGTTTCGATAAGATCACGCCCACTGTGCGAACGGTACAGATTGTTCTGGAACCTATGCCACCGCCAGCGATAACGCTAGAACATTCGATTGGAAGAGTATAAATGCCGACGCGCTTCGCCACTTGTCAGTAGTTGTTGAGCGAAGGCCGACGCTCTGTTCGCCGCTATCAGTCCGAGACTGCTATCTGTGCGAGACTGCTGCTGTAATTGGACTTTCCTTTTACCGGGCACAGGTTCGCCCAAATAAACAGTTAAATCCCAACACGAAGTCTCCTGTCTTCGGCCACGTCACGACCCCGTGACATCTGGTGGAGGTGCTGCTTCGTTCATGTACCGGATGCCCCAGTCAAGCCGTGAACCCAGCCCACGTCGCGGAGAAGATACCGACGCCAACCAGGAGCAGCGAACAAGCCGCCGACAGCAAGGGCTAACACCGGAGTACGGGCTTCTGCAAGACAAGGCGCGGAAGACCAAGGCCATGACCGCGACTGCAGCGACAATGACAACCGCAGCGTCCCAGCCCACGATGCTCATGCATCAACCCAGGGAACCACAAATTTTCCATGGGTCATCGTTCGAAGACCCGGAGTCCTGGCTAGAAACATACGACCGTGTGGCCGCCCTCAACCACTGGGACCATGACGAAAAGCTGCGTCGTGTGTTCTTCTATTTGGAAGACACCGCAAGGACCTGGCTCGAAAATCGGGAGTCCACGCTCCGAACGTGGGATGTTTTCTGCGGCGCATTCCTGCAAACGTTCGCGAGCGTCGCTCGCAAAGAGAGGGCCGCTGCTTTATTAGAGACCCGGGTTCAGCTACCAAATGAAAATGTCGCCATTTTCACAAAAGAAATGACCCGACTATTCCGTCACGCTGACCCAGACATGCCTGAGGAGAAAAAAGTTCGTTTCCTCATGCGAGGGGTCAAACAGGAGCTATTTGCGGGACTGATGAGAAAGCCACCGAAAACCGTCCAAGAATTTGTAGCCGAAGCGACCACCATCGAAAAAACCCTGGACATGCGCACCAGACAGTATAATCGCCGCCTGAACAAAATCACAAGAAAGGACGTGTATCCTCTCCCACGAATAGACGACGCACTTGATCGGCTCCATAACGCCAAGTACTTTTCGTCAATGGACCTCAAGACTGGCTATTGGCAAATCGAAGTCGACGAAAGAGACCGAGAGAAGACGGCGTTTATAACACCGGACGGCCTCTTCGAGTTTAAGGTGATGCCCTTCGGCCTTTGCTCAGCGCCTGCAACTTTTCAGCGCGTTATGGATACAGTACTGGCAGGATTGAAGTGGCAGACTTGCCTTGTGTACTTGGACGACGTCGTCGTGTTTTCCTCGAGTTTCGACGAGCATCTTCGGCGCCTTGAAGCTGTACTTCAAGCCATCAAGACGTCCGGACTCACACTGAAGCCAGAAAAGTGCAGATTTGCGTATGAGGAGCTCTTGTTTCTGGGGCATGTTATCAGCAAGTCTGGAGTTCGTCCCGATCCGCGGAAAACAGCCGCCATCGCCAACTTTCCGCCACCCACTGACAAGAAGGCCGTGCGCCAATTTCTGGGCCTGTGCGCCTATTATAGGCGGTTCGTGAAAAACATCGCCCGCATCGCCGATCCTCTCACTAACCTTACCAAGGCCGACGTGGAATTCAAGTGGGAAACGCCACAGGAACACGCTTTCCAGGAGCTTAAACATCGCCTCCAGACGCCTCCATTAGTTGCCCATTTCGATGAATTCGCCGAGACAGAAATACCTACTGACGCAAGCAGCGTAGGTCTTGGCGCCGTTCTTGTGCAGAGGGCTGACGGACTTGAAAGGGTTATTGGTTACGCCAGCCGATCGCTATCCAAAGCAGAAGCAAATTATTCCACAACAGAAAAGGAGTGCCTCGCCATCATCTGGGCTACGTCGAAATTTCGCCCCTACCTCTACGGCAGGCCCTTTAAAGTTGTGAGCGACCACCACGCCTTGTGTTGGCTAGCCACCTTGAAAGACCCTTCAGGTCGCCTCGCATGATGGAGCCTGAGACTTCAAGAATATGACATTACTGTCATATACAAGTCCGGCAAAAAACACTCCGACGCCGACTGTCTCTCTCGTGCGCTTGTCGACCAACCGCTACGTGACGACCCGGATGACGACTACTTCTTGGGAATGATAACTACAGACGACTTCGCTGAACGACAGCGGGCCGACCCGGAACTTAAGGCCCTAATAGAATACTTTGAAGGCAGCACCGCCGAAGTCCCGAAGGTATTCAAGCGCGCACTTGCGTCGTTCTTCCTACGAAACGGTCTTCTACAAAAGAAAAACTTTTCACCGCTTCGAGCTAAGTACCTCCTTGTGGTGCCTTCAGCTCTGCGACCAGAACTCCTGCAGGCCCTACACGACGATCCGACGGCAGGGCACCTCGGTGTTTCTCGCACGCTCGCGAGGATACAAGAAAGGTACTACTGGCCACGTCTTACCACCGACGTCACTCGTTATGTGAGGACATGCCGGGACTGTCAGCGACGCAAGACACCGCCGACAAGGCCAGCGGGACTTCTGCAGCCTATTGATCCACCTTGTCGACCTTTCCAGCAGATTGGTATGGACCTACTAGGGCCGTTCCTGACGTCGGCTTTTGGAAACAAGTGGATCGTGGTAGCTACCGACTACCTCACCCGCTACGCCGAGACAAAAGCCCTGCCAAAAGGCAGTGCATCCGAGGTAGCTAAGTTCTTCGTCGAAAATATTGTCCTGCGTCACGGCGCCCCGGAGGTCCTTATCACCGACAGAGGAACGGCATTCACTGCCGACTTAACTCAAGCGATCCTGGCATACAGCCAAACAAACCACCGCCGGACGACAGTGTACCACCCACAGACCAACGGCCTTACCGAGCGGCTTAACAAGACGATCGCCGACATGCTGTCAATGTACGTCGATGTCGAACACAAGACATGGGACGCCATTCTTCCGTATGTGACCTTCGCATAGAACACGGCGGTGCAGGAGACGACGCAGATATCTCCATACAAATTGGTCTACGGAAGGAGCCCGGCAACGACGCTCGATGCCATGTTACCCAACGTCTCCGACGAAGAAAGCCTCGATGTGAGCGAGTACCTTCAACGTGCCGAAGAAGCCCGACAACTTGCGCGTCTCCGTATCAAGAATCAACAGACGATAGACAGCCACCGTTACAACCTTCGACGACGCTTCGTGGAATACCAGCCCGGTGAACGTGTTTGGGTGTGGACGCCGATACGCCGACGTGGACTAAGTGAAAAGCTTCTGCGACGCTATTTTGGACCGTACAGGGTGGTTCGACGTCTCGGCCCACTTGATTACGAGGTTGTCCCCGACGGCATCACGAACTCTCAACGACGCCGATCGCGACCTGAAGTCGTGCGTGTCGCGCGCCTCAAGCCGTTTCTTGCGCGTTAACAAACTGAAACAGTGTTTTTTGTATTACTGTTTCATCGTAATTTATTCATTGTACTTTCTTGCATTATTATTGTACCTTCATCTTTAGTTAAAGCATCGGGACGATGCCTTTTTTCAGAGGGGGGCAATGCCACGTTCCATTTCCCAAGTTTTCGTTATCGTCCCAAACACCACACGATTCTCAGCGCAAACCGCGCCTGCAGTTTTCCAGAAGGTTCCGGACTGTAGTACATCATTTCGATAAGATCACACCCACTGTGCGAACGGTACAGATTGTTCTGGAACCTACGCCACCGCCAGCGATAACGCTAGAACATTCGATGGGAAGAGTATAAATGCCGACGCGCTTCGCCACTTGTCAGTAGTTTTTGAGCGAAGGCCGACGCTCTGTTCGCCGCTATCAGTCTGAGAGTGCTATCTGTGTGAGACTGCTGCTGTAATTGGACTTTCCTTTTACCGGGCACAGGTTCGCCCAAATAAACAGTTAAATCCCAACACGAAGTCTCCTGTCTTCGGCCACGTCACGACCCCGTGACAATATATCTATATATATATATATATATATATATATATATATATATATATATATATATATATTGCAAGGGGGTTTATTAGCGACGCCAGATAATAGGCAGACAGCCGGTACAGAAACAAATGCTCGGGCAGTCCAGTGTCTACAGCTCGTGCTCGCGCTTCGCACTCAGCGATGGTCCCACTATCATTGCCTTGCGAATTCCCCACTACAATGCCCCGGCGACGAAGACGAGCCATCCTGGCGACTCAAGGTGACGAGAGAACAGGAGGGTCGTAACAGGGCTTGAGGCGACTGACGTGGACCGTCTCACGACCAAGGCGGCGCTTGTCCGTGGACGGCTTGAGTGGTTCAATCACATAGGTGACAGAAGAAGGGTGTTGTATGACGCGGTAAGGGCCCGTATACTTCGGTGCAAACTTGGGAGTCAGTCCAGGAAAGTGGAAAGGCAGTCGGAGCCACACGAGAGAACCGACGGGGAAGGTATTCTGAACAAGATCATGGTCGTGGCGATCTTTTTGGAGGGCTTGGTTATCGGCTGTGAAGGACCGTGCAAGTTGACGACACTCTTCGGCATGTTCAGCCATTTCAGAAACTGGGCTGAACTCTGAGGCATCAGGATTGTATGGCAAAATTGTGTCGAGTGTGTTGCATGGGTCACGACCATATAAAAGAAAAATTGGAGAAAAGCCTGTTGTTGATTGAATCGCCGTATTGTAGGCGTACGTCACGAAAGGAAGAACAACGTCCCAGTTGGAGTGGTCGGAATCAATATACATAGCGAGCATGTCTCCGAGGGTTCTGTTTAAGCGTTCCGTTAGGCCGTTTGTCTGAGGGTGATAGGCTGTTGATGTGCGGTGTACCGTACGGCATGAATGTAGGAGCTGCTGCAGAACTTCGGACAAAAATACGCGACCTCTGTCACTCAGGAGCTCCCGTGGTGCACCATAACGAAGAACAAACCGGTGCAAGATGAAGGTTGCAACGTCACGAGCACCAGCCGAAGGCAGGGCTGCCGTTTCGGCGTACCTTGTCAGATGGTCGGCAGCCACAATCACCCATCGATTGCCACCAACAGAGCACGGTAGCGGGCCGTATAGGTCAATCCCAACACGGTCGAATGGGCGTGCAGGACGTGGCAAAGGCTGCAGTTGACCGGGTGAATGAGGGAATGTCTTGCGCTGCTGACACTGGGAACATGAGCGAATGTGTTTGCGTACAAACGTGTACATACCCCGCCAGTAGTAACGTTAGCGGATCCGCTCATACGTCTTTAGCGCACCGGCGTGTGCATGTTGCGGTTCAGCATGAAAATATTTGCAGATATCAGACCGCATATGGCTGGGTATGACTAGCAGCCATTTACGACCCGTCACTTGATAGTTGCGACGGTATAACAGGCCATCCCGTATGGTGAAATGCGTTGCTTGGCGGCGAAGAGCACGCGGGTAACCGGAAGTTGATGCGTCAGAAAGCATATTCAATAGCGAGGCGATCCAAGGGTCCTTGCGCTGTTCGGATGGCATGTCTGTGACGCTGACGGCAGAGAGGGGAAGGTCCAGGGCTCATATATCCGTATCATCGGATTTCACGGGTGATCGTGAAAGCGCATCTGCGTCAGAGTGCTTTCGCCCCGATCGGTAGACGACGCGTATGTCGAATTCTTGGAGGCGTAGTGCCCAACGTCCGAGGCGGCCGGAAGGATCTTTTAGCGAAGCCAACCAACAGAGTGCGTGATGGTCAGTTACCACATCAAAAGTTTGGCCGTACAAATAGGGGCGAAACTTGTTTAACGCCCACACAATCGCGACGCACTCTTTTTCCGTAACAGAATAGTTGGCTTCTGCCTTAGTGAGGGCGCGGCTGGCATAGGCGACCACATACTCCGTAAAACCTGGCTTGCGTTGCGCGAGTACTGCACCAAGGCCAACGCCACTTGCATCCGTGTGTACTTTGGTTGGCGAAGTAGGGTCGTAATGGCGCAGTACGGGTGGTGAGGTAAGGAGTCGGCGCAGTGTTGCGAAGGATTCGTCACAGGCTGCTGTCCAATTCGAAAGATCTGCAGGGCCAGCAAGGAGTTTGGTGAGTGGAGCGATGATGGAGGCAAAGTTCCGGACAAAGCGACGAAAATAGGAGCACAGGCCCACAAAGCTCCGTAGTTCTTTAACAGTAGTCGGCTTAGTAAATTCGGCAACTGCACGAAGCTTGTCAGGGTCGGGAAGAATGCCGGCTTTCGAGACAACATGACCAAGTATGGTGAGTTGTTTAGCCCCGAAGTGACACTTCAGGTTAAGCTGAAGCCTGGCGTTTGTAAGGCACTGTAGAATCTTGCGCAGACGAGTGAGATGCGAAGTGAAATCGGGTGAAAAAACCACAACGTCATCAAGATAGCACAAGCAAATGTTCCATTTGAGACCACGTAAAATGCTGTCCATCATTCGCTCGAATGTGGCAGGCGCATTGCAGAGTCCGAATGGCATCACGGTAAATTCATAGAGGCCATCCGGTGTGACAAACGCCGTTTTTGGCCGATCACACTCAGCCATTGGGACCTGCCAATAACCCGAGCGAAGGTCAAGCGAGGAAAAGAATTCTGCACCTTGGAGACAATCGAGAGCGTCGTCTATGCGGGGAAGAGGGTAAACATCTTTCCTCGTAATGTTGTTTAGGCGCCTGTAGTCTATGCAGAACCGGACTGAACCATCCTTTTTTTTGACGAGTACAACTGGGGAAGACCAAGGACTACAAGAAGGCTTGATGACTCCGCGCTGTAGCATGTCGTCTACTTGTTCTGCAATTACCCGACTCTCCGCTGGTGACACACGATAAGGGCGCTGGCGCAAAGGAGTACTCTTTCCTGTGTCAATTGTGTGCACAACGGTGTTCGTTCTTCCTAGCACCGCTTGGGGAAAGTCAAACAAACGCTTGAATTCGTGCAGCAGGGTAACAAGCTGCTCTCGTTGAGCCGGGGCAAGATGGCTGTCAATAGAATGGTGAAATGCATCGGTAGACACGCTGTTCAAGGCAAAGTGAGGAACCAACGCGTTCAGCTCCATATTCGGCTTGGTGTTGAAAAAATCGGCAGGCACGATAGTACCTTCATCGATGAGCTGAATGTGGCCGAGCGTCTCGTTGCGGCGCAAACTGAGGGGGCACGAGTTGGGATTGGAAATAAATATCCCGGTAGTGTCTTGACAAAGCTCAAGAACGGCGAATGGCAGCGATGTGTGGTGGCGGCTACCGAAGACGTCAGATGGCGTGAATAGGACGGTAGCGTCAGAAAGTGAAGCACAGCAGGCAGGGACAAACTGGGCGCTGAAAGGAGGAAGGTCTATGTCCGTCGCGACGACAAGGTTAGCCACACTAGATACGGCCGCATCAACAGAAGGCGCATCACCAAACGGTAACAGCTCCACTTCGGCCCGAGCGCAGTCCACGACGGCGTGATGACGTGATAAAAAATCCCATCCTAGGATGACATCGTGGGAACATGAAGCCAACACGTGAAATTCAATGGTGTACAACACGTCTCGAATCACAACTTTTGCTGTACATGACGCGACGGGCTCAATTTGTTGGGCGCTCGCAGTACTAAGAGAAACCACGGGAGAAAGCATCGTCACTTTACGAAGAGAGCGGCAGAGTCTCTCACTAATCACAGATATCGCGGCACCGGTATCGATGAGTGCGAGTGTTCGTACACCTTCGACGATTACATCGATAAGATTGGCGGGAGACAGGCGAGGACTTGAACGATTAGACGATGACGCAGCTCGTGCCTCCGGAGCTGCGGCAGTTAGTTTTCCGTCTCAATGGAGGTGGGTCGTCGACGCATAGGCGACACGGAACGACGACTTGGTGAAGGTGAAGGCGAGCGGGAAGTAGAACGTCTAGAAGCGAATGTTCGGGCGCCGGAAGCAGTTTGCGCATCGCGTTCGTGAACTTCAGGTGGTACGTGAGGCGCGTGGTATGGAGGTCGAAACGAATAGTCAGGATATCTTGGTGCGTTAACTGTGAAGCGCCGACGACATAGACGTGCAACGTGACCTGGAATTCCGCAAAAGTAACATATAGGCCGGTTGTCAGCGGTGCGCCAAGGATTTCCGGCGTGTTGCTGTGGAAACGGCGCGGTGGACGGTCGCACAGGTTGTGGCGTATACATTGGCAGACGAGATGCAGGAGGCATTGCCGCGACGGCCGCATAAGTCAGTGGCGCGGCAACAGGCGTTGGTTGAGAGGCAGGCGTAGGTAATGGCAACGCCTCCGAGACCTGCTCCTGAATAGCCTGTCTTATTGTCGGCGTTAGGCGGTTCGTTGGTGCTTCGGTGGTCGGCAGATACGAGAGACATGAAAGTTGTCGTGCGACCTCTTCGCGTACATATTCTTTTATCTGCTCCAGCAGGGAGCTGTCACCACCGACGGCCAGGGCAGCGAGAGAGTCGTCTGCAGTCGTCGACCTCCGAACTGCTGCACGTTGTTTCCGAATCTCTTCCAAGCTCTGGCACAAGGTCACAAGTTCGGATACGGTACTTGGGCTCTTTGCCAGCAACATTTGATAGGCATCATCGTCTATGCCTTTCAAGATATGCCTGATCTTGTCATGTTCGGTCATCTCAGGGTTGAAGCGCCGGCATAAATCGATTACATCTTCAATATAGCTTGTGAAGTTTTCGCCCTGCCTTTGTGCACGTCCGCGTAGGCGCTGCTCAGCACGCAGCTTGCGCACTGCGGGGCGATCGAACACAGCTGCGAGGGTGGTCTTGAAACCGGCCCAAGTGATAAATTCAGTGCGGTGGTTTGTGAACCACAGGCTGGCGACGTCTTTGAGATAAAATGGGACATACTCCAATTTCGAGGGGTCGTCCCACTTGTTGGCGGCGCTCACCTTCTCAAACAGCTGCAACCAGTCCTCCACATCTTGGTCCTCGGTGCCACTGAAGAAGGGCGGATCTCGTTGGCGCAGGGTGGTAGGCACGATGACCAGTTGAGATTGGGCCGTGCTTTGCTGAGTGGTGCCTTGCTCGGTCGTCTGATCAGGCATTGCTGATGTAGTGGGCAGCTTCCGGCTTCGAAGTTCCAGGTTTGCGTACCCAGCACACTTCCACCACATTGCAAGGGGGTTTATTAGCGACGCCAGATAATAGGCAGACAGCCGGTACAGAAACAAATGCTCGGGCAGTCCAGTGTCTACAGCTCGTGCTCGCGCTTCGCACTCAGCGATGGTCCCACTATCATTGCCTTGCGAATTCCCCACTACAATATATATATATATATATATATATATATATATATATATATATATGGATAGATAAATTGATAGATAGATAACATAGATATATAGATAGACAGATAGATAGATATATGATAGATAGATAGATAGATAGATAGAAACGCTGAAAATGTCTGCTGTATGCAAGCAAATGCTTCGCAACAATAGAAAGAAATGTTTAGAAACACACTCAGGTTACATCTTTCTATTTGTAGAGCACGAGAACTTCACCGCCTGCTAAAGGCTGTAAAGATGCACTTGGAGGATTTCATAAAGAAGGAGAAAACTGCTTGGTAAGTCATCAATTAATTTCTATGCTTTCCATTTCTAGCGACAAATTTTTAGTCCTGAAGTATATATGCCACGAATGGTGAATTTTCGAATGCAACCAAAGTGAGATGTCAACACACAACACTGCTTTGAAAGTGCGTCTAACTGAGGTGCGACTTTTCATGGGGTGCAACTGAGGTGCAACTTTGGTGCAACTCAGGTGCAACTCAGGTGCAACTCAGGTGCAACTCAGGTGCAACTTTTCAAGCTCCCGAAATATTGCCTTATAATGATCATTTAACAACCCGATTATATTGTAGCGTACAAGATAGCATGTCTACTGAATGATAAGGGGCAAGAGTGCTGCTTATAAAAACATAGAAACGAAACAGACAATATCGCAAAATCACTAGACACCCTTGCAAGATATCAAATAAATAATTACAAAGGAGGTAATCGTGGTTGTATAATATTATCTAATGTTTCAAACGTAAAGTAATCGTATAGAAGTGTAAATAGCTCAAGCTTTATGGTTCCCGATGTACTCATAGGTGTCTCGTGAAAGTTCGAAAATGAACGCTCTTTTTGCAGATGTATTAGTAAACCTAAGCTGCATGAAAAAAGAGCACGCAAGAGGTAAGAGCACAAAGCACCACTGCTGAACTAGATGCTATATTGTGCTTTGTGGTTCCTTACTATACAAAAGTTGGGCCAAGTTGGCAATACTAACGTATTTCGAAACTCTAAACAAGTGAACCTATGGTATTGATGTATGGCATACCCGACTAAAAATTATTTGAAGGACATTTGCGCTTCTCCTTTAAGTACAACGTTATAGGTGAATCAGGTTCCGTTTCAGTCGTATTTCCCACAGAGAGCTTTTGTGTTAGAGCCGCAGGAACAGCGCACGATAACTGCTGCAGAATGAATGAATTGAATAGCGTTCATTCCCCTTGGTTCACGCCGAGGGCGCAACGGTGGACAAAGACGGGGCCCTATAGCAGAGGGCAAGTATAGCTGCCTTCATTTTATTAACGGATATCATAGAGGCAACCAATTGGGGGCGCTTGAATGGCTTGACCCTTGTGGCTGTCGCGGAGCCGGTCACCGACCGGTCGCGCGGCCGGGTTCCAAACAAGACGAGTGCTCGCCAGAACTCAATGGTGTGATCTGGTGGCGAAGGCTCCGGGCAGGCTGAAATCCGGAGAGAACAAGGCCAGGGTTTTCATTTCGTGTTCCGCTATGGTATAGAATATGCAAAGCAAGTGCGCAACCGAAACACCTTTATTTTGACGGCTCCACTATATTGAATTAATTGACGAGCACAACTCCCAGTTATCATGGTGCAACGTTTTATGGCAAACGCCATAGAAGCCGAATTATATTAAAAAAATGTACCGTCAGCACGATCCATAACATCGGCATCAGCACAACTAATGCAAAAATAATCATTCGCACATGACCTAACCATATGATGTCGGCATAGAGTCACAGATAGTTCAAGTTTGTGACGCGATTGCATACTATGACATGACGTCACGGCATAACGTGAAGGCACATGATGAAATAATGAAATGACAGCTTAGTTATATTTGTTTCTGCATGCTTTTTTTGTGGATCGAAACAATGCTGATGCCACTGCACAGTGCTCCTAAAGTCAGCGCATGTAGTAGTGCCGCAGTGGCACTTCCCCGTTGGTGACCCGCATAGCGCCACGAACGGCGATACGGTAACTCAAAATATCCAAAATACCATGTCTTTCAAAAAGCCAGCGTGCCCCCCCCCCCCCCGCATTGTGACCATGAGGAATTCAAGACGCCACCCCACAGATATGTACACAACTAAACACAAAAATTACTTTACAAGATTTCCATCGTGAGGCACTGCATATTGTTTCTCAGCCCCATGACCGCAAAGATAACGTAAAGTCTAGGCGATGAGCGAGAAAAGGAAAGGGCTCGAAGAAAGGGTGGTGAACAGCTGGATAAGGAGCATGTGGTTAGCACTGTAAAAATAGAGAAGGCACTAAGAAACGCACACCTTCTCCAACTTTCCCGCTGGCTGTGTTTTCCTTGTTGACCGTGTTTTTTTCTTTCATTGAGGATCATTCTGGATTTATGACTTACCAACGGGCCCGAAATGCTGCTTTTCTTGATCTGGACAATGTCACTACGTCAAGAACGCATGTTTGCGTAGCATTGGCCCTTTCAAAAATCGTAGCATGACTACTGCAAACCTGTGAAGGGCACACTTCGCTTTCATTCAACAGAGTAGCGAAGTGCCCACTACACGGGCTACACACTTAGAATAGAGTCCAGCTAGCATAAGCTATTCTGTCATTTCAGCTTTAGGCTGGAGTGGGCTATTTGCATTGTTGAGACTACTCATATGGCCGAATGTCAACTTGCCGACGACGCAATGCTCCCGATTATTAAACCCCTGGAAGAAATGAACGTAGAAGTATTACTCTGCTATCACAAAAATGTTGTCTACAAGAGAAACTTCAATCCAAATTGGGAAAAGTTCTTGCTTGTCGTGCTCTTAACTATTCGAGAACAAATATTACATGCCTGCAATGATGAGCCCGCCTCAGGGCATTTGGGCGTGAGTAGATCATTCGCTAGAATCAGTCTGCATTTTTATAAACTTAAGCTATTAGCTTCAGTGCAGCAATATGCTAAGAAATGAAACGAGTGCCAGAGAAGAAAAACACCAAGCAGTAAACCAACAGGCCTTTTACAACCTATAAATCTACCGAAAGCGTCATTCCAACAGGTTGGTATTGACATCATTAAACCTTTCGCGACCTCTTCACTCACTAAAAAATGGGTAGTTCTCGTGAATGATTATCTTAACAGATACGCTAAAACAGACTGCTTGCATTGTGCGATGGTGACTCAAGTTGCCGAGTTTTTTTTTTCTAGCGTAATTAGTTCTCCGACATGGCGCTCAAACTACTGCCATCACTGATTGCAGAATTGCCTTCGCGGGAGAACTTATGTAGTGTCTGCTGAGCGTCATTCGTGTTCTTTGTAGCAACACCACCAGGTATAATTTTAAAAGCAATTGTCTGACCGAGTGGATGAACAGAACTCTACGAGATATACCTATGTACGTAGATGTTGAGCATAAAAAAGCCAGACCTAAATTGGACCTATGTCACTTTCACCTGCAACACAGTGCCGTACCAAGCTTACCACGTTTCAGCTAGTTTATATTCATGCAGTTATCACCACAATTACCGCCATGTTACCGATCGATGAAAATGTCTACCCATCCCCTCAATCTGGACGACTTTACCCACGCAGCGGACGAAGCCCACCAGTTAGCAGGGCAATGAATATATCACCAACAGCAAACCGACGCAGACCGCTACAACCAGGAACTACGTGAAACGCAGTACGACCTTGGAAAGAAAGTATAGACATGGACCTCAGTAAGACCCCGCAGCTTCTCTGAAAAGCTTTTGCGGATATTTTGACCCCCATCAAGTAGTCCAGTGACTCCGTGGCTAGGTTTATGAAGTCACACCTGCAGGACACGCGTATTCTATACGACGCAACCCGACGGAGCACGTGAACATTGGCTGCATGAAACCGTGTTACGACCGACGGGAAGAATAGCCACACCAACTGCCAAATCTGCAACTACTTCAATCGTCTGAGCCCGTTCACAAAAGCACGTGACCTCTTCATACACGTCGGGGCTATCTGCCTTGAGAGGGGGAATATTGTGACAGAAAACTGTGATAACTCAGTGCAGGGCAGGCGTCGCAAGGTGGGTGAACAGAGGACACCTACCACTTCAGAGAACGGAAACTGTAGCTTTGGACTTCTGTATCAAAATAACACTTAAAGAAGTAGCCTTGGCGTACTGAGCTGCAATACCACGAGGTGAGATGGCGCTGCTAGTGCTATCAACATCTATAAACAGATGCATTTTTTTAAGCTGCATCTGGGGTGGTTCACGGCTGGTTTGCGCTGCTCGCTCTTTGTGGTGTTTTGTTTTTGAAGACGATAGCATAGTTCCTCCACACTATAAGATAATATCAAGCACTAATGCACGCGAGGATGCTGGCCCTGGAAACTGCTAGATAATTAACTTTAGCACTGGGCAACTAACCACGATTGACGTTAACCAGACGTGACGGATGTATCAAAGCTGTGCATATGTAACGTTTATAAAATTGGGTAGGAAGCGCTGCAACCACTTTTGACGTTTCATGATGATTAGCGTCTATTTGAAAAGCAGTTACGAGAGCTGGCGTACATCTGTGGTAAAATGCTTCATGGCAACACAGAATGCTTATGTTCAATTTCAGCTTGGACCCTGACATTTATACTTTGCGATTTGTCGGGTGAACGCTATTGATGTCGGGTATTTCTTAACGCTCGCGAGTTAACATTGCCCATTTGTGTTCTTGTCGTTTCTGGGTAGATACTAAGTATCAATCACATGCGGCAAATACCGGCATACCAGCGGCACATACCCACAAGTGGGTTTGTGCTACTGTCTTGCGCAGAAGTGTTTGAAGACGTACGCGATGGGACCATCTTACCCTTCCATTCTAAATTGTGGTCAAAATTTCCCTGGTCGAAATTTCCGGAGCCCTCCACTACGGCGTCTATAGTAATAATATGGTGGTTTTGGGACGTTAAACCACACATATCAATCAAGAGTGGGACTAGGAGAGAACCTAAACGTAAGCGAATGGATAGATAGATAGATAGATAGATAGATAGATAGATAGATAGATAGATAGATAGATAGATAGATAGATAGATAGATAGATAGATAGATAGATAGATAGATAGATAGATAGACAGATAGATCGATAGATAGATAGATAGATAGATAGATAGATAGATAGATAGATAGATAGATAGATAGATAGATAGATAGATAGATAGATAGATAGATAGATATGCTAAAAGTCGTCAAAGTTAACTAAGATTTGCTTCGCATTTAAAAAGGCAAGTGTTTCCAACAACTCTTTCCTGAGACGACACGGTGGTGGCATCTGCCCGTCTCTTGGCGTTCTACACATTATTGCCTACACCTTATCACGTCTGAGACAGGGGCGCATGCCTTTCCTCCAGATAGTTGCCAGATAGCCCTCGTGTCTCACGTGCCTCCACGCGCTCTTTCGCCTTCACTGCACAGATCGAGGCACTTTAACGCACTGCTTCTAGAATACACTTCACCGGTTTCCTCACGCAGAAAATCAAATTAACGTTTTTTTGCTCTCCACAAACGCAAAACTACCGTCTTTCGACGGCACTTGCAGTTACACATGCAGATATGGGGCTAGTTTTTTCTCGTTGCTAAATCGCGGTTCGCGTATCTAATTATAACCAGGTGACCTAACTGGCATCGACTGGGAAAAACAACGTCCGTCAAGTAAGGTTCGCATCGTTTATTGCGAGTGTCCAAGCCAGTACAACCGATGTGTACAATCAGGTCCGAACAAAACAAGTCACTCGTACATAATAAAAGCTTTTAACTCACGTGTAAAGATCTTGAAAGTTAACAAGCATATGCATATTACTGAACATCGATGTCGCTGATTGAACGTCGCTCTCATTGTGTTGCGGCGTTCGAGTTTGATAGCGTGGCTTTAGGGCAAGGACCATTAGATGAGACGCTTGCCAAGTAGTGTTGATGTAGAAGTGAAGTGAATGCATGACGTAGAATCGGAGTGATTGATTGATATGTGGGGTTTAATGGCACAAACCACCATGCGATTATGAGCGACTCCATAGTGGAGGGCTCCAGAAATTTTCACCCCTCGGGGTTCTTTAACGTGCACCCAGATCTGAGCACACGGGCCTACCATATTCGACGTAGAATGGGGAATGAAATTTGCAATTGTCAACAGATAGCTCACGCAGTGAGAGCAATGTAGTTTTGCTAAATTTGTTTGGTAAACAATCATGAATGCGTGCAGTTCTGAATCTTCCTCTCTCTGCATTGCTACATCAAACGCTTTACAATTGTGGAATATCGCGTTATGTCGACAGGGTAGGCACGAGGTTTTAATTCTCAACCGTGAGCCCATATTATAGGTAATATGTACTTAAGTGATGGGCACAAAAAATATTTCTGGCTTTTTACGTTTACCGTTTGAGTCAAGTTAAACAGTTACTACATCTAGAATTCCTCATCGCAATTCATTACTGGTATGCTCAGTATGCAGCAAACAGTTATGAGGCTCGTGCTTACCAACTTGAAAGGCCCAATTCTAAGAAAATAAGCTTCAGGCGTGCATTGTAAATTTTTGTTTAATGTACATATTTTTTGGTGCTCATACAGTACACTAAGCAACTGCTCAGCTCTGAGCACTAGCTGAGGCAACTACATTTCCAATGGAGGCGGAAATGTTGCAGGCCCGTGCGTGCAGATTTGGGTGCACGTTAAAAAACCCCAGGTGGTCGAAATTTCCGGAGCCTTCCACTACGGCGCCTCTCATAATAATACGGTGGTTTTGGGACGTTAAACCCTACATATCAATCAACCAATCAAAGCACAATCACTTTGTTGCGTAGACATGTCGGCAGCATTTAAGCACCCTTTTGCAAGCAAGCACCCCTGAAACCCCTTGGTGACACATGATGTGAATCTGTCGAAATTTTGAAATAATAAAGGTCGCATTTATTACACACTTATTATTGTGTTCACTTTTTCAGTGTACTTGTGATTGAAAGCTTTAGTTGTTTCCTCCCTTCTACTTCTAGATATTTTTACTTGAAATGCGTACTATCTTGCAGCGTGGTTGTAGATAAGTCATGATCATGTACGTTTCAACTACTTCTGCGATTTCCTAAATTTTTTCATGACAGTAGTGCACAGAATTCCACTTCATAGTGGTAGACACTGTAGCTATGACAAGTTATCTTAAACAGAAGCAGATGTGCTCAAAGAAATCTTGGCCGTTTCTTTGCTATATGAAAAAAAAACAGTACCATATCCAATGAACACAATTTCGCCCATCACGACAGCATTTACATGTTTGAGGAAGCCGTGCTACAAGTGCTCATAACCTTTATGATTTAATATTTAAAGGCCAACTTAGGCAATTTTTGACCATATCAGAATAGTGGTACTTTTATGTTCCTTAGACGCTCGTCTCACGCGTCCAATAACTGATCAATGCTCACAGATATTGAAAATAATTTTTAATTACCGAAAACCCGCAATACCGAAACCAAAACCCAACCAAGGGGGCTTTTACGTGTGACGTAAAGGTTTGCCTGACGCTGCCGGAACCTGCCTGATTACACACAATGCCCGCCAGATGGCAATACCTGTCCGCGCCATCCAAGGCAATTGGCTAAAATGCTTACGCTGTTATGGCGAATATATGGCGAACTGTGTTTGGCTCACAAAGTAACACCAATAGGCACCTATCACACGCCCACCAACACGGAAAAGGAAATGGCCCGCTCAACCAAGGAAACGTCTGCCAAACCCACAAAATGCATAGCAGACAAGCAGACGCTGCAGTGGCACATAAGTTCATCACTTCCGCCAGAAAAGACTCAACGTCACACACACAATGTTGTCATTCTTTCTTGCAAGCAAGGTGAGTGTTTCAAGGCAAGCTCTGAAATTATTTTTTAAAAAAATCTGCGAAACTCTCAAGGCTTCATTTTTGCATGAATGGCGCAAACGAGCAAGTGAACGTGCCCAGTGAATTTCATTGAGATCCCCTGACCTCGAAAAATCGCCTGAGTTGGTCTTTAAGGAGCCATTTCAACATATGTGCAAGGCTAATACAATTGAGTGCAACCTTGTGAGCTCTGGCACATCTTTTTGTCATCTTTTATAAGCTAAACACAGTTAGGACAAATCAGTTATGAGTATAGATTGTAAACTGTCACACAAGGCACAACTAGATGTTGGAAAGCCTGTTATTGCCCCTCACTGTGGGGGTGTTCATTTTGTAATGCAATTATTATTTTCTAACAATTCACATGCCAACCAGGATATGAATATGAGTGATGGAGTTGTGGGCAAATTTACATTGATTCTGGCTTCGAGGGGTTAAAACAAATGGCAAGTTAACTCGCAGGAGACAAGACTGCTTTTCGAAACATTTGCTCGGACACCTCGTGTTAACAAATTTATCATATTTACAAACTCCCATCTTCTAGGGGCACTTTGGTTCACCTGCACTAATGAGAACTGGTTTATTAAAGTGCACGAGTACTTAGGAGCTTGTGCAGCATGAGCTGAGCCGTGGAAATCACAAGTGAATGAAAAGGTGGCCACAAGGCGGAAGTTTTAATTCTGTTCGCTTAATTTATTGAGGTGCAAATGTCTTGGCAAAACACGCCGCGTTCGTAGAGGACGGTACGGCACCAACGTCTAATGTTATGTCATCTGTTAAGCTGTGCGTGTGGCTGCACGAAACCGGCCTCTGTCAGTGAAAGAGGTAAAGGAAAATTATGAACTAGTTTTAGTGCTCTACTTCTCCTGCAGTTTTTGAAACGAATGGCATGGCTCAGAGGCTGCTATTGCTGCGCCACTGAAACGAATAGCGAAGTACAGCACCTCGTAGAATGAATCTTGTGGTGCAAACGAATCGAACAAACCCTTAAGCACACGATCTCCTTTGCATTTCAACCCATCAGAATATGGTCACTATGGCTGGTATCACACCTGTGTTGCTTAGATCAGTAGTGCCATATAATCTAACTAATGTATACAAAGGCAGTGTTCCAGTTTCAACGTTATTGAAGTTTGGATTTCATACCACGGTAGACAGCCAATTCTTGTTACCAATGTAAAGCATGGTAAAACTGTCACAAATACAGCATTGCATGGGTGAGATTTAAGCTAACCTGTTGTAGTGAGCTTTCAGCTGTTTCAATGTGCTTGCAGAGCGGACAATCGGCCTTAGTCATCCTGTCGTTGTATAGCAGCCTGAAAACATATCAACAGATATTGATAAGCATAATCAATGTATAGTGAATAAGAATGACGTTGATACCATCGGCTCAACCATCATCAACAGAACAAAAAGGCTCTAGATTGGCGATCGAGCACCTTTATCTGGGTCCGCCTGCGTTCCTTTAGAGCTACCACCCGCTTAGTTTCTTCAATAAACCCCCTGTACATTTGGTGGATCGTGCTGGCTAACTACATCATCTACACCCTGGAACTCCGATCCCGCACCCTGCCGTCGACCATGCAAGTTGAAGCTGCCCAACAGACAGCACCTCTCGCGGCCACTACTTGCCCCAGCCCGGCTCACCAGTGAGACCCCCCGAACATTTCGGGCGCTGTAGACCAGGACATCGAGGACTGGCTATCATCCTACGAAAAATTCACTGGAACAAACAGATGGGATGACGCTGCTAAGTTGACACCGTAAACTTTTTCTTGGCTAATGTGGCGAAGCTCTGGTACTCAAACCACAAATCCGAGTTTGAAAACTGGGCCGCTTTCAAGCAGGCAATATCTTCGGTTTTCGGTTGCCCAGCCGTGCGGAAGTTGCGCGCCGAACAACGCCTGCGTACACGGGCACAAGACCCAGGCGAAACGTTTGCCGCCTATATCGAAGACATACTCGACCTCTGCAGGCGCACCGATGCTGCAATGAGCGAAAGTGCCAAGATCCAGCACATTATGAAAGGTTTCGATGACGAAATATTTCAAATGCTCCTTGCGAAGACTCCTGGCACGGCGTCTGAAGTGGTAACTCTGTGCCAGAGCTATGACGAATTGCGACGGCAACGAACTCTCACACGTCGTTCATTTCAGCCTAACCTACCACTAGCTGCACTGGACGTCGTGCCTCACCACTCCCCCCTTCTAGCACAAATAAAAGACTGTGCGTGAGGAGGTCGCACGTCATCTTTTTCACCTGCCATTTTGTCAGCGCCAAGAGCTTTCGCAGCGGCAGCAAGAGTGACCACCGACCCCGTTAGCTCCCATGCTCCGATATGTACTTAAGGACCAGATTGCCAACGTCCTTAAGTACATGGTTTCAGCAGTACAATTGCTGCTTAAAGGGCCTGTGCCCTTTCAGCAGCAATTGTCGACCCGCTTCTTACTTATGCTGACGCAGTAAAGAGGCAGCAGTCACACCAGTCCTTGCCGTTCAATGGACTGCCGCACGTCACCGCTCCTACTCAGTCTTCCATCGCATGGGCTCTTCCCCTCGCTACAACAGCCTCGACTCAGCCGTATGCCGTGTGGGCGGCACCCCTCGCTGCAAATGCCTGGCGAACGCGTTATAACCGGCCGATCTGTTTTGCATGCGGCGGCCCTGGCCATATCTTTCGATACTGCCGTCGTTGCCTGCCCGGCTACACAGATGCCCGCTCACAGAGCAACTACATGGACCGACCCCCTGTTTGTTATGAAAGTTCGGATAATCAGTCAATAACGTCTTCTCGTGACTATCCGGCAACTGCGTCTCGTCGCTTACCTTCACCCGATCGTCGCTCCTTGTCACCCATGCGTCCACAACCAGCCCCTCGAAATGGGGGAAACTAGACGTCGCCGTTCAGGAGGCGAAAAGTGCGCTATCGAAACGTTCATCCTCGCACTTTGCGTCAAATATTGTCGACGTTTTTGTTAATGGCGCCCATGCATACTCTCTTGTAGATACCGGTGCCACTGTGTCTGTTATAGACGCCAATCTTTGCCGCAAGCTCCGAAAGGTGACCACACCACTTGATATGATGTCCTTACGTGCAGCAAATGGATAACCTGTTCGACCTATAGCCGCCTGCAGTGCCCGACTCACAATTACGGAGGACCACTACATTGTTGAATTTATTGTGCTTTCCTCCTAGTCTGATCGCATCATACTTGGCTGGGATTTCCTATCGCGTAATCACGCCGTTATAGATTGTGCCCGTTCCGAACTCGAACAGCTTCCGTTGTTCGACCAGCCCTACGACCACACCAGTGCTCTCTGCCTTACCAACCCCTTTCCGCATACCATCAAACTCTTTAAAGGCGAATCTTTTGAGTGCGTACAGCCCATTGATAACAGACAACTTTTTACCGTGCCGCAAGGATCATACCAAAGTGACCTTGCCGCCGTCACTGCTCTTAACTACTCTGATCTACAGGCTTCCAAAGTGTTTGATTTGGCAATCGCAGATGGACTGTCACCATCTTAACGATCTGAACTCCTCCAACTGCTGTACCAGTACCGCGAGTCTTTCGATGTTGTTCAACGTTTACTTTGCCGCACTTCTACTACTCTACATTACATCAATACCAGCCCCATGTGCCACTAAGGCAACGACCATACCGTGTTGCTGTGGCGGAAGGCCAAGTTATTTCCGAAAAGGTGGACGATATGCTGCAACGCGCCGTCATTCAACCTTCACAAAGTCCATGGGCCTCACCTAGTGCTCGCTAAAAAAAGGATGGTTCCGTTCGCTTCTGCGTGGATTACCAGCGCCTAAATAAGATCACTCGAAAGAACGTGTACCCATTACCCAGTATTGACGATGCTCTTGATACTTTACAAGGTGCCAAGTTTTTTTTATTGTTAGATTTGCGTTCAGGGTACTGTCAGGTCCCCCTTGCAGATGCCGATCGACAGAAAACAGCCTTCGTGACACCTGACGGTCTATATGAGTTTAATGTCCTGCCCTTCGGCCTCTGCACTGTGCCTGCCACCTTTGAGCGCATGATGGACTTAGTTCTTCGGGGTTTGAAGTGGAAAATATGTCTCTGCTATCTCGACAATAATGTCGTCTTTGCCCAAGACTTTGAAACACATCTCGAGCGCCTAAAACACATCCTCACGTACCTGAAGAATGTTCTGCTCCAACTCAACCTCAAGAAGTGACACTTCGCTGCTCGGCAACTTACGATTGTCGGGCACGTCGTATCAAAGGATGGTATACTTCCAGACCCGGCTAAATTACGTGCTGTCACTGACTTCCCCAAACCAACGACTGTGAAGCAGTTACGGAGCTTCGTGGGTTTATGCTCCTACTTTCGCCGGTTTGTGCGAAACTTTGCCTCTATCATTGCGCCTTTGACCGAACTTCTAGGCAGCGCAACTGACATTTTGTCATGGTCTTCTGAGCGTGACCAAGCCTCTGTACCCTTCGTCGTCTCCACACTTCACCACCAATACTGCGTCACTACGATCCTACAGCGGCAACTGAGGTCCACACCGACGCCAGTGATGTCGGCCTCGGTGCGGTTCTCGCGCAACGCAAGCCTGGATTCGCCGAGTATGTCGTCGCCTACGCCAGCAGACTTCTCACCAAGGCTGAATCGAACTACAGCGTCCCCGAAAAGGAATGCTTGGCGATCGTTCGGGCGCTTGTCAAGTTCCGCCCATATCTTTATGGCCGTACTTTTCATATTGTAACGGAACACCACGCATTATGCTGGTTGTCTTCACTCAAGGATTCATCGGGTCGTCTTGCCCGTTGGGCTCTTCAGCTTCAAGAATATGACATCTGCGTTGTATATTGTTCCAGCCGAACGCATACCGATGCTGATGCACTGTTGCGATCTCCCCTATCCCCGGACATTGGATCTGTTTCCTCCAAAACACGTTGTCAGCTCTTGACGAGGACACCATCACTTCTGCACAGCGCAATAACCCATGGATCGCTTCGCCTCTTGACGCGTTATCTGAGGTACCGACACTTCCAACCACTCGATCCCTGCGCCGCCAAGCTCCGCACTTCAGTATTCGGGATGGCCTTTTGTGCCGGCGCAACTATTCACCAGACGGTAGCAAATGGCTACTAGTCATTCCCCGAACGCTGCGCTCTACCATCTGCGCGTCGTTTCATTCCGACCCACAATGTGCTCACGCCGGTGTTTTCAAGACCTACGAGCGCCTACGAAAAAGCTATTACTGGCGCGGAATGTTTACCTTCGTCCGCCAGTTCATTCGCGGCTGCCACGAATGTCAGCGGCGGAAAAACCCGCCACATCCTCCAACAGGTTCATTGCAGCCACTTCCATGCCCAGACCACCCATTCGACCGTGTCGAATGACCGCGTCGAATTGACCTCTACGGACCACTGCTATAGACAACGGCAGCCAACCGATGGGCTATCGTAACTGTGGATCATCTTACAGGGTACGCTGAAACTGCTGCTCTACCCACAGCTGCAGCACAAGACGTCGCAACTTTCATACTCAATCGTTTTGTCCTTCGTCAAGGTGCTCTTCGCGAACTCCTCAGTAACCGAGGGCATGTTTTCCGCTTCGATGTAATCCAAGCACTTCTTCAACAGTGCTATATTGTACACCGGAAGAGTACAGCTTACCACCCACAGACGAACGGCTTCACTGAGCGGTTTAATCGTACTCTGGGGGACATGCTCACTACGCACGTCGCTTCTAATCAAACAAACTGGTACCTCGTTCTCCCATTTGTGACATACGCGTATAACACCGCTACGCAAGTAACTACCGGGTTTTTAAAATTTTTCCTCCTGTACGGTCGCCAGCCATCGCACACCATCGACATTTTACTGCCATACTCGCCACATTCCTCCGAATGCATGCCTGTCTTGGACGCCACTCTATACGCAGAAGAGTGCCGAAAGCTAGCCAAGCGGCTTAGTACAGCCGTCCAACAGCGCCAGAAGAAGACCCATCACGACGACCATCGTTCTGCACCAACGTTCGTTCCTGGAGCACTTGTATGGCTGCATGTACCGCCCTGCGCCGCTGGCGTATCACCCAAGCTACTCTCTAATTATCATGATCCCTACCGCGTTGTCGAGTGTACCTCACTCGTGAACTACGCCACTGAACCCCTCACGCCACCAAGTGACTGTCGTCAGCGTGGACGTGATATCTTTCACGTAAGCTATCTCAACCCCTATTTTGACCCGCTTGTCCCAACGTGTTAGATTGCCAGAACGGCTTCAAGTTTTTCGCTGGGGGTAAAAATAGTGAAAAGAAAGACGTTGATACTAACGGCTCGACTATCAACACAAGAAAAAGGCACGAGATCGGTGATCGAGCACCGCTATCTGGGTCCGCCTGCGTTCCTTTCGAGCTACCACCCACCTGCTCAGTTCCTTCAATAAACCCACTTTAAAATACATGAAATTTTCTGAAGTTAGCAAATAAACTCCGCTAACTAGTAAACAGCAGTATATTACACGCATATGTAATGGCCTGATAACAGATGTTTCACTCGGGGCTGTTTCTTCACAAGGCATGTGATGTACCAGGAACCTGGTCCATTTTAAACAGCTGCTTCCTTGTCAGGTAAGCCAAGAGGCTGTGGCAGAAGAAAAGTATTTCTGATTTATGAGGCGCTTTCTTTGTCACACTATAGCGAAGCCACACCTATATTATGTGATGCTTCTCAAGTACGCTTGCGGTAAGCTATTACCTCGTAGGTTTTTAGCTCTAATATATGCGCCAGCTACGAAGACACCTGCGAGGCGACGGTGATGTATTCGCCTTCTTTCACCTCAACGATCTGGTTTATGTTACCCGGTGATAAAATTTAGAAATTCACTATTGAGTAAGCGACTCACTCCGACGTGAAGACACATCGCAAGTGACGCACGTTTTTTCGGTGACAGTTTATGACACGTTAAAAAATCAAAAATCACATTGCGCTGCTGCCATGTGACGCCTACGCAGTCATTAGCAAAAAAACTACATATTTTGAAATAAACCTACTACCCAGTAAGCAACCATTTTTAATGAACTAAAGTGGTTTTACTCACCGGCCCGTAATTTTCAGGATTGCAGCGGGTGTTCATCCGATGAAAGCTTGAACGGTCTCTTCGTTGCCTCGAAGTCACTTGAATGTGCTTCACAAAAGCATTTGAATGAGTCGAAATAAACAAAACGAAAGAGATCGTGTCGGCCAGCAGTGGCTCGAAATATTTACAGCAAACCGAGACAGCGCTAGACCCATCCAAATGCACCTGGAGCCGTTACCTGCCATCGCTACTGTTGGCCACCGTATATTTTGAAATGATGATAATGATGTCGATAGGCTGCTGATGACTACGAGTCAGCTGGAGCAATAAGTATCACCAAAAGAATAATCACGGAGCACATGTTTAGGCAAAGCTACTTGGTATGAAAGCAAATTGTCTTTTTGTGTAGCGGTGTGCAAATATGTAGTTTTCTGTCAATTTATAGTTTATATTGGTCAACGACGAGGGCGCCCCTACATGAAAGTGCAATAGCGCGAATGGCGGCGCCCATGTGACGCATAACGCAAAGATTAGTAGATCCAATGTGGGTGTTCGAAGCCGGAACGCGCCGCGGTTAATATTTCACCGCCTAGAGGTCATCACTTGAACTTGAGAGTTTCTGGAGCCTAGGGTGAAGTGGTAAAGGCACCATTGGGATGGATAACGATGGCGGAAAAAAACCAACCGGCCTTACACGTACACGTGCATCGACCGAGCGCATGCGGGAAGAGAAAAATGGCATTCTATTGAGTAGACCGCTAGGACTACTGACTTTCTGTTCTTTTCAGACTTGCTGTGGTTTTTTAGCTTTGCGCACGAGTTTCCTCCTAAATAAGCTGTCAATAGAAAGTTATTGTAGTCAGAATATAACAGTGTATAACAGGCGACCAGAGAACCGTTTTATTGAATAGCAGTACCCGATCCACTAGAGAAAGTACATGCCATTCCAGAAGTTTTTGAACTTCTTAAGGTACTTCGCAATGAACAAAAGATTCTATGCACTTCCCCTACAAAAAAAGCAGAAAGCATGAATGTGATCACATCACCACGCCTTCTTCTTATCAGTGCTAGGATGCTCAAACAGGCTTCTATACAACTGTAAACACTGAAATGTCTAAGTCAAGGTGGGTGAAGAGTTGTAGCGGACGTCGTCGATATACGACTGGCAGAAGCAACAGTGTAAAAACAGCCGGAGAACAGCCTGATCAGTTGTGACACTGAAAACCAACCCATTTACGTGGCATGGTATCAGCAAATGGCCACGGATTGCGGCTGATTTGCCAGTAGACGCTATCTCTCTTGAACAAATCCAGTCACTTGCTCATCTCTTTAATCAATTTGTTGCTGCTGTAACCATACTGCATTTCGAAACTAGCGTTGCCTTAGGTTTGATTATTTCAGTGCCTTCTGCATTTGACTATGTCAGAGGCAAGGTAATCGGTAGCAGTTGGTTTAAGCAATGACGTGCAAATATTGTATTGTGTCTTTTCCAGATGGTGGCTTTTGGTGACACAAGTAAACCGTATCGTTGTCTAGTTGGAGTATGCAGGGGAGGAGAATGCGTGTACAAGTATATGTCTGAGTGCTCTACGAGCTGAACTCTAAACATTAAAAATACAATGAGCCTTTTCATTTGCAATATAGCTAAGTGTACTCATTCGCAAGAAATGAGAGTGGAACGTATTGTGTTACAAATAATTCAATACTTGTAATCTTGTGATCAGTTACATTGTCTTGTATATCATTCCCGGTCATAATTATTCTTTATTCATGTTGTAACCAATCTTTTAAAACATGTCTTGTCCCGTAAGATATCTGACCACTCTGTAGGATCTACCACCTTGTCAAAAGGAGGATGCTTACAGAGCCGATATCTTCCCCTTTTATTTGGGCTTACCTTACATGCTTTGCAGACGCCAGTAACAGCGAATCGCCAACCTTCATAAACGACATCGACACTAGCACTAGAGCACTCCCCCAAATGGGAGCTTATGCGCAAGGCATTCTTACGCAATAGTGCCGCCCTTCCTTGTATCATGCATTGATAGTGTTACATATAGCAATTCTCGTCTCAAAGAGCAAACGTGAAATAGTCATTGATTACTAAATAAGAAAAAAATCTTTGGACAAAGTAAGGGACGTACGACACTCTATCGGAAAAGGCACAGTAAGCCTCCCAGCCTTGTTTCCTACATGCATACCACTGTAGTTCACGGCAGCTTGAGTAAACGTTGGTTATTGTTGCGCAAGAGTAAAAGTTCTAAAGAATGTGACGCAAATGTAATCAATTACATTTCATTAACATTTGAGTTACTTTTCTCTAACTGTATTTGTGCAATGTAATAAAGTACACTTTAGAGAAAAATTTTAAATGGGATCAGCTGCCTATTTTCTGTAATGTCTACAAGTCTTCAACTAATGAGCTGATGGGTTCCTGCAGTGCCGTGGTGTTATTTAGCATGTATTGTTGGCCGACCTCTACATCAATGAACTTTAACCCAGTGTCTCTTACTGCAAAATAAAGGGATACTCAGTAAACGCGAAAAAAACACCTTTGTCACCAGCAAAAGTCTTGGATTTTTCCTTGAAAACTGTCTTATTTATTTGGGCTTAACTTTTTCATATATGTTATTTTAATGTGGTTTGCGGCAAAATGCAGACGACGGAAGAACGTTGAGTGACTTAAATTGCTTTTTTGAGTCCGCAAATTAAAAAAGAGTAATTTCGTGCATCTGGGTCGTGCAACAAATTTTGTGCAACAAATACATAGCAGACAATTTATTCATACTTTTTATGTACACAGACTGGGGAACCGTAAATGCAATAAGGAAGGAGTGGCAGCATTTTGAGGCTGCAGAGAGTCCACGTATTTACCACCGTTATGCTTCACTCCACAAAACTTTCCAATATGGTCATGCCAAGACGCGCCTGCCGTCTAGATATTGCTAAATGCAGAGCATACTAGTGAAATTTTTTCCTTGCTTTTTTATTGTGGGTCCCCCTACAGCCGTCGAACTATAGGACCCTAGTCCTTAAAACATTTCCTTCATTTTATGTATCGTTACTTTCCTAATAATAATAAACTTCAAACTTCAAAAATACTTCAACGTCTGTCTGAAGCTCTGTTCTGCTGCAACGTGTTTCCGTGTCAGTGACTTCTTCTCGGGTGGTACCGCTAGTGCATGATATGGTTCATCAAAAGCTCTGCAATGCGGGTATGGAATATGTCTGCACCATTCCTCCCTCTCGACCATTGGAACCTTGTGTACCACAATATCTCACGTATTTAACAATAGTTTAACAGTATATCAGAAGTACACACCCGTGGAGCAGTGGTTAAGATGTTCGGCTGCTTACCCGAAGGTCGCGCATATGATCTCGGCCACAGCGGTCGCATTTCAATGGATAAGAAATGGAGCCAAGTGCTGTGCGATGTGAGTGTGTGATGGAGTGCGAGGAACTTGAAACAGACGGGGCGAGTGGAAATGGAAGTACGTGCCATGAACCAAGTTATATGTAGGCAAGGAAGAAGAAGCTGGCAGGGATGTTAATGATTACAAGAAATGACTAAAGTGCCAATTAGACGCACACTCAGCATTGTTCGAAGCACACGCGAGACAAGAAAGAAGAGTTGCAGCAGTGGCCAAAAAAGGCAAGCCACGCATCAGGGTGGTTGGGTATTTCACCAAAGCCAAGGCTGCTGCCTCCATCGACCGAAGACCCCAGGGGTTCCAGGGCTACCTGGCTGCTCGGACGTTCCCGTGCCTGTGGACAGGACTGAGCAGTTGAACTTCGGGCTCGAGCTGAGGCGAGGCTGTCTGGCTGCCTCAGATGCTGCGTCAGATGGTGCAGCCTTCGCCGGCAGCCCAGGAAGGCTGCTTTTTCTACGGCTCGTAGAAACGCCGACTCCAACTACGACGACGACAGCATCAACCCCCGTGCTTCACTCCCAGGCTCTCACGCAATGACGTTGGTGAGAGACCACTCCTTTGACGTTCCGCGACACACTTGGTGTAGGAACAGAGTACTTAGGACTTAGTATTTAGAAAATAATTTACTGCTTTTGTATTTCTTTGTAACTGTGTGCGAGAGATAGGACTCGTTATAGTTGGAGTTAAGTACTCTCAAGCTATTTTTAAAAAATGTTCGCCTGAAACAGACTTGTCCTCCGGAAAGTGTCCTGAGGTAGCTCCTCGGACCTCTCTACTGCATAACCGAACCTGCACGTTGTGCGAAACAAAGACTACAACATTATAGAGTGCACGATAAATCGTCATATGATAAAAACTTCTAGAGCCCTCCGCTACGGCGCCACTTATAACCATATTGTGGTTTTGGACGTGAAACCTAAGAAAGATATATTGATATTCAAATGCTTCATAATCTACAGGATATTCTTTTCGGCTAAAAACACGCGTTCAAGGTGCTCGACACTTAAACTGTGAACGAGGGAAATTTGAGTCATTATTTTCTGTGGTGCAGGAAGAAAACCTGTTACTGAAATAATTAGCTGGAAGTGTAACATGACATGAGTGGTTCTATTGCCGCATTCCTTCCTTAAGTGTTTTAATAGCACCACTAAACTGCAAGTAGATTTTAGCGGAAATCATACCTGCAGTGTTCGACAAGCTTCTGGATGGTGGCAGATTATATTATTAAGATTACGCGCACAACGCGAACATTAAAGATTAATCTGGAATCTGCGTGGCCACTAGCGATATCGCTAGAATACACGCACGTCAGTGTTTGTCAGTTGATCGGTGGCCGATGCTCTGTTTGCTGCTATCAGTGCAGTGTGTGTCACTCTAATCTAACCTTCCATTCACCGGGCACACGTTCGGCACAATAACCAGTTTATTCTTGAATCTACAGTCTGCTCTCTTAAGTCCTCTCACGACCCCGTGACATCTAGTGGAGGTGCTGGCTCGTTCATGTCCTAGGCGCCCTTGTCCAACCCTGAACTCAGCCTTAGTCGTGAAGGACAGATTGACGCACACCTCTAGCAGCGCGCCATCTGCAAGCAAAAAGGTCCAGATCCCAAATACCTCACACTACGCGATCAGACTCGGAAGCATAAGGCCACAACCACAACTTCGACGACTATGACAGCATCTGTGATGCACTTATCACTCACCACCTATGACTTCCGCCATGGTTGCAATGGAGCAGCCAAAATAGCCACCGAGCTTCCAAGAATCCCTTACTGAAGTCCCGAAGATACGGCAGGAGAGCTATGACCGGGTGACCACCTTCAACCGTTGCGACATGGAATTGAAGCTGCGTTCCGCCTACTTCTATGTGGAAGACGCGACAAGGGCCTAGTCCAAGAATTTGGAGTTTTCCTTTCAAACATGGAGTTTCTTTCTCGACTTATTCCTGGACACGTTCAGGAGTATCGCCCGCAATGGCCGCGACGTTGCTGGAGACGACGGTACATCTCCCGAATGAAAATGAGACCATCTTAGTGAAAGAAAGTACGCAACTGTCCCGCCACTCTGACCCCAACATGCACAAAGACAAGAAAGTTTGCTTTCTAGCGCAAGGGGTCAAGCAAAAACTCTTTGCTTTACTGATGCGAAACGCCTGAAAAATATCCACAAATTTCTGTCAAAAACAACAGTGATCATGAAAACGCTGGAAATGTGAACTCACCCGCACAATTGCAGAACGATGCAACAAAGCGCAGCTCACCATGCTCTCGGCTGCGACAACCTGCGCGAAATTACACGAGTGATAGTGCGGAAGAACTTCGCAAGCTCTTCCCTCATAACAACCCCATGTGGACTCGATCTCCCGCATAGTTCGCGGGAAAATCCAGCAGTCAGCCTGCACCCCTGAACATTCACAGCCACAAGCCATGAGCTAAGTTGCTGCAGCAAGCTCCCCAACCATGCCCACACCAGGAGGCCGCACCACGGCAGTTCCGCCGCCAGGCCTCACGGCCACCACCACCATACCATCCACCCGCTGACCAGCGCAACGCTCCGAGAAAAAGCGACGTGTGATGTGCTTCCGACCACCAACCTTTCTCATATCACTGCAGAGAAGCTGGCCACTGTCATTAATACCAGATGGCACTCCGCGGTTCTGCTATCGGCGCGCCGGCGTCAAAGCGAGGTGCAAGACCACGTGCAATCACCGAATATATCGCCGGAGCGAAGTGCACACTCTGAGGATCACCTAGTTTGCCCTGATCTAATCGCTATATGTCGCGCACAGCAGAGAGTACACCGACTCTGTTCGAGGCCGATCTTCGAGCCATTACCACGGAAACTAAGGGAAGCAAAGGATGGAGGTGCGGTTGCTGTGCGAGGAACTACTGAAGACCTCCGCCAACGCCGATGACAACGCCTCGACGAAGTAAGAAGAAGACACCGCAACACCTGAAGTCGAAGCTTCACGGACGGAAGACCGGAAGACGCCAAATGGTAACAGAGCAGTAAGCCGACGTAGGAATGTCTCGACGCTGCTACCTAACTTCAACTAGCAACCTCGGCGTTTATATTGACGGCCACATTGTCACCGCTCTCGGCGATAGAGGCATCGACTATTCAGTCTTCACTGGGTCGTTCGCCGCGAAATTAAAAAAGTAAGGACTGCTTGGGAATGCCTCAAAATCAGCACAGGTGAACGTCACCTATAGTAACACCGGCAGGAATCTCACAGCCAGAGGCACCATTAACGGCCGGATTTATTTCACATGCTTCGTAATCGTACAGCATTACTCGAGAGATATCATCATTGGTATAGACTTCTTATGCCTCCATGGTGTAGTCATCGACCTTACAACACAGTCGATAATCATGTCCACAGAAGAAGCATTACCGTCGCGCACGCCACCGGTGGACCATGCCCTTAATGGGCTGGAAGAACAAGTCAAACTTTTGCTTCACTGCACCGTCATTATTTTATTTGGCACATGCTCTCTGCGATGCCTGTGATTGTGAGGAGACGCTACGTTACATACTGTGTGACTCTCTGGACTACAACGTGCACAGACAATCACTGGCGTCAATTATGGCGCGCTTTGACAATACATCTGTGATAGTGATGTCGCATTCCACGCCATAATTTTGGACTCTTGCTGACTAGGTGCTTGAGCATGAGCTGTGTGATGTGCTATATTTTTGCCCCTCTCCCTTCTTTCCTCTCCTGGTTTCAATCTCCCCCATCTCGAAATAAGCAAACCTAGAAGGCGTTCAGCATCTGTTATCACTGCTATGTTTGCATCGCAAGAAGAAAAGAAGAATCGCGAACGTGGGAAGTTTTGGGGAGTTAAACCTGACATATAAACAATCATCAAGAGGAATCGCCGAGCTGCGGGAAACGAAGCAACAGTTATGCTCACAGGTTTCAGCAACGAGCACAAACACGTGAAGAAAAGCACGATGGTCGCATAGATTGAGAAAATTGTGGAAGCCACCAGTGCTTTCGCCCTCACTGATTCTGCAGAACCAACTCCGACAAACCTCACTCATCTTCAGACCTGACTCCGAGTCTTCCGAAGCATAAACAAAAACAGCTGAAGACCCGGCTCCTGCAATACAAGGATTGATTTTTGTCGTCGTCGAAACTTTGGCATACCCTAGCCGTAAAACATTGCATCATAGCACAGGAAAATGCCAGACCACTACGACAAAGCCCAGAGTTTTTACGCGAGAACGCGAGGCCGTGGAGAGACAAGTCGACTAAATGCTACGCCAATACATCATCTAGAAGTTCTAGAGTATGTGAATATCCCCCGTGGCGTTAGCAAACAAGAAGATTGGCACCCTACGTTTCTGCGTTGATTCCATTATAGACGTCTGAACAAAATCACCAAGAAAGACGTGTATCCTCCCCGGTATAGGTGGTGCGCTGGATTGGCTGCAAAAGACGAAGTACTTTTCATCGATGAATCTCGAGACCGGTTATTCGCAGAACGAAGTGGACAAGAGAGACCGAGAGAAGGCTGCGTTTATAACGCCAGATGGCCTATTCGAGTTCAAGCTCATTCCCTTCGGCCTCGGCTTGGTGCCTGCGACTTTTTAACGTGTTATGAAGACATTACTGGCAAAATTGAAGTGCCGGACTTGTATTGCGTACTTACATGATGTCAAGTGTTCCTCAAGCTTCGACGAGGATCTCCGGTGCTTTAAAGTAGTACTTCAAGCTATAAAGACCTCCTGGCTAATTCTGAAGCCAGAAACATGTCGATTCACGTATAAGAAGGTCTTGGTTCTTGGGCACATGATTAGCAAGTCTAGAGTCCGTCACGAGCCACGAAAAGCAGCCGCCATCACAGACTTCCCGCCGTCCACCGACAAGAAGGCAGTGCGCTGATCACTTGGCCAGTGCGCGTACTACAGGCGGCGTTATTTCCGCCTGCAATACTTGCGCATTTCGACAAATGCGGTGAGAGAGAAATACACACCCACTCAAGCAATCTAGTACTCGGCGCCATTCTTGTGCAGAGTACTGACACACTGTAAAGGGTCATTATTTACGTTTCCCCGCCACTATACAGGACAAAAGCCTAGTATTCCACAACAGGAAAGGAGTGCCTTGCCATCAACTGGGCTACGTTGAAGTTTTATCCCTACTTCTACATCAGGCCCTTAAAAGCCGTGAGCAACCAGCACGCCTTGCGCGTGTTGGCTAGCTACCTTGATGGACCATTAAGGTCACCTCGCATGATGGAGACTGAGGATTCAAGAGTATGGCACTACCATCGTTTACAAGCCCAGAGAAAAAACATTCGGACCCGACGGCTTCTCTCGTGCCCTCCTCGACCCACCACCACCCGGCAACCCGATTGATGACTGCTTCCTGAGGGCGATAACAGCCGACAACTACACTGAACGACAGTGAGCCGAACTGAAGCTGGGGAGCCTAGTCGATTATCCGAGGGCAGGGCCACCGTTGTCCCGAAGGTTTTCAAGCATGCGCTTGCGTTGTTTTTGCTGAAACGGCCTTCCCCAATAGAAAACTTCTCGTTTCTTCGAGCCAAGTACCTTCTTGTGGTGACTTCAGCTTTGTGACCAGAACTCCTCCAGGCCGTGTACGACGTTCCGACGGCAGGACACCTTGGTGTGTCCTGCATGACCGCGAGGATACAACAAAATACTACTGGCCACGCCTTCCGACCGACTTCACTCATCACGTGCGGACATGTTGAGACTCTCAGCAACGGAACACACCGCTCGCAAAACCAGGCTTCCTCTAGCCACTCGACGCTCTTTAGCAATCCTTCCAGCAAACTAGGATGGACCTCCTGGGACCATTTCCCACGTCAACTTGCAGAAATAAATAGATAATCGTAGGTACTGACTATAACCGAGTCACTACGCCTAAACAAGAGCCCTGCCTAAAGTCAGTGCCACTTACGTAGCCATTTTCATCATTGAGAACATTGTTGTTTGGCATGGCGCCCTAGAGGATTCTATCCCCTACAGATTTATGGCAATTGCTGGTGGTCTTTCTCTGTCAATTCTGAAATATAGCCAAACAAAGCCCGCCACACCACTGCGTACAAGCCACAATGGTCTGACAGAGCGTCTGGATAAGATAATCGCTTACATTATGGTCATGTAAGTTGACGTCGAACACAAGACGTGGGATGCCATTTTTCCTTAAGTCACTGTCGCATACAACACGGCCGTGGAGAAGGATACACTGATCACTCCATAAATATTAGTCTATACAGAAGGAACCCGGCCACGAAGCTCGATGCCATGCCTCCAAACGTGGCTGACAAAGAAAACCTCAAAGGCACCGTCTACCTTCAGCGTGCTAAAAAAACTCATGAACTCACCACCTGCGCATCAAGAACCAGCAGACAACCGGTGGCTGCGGTTACAATATTCGACGAATCTTCGCGGAATACCAGCACGGTGACCTTTGGATGAATGCCGATATGCCCTCACGACTCAGTGAAAAACTTCTGCGACGGTACTTTGAATTATACAGAGTAGTGCGACGTCTTGGCCCACTCGACTATAAGGTTGTCCCTTATCACATGACGAACTCTCAACGACATCGTGCACGACTTGTAGTCCGTCATGTCTTGCTACTGGAACCGGGTCTTGCACGTTAGTAAATATCAAGAATGCATCTTTTTTATTATTATATTTTGTAATGATACACAGTTGTACTAGGCTGGGTTGTCAGCCATCCTCTTTATTTCTAACACCTTCTTCCTCTTCGTCTCCCTCCAACCCTGGCTAACGTCCACGTACACTTCCCTTCTTCGAAGACTCATCCATCCTGGAGTGATACATGAAGACATTTCCAATGGTCGCAAACTCCAGCCCACCGTCATCGTTGGTGTAACCAACCTTTTTGAGAGCGCCATGTTGGACTGCGAACTACACCTCGTGACAAGGTTCCATGTACACCTTCTCTGTGCCGAGAAGGCTTTTTCTGACGAGCACCAGATCGTTCAGTTGTATCGGAGGTATCCGCATGTTGTGGCGGCGGTCAAAGTTTCTCTTCATATTTTCCTGGTATGGCTGGTAGGCTTCTGAAGTTTTTCGTTTTTCGCACAACTGCAGGCGGTCTGCAATGAAAAGTTTTTGATCAGCAGGAAGCACGGGTATCTTTCCGAAAGCTGCAAGATATGGGCTACAGCCGATGCTCGCAGTGTGCGATCGATTGTGATTAGCAACAGCGGCCTCCAAGCAGAACTTCCATCCACCCTGACAACCTCGATACATTGAAATGAACTGCTTCAAATGCCGAATGATTCTTTCAGCCATGCCATTTCCTGCAGGATTGTACGGAGCGGAGTGTCACAATATAACTCCTCGTTCCTTCCCCAATCATGCAAACGCTGACTGAGAAATGCTGGTCCATTATCTGACATTACTATATTCATATTCTTGAACATCCCTCGACTCAAAAGAGCGATCACACTGTTCGCGTCTTCCCTTCCCAGCCATGCTGCCACTAGTCTTGTGCACTGGTCTATTGCCACTAGAAAAGACTGCGTTTTTCTTACTCCTGCAGCGTTATGGAGCTGTGCAAAATCCAGATGAATGGCTTCAAATGGTACGTTTAATGTTGAGGCAAAACCATCTCGTCTGTTCGCTGAAGGTACTTTGCATTGTGAACTTGACATTGATGACAAGACTGAGCATACCGTTGAACATCCTCTTTCATCTCTTTCCACTAGAAACGCTGACGAATCTTGTGATATGTCCTCCGAAAGCCGCCGTGTCCACCTAAGTGCGGAAGTCATGATAGAGTTCCTAGATTCGAGGGATCACTTTTTCTGGGACTGTGAACTTTCCGTTGTGGAACTTAACTTCTTCAGTTGCCTCCCACAACATTGTTGTGTTGACATTTTCCTTATCAGGAATTACCGCAAGTCATGAAAGCGCATCTGCGTCCTTCAGGTGTTCTCCAGGCCTGTGGTGGACCACGAATTAAACTGCTGCAGTTCACTCACCCACCTACCATTTTTTTCTTGAGGTTCGGCGAGGTTAAGTATATACGTTAAGGCTTGGTGATCTGTAAAGAGCGTGAAGCTCCTGCCTTACAGCTAAGGTCTAAAATAGCGTACGGCCATTAAGACTACCAAACCTTCCTTCTCTGTAGTCGTGCAGTTCAGTTGCGTTTTCGAAAAGGTGTACGAATAGTATCCGACAACACTCTGTTGGTGGCTTCATAGAAAGTTGGTATCTCTGTGGTAAAGCACTGCGCCTGTGCCATAATAAGAAGCATCGGTGTTCAGTTCAAAGGGCAACTTGAAGCCTGGAAAAGTGAGGACCGGATCCGACGAAATAATGGTCACAAGGGTGTGATAAACAGATTCACACTCTGTTGTCCACTAAAATGGCACATTCTTCTTAGTCATTTTTGTAAGGCATTTGGTTTTCATCGCATAATCTCTAATGAATGACCGGAAATGCTCTGCAAGATCCAGAAATACCTGCAAAGAGTGCAAGTCATATCACTTCTAAATTTTTGCGATTCGTTAAACTGATTCCTGTTTTGTTGACTTGGTTTGGCCGTCGAATACTCTTCCAAGAAACACCACTTTACTTTAGAAAAACTCACTCTTCTTGTCATCGATTTTGAGCTCTACGTCACAAAGTGCTTGAAGTACGCTAGCGAGGTGATTTGAGTGCTCTTCCTCGTTGCGGGAGTATACTATTATTTCGTCTATGTATACATTACAAAACTTCCCGAGAAACGGTCGCAAGACGTCGTTCATCTTTTTCTGGAAGCAAGCCGGTGAGTTCTTCCATCCAAATGGAAGTCGGTTATATTCATAGATGTCAAAGGGCGTGATAAAGGCAAAATATTTCTTGAAATTTGGAGAAATAGGAACTTGCCAAAATCCTCTACATAGGTCAATGCGCGAGAAAATTCTGCAGCCACCCGTGTCATCTATGATAGAGTCTATACGAGGCATACGAAACGGAAAAAGCCCAGTCTGCTTATTAATTTGCTTGTAGTCCTCGCAGAGTCGAAGACGTCCATTTTCTTTTGGTGCAATGGTGATCGGTGAAGCAAACGTAGGCGTATATAGACGGATGATCTGCGCATCCAACATCTTTTAAATCTCGTTCCAAAGCCACACTCTCTTCTTTTGTGACATGTTATAGGGCTTTTTTTCTAACCACCGTCGTATCACCGAGCTGGAATGGTACCTCAAACTTTGCAGTTGCCGTAGGATATCCTTTCAAGTAGAGCTATTCCGAGTAAAGCGTCCTAACATCTTCACCTGGCGATGGCTTCCGCGGAGTTCTTGAAAGCAAAACGGCAGCGTTGATCAGGCGGCGCTTTTCTTCTGTGGTAATTCCTCCTGTACAGTAGATGTTAAGGCGAAGTGAACTAATGACTGGACGTGAAAGCAGTAATTCATACGGACTCCATCGAGTACTAGTGTTTGCACAGTGACAGTGTTGCCGAGACAAGACATGGTTATACAAGTCCATTTATCATGAACGTCTCGTCTTCCATCGTATCCGTGTACTTCTACTGGTCTTCCCTGTTTTACTTTCGCCCTCTCAACAATATTTGCATTAATAACAGTGACATGTGTTCTGCTGTCAACTAACGCACTCCGTCTTTTTCCATCAACAAAAACAGATATGTACAATAGACTTGTATGAGACAAATATACAGTGTCTCTTGATGTCGTCGGGTGGAAGCCGTGACCCTCTCTATTTATTATTTGTTACGTCATCTAGCTCTTCGCCATGGTCTGAGCCTCCCTGGTCGGTCAAAAAGAATACGGGTATTGAAGTCAGTCTCCAGCTAACAAATGGGCGTCCTTCCTTAGCTCGTGTGGTCTCTGCATTCCTTGCAGCAGGCGTCATGGGTTGACGTTGGGTTCCTAGGTCTTGGAAGTATAGGTTTCGCTTTCCCTACAGAATTTCTTCAACCGTCTTGGGTCCTCGCATTTGTATTGGCTCCTGGACGACTGGACTTAAACCATAGATGATAAGCGGAACCACAGACGTCTCAGGAAAAAATGAGTCCGCCAGCTGTATCAAGCGACTTTTCTCATAAAAATAACTGAGTGCAGATCCATGCTTGTATTTGAACGTGATTGCTTTCTCTCATAGCAACACCTCGTTCTCGCTTAAGGAGCTCAGAAAGCTTGCTTTCCACTCTATCTATGGTTTGTTGCTGTGAGCGTTGACACGCCATTCGTACCAACTCTTGGCTATGACCTATAGGAATAGTCGGATGTTTTCCACTTTATCTTCGTCGCTGCGCCAGTAGTTTTCATTGTATGCATATTCGTAAAACGAGAGCCAGGACTCGGGACTACTAGACTCTCCGACAAACATGTCTGGCGTCACGTGTGCACGACTCGGTCTGCTTAATCTTTTCACTACGTTTACAAGCAAGCGAATTAAATCATTTTGGTGCCTTCTGTTTTTGGTGCAATTCAAGAAACGTGTTCATCAGCTCGACGGAACTGTCAGGCGAAGCAGCGGTAGCAGGCTTCACGCTGTTTCTTACTGGAGTCAGCAGGAAATTCTCATGGTCCTAAAGTTTCATGTTGATCTCCACCGTTTTTTAGCAAGTAAATGGTCTGGAGTGAGCTTCATTTTAGTGATTATATAGGAAAAAAATGCGTCAGCGTTCACTACTTCCGGAAGAACTAGTTCTTCTTCATCTTGAGGCGTTGCAGTCAAGATCCCGGATGCCACCGCGTTGATTTGCTCCAATGGTGAAGTCCACTCACACCTCAAATGTCCTCACAGAAAGTATACACGGCTGCGCCAATATGTAATGATACGCAGTTGCACTAGGCTGAGGTGTAAGCCATCTTCTTTATTTCTAACCCTTTCTTCCTCTTCGTCTCCCTCCAAACCTGCCTTACGTCCACGTACATATTTATTGCTTGTGCCTATTGTTTCTTATGCAATTATTCTTTGGTAAAACATCGGGACGATGCCGTTTTTAGAGGAGGGCACTGACACATTCCTTCTTCAACTTTTGCTGTCGCTCTCTTAGACTGTAATTCTCAGTGTAAACCGCGCTTTCAGTGTCCCCGAAGCTTCGGCGCTGTAGTAGATTGTTTTGGAAAGATTACGTCCACAAGGTGAACATTGCTTATTATTTTGGAACCTGCGTGGACGCTAGTGATAGCGCTAGTATATTCGATGGCGCATGTATAAATGCCGACGCGCGTTAGCATTGGTCAGTTGATCGAAGGCTGACGCTCTGTTCACCGCTACGAGTGCCTGTGTGGCTGTAATCTGACCTTCCATTCACCGGCCACACGTTCGATATAGGAAACAATTGAATCTTGATCTATAGCCTGCTCCCTTCCTACCCTTTGTGACCTTGTGACTGTGTCGCATAACTTCTATTTCGACTTGGTGCATTCTTCTTTCCAGAGAATAATTAATTCGGCCCTGCAAGCTTGTTTGCGTGATCATCAAAAGACTTCAAGAAGAAGCTTATGGTCTAACTTATCGACAACGCAAAACTCTTCAAAATACTTCAAGTACCAGCCGAGTCAGAGATAGGCCGTACACTTCAAGTTCTTCTGCCCTTTATTTCCTTACCCGGAAGCATGCTTTTAGCAACCAAGGAGGGGAGGGTGTGCTTACAAGGAGGCCAAAAAATGCAATGTTTGACACCGCGCTTCAGGATCTCCAGATTTTTCTTTTCTTGGAATTACGTGGCCTATAATCAGTATTGCCGTGAGTACACGTGGCCATATCGCGGACTGCTGCGATGGCCGCAGTACTTCACTCACGGCGATCTAATCAAATAATTTTCATAGTTCTTGGTTTATGCCATGGTCAGTGTGGTTTGTGGTATTCATTGTTGAGAGAACAAAAGACTGTTGGTCCGCATTGAGAATGAATTGTACATTAAAGGCCACATGTTGCGTTCTCAAGAGTAATCATGCGTTCTCACGAGCCTTGGCCAGGAGTTGAAAACTCTCTATACCTCCCATGCATTTGCTCTCGACAGCGGCAGCGCCATTTTACAGCGAAAGCTGTTATGAGATCACAACTCGGGTCTCGCGCAGTGCCGTAGTTGTCTGCCGCCGCCACCGCCGGTGTTCGTGACCTCATCACGCGACATGAGAAAGGAAAAACGTAGTACACAGTGAGGCTCGAATCAGGGCCGCTGGGTGCCAGCGCAGCATTCTACCACTGAACCACGCCGGTACTTGGAATCGGCAAACTTGCCTTAGGTAGGCTTGATATAGGGAAAGCAATCGCGTTATAGGGCTTATAAAGTGTTCTAAAACAGCGAAAGATCAACCAGTCGTCGCACAATGCGAATAGCGTAACGAGTGGGTTGTCCAATGCTCTAACCAATTACAAAAGCTTGTTCTTGTTCACCCGGCCCCGCCGTGGCGGTCTAGTGGCTAAGGTACTCGGCTGCTGACCCGCAGGTCGCGGGTTCAAATCCCGGCTGCGGCGGCTGCTTTTCCGATGGAGGCGGAAATGTTGTAGGCCCGTGTGCTCAGATTTGGGTGCACGTTAAAGAACCCCAGGTGGTCGAAATTTCCGGAGCCCTCCACTACAGCGTTTCTCCTAATCATATAGTGGTTTTGGGCCGTTAAACACCACATATCAATCATCAATCATGTTCTCGTTCACCTATTAACTGTGGCCCATACCCACCACAGCGTAATTCGTCATCATCGTCAGCCACTGCATGAATAATTGGCACAAAATTTCTCGCAATCGTTAAGTGGATACCACGCTTTCCGGAAGAATTGCGAAAAAATAGCATGGCGAATGCCAGCCTACTACCCTAAAATGTTTAATATTAATGCCGTAGTGGGCATCAAGCAAGTGTGCCTGCAGCAGTTACCCAATGAGACAGACACGCACGTAGTGTGAAATTGTCTATAAATTATATATATATATAAGGGAAAGAAATGTATACGAAAGGGCTCGTATTTCTGTGTTTTTACACCATATTTGACACATTGTTTTGACAGAAGTCGTAGGTTCAATTTCTGCTCATGTAAAGTTATATTTTCACCCACTTTTATATCTTTTTATTTTACATTACATTGGTTTAAATAACTTCCACTATACATTCCTTGTCATTATTGTCTGTTAGGTCTCATCAAATATATATACATACATACATATATATATATATATATATATATATATATATATATATATATAGAGAGAGAGAGAGAGAGAGAGAGAGAGGGAGTAATTATTCAATGGGCCAGTTAGTCATCGTGAAGGTATGGGATATGGCACAACGGGAGCGTTGTCAACAAGGATAAATATATTTATTTTTCAACAGTTTCGGGAGAGGTCCTCCCTTCATCAGGGGATGAGTTATACTGACATGAACTCCCAAACTTCGTTGCTGCCGCGTCCCTCTCGCCTTGAAAGATGTTTGCGATAGTGAGAGGGAACTAAAAAAAGGAAAGAAAAAAACATAAAAGGGGGAAGAAAAAAGACGAAAAAAAGAAAAAGAAAGGAAAGAAAGAAAGTAAAAAAGAGGATGAACCACTGTCAACACTGAGAACGAAACCAACTGTCCGTGTACGTCCACATACGGTTCTTATCACGTGCTGTTCAGTTCTCGACATGTGTCGGGCCACCCAAGATTGTCGCCGCGGTGGCGGGAGGTTCCATGACGGCGTACGTAAAGAAAGGGTTTTCCCTTAATAGGTCGGTCGGCATGCGGCGTGCGTGAAGAAAGGGTTTCCCCTTAATGGGTCGGTCGGCTCTTTACCTTTAATATTCGTCCGTTTTCCTTTAATGGTCATCAAGTGGTAGGCGAACGTAAACACTTTGTATGTGCATGTGGAAAAAAGAAAAAAAAAGGAAAAAAAGAAGAAAAACAAAAAACAAGAAAGGACAGTGTACACGTACGAGTCAGTCAGAAAAAAGCATGGTCTCCAGCTATCAATCTTTGTCACCAATTTCCTCCTGGCTTAGTTCTCGGAGGCAGTTGAGTTTTCCGGAGTCCTCGTTGATGCCCGCTACTAATATTCGAAATTTGAAAATAAAATATGCCTCACGCTGTTCGCGCTCGCGCCTGTTTGAGAAACCGGACTGCAAAATTGTTACGCTGATATTTTCAAAACTGTGGTTTGGCAGGCGCAGATGTCTAGATAAAGTTAGCTTCAGCAGTGAAGTTGCGTGGTACCGGTTATTATTGAACCGCAGCCGAAATGGCGTGTCTGTTTGGCCGATATATTCTTGTCCGCACATGTTGCAATGTAGCATGTATATTACGTAACTGCAGTCACAATTAGGGCTTTCAGTTATGCAGAATTTGAAATCCGAGAAGTTCGCTTTGGATTCACGTGTTGTGACCATCTGTGGGCATACCTTGCATCGAGCTTTTCCGCAGGGATGGCACCCTGATTGAAATTTGGGGGTGTTTGTTTTTGCTCTGACAAGAATGTCCTTCAGATTTTTATCCCTGCGGTACACCACGTGAGTTGGCTTCGCGAAAATAGAAGTTAGTCGTTTGCTTTGCCTGATTATGTTAAAATAGCGGGAAAATATTTTGTTGATTCGTGACGCTGAATCAACAACATACTTTCCCGCCAAAGAATCAGTCACACGAATCAACAGCATTTACATTATTTCTCTTATTTCATTGAACGATGGTCTTGTACTGGCAGACTTGGTGTGTTTAGGTTGCATAAGAGGGACGATTAATCAGCTGCCCGCGCATAATGAGTTCACGTGCTACGTGACGCCAAACATGCAAATAAGAGTGTTTTCACACTCGTCGCTCGGCTTATAGATGGCGCTGACTGTCACTCCTACTTCTAAATTCACATATCAACACAAAAAAGTGGACGGAGGGAAGGCCGCTGTGATAGCTTAGTGGTTAGCGAATCGAACGCGTTATTCGAAAGTCGTAGGTTCGATTCCTGCTCACGGCTGGTTATTTTTTCATCCACTTTTCTTTCTTCTTTCTTCTCATTTGCATTTCGCCCCGCCGCGGTGGTCTAGTGGCTAAGGTACTCGGCTGCTGACCCGCAGGGCGCGGGTTCAAATCCCGGCTGCGGCGGCTGCATTTCCGATGGAGGCGGAAATGTTGTAGGCCCGTGTGCTCAGATTTGGGTGCACGTTAAAGAACCCCAGGTGGTCTAAATTTCCGGAGCCCTCCACTACGGCGTCTCTCATAATCATAGAGTGGTTTTGGGACGTTAAACCCCAAATATCAATCAATCAATTATTTGCATTCCATTTGTTCTAATAATTTCTCCAGTACATTCCTTGGCATTACTGTCTGTTAGATCTCATTATTATTGTGTTAAAACACGGAAAAACGAGCCCTTAGGTATACACTTCTTTCCCTTATTTCATTGAACGAGGGTCTCGTACTGGCAGACTTGGTGTGTTTAGGTTGTATAAGAGGGACAAATAATCAGCTGCCCTCTCATAATAAGTTCACGTGCTACGTGACGCCAAACATGCAAATAAGAGTGTTTTCACACTCGTCGCTCGGCTTACAGATGGCGCTGACTGTCACTCCTACTTCTAAATTCACATATAAACCAAAAAAAGTAGATGGAGGGAAGGTCGCTGTGATAGCTCAGTGGTTAGAGCATCGAACGCGTTATTCGAAAGTCGTAGGTTCGATTCCTGCTCACGGCTGGTTATTCTTTCATCCACTTTTCTTTCTTCTTTCTTCCTATTTACATTCCATTGGTTCTAATAATTTCCCCTGTACATTCCTTGGCATTACTGTCTGTTAGATCTCATTAATATTGTGTTAAAACACGGAAAAACGAGCCCTTAGGTATACACTTCTTTCCCTTATTTCATTGAACGAGGGCCTCGTACTGGCAGACTTGGTGTGTTTAGGTTGTATAAGAGGGACAATCAATCAGCTGCCCGCTCATAATAAGTTCACGTGCTACGTGACGCCAAACATGCAAATAAGAGTGTTTTCACACCCGTCGCTCGGTTTTTAGATGGCACTGACTGTCACTCCTACTTCTAAATTCACATATAAACACAAAAAAAGTGGATGAAGGGGAGGCCGCTATGATAGCTCAGTGGTTAGAGCATCGAACGCGTTATTCGAATGTCGTAGGTTCGATTCCTGCTCACGGCTGGTTATTTTTTCATCCACTTTTCTTTTTTCTTTCTTCTTATTTACAATCCATTGGTTCTAATAATTTCCCCTGTACATTCGTTGGCATTACTATAATATATATATTAATATATATATATATATATATATATATATATATATATATATATATATATATATATATATTCACATCTACCCGATAAAGTGGCTGGGAGGATTGCCGCCATGGTAACTCAGTGGCAGAGCTTCGAACTCGTTATTCGAAGGTCGCAAGTAGTTCGGTTCCCGCCCACGACAAGTTACCTTTTCACCCAATTTTCTTTCTTCAAAATTACATTAAAATTCGATCTAATAAGTTCCCCTATACTTTCCTTGGCACTATTGTCTGTTAGATCTCATTATTGTGTCAAAACACGGAGAAACGATCCCTTACGTATGCACTTCTTTGTTCTATATGTATATATACATGTATATATATATATATATATATGTATATATATATATATATATATATATATATATATATATATATATTGTTACCACATGTGTAATTTAGGTATGTGCACCTGTGTAGCGGGGAACATGGTGGTAGCAGAAGAGGAGGACGTTCAGTTGGTGCCAAAAGCTCGCTGCTGCCCGTTCACTGCGGTATACCGTCAAGTCGACCGTTACGTCTGCTTCGAATAAACCCCTCCTAGACGTAACAGAGTGGTGGAGGTGCGGGGTACGAAACATCGACATACCACGGAGCTACAGCTGTTCGGAGTTCGCCGGAGCCGTCGTCTTGCCGGTCTGCCGCCGACAACAGTCGTCATGACCCAGAGCGAAGGTCAAGAATCAACCGCCTCGACTTCGCGCCAATCTACACTGGCTACACCAAGGCATCACTACATGGAACCCCGCCCGTTCGCGGGAATGGCAGGAGAAGATGTGGACGCGTGGCTGACGCACTACAAAGTGGTGAGCCGGTACAACCACTGGAACTCTATCGATCAGCTGGAAAACGTCGCGCTGTTTCTCACGGACACTGCCCTGATGTGGTATGAAAACCACGAAGAGTCCTTGACAACATGGGCTATTTTTGCTCAAGAACTCAAGAAGTGTTTTGGTGACTCCGACTCAAGAAAGAAAAGCGCGGAGCGGACTCTAGCTGGAAGAGCCCAGACTCCTGGAGAAACCTGCACTGCCTATATAGAGGACGTTCTTAAGCTTTGCAAGATTATAAACCCGCAGATGTCTGAAGAAGACAGGGTCGGACACCTATTGAAAGGCATAGCGGAAGACGTTTACAATTTTCTGATAGGCAGGGATGACCTCACCTCTGCCTCCGACGTCCAACATCACTGCCGCACGTTTGAAAAATTGAAGACTCGTCGCATCGCCCCGAAATTTGGTAGGCTGGCAAATGTGACAACGGTTGCCAGCGTCGACGTGAGCCCGCCCACCGACCTTGCCGCTACTATTCGGGCAATTGTGCGTGAAGAGCTGCAACGACAAGGTAGTAGGGTTGACGAAACCATTCCTCATCCACCTACCAATTCACCCTACTACACGGCGGCACCATCAGCTTCTTTGCCACCATCGGTATGTGTGGCAGACATCAGAGAAACTGGAAATCCGCTGCCACGTCGTGACTCATTCGTGGCCGACCAGCGATATGGCCAACGCCTTCGGCACGGCCCCGCCCCACAGAGGTGGGCAGCTCCCGCTCAACAAGCTCGTCATCGACCCTTCACAGCTGAGCGGTCCCAGCATTGGTTCGGTGAGCGTCCTCTACCAGTCTGTTACAACTGTGGCTTCGAAGGACACATTGCCAGGTATTGCAATTACCGGCAGCCGCCAAGGTATGACCGATTACCGAGATTTAACCGTTCTGGCGTTACCCGAGCACCGACATTTCCGGGAAGCGCGTCTTACGAGATCCCAGGACCGCTACGAAACCAATCTCCGGCCTCTGACCTTAGTGTGACACCACCACCTGCCCCTCGTGCCAACCGATCACCGTCTCCTCGGCGCCGCCACTCCTCGCCTCTTACGGAAAACTAGCCGGCGCGGCCATTGGAGGTGAGGTCGCCGGACAGTCTTCGATTTCAACAGATATACCTCCGTTAGCTTCCATGCTTAGAAATAAGGTTCGAGTGCTTATCGATGGTGTACCAACGATGGCGTTGGTGGACACAGGTGCAAGCGTGTCAGTGATGAGTTTATTTTTCACCCGCCTTCTTGGACGAAAGGTTATGTTTCATTGGGACCGTCCTGATACGTTTCGTGGAGTGAGCGGAGAGGTGTTACAACCTGCTGGTGTCTGCACTGTGACTGTTAGTTTGGCGTGCCAGAACTTTGTCGCAGAGTTTGCTGTTCTCCCTCATACTACGCATGACGTCATTCTGGGACTCGATTTCTTGAAGCTATGTGGTGCTACTGTCGATTGCCGCACAGAACAAATTACAGTAGATTCTGATATCCCAGTTTCGTTTATGGAAAACTCGCCCTCTCAAGAAAGTGCTCTTTGCGTGTCTGTGGACATAACTGTGCCGCCGTTGTCTGCAAAATGCGTCCCTGTTGTCTGTTCACCTGCAAGCGAGAAAACATTTGACGCAACTGTGGAGCCCACGCATCTCAGTTGCATAAAGAAGACAGTTTTAATACCGTACTGTACACTATCGGTTGCGCAAGGGCATACTGGTTTATGGGTGATTAACTGCTCTAGTGAACCTACAGTGCTGCCGAAGGATCTGAAACTTGCAGAGATTCGTGAACAAGTATTCTCGCTTGCCACCCTCGCAGAAAGCAACGATTCCCCGGATAAGACCCGTTGCAATAATCTGCACGCCAGGGACACCACCATTATGGCTATGATTGATAAGTCACTCAGCACCAAGGAACGTAATGAACTGGCGAGTATTCTGCGCAAACATGCCGGTATTTTTTATTTCGCTCAGCATGATTCACCGTCATTCCCTGCTTCTCGTATAAAGCACCGAATCGACACGACATCTCACAGACCTCTCCGACAGAAACCATATCGTGTATCGCCGTCAGAACGCGCAGTGATCAATGAACAGGTTTCCTAGATGCTCAAGCAAAATGTAATTCAGGAATCATGTAGTCCGTGGGCCGCACCAGTAATTCAAGTGAAGAAGAAGGATGAGACATGGCGATTTTGTGTTGATTACCGCCGTCTCAACGCCATCACTAAAAAAGACGTATACCCACTCCCACGGATTGATGATGCTATCGACTGTCTATCATCGGCCTCTTACTTTTCGTCTGTGGATCTGAGGTCAGGCTACTGGCAGATTCCAATGCACGAGGAAGATAAAGAGAAAACTGCATTTGTTACAACAGATGGACTATTTGAATTCAATGTGATGCCGTTCGGGCTCTGCAACGCGCCCGCAACTTTTGAGCGATTTATGGACAACATTCTGCGTGGATTGAAGTGGGAAGTGTGTATGTGTTACTTGGACGACGTTGTAATTTTTGGGCGCACCTTTTGTGAGCACAACACACGCCTTGACCTCGTACTGGACTGCCTAAGCAAAGCACGCTTGGTGCTCAACTCAAAGAAATGTCGTTTTGAAGAGCGCCAAACACTCGTCCTTGGACACCTAGTAAACAAAGAAGGCATACGACCGGATCCTGCCAAGACGGCCGCAGTGGTGGTATTTAAGCAGCCAAACTCGGTGAAAGAACTGCGCAGCTTTTTGGGGCTTTGTTCATACTTTCGCCGATTCCTTCCTGGCTTTGCCAATATTGCATACCCACTCACGTGTCTGCTTCAGAAAGGTGCGCAGTTTGACTGGACCCCGGAATGCGAGTCTGCTTTTTCGGAGTTGAAGTTTCTTTTGACGTCCCATCCGATTCTTCAACACTTCAATCCTCTCGCTCCCACTGAGATTCACACAGATGCCAGCGGTATTGGTGTAGGTGCTGTCCTGGTTCAACCCTTAGATAATCAAGAACACGTCGTAGCGTATGCAAGTCGCTCGCTCAGCAAGTCCGAGCGTAACTACACTGTCACAGAGCAAGAATGCCTCGCAGTAGTCTTCGCAGTGCAGCGCTTCCGGTCCTACCTGTACGGGCACCCCTTTACCGTCGTGACAGACCATCATTCTCTCTGCTGGTTGACCATCTGGTCGGCTGGCGCGCTGGGCACTTCGTCTACAAGAATATGACTTCACGGTTTCGTATGAAAGCGGCCGACGTCACGCTGACGCAGATTGTCTTTCGCGACTGCCGCTTCCAACGATGGAATGTGACGCGGACACCTTCGATACCTACATTGCATCACTCGACCAACCATTTCCTGATAACAAGACCTTTAAGGATGAGCAACAAAGGGACAGCACCATACAACAGCTTCTTGCTACCAAACCAAAATCATCGCCTACGCGCTTCTGCATCCGAGACGGGCTAGTTTACAAAAAGAACTACACCAACACCGGCTCACGATATCTTCTGGTGGTTCCGAAGAGTCTTCGCGTTTATGTCTTGCAGGCTATGCTTGATGACCCAACATCCGGTCATCTAGGCACAGCAAAAACTCTTTGCCGTCTTCAAGAAAGATTCTACTGGCCCAAAATGCGCCACACGACGGAACAATACGTGTCTAGCTGCAACGAGTGTCAACGTCATAAGCGCCCAACAAGTGCTCCTTTAGGGCGATTACATCCGGTGCCGCCCCCTAGAACTCCATTCGAGCAAGTCGGGATTGACTTCCTTGGAACCTTTCCCCGGTCTTCTAATGGAAATCGCTGGATAGTCGTTTGCACCGACCATTTAACAGGGTACTGCGAGACCGCTGCCATACCATCGGCAACTGCAGCTGATGTGTCTTCCTTCATGCTACATTTTGTCATTCTTCGACATGGGCCTCCCAAAATTGTAATCAGTGACCGTGGCCGACAATTCACAGCAGACGTGATGGAAGAGATGCTTCGTGTCTGTGCTTCAAGGTTTCGGCACTCTACGCCATACCATCCCCAAACGAATGGTCTAACTGAACGAACGAACAGAACTCTCTCGAACATGTTGTCTATGTATGTTGCATCCGATCACAAGGACTGGGAGAGCATTCTACCCTTTATCACATATGCATTCAACACCGCTCAGCATGAAACTACCGGCTTCAGTCCTTTCTTTCTTCTGTATGCTCGACCACCTCGTCATACCCTGAATACAATCTTCCCGTGTTTGGACCATCATGATCCCTGCATATCCGAGATCATCTGTCGGGCAGAAGAAGCTAAACGCCTTGCTTATTTGCGCACTCTTGCTTCGCAAGACCGCTCGAAGGCACATTTTGACCGCCGACGCCGACACGTGACGTACAATCGCGGCGACCTAGTGTTGCTCTGGACACCAACTAGAAAACGCGGTTTGAGCGAGAAACTGCTAGCGCACTATGCGGGACCTTGTCTTGTTGTAGACCGTATCAGTGATTTAGTTTACCGCATAGCGCGTCTCCATTCAAATGGCCGACGGTCTGCAAAAACTGAACTTGTCCATGTCGCACGTTTGAGGCGCTTTATTCCTCGAGAGACTGTTTGACTCGCCCAGTGGGCCTCGTCTGCACGGAGGGAAATGTTACCACATGTGTAATTTAGGTATGTTCACCTGTGTAGCGTAGAACATGGTGGTAGCAGAAGAGGAGGACGTTCAGTTGGTGGCAAAAGCTCGCTGCTGCCCGTTCACTGCGGTATACCGTCGAGTCGACCGTTACGCCTGCTTCGAATAAACCCCTCCCAGACGTAACAATATATATATATATATATATATATATATATATATATATATATATATATATATCATCCTGACTACGTCCACTGCAGGACAGAGGCCTCTCCCATGTTCATCCAGTTAACCCGGTCCTGTGCTTGCTGCTGCCAATTTATACCCGCCAACTTCTTAATCTCATCTGCCCACCTAACCTTCTGTCTCCCCCTAACCCACTTGCCTTCTCTTGGAATTCAGTTAGTTACCCTTAACGACCAGCGGTTATCTTGTCTACGCGCTACATGCCCAGCCCATGTCCATTTTTTCTTGATTTCAGCTATGATATCCTTCACCACCGTTTGTTCCCTAATCCACTCTGCTCTCTTCTTGTCTCTTAAGGTTACACCTACCATTTTTCTATCCGTTGCTCGCTGCGTCTTCCTCAATTTAGGCTGAACCCTCTTTTTAAGTCTCCAGGTTTCTGCTCCGTAGCTAAGTACCGGCAAGATACAGATGTTATATACCTCTCTCTTGAGGGATAGTGGCAATCTACCTGTCATAATTTGAGAGTGCTTGCCAAATGTGCTCCACCCCATTCTTATTCTTCTAGTTACTTCAATCTCGTGATTCGGCTCCGCGGTTATTACCTGCCCTAAGTAGACATAGACTTTTACAACTGGAAGTGCACTATTACCTATCTCGAAGTGCTGCCCTTTTCCGAGGTTGTTGTGCATTACTTTCGTTTTCTGCAGATTCATTTTAGAAACGACCTTTCTGTGCTCCTTGTCTAACTCCGTAATCATGAGTTGCAATTCGTCCTCTGAGTTACTCAGCAATGCAATGTAATCGGCGAAGCGCAGGTTACTAAGGTACTCTCCATTAACTCTTATCCCTAACTGTTCCCATTCTAGGCTTCTGAATACCTCCTGTACGCACGCGGTAAATAGCATCGGGGAGATTGTGGCTCCCTGCCTTACACCCTTCTTGATTGGTATATATATATATATATATATATATATATATATATATATATATATATATATATGTATATATATATGTATAGGCAGGCATGGTGGTTGAGTGGCCGTAGCGTTGCATATAGTCTAGTAGATCCTCCGTGAGCGGTCACAACGTGGTTTATTTCGACGTTTCGGCCTAGAGTCTGGCCTTCATCAGGAATAAAGATACAGTTTGTCGGTGCTCAGCTTTATACAATCTCAAATCAGAGGGCAAGGTAAGAGGGAAAAAAAAGAAAAGAAAAAAAAGAAAAGAAAAGAAAAGGAAAGAAAAAAAGAAAAAAGATAAAAATAATATACGGTGAACGCCCCTCGGGTGCCCCCCTTCCACTTTTCCCTCCACTCCCCCCCATCTCTCTCCCCCCTCTCCCCTTCACCTTTCTGATGTAAGCGGTCTGTGTATGTTTCCGTTCACTAGCGCATTACTCCCGATCAGACGGTCCCTCCTGGCACTGGCGGTTCGGTGTGGGGCAAAAAAGAGCTTTTCGGGAAGTCCTAAGCCTTTAACTGCTCGGGGTCCCGTAAACAATTCGTCGTAGAAGGACGAGGCCGCGTATTGTGGCAGAGGCTGGTCAGTGGGCATTTTAGGAAGTTCTAAGCCTTTAACTACTCCGCGCCCTGTCAACATTTCGTCGTAAAAATAGGGGTGCCCCGTATTGCGGTAGGCTGTGCAAGCGCGTGCAATGCGAATTCCTGGCCCGCTTCTAAATTACGCGTGTCGTGGGGGCCTCCCGGCTGTGTACATGGTTGCTGTTGGGCATGTCGTGCATGGTACAATTGATTGGGTAGTAAAATAAAACAGAAAACAGACGACAGCTGCACTTAGGAAGAGTAGTTACACTTGGAATTGTTTTAGGTTGTCCAGTGCCCTTCGCAGCTGCAGTGCCGTGAACTCAGTTACTATTTTCATCGTTGCCGTTATTGTTTTCTAATGCTTTAATTGCTGCAAGTGTACCGGGATTCTCATTTATTCCTCTATCGAGGGTGTTAAATCGGTGGATAAGGTATGACTCTCGTTGTTCACGTTCTCGATTTGATTTAAATCCCGTCTCTAAGAGCGTTACTGATAGTTTGTCGAATGCATGGTCGGGAAGATTGAGATGTTTTGATAGAGGTAGACTTGGGACTGATTTCGCATGGGCTCTGTGATTATTGAAGCGAATCCTAAATGGTGTTTCTGTTTGTCCGATGTACTGCATACCACACACGTTGCATTCGAGTAGGTACACCACATTAGAAGAATCGCATGTTAGGTTTCCTCGTATGTTAATCGAAACTTGGATTGCGTGCTGGTTGCTTTGTCTGTTTCTCGCATCGCCTTACATACAAGACATCGTGGCTTTAAGCAAGGGCGGCATGAATTATTGGGGGGTGATGTGTTAATTTGGGAGTGGACAAGGGTGTCTTTGAGGTTACGTGGTCGTCGGTAAACGACGTCTGGAGCGGATGGGAATGCGCGTTTCAGACGTTCACTTTGTTCCAGAATGTTGTAATGTCGTTTAAGGATTTTGTTTACATTGGGGAAGTTTGTGCTGTAAGTCAAGCAGAGGTTTGTTCGTTGTGGGTCTTCTCGTGGTGGTCGCTTCATAAGTAAGTCTTCACGCTTTAGTTTTCTCGCTTTTTGAACAGCGTCATTAATTACATGTGGGGGGTATTTTTGTTGCTCGAGCATAAGTTTTAGCCTCTGTGAGCTCGTGTCAAAGTCAGCGTCTCTAGAGCAGATTCGCTTAAACCGGTGAGCCTGGCTGTATGGAATACTGTTTTTACAGTGGCGTGGGTGATCTCTTTGATAATGAAGGTATTGTTGTCGATCCGTTGGTTTGCGATATAGGGTTGTAGAGAGCTTCTCTTCTTCTATCGTTATGGTAACATCAAGAAAATTTACGGTAACTTGCGAGTGTGTGTGTGTGAAGGGTATGTTCGGGTGTACAGCATTGTAAGTGTCTATAAAGCTGAGAAGTTCGTCCTCGCTGTGGGTCCAAATAAGAAAGATGTCGTCTATGTATCTTCTGTATAACATTGGTTTCAAGGAACTTTGTGCAAGAAATTCAGATTCTAGCTTTCCCATAAATATGTTGGCATAATTAGGTGCCATTTTGGTGCCCATAGTGGTCCCGCTGATTTGTCGAAAATACTCTTGGTTAAACTCGAATGAATTTAATTCGAGGACCATCCTCGTCAATGTTGCATTGGCAGAGAAATCTGGGGTGTTAGATTGTCTATGGTTTGTGTACATGTTTCTTAGTGCAGCTATGCCGTCATCGTGAGGAATATTTGTATATAATGAAGAGACATCAAGGGTAACCAAGTACGAGTTTTTCGGCACACAGATACCCGCAATGTCTCGAAGAAAATGTGTGGTGTCTTTTACGTACGACGCGAGGGTGCATGGAATGTGGCTTATTAGTTTGTCCACGTACCCTGATATGGGTTCAGTTATTGTACCGATGCCTGATATGATTGGTCGACCTGGGTTACCGGGTTTATGAATTTTTGGGAGGATGTAGAAGCGACCTGGACGAGGGTATGCTGCTTGCATCAGTTTGTGGTCAGTGTTGGTTATCTTTTCTGCGTCCAACAGTTTCTTTAGTTCTGTTGATACGATACGTTTGTATTCGTCTGTCGGATCACCTGGGAGGCGTTCGTAAAATCTTGAGTCGTCTAGTTGGCGGTATGCTTCTTGTAGGTAGTTGGTTGTGTTAAGGACTACAATTGCTCCTCCTTTGTCAGCGGGTTTTATTGCTATGTCTGTCCTCGATGCCAAATTTTTCATGCTTATTTTTTCAGATTTGGTCAAGTTTTCTTGGTTTCCTTTCTGTCTGTGGTATTCGTGTACTATATCTTTCTGTACTGCGGTGATATAAAGGTCCAAGCACTTGTCTCGATTACTGTTCGGTGTCCAATCATTTGATTTACGACGGTGAATTGTTTTGTGGTTAGAAGGCCTATCTAAGAAATATTCGCGCAACCTTAAGCTTCGAGCGAAGTTGTCGATGTCTCGGAGTAAGTGGAATTCATCGAAAAATTTTGTGGTCGGGCAGAAGCTTAGTCCCTTAGATAGCAGTTTTACTTCGTCAGGTGACAAGCTCGTGTCCGATAAGTTTACAACCACAGTGTCACACGGTGTGTTCCTAGATGGGTGCTCGTTTGTACCATTAGTGTTTTCCTGGGTGGTGGTGTTGTAATGATAAGGCACCGTATCAGGGAACGCGGGTTTGGGCACATGGTCTCTTTCGAGTTTATGAAGTTTTGTGGCCCTGATGGCTTGGTATTTATTCTGCTCAAATTCTGTTAATCGCGTGATTTCTTCGTTCGATAAAGTGTTGTGGCGGAGAATGGTGTTGGTCATAGCGACCAGTTTCTTTACCTGTTTGTCGCTATGATTAAGAGCAATTTCTGTTAATTTAAGGGATGCCTCAAGGAGGACGTTTTTCCATGTTATTTGGTCGTGTTTATCTAGATTTGTAGCGGCTGGTGTGAGGGAGAGTGTCATACCCTTGGGGGCTATTCTAGCACGAAGGTACACTTGCAATGTTGATTTATGCATTTCATGTCTAATTCGTTTGTCAGCAAGTTTTCGTACTTTAAGGAAAGTGGCACTGCAACTGGGAAGTGATGAGCTGGACTTACATTTCAGAAGTCAATCTTCTTTTGGGTGCGGGGATGGCACTGATGAGGTGCGCAGGTTGTAGTTATGTCCGGCAGGCCTTCGTCGTTGGGGGGAGAATTTCGGCGTTGGGCTCCCGGCGAACGTGTTCGTTGGCAGTTCCGGGGTCCGTAATAGGGGGACGCGGTTCCGTGGTTCGGCAGGCTTCCCTTTGAGGAGTGGTGTAGTGGTGCTGTCGTGTAGTGCTTCTGGTCTCGACATCCACAATGGAGGGACGCGTGTTGGCTGTTCTGCAGACTTCCCCCCTAGTAGTGGTGCGCTGTTGATGATGGTGAGGGGGTGCTTGAGGCTCGCGGGAGTCACAGTTTCGTTGATCGTCGGGAACTCATCTGTGGTGTTGGGTGGGTGTGGGGCTCCTGGTGTATGTTGATATGCAGAAGTCTTCTCGTGGGTGTCTTGTTGTGTTGAACGTATATTCACGGGAGCTGCTGGTTGAGTCGACCACACCGTTGTAGATTCAAGATCTCCACGACCGAGTGCTTTCTTGAGGGTTTCGGCAATCAAAGCGACGCCCATAAAACTCGGATGAAGCCCATCCGCAGCAAGAAAGCGTCTTGGTGGCAACTGCTCGAATTGGTAGTCGATGTATGACACCTTGCTGGGTCTCCGGCAGTAGGCCTTGACTGTCTCGTTGAATTAACGAGCGTCCCGGTTGAAGCGGTGCACGAATTGTTCGTTCGATCGTTGCAGGTGTAGGTTGAGGTACCGGGGCAACACGCATGAAACAACGAGCCTTTCGAGTTCCTGGCGTGTCCGAAGCGTGTTGTTCACTAGGCGGCGAAGGCGGCGTAGCGATTCGTCTAGTCCGTACGACGCCAGCTCACTCGTACCGACGTGAAAAACGAGCGTGGTCACAGATCGTGGTATGCCAGCAAGCTCTTTCTCGATGTCGAATGTAGAGGCTCCGCGGATGGAAATGATTGCAGGTGTCGTCTTCTCATGTGGGTTGAAATGCCGATGTAAATACCTTGTTTGCGAGTTTCCGATGATGGCTGTAGTTGGTGCATGTTTAGGGAAATTCCGTGAGACCTGCTCGACTGGAGGTGCGCCTGTGGCCGGTCTTGTGTAGGCAGGCATGGTGGTTGAGTGGCCGTAGCGTTGCATATAGTCTAGTAGATCCTCCGTGAGCGGTCACAACGTGGTTTATTTCGACGTTTCGGCCTAGAGTCTGGCCTTCATCAGGAATAAAGATACAGTTTGTCGGTGCTCAGCTTTATACAATCTCAAATCAGAGGGCAAGGTAAGAGGGAAAAAAAAGAAAAGAAAAAAAAAGAAAAGAAAAGAAAAGGAAAGAAAAAAAGAAAAAGATAAAAATAATATACGGTGAACGCCCCTCGGGTGCCCCCCTTCCACTTTTTCCTCCACTCCCCCCCATCTCTCTCCCCCCTCTCCCCTTCACCTTTCTGATGTCAGCGGTCTGTGTATGTTTCCGTTCACTAGCGCATTACTCCCGATCAGACGGTCCCTCCTGGCACTGGCGGTTCGGTGTGGGGCAAAAAAGAGCTTTTCGAGAAGTCCTAAGCCTTTTCTTTTCTTTTCTTTTTTTCTTTTCTTTTTTTTCCCTCTTACCTTGCCCTCTGATTTGAGATTGTATAAAGCTGAGCACCGACAAACTGTATCTTTATTGCTGATGAAGGCCAGACTCTAGGCCGAAACGTCGAAATAAACCACGTTGTGACCGCTCACGGAGGATCTACTAGACTATATATATGTATATATATATATACATATATATAGATATATATATATTTATATATATAGTTAAAAGGGAAAGAAGTGAATACTTACTTAAGTGCTCGTTTTTCCCTATTTTGACAAAATTTTAAAGAGATCTATCAGACAATATAGTATCAAGGAAAGTATAGGGGAAATCAAAAAAGGGGAAAACAAGCCCTTAGGTATACACTTCTTTAACTTATATATATATATGTATATATATATATATATATATATATATATATATATATATATATATATATATATATATATATATATATATATATATTTATATATATATATATATATGTTTCAACTGGTATGCGGACATAATGCAATTGCCGGCGCGTATAGTTTTCTTACAGCAGTTGCTTACCAACCAAATGAAACTGAAGTTCAGAGGCAAGAAGAGGCTTGAAGCGATCCAAAGTTTTTCCAGAAAGAATGTCACTGGACACAATATTTCGGCAAGTTTACTTGATGGTATGTGAGGTTCTCAAAATTACCATAATACTATGAAAGACGCCGTAGTGGATGGGTCTGGAAATTTTGACCACCTGAGGTTGTTTATAGTGCTCCCAAATCTGATCACACGGGCCTACAGCATTTTCGCCTCCATCAAAAAGGCTGCCGCCGCAGCCGGAATTCGGTCCAGTGACCTGCGGGTGAGCAGCCGAGTACCTTAGCCACTCCACGACCACGGCGGGTGGCAAGTTCAGTTGTCTTCGTCAAAGCAATAGCGTTGCCTCGACGAAGGAAAGGTCCTTTGTCAAAACGTTGGCTCCATTGACATTCTCTGCAATAATTTTTACAAGCATTCAGTCGATGACGTTTACTTGACTAACACTATCAGAAGCAAATACTCACAGATTTTCAAACCGCTGCTACAAGAATGTCACGAGCAGAAAGCGACCTCTAATTACTTGACATCGTTTGAACTACATGTCCAAAGTAAAAGAAAGTAGAACTATGCAGCGGAGTTAACTCGAATTAAATCATTTAAATAAATGCATTTTCCCGACAGGAACTTGACTGCCGTCTCCACCAATTAGACAAGCGACACTGCACTTCTGTCAGTCCAGTCCGGCTTGCGGAGAACTAGGTTTAATCATATTGTAGCGATGCTGCAATATGATTAAGCCTAGTTTGGCTAATGAACACTTGTGCCAGTGTTACCTGGCTAGTCATAGTGGTGGCATCCATGGTTTGAAGCCCCCTTGGTGTGAAGTTAAGCGGACCGAACTCAGGTGAGTCACCTCGAAGACGGCGACTTGCCCTCTTGTGTACAGGAGTCACTTCCACGGGGTTGATACGCTGGTCGTCGGGGCTACGCTGTCTTGAGCTCACGGGGCTTCGATTCATATCCGGCACTTTCACCAGAAATGTAGCAATGCAGAGGTAGACAGGATAAAAAAACAAGCGTCTTTATTAATAGAACTTGTGCCCACGATTCTAAAGACTGTGGTCGTCAAGTCAGAGTAGCCGAGTAACAGAGATCCAACTATCTTCCTCTTCCTCGTAGCCGGAGCGCACGAACGCGTGGCGCATGCCAGACGGGTCTTGCTGGTGCTTGTGCCATGATGATTGTGGCGGGCTACTTGAACGTGGCCAACCTGTCGCAGCATTATCCCCCAACTCAGAGGCATCGTCCTGATGCTTAAGACAGTGAAAAAATACATACGCACTCTCACTCTTTTTTCCGACGATCTGTCATGATAGGGCTGCATGCAGACTACGTGTACCACTTCCGTGGGATTGCGGCATCTTGAACTCACATGTCCAGCGGATCTGACTTCATAAGTGACGTTGCTGATACGGTTGAGTACTTCATAAGGTCGAAGTGTTGGCAAAGAAGCTTTTCAGAGAGTCCGCGGCGGCGCACTGTTATCCATATCCACACTTTGTCACCGGGATGATAAAGTGCGTCACTGCGTCGCTTGTACTGACTAGAATCGACGTGCTGTTGGTGGGGTATTCGGTATCTTGCCATTTGCCGTGCTTCTTCGGCTCTTTGGAAGAAGTCATCTAAGTCAGGTGGATAGCTGTTTTCGTCCTGTAATGGTAACATGACATCCAGCGGGGTCACTGTTCGGCCGAATACTAGTTCAGAAGGGGCAACGTGGGTTGCTTCTTGAACGGCTGTATTACATGCAAATGTTACGTAGGGTAATATTTAATCCCACTGTTTATGTTCAACATCAACATACATTGATAGCATGTCAATCAGAATTCTGTTGAGGCGTCGGTTAAGCAATTTTACTGAGGGTGATACGCCGTTGTTCTTCTGTAATCGGTATTTCTCATGCGCATTAGGCATTGCATTGGGTCTGCAGTAAACGCGGTGCCCCGATCCGTAATAACGACGATGGGCACACCATGGGTGAGCACTATGTTGTTCACAAAGAACTTGGCGACTTCGGCAGCCGTCTCAGCACAACAGAGAGTCCGTCTCAGCATAACGGGTCAGATTCTCTGTGGCTACGACTATCCATTTCTTGCCTGCACACGATGTCAGGAAAGGTACTAGGAAGTCCATGCCGACTCATTTGAATGGGGCATCCGGAGGGTCTATTGGCTGGAGAAGGCCGGCTGGTTTTACGGATAGAGTTGCGCACCGTTGACATTGACGACAAGTTTTCACGTAGCGCTGCACTGATGCGAGAAACTTAGGCCAATAGTACTTCAGGCGAATCCTGGCAAATGTTCGGCTCACACCCATGTGTCCAGATGTTGGCTTGTCGTGGCATGCGTGCAGAATTTCCTCTCGCATGGCTGTGGGCACGAATAGTAAAAACGTTTCACCATTAGGTTCGAAGTTCCTCCTGTAAAGGACACTTCCTCGAGGGCAGAACGTGGAGAGCCTTCTGGAAAATATTGCGAGGGACTTGAACGTCAAGACCCTGCAGGTGTTGTATACGCGCCAGCAAATCCGGGTCCTCTCGTTGTTGTTGAGCGATTTCGGATGCGTCGACACCGCCTGTAAACTGGAAGTCTTCCTCTTCAGGTACACTTGGATAGACGGGAGAGCGTGACAGGCAGTTGGCATCGCTGTGTTTCCTTCCAGATTTGTACACGACCGTATTGTCATATTTCTGCAGCCTAAGGCTCCGTCTTGCTACTCGACCTGACGGATCCTTGAGATTTTCCAGAAAGCATAGAGCATGGTGGTCACTGTCAGCTCTGAATGGTGTACCATAAAGGTAGCGTCGAAACTTCTTTATTGCCCATATGAATGCGAGGCACTTTTTTCAGTTGCAGAGTAGTTTGCCTCAGCTTTTGATAGTGTGCGGCTGGCATAGGCTAACACTTTTTCTTCAACATTTTGCCACTGGGCATGGATGGCGCCGAGGCCGATATTGCTTGCATCAGTATGGACTTCAGTGTCGGCTGTCTCATAAAAATGTGTAAGTATTGGTGAACCCTGTAGTCGTTTTCTTAATTCGTCAAAAGCTTTTTGTTGTTCGCTTTCCCATGTGAAGGGCACGTCGTCTTTTGTTAGTTTTGTAAGAGGTTCCGCAATCTTTGAGCAGTTTTCCACAAATCGCCTATAGTAGGCACATAAACCCGAAAATCGACACACAGACTTTTTGTCTCTGGGTGTAGGGAACCTCTGAACAGCGGCTGTCTTTTCGGGATCAGAACAAACACCTTCGGTACTAATGACATATCCAAGGAGTGGCAGCTCTTGGAAGCCAAAGTGGCAATTTTCAGGTTTGATTGTCAATTTTGCTGACCGGATGGCTTTAAATACTGTGCGTAGTCGCTTTAGATGTTTGTCAAACGTTGCAGTGAATACCGCCACGCTATCCAAATGCACTAGGCACGACTGCCATTACAATCCCGCGAGGACAGTGTCCATCATTCGCTCGAACGTCGCTGGTGCGGAACAGAAGCCGAATGGAATCGCTTTGAATTCGTAGATGCCATCTGGTGGTACGAATGCCGTTTTTTCACGGTCCTGCTCGTCAACCTCTACTTGCCAATATCCGCTTTTCAGATCTAAGGAGGCGAAAAACTTTGCGGATCACAACCGATCTAGTGTATCATCGATACGTGGCAATGGGTAGACATCTCGTTTAGTTACACTGTTCAGTTTTCTGTAGTCGACACAGAATCTAAGTGTGTTGTCCTTCTTCTTAACGAGCACTACGGGATTCCCATGAACTATTTGAAGGCTGGATGACGTCAAACGAAAGCATCTCCTCCACTTGCTTCTTGATAATTTCCCGTTCTTTCTGTGACACCTGATATGGATCCTTGCATATTGGACTCGTATCATCTTGCGTTATAATTCTGTGTTTTGTAACTGACGTGTGCTGCACCTTCGAGACAGTTGATAAGCAATCAGAGAATTCTTTTACAAAGGCATAATTGTGTTTCTTTTGACTGTCCGGAAGGTTCTGGTTGACGGTCATGGATGTGTCGATTTGCAGGCCTCTGGTCGAGTGGTTGACGTCCCATAGTTCGGTCGCCAAAGCGAAGTCGTGTAAATAGGCAATATCCGTGCCTTGAGCGATGTGTTCAAGTTCATTGGAGAAATTTGTGAGTAGGACATCTGCACGGTCATTCCTCAAGTGAACAAGACCCCTAGCTGCGCAGACACCTTTGTTCAAAAACAGCCCTACATTTGCATCCGCCATGCCTTAGCGGTTGTGCAATGCGTCATTTTTTACGAGCACTATTATACTGCAGTGTGGCGGCACAGTTACGGCATTATGAACAACGGGTAGAGCAGTTAGGCGTCGCTCCTTAGATTTCTTCACTCGTTCAGTCGAGAACAACACGCTGGACCTACGCAGGTTAATTACGGCGCCATTAGCTCGCAAAAAAATACATTCCTATAATGAGTTCTCTTGAACATTCTGGCAGCACACTGAAATTGGCCACGTAAATAAAGCCCCGTATTTCAAGTCTTGCAGCGCATCAGCCAAGGGGCGTAATAATGTGACCGCCTGCTATGCGTATCTGTGATCCACTCCACTGTGTCACAACATTGTTTAGCTTTTTCACCATCTTGTGACTTATCACTGAATATTCAGCACCGGTGTCGACTAAGGCATTCAGCTCCCATCCTTTCATTCTCCTCCGCAAATTTGAAGTAGCGTTTTCGTTGCTGCACCCATCTACCGGAAGTACACCATCATCACCCTCAAACCATATTGGAGGATCTTCGTAGCTGACGTTATCAGAGGCCTCACCTCCACAGGTCGCTTGCTTCAGTTTTCCGGGAGTGGACTTGGAGAGCAATGACCAGGCTGCCTTGAAGGTGCGCATGGGCTGAATGACCGGTAGCGCATAGGCGATGGCGACCGTGACTGATGTTGGCGTAGAGGTGGCGTGTTATGGCGCGTGGACAAGTACTCTTGAATCACCGCTTGTCGTTTGCCGTTTCGGGTGCACGGTGCATACGACGGGAAGCCTCTTATGCAGCCTGCTGGTAAGGGCAGAATCTGTACAGATGAACCGCTTCACCACAATCAAAACACAGAAGCCTGCGCTCGTGATCACGCCAGACGTCTCTTTTCCTTGGCCTATGTTTCATATAGTGATGTGTGCTACGTGCTCCTGGGAGCAGGTAGGTAGCTGTTGGTTCCCGTGGATGAGGTGCACTGCGTGCTACAGGTGGGAGAGGAGTCGTCGCCATCGCAATTGCTGCATTGCTGTGTACCGTGGGTTGTCTGACAACCTCAGAGTATGTTCGGATAGGTCAAACCGGCTGCAGCGCAAGTTCTGGCTCTCGTATCACGTGCCTCAGTTCGTCACGAACAATGTCCGTAACAGAAAGTGCAGTTGGAGTCTGGGGCGTTTGCAGAATGCTGAGTTCTTCTCTAATAAATGATCTAATTAGCTCTCGCAGGGCTTCAACATTGTTTCACGCGCCTCCTGCGAATACCTGTGCAGATGCGCAGTTAAGATTCTGGTTGTACTGCAGAGCCCGCTGTTCCAGTGTTTTTTCGATGGCCGTCGTTTCCGAGTAAAACTCAGCAACTGTGCTTGGAGGGTTGCGGACGAGAACGGCGAACAGCTCTTGCTTCACTCCGCGCGTTAGATAGCGCACCTTCTTATGCTCAGCCATATTGTAATCCGCACGCTTGATCAGACGGACCATGTCCTCTAAGTACATAGCAGCACTCTCGTTTGTGAGCTGGTTCCTCGATTGAAGAGCAGCGTCCGCCTTTTCTTTCCGGTCTATGTTCGTGAACGTAGCCACCCGCTAGTCGTCGAAATACCTCCCAGGTAGACAACGAGGTTTCTTGATTCTCAAACCATGTCTTTGCGAAGTCTTCCAGGGCGAAGTATACGTGACGGAGCTTCTGTCTCTCGTCCCATCCATTCAAGCTCGCCACTCTCTCGAACAGGCCCAACCAATCTTCCACGTCCTCGTACGAGTCGCCATGGAATACTGGTGGCTGGTGCGGTTGGCTAATGAACACTTGTGTCGGTGTTACCAGGCTAGTCATGGTGGTGGCATCCATCGTTGGAATTACCCTCGGTGTGAATTGAAGTGGACCGAACTCAGGTAAGTCACCTCGAAGACGGCGACTTGCCCTTTTGTATACAGGAGTCAATTTCATGGGGTTGATGCGCTGGTAATCTGGGCTACGCTGTCTTGAGCTCGCGGGGCTTCGATTCCTACCCCGCACCTCCACCAGAAATGTAGCGACGCTGAGGCAGACAGGCTAAAAAAACAAGTGACTTTAATAGGGCAAACTTTTGCCCACGTTTCTAAAGACTATGGTCGTCAAGTCCGAGTAGCCGAGTGGCACAGATCCAACTATCTTCCTCTTCCTTGTAGTCGGAGTGCACGAATGCGTGGTGCATGCCAGCCGGGTCTCACTGGTGCTGGTGCCACAATGATTGTGGCGGGCTACTTGAACGTGGCCAACCTGTCGCAGCAATATGTACTCGTGCAAAATTAACACCAACTCAAATACCGGGCCCAACTTATGTTCACCCGTTGCCTTTACAAAACGCTGAAGAATCTTCGCGGAACTAAAAATGTCTGGGATACCACACCACAGAGCAGCGCAAAAGTCATCATTGACGAATGCATGGTCGACTTGTCAGGCGTAGCTTACTGCGGCTTCTGGTCTCTGTCCGCTACAACTTGCTGTATTTATATTATCCTTAGTTGACACGCCAACGGAGTGTTATAACTGAGCATGATATAACTTCTAATATCGCTGAGAGATGGGCGAGAACGAGTGGAGAGAAGTGCTACAAATGCTAGTCAACCATTTCCTGCGCTTTGTCTGATGTGAAATTTCCCCCAAAATAGTGAAGGAAATATAAACGAAGCAGCCGTTCAATACAGGGGTATCAAGTTTTTATTTTTTAAAATATCGAAAACCAATAAATGCGAGCATCTACCTCAAGGATCATTCCGTTTAACCGGATCTTAAGATTCCCATCAACCGCTACAAGCGCGCATGTTCCTTGAAACCAAATCTAGCAACGAGTTTCCAGGTCCTGCCTTGGCTTCAGAGAAGTAGCGTTTTCTGATCATGCTAAAAGGTGTTGCAGTCTCGTTTTAATAGCTCTCACGGTATTGCTGGGGTTCGAGCGACAAAATATGGTTACCTAAAACGAGACGGGACGTGACCATTTGCCAGTGTATTTACACCGATAAAATCGGAGCGCTACACACAGAGCGAGCAAACCAGTAGTCCTCTTCGTCGTCTTATATCCACAGAATGGTTCACCCTTCATGCGATAGCTACGTAGCATTACCCCTCGGTTGAAAAAGGAGCGGATCGGTGCACTTTATACGTGATCTTCAGAAGGAGGGCGGTATGCTTTAAACCAACTGACGTGGACTACCTCAATGGGGGTTTTTGCAGACAGGTTAGTCCCGGAGATTGCAATGACTTCATAGGTAACCTCCGTCACCCGTCGTATAATACGGTAAGATCCCTTGTAGGGGGATAGCAACTTCTCTGACAATTGAACACGATGAACTGGGCACCAGAGAAGAACTAGAGAACCAGGTGAGAAGTCAACGTCGACATGCTTGCTGTCGTATGGAGCCTTCTGGGTTTCTTGTGAGGCCAAAAGCCTTGAGCGGGCCATCTGACGTGCGTGTGCGCATTCGCTCGGCGGACGTGTAGAAGTCGGTTGTAGGGTGTCCAGTGGTAAGGTCGGACTGCGGCCATAAAGCATATAAAAAGGTGACTAAGCTGCTGTATCATGACGAAATGAAATATAGGCCAACGTCATGTAAGGTAGCGCTAGATCCCAGTCATTGTGGTCAGATGAAACATACATCGAGGGCAAGTCCGTGAGGGTGCAATTTAGGCATTCGGTAAGGACGTTTGATTGATTGATATGTGGGGTTTAACGTCCCAAAACCACTCTATGATTGTGAGAGACGCCATAGTGGAGGGCTCCGGAAATTTAGACCACCTGGGGTTCTTTAACGTGCACCCAAATCTGAGCACACGGGCCTACAACATTTCCGCCTCCATCGGAAATGCAGCCGCCGCAGCCGGGATTCGAACCTGCGCCCTGCGGGTCAGCAGCCGAGTACCTTAGCCACTAGACCACCACGGCGGGGCGGTAAGGACGTTTGTTCGAGGATGGTAGGAAGTGGTCAGTTGGTGTTGCGTTGATGAAAACGCAAAAGGTCGTCGAGTACGCGTGACAAAATGCACGTCCACGATCGGTGAGCAATTGCTGAGGAGCGCTATGGTGTAGAATTACATCGTGGACCAAAAAGTCGGCAACGTCTATAGCAGTGCTGGTGGAGAGTGCTCTAGAGAGGGCAAACCTGGTCGCATGGTCTATAGCAACGGCGACCACTTGTTCCCAGAGGTTGATTCAGAGAACCATCCGAGGAGGTCTACACCAACACGGAAGAAAGGTTCGGTAGGGATGGAGATTGGGTAAAGGAGTCCAGCAGGGGGGGTGCGGCAGGTCGCTTTCGACGTTGGCATTTATCGCAAGAAGCCACGTAGCATCGAACGAATCGCGCGAGACCACGCCAAAAGAAGCGGCGCCGGACGTGGTCGCAAGTGCGAGACACGCTCAAGTGGCCGGCAGTTGGTTCGTAGTGAAGCTCATGCAGGACCGCTGAACGGAGATGGTTAGGCGCGACTTCAAGTAGCTCAGGGTTATCTGGCAGGACGCTATGACGGTACAGCGTTCCGTTAAGGAGAACGAACATGTGGAGTGACACGTCGTTAGGGTCAGATTCCAGACGAGCAATGAGTGACCGCAAGAAAGGATCGCGACGCTGTTCGTCACCAACCTGATGAAACCTAGACATGGACATGACACTGGGATCAGGCTCGCCAACCGATTCATCTGGTTGATCAACAGGGCAGCGGGACAAGCAATCGGCGTCTAGATGAAGGCATCCAGACTTGTAGGCAACTGAGTAGGAGTGCTACTAAATACGCAACGCCCAACGACCAAGTCGTCCAGAAGGGTCAATGAAGAAAGCCAACAGAGGGCATGATGATCTGTGACAACAAGTAACGGGCGGACATACAAGTCAGGACGAAATTTCGAATCCACCCAGACCAGGGCAAGGAATTATCGTTCTGTTATAGAGTTGTTACGCTCAGACTTTGAAAGGAGACGACGACTTGCATATGCAATTACTCAATCAGTGCCTTGCTGAGTTTAGGCCAAAACTGCGCCGATGTCATGACCGCTAGCATCTGTTCGCACTTTTGTAGGAGCATCTGGGTCGAAATTACATTGTGGAGCAACTCGTCTCAGTAGGCTAAAAGCGCCGGATCCTACAAGAGGCACAGGCGCACCGACACTCGCACCCTCATCGCTTGGAACTGCCACGGAACCTCTCGGCAGCACGTGAGGACAATTATCGCCCGAGCATGCGGAGGCGTTCCCGACACCTATAAAATTGAACGGGATCTTTATTTTCCACTTCAGAGTGTACTGGCAGTCGTATCGCCTGCTAAACCCGCTGCTTCTGTATTGCAGGTGGGTTACTTTTCTACACTATGGTAAATCATTCCCTTACTGCCAGTCTGCTCTGAACGTTTAGTGCGTATATGTACTAGTGGTTTTTTTTCCTTGTCATTGTGCCATTACCCCGGTGCAATGGACGAGTTGACAAACTTTTCCAAGGCTTTGAGTGAAAAAGCACCGGGTTCTGTTAAAGAGCTAGCTAAGATGTTCGGGGAAATGACACCAAGACTTTTGACGCAGTGGCAAGGCTGAGGGCCGATATAAAAAAAGTTACTGACTTAAAACAGTACAATAGCTGACGAGCTTGCCGCTGTTAAAGAGTCTATTGGATTCATAAATGAGGGCTTTGAAGGTTTCAAAGCTGAAATCAAGACCCTCTGGCAGGAAGTCACCGAGGCTACTAACCATAGCCTGGAAAGCCAGAAAGAGTGCCAGAGGCTAGAAAGAGAGTTGAGGTACACCAAGCGAGAAATCATAGCGTTAAAGCAATACCCTAGACGGAACAGCATTGAACTGAAAAGAGTACCATTGACCGAGGGAGAGGACGTTGCGGATATTCTGAATGTGGCCACTTTTCTCAAACTTTCCGGCAGATGTCGATGCCGCACATAGGGTGCCAACCAAGAGATCCGGGCCACCCAACATAGTAGCGAAGTTTGTTGCGAGGCAGGTACGAGACAGCATTCTGACTGCGGCCAAGAAAAACAGGCTGAATGCATAGATTCCCTTGGGTTCCAAGGAAGTGAGCCAGTCTATGTGAATGCCCACCTATGCCCCGAAAATAAGGTCCTGCTCGGCAAGAGAATTCAGGCCGAAAAAGAAAAGAACTCGAAATTCGCCTTGTTTGCAGAGGACAAAGTATTAATGTGGAAATCGGTAAACTCAAAAGTCGTGCAGGTTACAAGCGAAGATGCCCTGTCCGAAATTGTGTGATCGTCGGCACTTAACAACCCCGAAAAGTACCTCGGCCATATGGAGGTTCGACAAACTGCGCATGACAACCACAAGTCAAAGGATAGTATATCGATTTTTCACAGCAACGTTCGTAGCTTAAATAAAAACGTAAACTTGCTTATCGCCTATCTGTCGCAGCACACTACTTTTTTCGATGTTATCGCTACATCTGAAACCCGGTTAAAAAAGGCGAGAACATTGCCATCCCTGGATACGCTGCAGTGTCAAATCCACGTCTTTCCAGATCAAGGGGAAGGGGAGTAGCCCTCTTTGTTCAAAATCGTCATACGTACTCACAGCCATCGCCGATCACATTCAGTTTCCCTGAAATTGAATCTTTATTTATCAGACTCAACTGTTCTCTTGTTGTTGGGGTACTTTATTGGCCTCTCAACTCACCCATTGCCGCATTCTTAAACAAGCTTGAAGCTATCTTTCTTTACTTAGCGAATCACAATGACCAAGTAGTTGTCGTTCGGGATACCAACATTAATACTCTTATTAAAACTCATAATCAATACACATATCTGCTAGAGTCCTATAATTACTTGAACCTAATGACCGCTCCTACGTGACAAACAGCTAAATCTGGAACCTTAATAGACCATAATTTAACAAATCTACCTTCACATGCAAAGGCTGACGTGTATGATGTGCCCATTTCTGATCCCCTTCCTATCTCCGTGACTATAAGAGATCTGATCCAGTCAAAGCCACAGAAAACAGCACCTTCAACTAGAATCGACTATGCTTTAGCACGGAACAAGCTTTTGTCATCAGACACCAATTTAATATACAACGACGACGTTAACGTAGAATTATGTAATTTGATTGACAATCTTACTAGCATCATAGTCAACCATAGCGAAACCATATTTACTATGTCTTTCCTGGAACCACTGTGCCCATGCATGACTGATTACATCCTCTCCACCCTAAAACAAAAGGACTACTAGTATCATAAATGGAAGAAAAATAAACAAAATAAACACAATGGGCTTTACCTGCGTAATTACAAAATGTTGCGTAATAAATCGCTGTCAGATATTAGAATACGCAAAAAAGAATATTATAGCCGTCTTATACAGCATGCAAATGGTAATACTAAAAAAAATATGGGAAATAGTAAAAGAAGTTACTGGCAACAACCCAAACAGCAGGTTCTTCCCGACTGCATAGACGCAAGTATTGTTGACAGGTTTAATTTATATTTCACGAGCGTCGGCTCTGCCTTGGCAGCAAAATTTGACAATTCGACCGAGTGCCGCTTTCATGGACACTCTTTAATCAACACCTTCTGTATGTGTGATATTGAATCCAAAGATATTGAATCTGTTGTACTAAACATGTCTACGAATAAGGCTGCCGGACTAGACCGAATCACGGTGCGGTTTATTAAGGAAAACATAGATATCCTGCGCCCTATCTTATGTAATATTTTCAATCATTCTCTGCGTGCCTCTACGTACCTATGTTCTCTAAAAAAAAGCTAGGGTCGCACCAATACATAAAGACGGAGAGCCCATGACCCGTCTAGTTATCGGCCAAAATCCGTGCTAAACGTCCTTAACAATCTATATAAGAAACTTCTTGCAGCCCGAATACATAAATTCCTTGATAAATACCACATACTTTGCCCACAACAGCACGGTTTTAGTTCCGAGCACTCAACATCAACCGCGATGCTGTCTCTAACACAAGCAATTAACTCCGCCCTAAACAATAACAAACTGGTGGCTGTCGTGTACTTAGACCTAAAAAAAGCATTCGACACCGTAGATCACTCCATACTCTTAGGCAAATTGAAGCACTACGGTTTTAGAGGTAAATCTTCCGACCTGTTTTCAAGTTATTTTCATGACTGATACCAGATAGTTTGCATTACCAATATATGTTCTTTGCATGAAGGTATAGAAACTGGTGTTTCACAAAGATCCGTCCTTGGGCCCTTATTCATCTCCATGTATATAAACTATCTGCCATTATCCTTACATTGCTCCGACGTCTTGATGTACGCTGATGACATAGCTATAAATATTACAGGTAACAATATTGAGGAAGTTGAATCTAAAACAAACTCGGAGTTATAAAGAACTTCCAAATGGTTTTGTGCCAACAAATTACCAATTAATACCAAGAAAACTAAATATACAATTTTTCATTCTCGTAACAAGACCGCAAATGTAAACTCCATCAATAAAGCTATCGAGAACCACTCTCTTGAGTGGTTGTCGATAGCTATATCTCCATGCAACCTCTTACAAGTACCTTGGCGTTTACTTCGATAACCACTTAAACTGGCAAACCCACATAACGGAAGTTTGCACTAGGTTGGGGTTCGGATGTTAGGCTTTACTGCAGGCCCGTAAATACTTTGATAGACACATTTTACAAACATTATACTTCGCATTCATCCACTCTCACAATACACACTGCATTGAATCTTGGGGATGTACTTATGAGACTTACCTAGAACCTATCCGAATATTACAGAAACGATCTCTAAAAACAATAACATACTTTAAGCATGATCATCCGAGTAAACCCCTGTTTTACAATATGAAAATTTACCTTTTGATGCATTGCGTAAAGCAAAAACAGCCTGCTACGTAAATAATATCATACGGCATAACAACCCTTTCGATGCATCCTTGTTCTACACTACTTCTCGACCCACTAGAAATGCTGCGTCTGGTAACTTCAATCTGCCCCCCACAAACAACGTGTATGGAGAGCGTCAGCTGCCGTTTATAGGAGCAAAAATATAGAACAGCTTGCCGCCTGAAACAAAGAAAGCCCAAAATTTTAACACTTCTATAAAAAATATTATCTAAGCTTCAATGACGCGAGCTCACTTTGCGTTTTTTTGTTTCCTGGCATGTCGTGTTGCTGTCAAAGAAACATCATACGAGCTGAATGGTTATTGGGTGTGTGTAATTTTCAAAATGCGTGCCGCTGTTCTGGATTGTGAATTTTGTTGTGGCCTAGCAACGAATGTTGTATTTATATTGCATTTGGGAATACGGATACCGGTATTGTTGGCTACCTAAAATGTCTCTGAGTTGTCTTGTTTATGTTATTATGTACACCTTGGTGATTTGCTTGCGTTCGTGCACCTTTTGACACTATGGCGATTATAGATTTTATTGTCATTTCGCACGAAGATCCCATGCTTAAAAAATGCTTGTTGTAGTACTGTACAACACCCTGTTTTTTTGTCAGTTTCTTTTTTATGTAACAGCTAGTAAGCCTGCATCACTGCTTACATTTTCTTTTTGGACCCAGAACTAGCCATTGGCTATGGGTCCAAGCAGTTTGATGATCTTTTGTATTGTATGATTCAACAAATAAATAAAAATGTGGAAGTATCGGTGGTGGCGTTAGAGCGTTAGGGTGATTAGTCGAGAGAAAGCGTTAGCTTGAAGAGGACCCAAAAAATAAACGGGACGTCGTGCTTGAGAAGGTCTGTGAGTGGGCGTGCGAGTGCCGCAAAGTCTTTTTTTTTATGAACCGGCGAAAGTAAGAGCATAGGCCCACGAAACTGGGAACATCATGAATAGAGCGCGGAACGGGATAGTTCGTTACTGCGCGTACCCCGCACCTCCACCACAAACATGTTACGTAATACGAGACAAAACGTGACTATTCGCCAGTGTATTTACACCGATAAAATCGGAGCGCAGCACACAGAGCGAGCAAACCAGTCCTCTTCGTTGCTTTCTGTCCACAGAATAGTTCACCCCTCACTCTAAATTACCCGAAAAGGGAGTAACGGAGCCCAATAGGCACGCGCGACGAACGGGATAGACCGTTAAGGAGTGACCACAGAGGGAAGCGTGCCGCGCGAAATCACTTACTCTCTAAACACGCTACAAATGGATGAACCACCCGGGTATTGCAGGCAGCGCTAAAAGTGTTGCCAAGGTGACCAGACCTCTTACTCCTGATCTGGTGGCTCAGTCTTTCCCCGTATGTTGCCGGCAACGGCTCGCGTTGTGTCGTGCTAAAATTGCTCAAACACGGCCGCCTGCATTCGACAATCTAAAAACCACGACGTGGTGCTTGCGTGTACGTTTGCATGAGTGTGGGCTGCTGCTTTTGCGTTTCACTGCACTCATGAAGTCTGGATCAAGTCTCGACACGTCACTCCGCCGCGCTGTATATGTCTGGCTTCAAGATGGTCACGACCAATACACGACAGCAACAGTTGGGAAGGCCAATATGGCGGTCGAGAAGACAACAGGCCTATCGGATATATACTTTAGTCGGACTCAGGGCTGAAAACAGCGCTGGATTCTGAGGCAAGTAGGTTATCATTCTTTATTCAACTCTACTTGTCACGTGTGCGATACGGATCGCGCTTCCCGGCAACGGGCTCGGTCGTGTTGTATATCGCACGCACGAAATGCATCGCGAAGGTCAGCTTCGGCGTCTGCAGAGTGCCTGTGCTTTGCCACCGCCTGAAATTGGCCGCCATTGTCGTCGGCCTCCCGTACGCTCGCTCATCGAGTGCTCACCAGTCTTCGCCGCTGCGATGAGCTCCAGGCTGACGATATTGGGCTGAAACCTTGTCGCTGTGTTGGGAGTCGTCAAAAACACGTTGCGGGTTTTTGTAAAAATATTGGTTGTATTATGTAGTACGCTGTAACCAGCACGGGCTGGCGCACTTTTGCCAGCGTCGGAGCTCACTGAAAATTGGTCATCATTACAGTTGGCTTTCCCGTCAGTCGGCCGCAAGCAGCTCGGCGCCGTCCGTTGGTCGTGGCGGCGGACTCGCGTTTGCGCGCTGCACTCGCTTAAGTTTGCGGAAAAGGGCCGCATTACTGTCGATTTATTCGGCGCTAGCTCCAAACCAGCTCGGCGCTGTTCGTGGTGGCGGCCAAGTGTACGCTCGCTCTCGTGTTCGAAGTTCACTGGCGGCAGACACTCCGCGTGCAGCATCGTTATTGGTCTCGCGTTCGCTTGCTCGAGCTTAACGACGTCGCTGGCTTAGGACTCGCCGACTTGTTAGCGGTACAGTGGGTCGCGGAGTCGTGGCTGTGGCCGCCACTCCTAAGCTGTTGCGCTATGGGGATCGAAATGAGTATTTGACGATGTTTGACACCATGGTGAAATTATTAGCATGTGATATCTCACGTATGTTTTCATTTCACCTTGCACGTATTCCTCATTTGCATTTGTAGTCGTCCTTTGTCACGTCTGACTGACTATTTCACATACCTATTGTGCAGCCGTGGGCACACACCGTGCTGAAGACTGTGCTCTGGCGTTTTGCGATGCCTATTATCCATCTCTTTCGTCAGAGCAGCTTGAGAAGGACTGTGCGAGATGTGAAGGTTAAAGTTGTTTGTGCGTCATATTTTAACGCTTGTTTTTACATTAACGTGCACGTACTTGTCTTATGCGTGCATTTTCAAGTTCTGTCACTTGTGTCTATTTTTCGTATATTATTGTACGTGCAGCCGTGGGAACACAACAGACAGAAGGCTGCGTGCGCTGGCGTCTGCAATGCCTGTCATCTATCGCTTCCGTCAGAGACGTTCCCCAAGGAGTGAACAAGATGTGACAACGAGACTGGACTTGTACGCTTCACCTAGAATTCACTTAGCAGAATTTAGAAACTTCATGTATATGTAGAAAAATAAAAGATTTCGATGTCTCACTTTAGTCTTTCGTTGTTGCCGTTACTGGGAAAGCAGTTACACAAAGGTGGCTAACTACTCTTTCGCGTGTTTATTTCTGCGCAACTTGTTGTTCCCTGCGCAGAAAAACAGGCGAAAAAGTATTAGGTCTGGCAGAAAATAAACAAAAAACAATGTTTGAACTGGGGACAAATTATTCGTCCGGCGAGGTGCAACTGTGAGGACTAACGGTTGCCCGGTAAGGTGTGAATGTGGGGACTAACAGTTGATCTATAAGGTGCAAATGTGTGGATTAACTGCTAGTCCCTTGAGGTGAATTGTGGAACCAACCGTTACTCACTAAGGTGTAAATGTGAGGACTTAATGTTAGACCCCTGAGCTCGTCTTTGGGGACTAACTGTCAGACCCGGTACCGTTAGTTCTAAAAGGAAGTAATGGTTGCGGCAGCCCCAATAGTCCCCAAAAAGACGAACCGCACACCCTTTCAACACCCTTTTGCCTTGAAGTGTTCATGTGATAGCTACGTAACAATATTATGCTCTTGCCATGCTTTGTTAACCTTTCACAGTTCACTGCTTAGTTTTCTTTTTTACTCTTCATGCCCGCTTAAAGTTCGTCTGTGCCACATTTGTAGTATGCATGAAATGTACTATTTATCTGGCTTATTACCTTCAAAAGAAATGTGACCCATAGTTTTCTCTTCCCTTTCTTGACTATTATAATTTTCAAGGAGTTCGATGTACGTGGATATTTGTGAAAGTCAACTTTTCGAAGCCGTTAGGTGCACTTCGTCATTTCTTTGTCGTGTATACACAAAAAACCTGTGCGGTGCACCTATATATAGTATACGTAACTAAATGCTACGCCTTATGAAATATATTTTGAACAGTTGCTCGCACAAGTCGTTGCTGCGTTTATGCGGAACCCTACAGCCTAAACTTTCCACATTGATCGCGTTTGTCTAACCAGATGCGTTGTGCTGTAAGGTATAACGTTGTATTGCCCGGGTCAATTTTGATGAATATTGAAAACTCATATATAGCAATGCATAATAAGCATTGCTCTCAGGTCAACCCAGATGACTTAGTGTCATTTTCTTACTTTCCCTTACTTGTGTTTGTACAAGACTTAGAAACAGAAACAAAAATGTGTGGACATTTTTTTGTAATGGCTGGTCTGTATAGCTTGCTTCTTAATTTCATATCGCGATGTCACGATATTTAAGCTCATGAGATAATTTTTTCTTCCTGTTATTGGTGTAGCTTGCTGAATGCACACCTTGCGGTGGACAGATGGTTCATTTTTGGCCGTGACAGCACACAGCTTTTCTCCTGGGTTATGCAAAATATTGTTATGTTTAATTTTCAACTTTCCGAATAAATTTATATTTTAGCTATTCAGCACAAAGCGCCGCATATGGAAACCGTTTTTTCTCCGTACACCGCACACAAAGAAAATAAGATTCATAGCGTATTTCACAGCACAGTTATTGTGCGTGCTGAAACCAAAAACCAAGTACAATAAGCTTGCTCTCATTTAAAAAAGGGTGCTCTTTATCTTTGGAAATGAATTAAGCACTACCGTACTTACGTATGCAACGGCCTCGAAAAAGTGGCGAGTGCATATACCGTATGTGCCTGCTCCTTTGCAATTCTTGTCTTAGCTTTACCATTGTAAGCAATGTTTGTAGACTTAGGAAAATAGTGCTGTTCGATGTTTTATATAATAATGAAATATCATGTTAATGATTTATCAAGTTACTTTCACACGAAAGAGCTGCAAAGCACTTCTTGTACGTAGTATTTTCTGGTAATGTATTATGTTTCCAAAAGCAGCAAATGTTTCCATGCCAAAATAAAGTAAATCTTCCAAGAACAGTATGTATTGCGGAGACCTCGTAAGTACGTACTGTTCATGAATCAACGACAAAACTTTAGGAAGGTGGGTGATTTATGAAACGAAAGAATATTGAACATATGTGGCTGAAGCGAACGCTAGTTATATGATCTATAGTCGTCAGGGCAGGGAGCTCATGCCAATTGTGGTGTGCCCTGCAATAATAATTTTGTCTGTCCTCTGCAGCACTAGAGTGTGTATAGTGCTAAATACTGACATGAATGCAACAACGATTGTCGATATTTGTGAATGGTAACAAAAATTATTCGTAGTGATTAAACGCAACAAACCAGTAACGACAGCTGGTCGTGCGCTGCTTTGTGACTGACTTAGGCAGGTTCCAACCACCAGCAACCGCTTAGAGAGCCATACCCAAAGTTTTCCCTTATTAGTGGAACGGAGCAAGCATACGACGTACAAGACTACACGAGCTTGACCCTTCACTACAACTCCAGCCTTCACCCTGACTACATCGACGTAAGGCTTCGCTTCTCTATCGCCTTTGGCTGGCAGTCGCTTTCACGAAAGCTTATACTACGTTATTCGGAATGACTGACAGTGCGGCATGCGATGTTTGTGGCACGTATGAAAATATCGAACACCTGCTGTGCCACTGTCCTCAATTTGCCACAGACAGACATGTACTTGCCAACGCAATGCGGCGACTGGGTGATCGACCTCTTTCTGTGGAGGTGCTTTACAGCAGCATCCACATCCGTAGACAGCCTGCAAAGCAATGAAACCTTTCTTGTGTTTTTTGAGAAAGACAGGTTTGAGTGAACGCCGCTGACTTGCAGTGGAGTTCTACATTCTGCAGCGAAAATATTGTTAGTTTCTCTCTTTTTCTTTTCCGTATCTTCCCTCTTTCTCATCTTTCTTGTCCCCTTCCCTCATCCCTCAGTGTAGGGTAGTCAACCATATGTCTTTCTGGTTAACCTTTCTGCCTTCTCCATTTCGTTGCTTCCTTCTTTTCCTGGTGGGCATGCGCAGCGCCCCTTGCCCCGCCTCGCAATCTTTCTTATTGTTTTCCTTTAAAACAACAAAAAAAAACTTTACAAGTGAGCAATATTGAAGCACACATTGGTAATTTTTAGAGCAGCATGCTGTGACCTAGGTGGGACCACATAAGTATTATAGATGTCCTATCAAAGATGTTGGAGATGTGCTGTCAAACCAATCAAAACGCCTGGCCGATGTAGTCACTCCCATACGTGGCGAAACGACACTTGCGATTACAAAAACAGCCGCTGTGCGTCGCTCTAATGCGAAATTGGAGGGGTTTCTTTGTTTTAAGTGAAGTTTTCACAGCTTTGCTTATGCCGCTAGTGCTTACGCAGCGATATCAGTGCATAGTACAGTTCCAGAAGGAGCAATGAAAACCCCATCTTTTTTTTATGTCGCCGAGTACCTTTCAGGCTCAGCCCTTCCAGTAGATAATGAGCAATGCATTTGTGCGAAAAGAAGAATGGGTGGGAGGATGAATATGCTTACGTGGATACTAGCGAGTGCGTATGGTTCAATGTAGGTCCTAACATATATCATTGTAGGCTCCTGCAAAAACTTCCTATTCAACAATTCTTGGCTATTTTACCACATACTTCTCAGTGGAGCAAACCAAACTAAGGTTCGTAAAATAACTCATGAGCTAGTAAGCAGTATGCTTCATGTATGTGAAAGTGCTTCAACTTTTTTCAAAGTGAACACCTATTTATTACCATGTGAATTTTGTTTTTCTGATTCAAAAGGTCCCTTTTTACGAACACTGTGTGGTGAGAAATACTTACAATTTTTGTTAACTAGAGATTTTCCGCTTTACTAAATCTTTCTGTATCCATGAACTTCTGAAAGTGGCAGTGCATGTCCAACACTTCTGTGTGCAAGCGAACACCCATTAGTTTTAGTTATCGATCGCATCAGAATAATATCGCGAAACAATGATGCCCCTGATGTGAGAACAAAACAACAGTTTACTCGAACTCAATTTTAACCCACACCAAACTTTCTGTGCGTGAGCCAATTGTATGTGACACTGAGAATGCGCGAGGAGCAGGCGCAAGTTCGCAGCGAGTTCAAGCACTCTTTAGAATAATAGGTATATAACAACGCCAACTAATTTAAATTATCACTCAAGCCTATTTCATGAGAGTAACAAATACCTTCAAAATTACAGTCATTACTAGTAAGCTTTGAGGCGTACCTGTTTGTTCCAGCGAACGAAATGACACCAGGTGTAAACAAAAAAGCTAGCCGTTTACAAATTTACTGCACCCCTTCATATATGTATGCTACATATGCTAGAACACAGCCTCTAAGACAAAATAGGGGTGGCATGTAGCATTTTATTGATACAAAAAGGAGTAGGCAGACAGCTAGTGTTCTTAGAGTCTACGTGAATATGTGCCTCTCTTTTGATAGCGACGAGGAGCTAGCAAAAATGCTGCACTAAGTGGTAATCTTAAACCAAGCAGCACTCACGATGTAGACATTTTTTTTTCGTGTAATTGTGTTATCATCATCGATATGTCATATTGAATGGTGTCCCTGCTTGTTTCCGAACTAAATGTGATTTTCGGCACTCCTCTTAAAATTTAGCCCAACGAACGATTCACCAGAACATACAGAACCAACTAATAACAGGTAAACACTTGATTATCTTAAAAACGTAATGAGAAAAGATCACAATTTTGGCCAAACTTCAAGCATAGACTTCGTTTGCGATGCATCGACCTTATGAGAAAAGCTACACCCAAGATATTATTAGGGTTTTAAGTTCGTAAATTGCGGTCTGGTTATAAGAGCCATCGTAGTGGAGGTCATCAGATATTTAAACCATCTTGGTTTTTTTAGCATGCTTTGAAATCGCACACTAAGAACACGGGCGTCTGCAATTTTGCCCCCACCAAAATTACGGATCTAGTTTTGCCCCCACCAAAATTACGGATCTAGTGGTTACGGATCTAGTTGGCTGTCCTCCGGGACAGCCAACTAGATCCGTAACCACTGATTCAGCATGGCTCTTCTTTTTTAGGAGCTTGCTCGGCAAGCTTTTTGAGCTCGTGCTTTGTTTGTCATCGGTGGCACCTACACTAGCTTTCATTGCTACTGCCCAAGGAGTAATTGTGCCCTCTTACAGCTGCGCTCTCTCCATGGTAAGCCACGCCAGTGGCGCCGCGTGCTTCAGTTTTATATAGAGAGAAAGGGGCGGACTCCCTTTCTCTTGGGTGAAGCTTATTGTTACTCTTAGATGAAGCTTACTGAAGCTTACTCATAGGGGACGCTTATTCGGTTAGGAGTTTGCGAGTGCTCCAGAGCACTCTGAAAAGTTGATTGATTGCTTGATTTACAAGTGATGTTTAACGTCCAAAAACCACCATATGATTATAAGAGACGCCGTAGTGAAGGCTCTGCAAATTTCGGACAACTGAGGATTTCAGAGCTCTGAAAAGTGACTATACGTTCTATTTGTATGATTGGAACACTCGGAATACCTTCGGTTTGTTTTTTTGAAGCGTCAAACTTCGGCTCAGAGCACTCCCTACGGCTCCGACTTCGTAGTGAGAGCGTGGCGCAATCTGGCCAGGATGACAGATCACATGACACAAGGTGGCACCCACGTGATCACGTAATTGCCAGCAGGTGACAGCGGTGACAGCAGGAGAACACATTTTGGAAGGCGACATCACAGGACCCCTAAAACTTTTTGCACTTGATGTGTGTTTTTCGAGGTGTTCTTAAGCACTTCAGTGGTGACCTCACAGATACGAAGCCATAAATGCACCATGTGAAAAAAAAATTGGCAGATCCCACTTACATTGGGAACCAATGATATGCGAAGCGATGATGAGGATGGCTGATATGTCACTTTGAAATCAGTCCAATGTTATGAGGTGGGCGTAAATTTTGCCTTACATGACTTTCGTGTCATCAACATCATGTTTGCTACCGGCATGTTTTTTTTTCGTCGAACAATCAAGTCCCGTAATACTAAATTCGGTATATGTGCAGCTAGCCAAATGTCCGCGAGCGTGCTATGAGCGTAGCATGTTGTCATGTTTTACCTGACAAGCATATCAACTTTTTCATGTTCGGACGTGTCATTTACCTTCGTATACTATTGTCACGAGGTTGTGTTACACGCAGCACTTGAGAGGAAGCACGCAGGAGTCAGGGCGGTGTCAGGCGAACTGTTTATTGGGCGAACTTGTGCCCAGCAAAACACAACTCACAGCGACAGCGGCGTGAACAGTCGTCGGCCGACGGGAAAAAAAAAGGACCCCCAGTGGCGCACTGCGCCGGCTTTTTATACACGCGTCGTAACGCGTTCCAGAGTGGCATACAAGATGAACGCGGCCTGCGTTGCGCTTAACAGAAAGTGATAGCGTCTTCCTTCGTAAACCAAAAGAACCGCACGTGTCAGTCTTTTATACACGCGTCATAACGCGTTCCAGAGTGGCATACAAGATAAACGCGGCCTGCGTTGCGCTTAACAGACAGTGATAGCGGCTTTTTTCATAAACCAAAAGAACCGCACGTGTCACTTCCCCCCTCTGAAAAAGCATCGTCTCGATGCTAAAGACAGAACATAAGAGAGAGTACATGCAATAAATTACATTAACAATGCGTCACAGCTAATCAGCGCGCGTAATGAGGTTTAAGTCGCACCACGTGTACGACTTCGGGTCGTGCACGGCGTCGTTGGGATGACGTTAAGCCATCGGGCACGACCTCATAGTCCAGTTCACCACGACGTCGGACTACCTTGTAGGGTCCAAAGTAGCGTTGCAGGAGCTTCTCAGACAATCCCCGTAAAAAAAAAAAGGACCCCCAGTGGCGCACTGCGCCGGCTTTTTATACACGCGTCGTAACGCGTTCCAGAGTGGCATACAAGATAAACGCGGCCTGCGTTGCGCACGTGTCAGTCTTTTATACACGCGTCATAACGCGTTCCAGAGTGGCATACAAGATAAACGCGGCCTGCGTTGCGCTTAACAGACAGTGATAGCGGCTTTCTTCGTAAACCAAAAGAACCGCACGTGTCACTATTCACGTCACGTAATACCAAATGTGGTATATGTGAAGCCAGCGAAACGGCAGCGAGCACGCTATGAGCGTGCTGCAGTGAGCGCACTGCCGCGAGTGCACAATAAGGTTAGCATGACGTCATGTTTTACAGGACACAGATGTAATTATTATAATGTTTGAACGTGAAGTTTACTTTCATTGTCCTTCCGCGTCACGTAATACCTCGTTTGATATATGTGAGCTAGCGAAATGTCCGCGAGCACATCATTAGCGCAGGATGTAGTTATGTCCTTACACGACGTGCAGATGATTATAAAGTTTACACCAATCATATACCTTCGTCATGCGTTCAAGTGACGTAATACTAAATTTGGTGTTTGTGTAGCTATTGAAATGACCACAATGGCATCATCAGCATGGCGTGTAGTCATGACCTGCATGACGTGCATGTCATGATTTTTGTGTTAGGGCCTGCCTTTCATGTCGCCATGCAGCCATTTCATACCATATCAGTTTTGCAAATATGTCGTGTGTACAAAACCACTACAAGCGCAGCAAGAACATGACACGTAAATTATGACATTCACGACATACATGTAATTATTTTCATTTTATGACTAGTCACCTATGCTGCTCACATAGTCATCTTTTGCCATACCAATTTTGGTATATATGCCGTTATCGAAACGGCCCTGACAGGTAAAAGTCATAGTCGGCTAGATATACAAATAGACATATACGGTGAAACTGGCCGAAGCTCGCTAAGAAATGCTTTGCAATTAAAATCTGGCGTCTATAGTGACTGCGGCGGTGACGTCAATGCTGTTGTTCTAGCAGCTCACTGACGAATGCCTCGACGCCAGTGGCTCAGACGATGACGATGGTCACAATTATTGTCTTAACTCAAAAGGCTATTCTTTGGCCCAGACATGTCGGTGATGGCCACTGAAATGATCGGGGCCATTCGTAGCTGCGCAGGAATGCTTGTGTGGTGGCTTCGCGCGCTGGCTGATTGGTGGTGCACCAGGCACGCTGCTCAAAAATCACCCATGCGTTTGCTTGCCTCCCACGCTCTGATTAAAAGCTGCCTTGGAATCAAGCAACACTAAGCCAGAGGCTGCAGCGGCCTAATGAATACGTCATCAGCAAACGCTCTTCGTCACCACTCCGCACCATATTCGTTGCTGCATGAGAACCCTAGAAACCAGGGCAGCAGCACGGCGGGCTCGCTATTCCGCAGCAGCTCGGGCTTGCTGGCGCCTCACTGCCACTTATGTCCTAGCACCAAAGCCAACTTCCAGCACATATTTCTGAATTGTCCAAACAAACCAAAGCCCCTGTTGCAAGGGTCAGAACACCAGGAGCGATGGGAGGCTGCTCTGTGCAGCTCGCAACCAGGTTTACAGCTCCGGACAATGAGTCGGGCCAGAAGGGTCGCCGAAGCACAGCAGTGTCCGGCCACCTAGAGCGGCCCGAGGGTTCTTCGTCATCCTGAATCCACTTCCCCTACCACATCCCCCCTCAAATTATTCCTTCGTGAATCAATAAATTTGATTACCTACCTACCTACCGGTAGGCCGAAGCGTAGAGGGTTTGCCATCGCGGAAGCTTGTCACATATTTATGTGATGGTAGTTTAATGTGTACGGAATATTCTGGGGTTACCCGATAATCTGCGAGCAAGATCCTCTAACGCGAATCACTTTGTGAATATGGCGAAGGAGGAGGAATAAACATTATTATCAGAAACCTACAGGTTTAGGTAGCCGGGCTTAGGCCTCCCATGAGGGGACGTCAAGTGCTTGTCTCGGCGACCCCTCACGGGCGTGCTGGGTCGCCGAAGTTTGGTCGTCAAGAGCAGGGCTCCGCAGAGCCTCATCAAGCTTCGACGAAAGGGTCGTGGCGCTAGTGTGCCGGTACTGTGCCGGGCACTCCCACAGCATATGCGGAAGCGTAGCCGGGTGGGTGCCGCAGTACCGACAGTGGGAGGTTGTGTACACGTCCGGTAATTATGGTGAAGGCGGGAACGTGAGGGACACATGTCTAAAGTAGACGCTAAGTGGTGGCCTGTGCCCGGTTGAGCTTCAAGTGAGGTGGGGCAAAGTCTTGGCGTCTGAGATAAAAGCTCTTAACCACATATTTGTACGTAGTGAGTTGTCCCTGGTGTTAACCATCCACCGTTATGACTAAGATGTATTTCTTCAATACTTCCTCAAATATTTCAAAATATTTCGTCAAATATGATCATTTATCCTACACACACACAAATCAGATGAAAAATTCAATCATTCAATGCAAATCGACATTGATAGTGATTTAACCTTGACAAACATTCACTTTTTAGACATAGCGATAAAGATCTCAGAATTGGGCATTCTACTGGCAGCAACAGTCAGCACTAGCTGGTGTGCAGCTGTTAATTGCTTCAGGGACTACAGGTCACATTTTCTTCTATGCTGAGTGAATGGTATAATACTACATTGCACTGCCTAGCATTTGAATTGTTATAAAACCTTTGAGGTCGGAATGTCGTATTGAAGCTGCAGCGCAGTAACATTGCACCATCAATACATTGAAGATGGCTGGGAATATATCTCATTATTTATGCATATACAAATTCGTGAGCAGTTACGTGTACTAGAGTGAACCTTAATTTTGTTCAATTTTGTCGCAAACTTTTGAAGTTAATATCCGCGGGTGGGCTGTCAAGATGAAACCTTTTTAGGCTTGAACTTGTTGGGCAGAAAGGTGAAACAAGCTAGGCTTCGTAAGGCCGCGCACTACATGTCGTCTACCGCAACGTACATTCACCTACGTATTTATCCACAGTGCTCTACGGACACATAAAAGAAGTGATGTGTGATGAAGCATAGTCGTCTACAAGTTGTCCTCTTAGCTTCAGCATTTATTTATTGCTCTGGATTTGGTAAGCTACTGATTTTAAAATATTTTGCATTTATAATTGACTTCTTTACAAGTTCATAACATGTTGCTTCATCCAGGAGAAATACGCACGTAGATAAATCTTACCGTCTAGCTCATTAGAAATGCCTCTTCGCCAAATATTAACTTTTTGTCTTATTAACAAAAAAAAAACACGCAGACTTCCTGCAGTAAGCTTTTTCAGAAGTACATTTGTATTTTAAGCAACTTCATCAATTCTTAAGTAGAAGCAACCGGTATTACGATGCCACTAAAATATTTACCAAAACAGTGCTGTTCAAAATAATATTTTGATAGGGCGGAACACTAAGACCTGTTATGATTGCTCAGATGAAAAATTCAAAGAAATATGGTCAGGAATTTGTCATGATTATTGTTTGTTACTTACGGCATCAATTTTTTGTCGCTTTACATCCACCTCGTGGAGTTCTTGCCTCCAAAGAAGGAACTGAATCTGTGTGATTCTGAATTCTAACAGTGATTTTATTGGTACAGCGGGTTTAACATCTCGAAAATATTACAAAATTATGAAAGACGGCGTTGTAGAAGGCTCCGGAAATTTCGACCATCTGGGTTTCTTTAACGTGCACCGAATCTGAGCACATGTTCTTACAGCATTGTTGGTTTTATCAAAAATGCAGCCGCCGCAGCCAGAATTCAATCCCACGACCTGCGGGTAAGCAGCCGAGTACCTTAGCCACTAGACCACCATGGCAGGTCTACAGTGATGAAGTCACCAAACCACTCGGCGAAGGTGAAAGGAAGACATATCAACGGGAAGGCGTTAACGTGTACAGGTCGTCGAAAACACTCGTTGAGTAACTTCTGCAAGCCCACTAGCTTGACACGCACTAGGGCATTAATGATTACCTTTTGGGTAGTAGGCCGGCATTCGCTATGGTGTTTGTCATTCTTCTGAGAAGCGTCGTATCCGCTAAACGCTTGCAGAGAATTTTGTGACCATTGATTATGCAGTGGCTGACGACGATGAGGAATTATGGCTGAAGTGGGTATGCCCCACAGTTAATGAGCGAACAAGAACAAGCTTTTGTAATGGGTTGGAGCATTGGATGGCCCACTCCTTACGTTATTCATAGTGTGCAATGACTGGTTGATCTTTCGCTGTTTTGAAACGCTTTATAAGTCGTATTAACGCGATTGCTTTCCCAACATCTAGCCTGCATAAGGAAAGTTTGCCAACAAGTCAGTAGCACCAGCGTAGCTCAGTGGTAGAAATTGAGCTGGCACCCAGCAGACCCGGGTTTCAAGCCCCATTGTGTCTTTAGTGCTAGTTTTTTTTCTCCTAATTTTGCGCGATGTGATTACGGACACCAGCGGTGGCGGTGGTGGCTGCGGACAACTGCGCGTTAGCCTAGTTGTGATCTCATGACAGCTTTCGCTGTAGTAAAGTTGTACCACCACCAAGCCAGAATTAAAACCAGCCATTCTGCGTTGCACTCTACTATACGGTGAAATGCCAGAGCTTAAAATCGCTCTGAGAACAATCGTCATAATAGCATCGTGTTAGCGAGTTGTCTCGCTGCGGCCGCTGTAGTACAGCAAGTAAGGTGCTCGGCGGCGGACCAAATAGTGGTAGGTTCGGTCCCAGTTACGGCGTTCACATTTCGGTGGAGGCGAAATTCTAGAGCTCATGCATTTCAACTCAAATGCACGTTATATAACACCTAGTAGTAGAAAATTGTAGACACTTCCACTACTGTGTGTCTCACTATCATATTATAGTTTTGCAACCAAGGCGTAATTTTGCCCCTAGGTATCATTTTATAGGGCAATAAAAATTGTTGAAGTGTTACGTTGTAAAACCACGATATGATTGTGAAGAAGTCCACAGATAAAGAATTCGTAAATTTGGACCATCTCGTCTTTTTTACATGCACCAATATTACCGTGCAAATGCCTATAGGAACTCGCTTCTATTAAAATGCGGCCACCGCGCACGGCGGTTGTTAGTCACTTCTTCGCACGAAGTCTGTTATTTTTGACGCTGTTTGCCGACTAATATTGGTGGTTCCATGGCTACTTTCTAGATACCTCAAGACGTTCATTTTCAGCAAATTCACTAGCCATTATTTTATTTATCTGCGGAATAAATGCCTTTTTTGAAGAACTTTTCTGTCGCAACTTGGTGATGCGCGCACACGCTCTTTATCCACAGGTATTACATGCATTTAAAGAGAGGTTGGAGAAAAATTCTTAATGGTTCGCTGGCTATACTTGTCTTGCAGAACAGTAATAATCAAAAAGTAGCTCTATGAGCACAAAAATAACCAAAGGCACATTTTACGGCACTCACACGTTCAGTCCAAGTTCCTAATTAGAAAATTTCTACACAAAACATAATTTACCAACTACCAGTATTATTTTAATGCAAATCTCTTCGCAAAACACAAAAATTTACTAAAGCGTTGTAAAAGCCGGTGATATTTCGTGAGAATTGTCTGCATTTTCTTCTAAATGCAGCAGTATAACTGCAACAATGAGGATTTAGAAGCAATTCTTTGCTAAAATCAAAACAAAAAGGTGTAGTAGATAGGCATAGCGGTTAACAACCAGTGGAAGAACGTTTCCTTCAGGTTCAGTCTTTTTGTGGTATCCCTGATTCATCATGAATTTGAACTACTGTGTGCGCAGCGGTATACCTCATATTTTTTTTTTGGGGGGGGGGCTATGTTCCCAAGATTTTCGCTACTGATGAGGCTGCTTATCCCAACAGTTGAGTTTTCGTAAAAGTGCTTTTGAGCGACATCATCTTTTTACAGCATATAAGAATGTGTCTTATGTCTTCACGTTTTTTTAATGAAAAGGTAACAGTGTCAGACTGACAGATAAGGATTTTAATAAAATTCTGAGAGGCATTTCCTAAAATCGGTTGAGCAACGGGCCTCTTTCACGTTGAGACGGGGAGGCCGAGATTCATCGCCTCGTCATGGGCCCTTTGGGGAGCCCTTTGCTGACGTAAAATTTCAGAGCTCCTGAGTGCAGAGCTCCATTTTTCTTCAGTCATGCGCTGAGAACTATGTAATGAGGGGCACTGCCAGAGCGTGTGGTCTAACGTAGACGTGGCGCCACAATTTGGGCATGTTGCATTAAGGCCTTCATTGAGTTGTCTGTTGGAATAAAGACTGGTTTCAATATCACCTAGTTTGAAGCCTGCGAAGGCTAGATGCCCGTGCCCTAGACAGCTTCATATGATGAAGAATAAATGCCCTTCTGTATAGCTGGTAATATTTAGTCCCCTCATTAAATGTCACGAGGACGTCCCGAAAAACGGCTAGGTTGGAGTTTGAAGACCCGCCAGGGTGCCAAGCACTGTAAGTTCGAACGCTCGGGCATGGGCGATCTCATTTATGTTGGCCCTAGAGGCCAGATGTGATTCCAGATGAGCAGAGAACCAAATGATGGTGTGATGAGAAATACCCCGTATGACTCAAGATGCTTCAGCCGATACAGAACCGGACGCGAAGACAAGGACCACCACTCATGAGTCAGTGTAGATGTGTAGCCAGAAATCATCCTGAAGAGCAAGAGCTATGACTACCTGCTCTGCTTTACTTGGAGTGGCATTCCTGATAGACGCGGAGTAGATAACGCAACCTGCGTGGTTAATTAACTGCGATGATTGCGAAGTTGGCTGATCGACCGTGCTGCACCGTGTTTACAAAGCATGCTGACTCCGGGTTTGCACGAACGTATTTGAGCCAGGCTTCACCCCTCCTCTTTTGCATCGACACGTTGTGCTGCGAGTTCGTTTTGTGGGGAAACGGAGAGACCGTAATGCTAGCCCTTTGCTTCGTATTCAGGCTTTGCCTAGGTTCCTCCTGTACCGAACTATACCCAAGTATGGTCAGTATGTTGCTGCCTACGTTCGGCGCGGAGAGTCTGGCCATCTGAGCCGCAATCTACTCATCAATAATCCCTACCAACGTGTTCTGTATATACAACTGCGTGAAGCGTTCCCTCCTAGTAGTTGAAGAGAATCCTTGCAATCTTGATGCTCTTGTGGATCAGGATATTAAGGTTAGTCTTTCATGACTTTGCCAACACTGTATGACAGCAACGTAAGTATCTCACTTAAAGGCCTGCAACAGCCTTAGTAAATTATCCTCCTTGAGGCAACCTCTAGAGTGGAAGACACGGGAGATAAGCCGAATCATGCTTGACGTTTAGGCTGTGAGCTTGCGTATGGTCTGCCCACTAATGTCATGAGCCTCTATAAGCCTGCTATGAACTCCTATTACCCCTACCCTAGGAATAACATGACCAGATGTGGAGCGAAGCTTTTTGTCAATATCCGAAAGGGAGACCTAGCCCCTAGGTATTACACCCCTTCTCTAAGGTCGGTATGGCAAGTATTTTGATTTGTTTGGAAATTTTCGGAGTCCGGAAAAACTAACGATAGCTTCGGTGTATTTACAGCTTGTTGGAGTGTTCTTCTACTCTGCCTTCATTGCAACCCGTCCACCAGACGGTGATTTCTTCGGCGTAAAGGGTATGACTTATGCCTTTTATTTGTGATGAAGATGATGAAAAACATTTATTATAAGAGAGAGAGGTACGGGGCCAAAGCATGACCCCGCTACATGGTCGGCGTCCTTAGTCCGGGACACCGCATGACGAGGCCCCTACTCGCGCCCGTCTCACCAGAGCCCGTTGAGACCCTAGTGATGAGCAGTTGAGGACGGCAGTCTCCCATGCCTCTCGGGAAGGTGTAGGGGAAGGGGGTAGATGGGGATTTTTCGGACATGCCCATACCATATGGAAGATATCACACGTCTCCCCACAGTGTGGGCACCGCCCGTCTGTGTTCGCATCGAAATGTTTTAGGATTGCAGGACAGAGTAGAGTACCTGTCTGCAGGCGCCTTAGAGTTCGCTCTTCCGCCTTACTCAGCCCCTTTGCAGGAGCCGGGTAAAGGCGGTGGGTGTCGCGATAATAGGTCAGAATTTCTTTGATCCGCAGCAGCAGTGTATTGGCCTCCGAGTCATAAGAGCCAAGGTGAGGAGCCCGGTGGGTAAGGGCTCGGGCGCCCGCGTCAGCGGCCTCATTTCCTCATAAGCCCTGATGGCCAGGAGCCCATACGATGTGTTTCGGGGCTGTATCAGCGAGAGCCCGTTTTATAATCTGGCTGGCTAGGGTGGATATCTCTCCTACCAAGTAATGAGCACATGCTTTTCGGGAGTCTTGATGACAACTTTCGAGTTGGGGTCCGCAGCAGCAAGTGGTATCGCGACTTCCTCAGCGCGCTCTGGATTTTGTGCTCGGAACGAGAGCCCATCGACATGCTTTTCCCGGTGAACTACACAGGCCGTGTAAAATCCCATGGGCGAAGGCCCTGCTATATCTACGTATAATACACCAGGTCGGTAGCCGTGTTGCCTCTCAAGCGTCCGAGCCCGCGCCTGTATTCTGCTTTCGTGCGTGTGCTTATCCATGTTTCTGGGGAGTGGAGAGACCGAGAACCTATGCCGCCACAGTTCCGGAATACGCTCCGCCTCCTCTGCAGTGCAAGTGTGCTGTATATGTAAGCGGTTCAGCAGGCGGCGCCCGGGAGCCGTCTGCACAAGCCGCGTATATTGATTCATAAGGTGGGCTTCCCGCAACTCCTGGTAGAAGTTGAGCACACCTAACGCCCTCAGTTTGGCGTTGGAAGTGGCCACCGGGAGATCCAGAGCTCGTTCAGTAGCCTTACGAATGACGGCGTCTATTTTTTCGTCTTCTTGCTTGTTAGTGCGAAGGTATGGGACGGCGTAGAGGATCCGGCTAGTCACGAAGGCATGGGCGAGCCGAAGCGCGTCCCTGCCCCGCAGACCACCCCGCTTGTTGGAAACGCGGTGGATCATGCGCCCTACCTGTTCGCCTATTCTATTGAGTTTCGCTATAGTGGAGTCCGGTCTGAGTCTGTGGTGGATGAACAGGCCCAGAATCCGGAGCTCCTCCACCTCTCTGATGGGAACCCAAGACAGGGAGATGTGTATGGCTGACTTATCTCTTGGCTTCGCTCTAACGTGCAGAAGCTCTGATTTGCTTGGAGCACATTGGAGTCCACAATCGTTGGCATACGCCTCGACTATGGATGCGGCCTGCTGAAGGCGTTCCTGCACTTCACCAAGGCTCCCTTCAGTGGTCCAGATTGTAATATCATCGGCATATACTGCGTGTTGTGTGCCCTCCACCCTGGCCAATTCGCTTGGAAGGCGCATCATAGCAATGTTGAAAAGGAGCGGTGATAACCCTGCTCCCTGAGGGGTACCCCGTGTTCCCATAATGTAAAGGCCATATTCCTCGTCCTCGATCCGAAGAAGTGCCTGGCGTTTAGAGAGGAAATCTCTGACATATGCAAAGGCCTTAGCCCCGCAATCGGTGGAACTCAAGTTAGCCAGGATGCTGCTGTGTTTAACATTGTCGAAAGCCCCCTTCAGATCAAGGGCGAGGATGGCTTTATCATTGTGTTGCATAGTTATGGGCTGTATGACGGCCCTATGGAGCTGGAGAAGGACGTCCTGTGCAGACGTGTGTGTGCGAAACCCAAACATGGTGTCTGCAAAAAAGCCCTTGCCCTCAAGGTATGGGGAGAGGCGATCCCGTACCATTGTCTCCATAAGCTTGCCCGCGCACGAAGTCAGTGATATGGGCCTCAGATTTTCCGTATTCACGGCCTTGCCTGCTTTGGGGATAAAAGTCACAAGTGACGTTTTCCATTCGGAAGGGAGCGCACAGCCGTCCCAGATCTCGTTCATGTATTCCAATAAATGGAGGTAGGCTGTGTCAGGGAGGTTTGCCAGCAGCTTTACTGTTATGCGGTCCTGCCCCGGAGCCGTACCCTAGCGCATTTTAGCTAAAGCCGCTTTAAGGTCATGCAACTCAAAACGGGCATCGAGTTGGTGATTAGGCTTACGAGAGTACGTGTACGCTGGCCCAGGCGGGTCCTCCGTACGACCGAGATACCTATCGCACAGGGCAACCACAAGCTGTGCCGGATTGCTTTGGTACCCTTGCAGAGCTCGCCGGAGCTGCTTCTGCGCCTCCCCTGTCGTTTGAGAGGGGTCTATGAGACTACGAAAGAGACGCCATGTCCCCTTCGAGCTCATCTGACGAGCTGCGGCGTCACAGCGGGCTATTCAAATTGAATCATAGAGTTGGGCAGCATACGCAGCAGCCTGTTCCGTGAGTTGGGCTATGCAGATACGTAATTTGCGATTAGTCTTCTGCTTTTTCCAACGTTTTGTTAAGCTTCGGCGCGCCTCCCACAAGTGTAGGAGGTGAGTGTCCACTGCGGGGATTTCTTCGTTGGTTTGGAGGGTAGTAACAAGTCTTTTCTGAATGTTAATTACGTGTTGAGCCCATTCTGCAGTAGCCTCCAGAAAATAGTACGGGAGGGATAGTCTGATTGCGAAATTGGGTCCAATCGGTCAACTTGGCTTGACCGCATTTTTTATGAGCTGACTTTTCCAGGAGTGTGACCCGGAGAAGGCAGTGATCACTGCCTAGAGAATCGCCCAAGTTCTCCCAGGTAGCATCCTTAGCATTTTTTATGAGAGAGAGGTCCGGACACGTGTCACGAGTTACCGAGTTCCCCACTCGAGTGGGGTACTCCGGATCCGTGAGCAGCGTGAGGCGAAGGGTGGAGATAAGCTCCGCCAGCTTACGTCCTCTGGCCTTCTCGTAGTGATAGCCTCAGTGAAGGCTGGGAGCATTGAAGTCTCCCACGATCACTAAGGGGTCCTTGTCTGCCAACTTGATCGCCCGGAGGAAGATTTCGCTAAAAGTTACGCGTGGCTTATGCGGGGGGCTGTATATATTTAGGATGTGTATTGACTGGTCACGACGTCTGAGAGGCAGTACTCTGACTATTGTGTATTCTTGTTCAGTACTTAAGTTTAAATCGACCTGAATCGCGGTATATGCCTTGTTCACCAGGATGCATGACGAGCCCCCCCCCCCCCCTGGAAAGTGCTATAGCCAGAGAATTTAACGCCCAAACCGGGCTCCTGCAAAGCAAGCAAGGCGGGCATGTTTCCGAGGGACTGCAAGATGAGCTGGAGGTGCGACCGTTTTTTCCAGGCTCTAAAATCTCTGCAGTTCCATTGTATAATCTCAAATTTTTGTAGATAATTAGCTTGTTTGTTAGATCGGCTAGCCGTGTTTTAGTATTTATTTACGGTGCAGAGGACCAGTCCGGACCTGGAGCCGGCCCCGAAAAGCCTTCTTCTGCTGCCTGATGGGAGACCGACTTCCGTTTAACCTGCGGGGAGTCGCTCTGAGTGGTGTTTGTATTTTGGGCGATAACCAAGGGCTGAACGGCTTTAAGGACTGAGTTAGAGACCTGCGCCACAATTTCGGGAAGTGCTTGCGTTAAGGCTGCCGTGAACATGTCCTGAAAGGACTCGCGGACTGCCGAAATGATTTGAGTGGGGAGGGCTGCCACGATCGCTTCTAATTGCTCTGTTTTACGCTCTAGGGACTCGATGCGACCGATGGATCCGGTATTGGAAGCTGGTCCAACTACCGTGTCCGCGCCCTGCCGCGAGACGCTATTGAGGCGGAATGTGACGGAAGAGCCGTCATCCCCATCCTTTGCCTCGGCTTCCTGCACTGGCTCGGATGAACCAACCTGCTTGGCTTGTAATTCCTGAATTTTGCGCGCAAGAATTTGGTTCTGGCGCCTGAGCTCCCCTATATGCTGCTGTAGGGCGGTTTCGGTAGGGAGGGAGAAGGGGAAGGTCCAGGGACTGCCCCACCCCAACAGCTCACCTGTGCTTAGACGGGTGTCAAGGGTGGGAAGTCCTTGATCAAGACAGGAGGCTCCGACGGGGTCCCAGACTTTACATCGGTGGAGTGCCCGGTGTTGGTCTTCTTGGGTTCTGGCTTATTCGACTTGGCGGCGGGTGCTTTCTTGGGACCAGTCTTGGGAGTCGGAGCCTGTTTGTGCCCCGCCCCCCGTTGTCCTCGGCTTGGATCCGCGTGGGAATCCCGACTTGACCGGCTGCCGGAACCGTCCAGCACAACCGGGAGCTCCAGTGTCGTGGCCGCCGCCGCAGAGGAGGCAGCTCGGAATGCACTGGTGTTCCGTGGGGCCGTCAAGAGTACCAGCAGGTACCTGAACGCCGCAGCTTGTGCAGCGGCCAGGCTGCGGGCGCGGGCAAGTATCTGCTCGATGGCCCACTGTGCCACAGAGTCACGGAGTAGGCATGCAGGCACTGTCTTCTTATACAAGCGAACAGGGAGCCGCTCGCAGTTGTACAACACCGTCCGTGGCACCTTAGTCCCCGCGAAGGTGATCACCGCAACCGGGGTGTTCCCAAGCTTGCGCACAGACAATACATTTGGCTCAGCACTGAGCTTGCTTTTCACAGTTTCGGACGTTTTGTCTTGAGAGACTTGCACGACGCCCCGACAGAACTCACCGGAAAGTTTGGGATGTCCCCGTAATGTTAGCTGGTGGCCCCCAACTGGCAGCTTAATGTCCTGGAGGAGTCTCTCGCCGGCGTCTACTGATTTGAGCGTGCACACAAGTACATTTTGATCCCAGAGGGGCCACACTGCAAATCCCACACTTGCGTCGGCTCCGAGGATGCTGCGGACTGCAGCGCCGGCTTGTCCAGGACCAAACGTGGCCTTGAGGTCGAGCGTCTCACGCGGTTTCAGCACCACTATGGTGTCGTCTTTTTCGATGCGCGGCGTGTTCTTCGGCTGCCACTGGAGTTGTTTGGCGCGCTGTGAGGTGACGCTCGGCACGTTCTTTCCCTGTGCTTGCTGAGGGCGAGACGCTGCTTGTTGTTTGGCTGCAGAAGCCCTGGCATCTCTCGACGCCACTTTATTGTGAGAGCCTGTGGGAAACCGAAAAGAGGTGAATATTAAGCAGAAGTGGTGAGAACACTGAACCCTTTGGAGTACCTTTGGAGTCAAAAGCAAAATATTTTGATTTGAAATAGTCTATCTTTATCTTGAAATTTCTGCTTTTGAGTAAAGAGCTGATGAATACTTGGAATCTATGCCCCAAGACAAAATCGGAGATGGGGTTGAAAATGTGCGTATGGGAGAGATTGTCAAAAAATTTCTCCAAGTCTTGTCCTAAAATTGCCCGGACACTCTCATTTCAACGTCGATAATCTGGTGTTTTATAATTTCATGGCATCCTTGATCGACAAAGCCGGTTGAAAGCGAATCATATTGAACGGAATTATACCATAGTCTCCATGGTGTTTAGAAATGCGGCTGTTGATTGTAGCTAGGCTGTACGAAGCCAAAGCCAGTGAATGTCTGTTTGTACAGGCCAACTAACCTTTATCAGATTAATGAATTCTACAACTGGATCAATGCTACACATCATTTATAGTTGCCTGCACTATTTTCTCATCAGCTTACTTTGGAAAATTGACAGTACAGCGTGATAATGTGATAGCGTTAAAGATCTCAGCAAACACTTCGGCGAAAGAGTCGTTGGTTGTAAGCGAAAAAAATATCTTATGTGTGAAGAAAAATTAGAACGATGCAAATAAATAATTGATAAAAACTTCTGGGTCAGGGAGTGGATCACTCCCAGCTCTTTTTGGTCAGAGTTAGGATCAAAACCGGGTCGTTTTCGTGGCAAAGCGGGTGTTTCACGACACGACCGCGTCTCTGCTTGTGAATACCATGAAAGTAACTTTCTCTGATTGTGTATTCAGTAAATGTAATTATGCGTAATTTAAGAACACATGCGTCTTGTATACGTTCTTCACAATACGACATGAAATATTGCAGCTGTAATGCATGGTACACGCGCCCATTGCGTGCGGTTGTGGGAACATGTTATAAGAGATTTGTGGTTTAAAGCCGCTCACCACTACAAAAGGCACACACGATACTGCTCTCATTTCCTTAAGGTCATGGTGTGGGTGATGACCAAGTTCTAAAAGGCTTCAAGCATTAAGTGTTTAAAGTATGCACTAGGAACAGGACATCCCTATCGCGCTCAACTCTTAAAAGCGAAGCTTCAAGGTTCCTCTAGTTTTTAGTATACATTGCACATCACTTGTCAGTAGAGGTAGTAGATAATTATTGCTTCCTTGGTGCGCCGCATTTGCGATGTGGTCAGCTGTGTAATTTCCTACATATTTCACAGTGACTTGGAACCCATTCAAACATAATGCAGTGTTTTAAATCTCTCGCTATGGCGTGAATCTTTCATACTTCAAGTGTAAGCACACGTCCTTTGTTTATTATTTGGAGACCTTTAAACATATTAATGAGGATTGTCAGTCACTGGCTCTCAACATATGGCTGGTGCACAGCAAGGCTTCCTAAAACACAACGCCTGGAGCACCTGCAACGAGCGACGAAGCTTCTTGCATGTTGAAACATGTGTGGCCAGCCCCCGCCTCGCAAGAATAAAATATCTCGCAAGAACTAACTCTTTTAGATAAACCATATAGAATCACAGTTGATTCAACATCTTGGTGCATTTATTTGCAGCTTATACGAGCCTTAAAGAAAGGGCAAGAGGAAAACGTCTTGCCCTTTAATTTATGGTCTTGCTTATTCAAGAGTGTATTCTTTATTGATCTCCATTATTAACTGTACTAGAAATAGCACACCCGTTCTCTTTGGCTCCTAATCTCACACGAAAATGAAATCAGGTGGCTATTTTGTCTACTTTTGCCTTGCGTTCTGGCTCTTTATGAAGTCCGGCCATTGTCGACCCTGGCGCTCCACGGCTGGTGTTTTATCCAATGACTTTCGCCTCAGTTGTTTATAGAACCTTAATCACTAGACCCCAGCGGGGCGTGTCATTCTGAACGTGTCCCGCGAACAAATGTAATACTACACAATACAAGCGTTGAATCACGCCAAGCTTTACACACTGTGTGTGGTGTTATGAGTCAGTGGCTTAAAGCTGCCCAGCAAATGAATAGCACTCTTGCATATTTGATTATTATGAGCAGCAGTATTAACATCCTCGCCCAGGGTAGCTGTGCATATCGCCGTATTGGACGCATATTGGGAACTATACTACTCGAAAATTTTTACCACCATTTTTGTTGTTCTTTAGCACAAAAAATCGCAGCGGCTCTGTAGTAGCGCCAAAGCACGCACGCGTGCCTTCCCTCACAGCAAAATTGAGGCATCTACCGAGAAGTGAAGCCCGACAAGCTAATGAGACACTATGTGTATGGGACCCCAAGCGTGCTGACATTTCGCTCCTGATTGTGACACATAGGCATCGTTTAAAGAACTGACACTAAATTTCGCGGGCAAGTTAGCCTGTGGGGTCGGCTCCCATGAAGAAGGGTACATTTGCAAAATATCAACAGCGAATAAAGCTGGGAAGATATTTCAAATGAATTATGAAGTTTGCGTGCGTGATCGGGTCTCGCGGTGTCAACACTCGCAAAGGTGAGTTCAAGGTGACCCCCTATTTCTCTCACACCACCACACTGCAGTCGATACAAGTTATACTGACGTCACAGCCACCATTTCTTCATCACATTTGCTCCAGCAGACTACTTTTCAGCGGCTGCTCGCAAATTCGTTGATGCGGCACTGACGTTGAGAGATGAGTGTTTGGTGACACTGCTTGCCCGTTTCCTGTTAGAAAAACTTCTCGATGCGTACTATACGGAAGTGCGTCACAGTTATGTGTGGTGGGGTCAAGCGTCGCACAGGCTGAATCGTGATTGTTGCACCAAACAGCATGTCATATTTGGAGCTCTCTCAAACCTAAACAGAAAGTGGTTTATAATGAAGAGATTTTAATTAATTATTTGTCACCCACTCTAGTGAACAATGGGCAGTGTTGCCATCCACGGACACCTAGCGGAACAAGCGAGGTGAAACGTTTTGTGTCAGTACCCCTTTAATTTTAGCCGCTGTGACGCGCAGAGGGAGAAATAGAAAAAGGATGAAAATATTAGCACGCAGGTCAACCATGCTTGACATTCCCCAGCCCAACGTAGAAAAAAAGAAGGCCAGAGCGGTGATGCAGCTACGTCGGGCGTCATAACTGCCTGCCGCAAGCTGCTTATCTACACGGCCCAATATGTCGACAGAAACTGCCTTGCAGCAGTATTGATCAACCACAGGGGTTTGACCATTAACGCTTTTTCAGTACCGTGTTCTTCTTCATGTGCGGTTTAGCAAATGGCTAATGCCTTGGCGCTTCTGGATAGCGAAAAGTAAAATATATTCAGTCACTCCAGGGCAGCCATCCGCGCACCTTCAGCGTTGGCGTCATGTGCAAAGAAGCCTATCACACCCTGCAGGGCAAAAGCATCACCCCCCACACTCTCACGTGGTTTTCCGCTCACATGAGATCCATTAAAAGAAGCTCCACAAACCTGAATGAGCTGGCTCACTCCAAGGCACGAGGTCTCGCTTTCCGTGACCACGGAGAATTTCCCCACCAGCCCGCAGCTGTGGAGAAGAGAGATCAACCGACCGCTTAAGACGAAGTTACACAGCACTTTTATCTCGGTGGGAAAGACTTTCCCCTTCCTAAGAAATAAAAAAATAATGCGCGGACTTTGACTCTCGAAAATCTGTAGACGGGTTCGTATCCCAGCCCGGCTTTATTGCACAAAACTTATCCCATCTTTTTTTCCTAATAGCTCTTTCAGGCGCTACAATGAATTCGCTAGCCTAGACCACGTGCTCTGGCGTTGCCCTTCGTTGCGGGGCATGAACCAATCCAATGAAGAAAAGTGGTTATTCACTATCATAAGCCCTAATGTCGGGGACCAACTGTGGGCTGTTCAGAGGCCCACGATGCGGTGGTCGCGTTTGGCCTGACTGTCCCAACGTGGGAGCGGTCCGCTGCGTGTTGAGCGGTGTACCTCAAGAATACAAATTGGGTTTCACATTCATGCATCCAGGTAGGCTATGCCACATTGGGGAAGAAGGAATAAAATATATTCTGACAGGGCTTTTGAGATAGCTTCGTATAATAAGAAATGTCTTGATAGAGACATACACTTTTCAGTTTTGCAGGAATGGAAGAAAGCCGAATTGAAAGATGTCAGTGAAAGATCTGCATCTGATCCAGGACGCCTGGTAAGACCTTAAAGGAACTTCACGTATGACCTACAATACTTTGAGAGAGTACTCAAGGCAATCAGATTGTTTTTTATTTGGTGCATAACACTTTGTATTTTTAATTATTTATTTCGCCGTAGGTATTCGTTTCACGAAACGGAGGGTTCAACAGGGTGTTACTTTCTAACGAAGGTGTCAGCACTGTACCGATGCGAAAAGCAGAAATTCACAAATGTAGTGCTGTGATAGCAAGAGATGGCCAGGTTTCCTATGCAGTTGTCACATAATATCGAAAAGCGGAAGTGTACTTTCTGGATACTTCATAAATTTAACTGGCTCAGCAGAATAATATTGAGATTCCCACTATTATCTACGTTATTACAACCAACATAAAGCACAAAACTCAAGCACATCAATATACCCCAGTTGAACAGCGATTTCACAAAGTCGCCGGGACACGCAAACATTGTGAACATCGTAACATCAAGAACATAGTAAATTCGAGCGCGTGCGTTTTTGATCTTCCAATTTTTAAAACTGTATCGCGGAAACTCACAAAAGCTACCATCTTGGTGTATTTGTAATTAAAAGTCACCTGCGCTTCTTGCAGCACGCGGGTGAGTGTGTATGCGTGACTTCATTGTTTGGTGACACTGACTCAATGACTGTATATAAATGAGAAGACTGCCGTTCGATGTAGTTTTGGTTTGTAGTTCTGAGAGAACCAGAAGGAGAATGTCTCCGCTTTGTGGGTTGTGCCCCTCCAACGCTGGCAGCACAGTGCCACATATTCTAAAACCCATAAACTTAGAAAAACATCTTTTTCTATTCATCTTTGTCCCGAAATGCTTCATAAAATTTATTTCGAGTTTGTAAAAGCATTAGGCATACGGGCAACAGCAGAGGAAACTGGATGTCTTCGTTACATCGGCAAACTTGTGCAGTCGGGTTGGTTCGATAAAATCGAGTTTCAAATGCGGCACCTCAAGGTAGTGGTGGCGCAGACATGCCGTGGCGCCGCCAGCCAGATTCTCTCTGTAACGTGCAAAACGACGTCACCTGGTACCGACTGCGTGAAGCGTTCGAAATCTCCAGTCATTGAGGCTCTTCAGACTGGCTTTCTTGCTTCGCAAGCATTCAGTGTGTTTGTATTAGATGTAAAGTAACGCAGAATGTTTGTCAACGCAAGGTTTAGTGTGTCAATGTGCGGTCATTGTCGCGTAGTGCCCTTTCGACTTAGCGCGTACGCGCGCTGCCACGGATGTCGAAAGTTAAGAAGCTGCCATATAGTTCACTGGCCAGCAGCTCGAAGCATTATCACATCTCTCGAAAAGGTAACTTAACAAAATCAAGCAGGACTGCGGGCACCTGTTTGTCGTGTTAAGACGAGGTAATGTTTAGATCTGCGCATGCTGCATTGTGCGATCGACGGCTACGACTAGCCCTAGTTTACAGCGCGTAATCAAATGGCCAAGTGTAAACGACGCTATGACGTTGGCGTCATTCGCATCACCTTTCAAAAAGCTAGCCGTAAGCACTTTCGCCACAATAACACTACTGATTACAAATTTGGCTACTCGTGCATCTGTTTATGTTACGTCTGCATGTGTTTGTACGCTAGCAAAATTGAAAAATACCTGGGTCGGGGAGGAAGCCTCTTTTGACTAGGCCAATGGTATGGGTGGCTTGCTAACTTCACAAGAATTATTCACAGGCGATGATTTATAAGATATATTTGAGTAATTGTTATTTAAACCACGTTTATATATGTCTCTTTAATGAACTCTTCGGCAACATGTGCTGCTCTGCACTCGTTGGATTGGCTCATATAAATCATGCGAGCACATTGCAGTCCCTGGGCGCATCACTTGCTCGACTATTATTTAGATATACCATATCTCGTGTTCAATCATTTTCCCAAACTGTGGCATCAATGAATTCGTGCAGCATGGAGCACTCCAGTTAATAACTACTAAAAGGAAAGAAAGTGTTTAAGGCGGAACCCATTCAAATATACAAGTAAAAATGCTAGGCCTGCGTGGAAGGTGCAGCAATGTCACAACAAAAGCTAGAAGAGCAGCCTCCCAGAGCCTTCTTTAAACACCCATTGAGTAACTGCTGCAATCACACTTGCTGCGTACTCCCTACAACATTAATAATTAATATTTCTTGGTAAAAGGGTGGCACTCACTACGCCATCCTTCGTCATTCATCTCAGAAACGTGGTTTCCACTAAACACGTGCAAGGAATTTTGTGTGAGTTGTTCATGTAGCGGCTGACGACGAAGGGAAACTATGGCTGAAGTGGGTATGAGCCACAGTTATAGGGGAACAAGAATCAGCTTTTGTTATGGGTTGGAGCATTGGACGGCCCACTCGTAACGCTATTCGCATTTTGTGACGCCTGATTGTTCTTTTGCTGTTACAAGACGTTTTATTGCTCATATTAACACGATTCCATTCCCAGCATCAGGTCTGCCTAAGACAAGCTTACGAAGCAGTCTCGAGCACTGGCGTGGCTGGGCTAGCTCGTAGCGGACCCGGGTTCAAGCCCCACTGTTTCCTTGGTACAAGTTTTTTTTCTTTATTTCGTGCCATGGCTGAGCAGAGATACCCAAAAAGAATTCACGAATACAGATATCGAAATTGTCTGTTTAGAAGCCTAAAATACAGATACAGAGATGCATTTGTAAATGACGTAACGGGATATTTTCGGTGATACCCTTGCAAAAAGACAAAGAAAGTGTTCCGAAGTACACATACAGCAACACAGATACTAAATTCTTTTCTCTATGTCGAGGATAGTCATACTCCGTACAGACATTTGTTATGCGCATGATAATATGTAAGATGCGCAGCTAATCAAACTTGCAAATAAATTTATTTCGCTATTTTATCACCGTACTCTGAGTGTCATAGGGGCACTACTAAGGAGGCTTACGCTGCACACTATTGTTAATATTGTTAATAACGCCATATATACAGTTCAAATAAAAAGCTATGCTGTATTAGAGAAAGAGTCACACGCATTGTACACCAATATCGGGATATTTGGCGGCAACAGTATTAGCTATGCTAGAAATAGCATAGTTCGAGCGAAGCGGTGGAACCATTAACAAAAAAATTGAGAAAATTTATGCTTTCATTCACAGCGGTCAGCCTGTGTTTTGGAGTTCAAAAAATAGGTTAAGGCTCCTGAATTCCTTGTTGTCACTGTAATGGCGGTGCTTACTTCAACAGCCTTCAAACAAGTAGACTAGCGGTTCAGGCAAGTTGGTTTCTAGCTTTGATAAAGTTGCCTAGCGCGAAGCAGGAGGGGTACACATAAACACTGAAGACAAGCGCTTACTTCCAGTTGAAGGTTTAGAGCTTCATAGAAACATAAAAAAGCAGAAAGATGAACGAACGAAACAAGGAATGCGAAAGAAAACGCAAAAAAGACCTCCTTTCAATCGCCATGTGGTCACCCTGGCGTCTTCCAGAAATCTACCATCTGAGCATCTCAGATGATATAGAGCATCTAACCCGTTATTAGAAGGTTGCAGGTTCGGTTCCTGCTCACGGCAAGTTATCGTTTCATTAACTTTTCTTTCTTCACAGTTACATTACAACTGGGTCTGATCATTTCCCCTATATTTACTTGGCATCATTGTTAGAAAAAGAGTCCAGCGCACAGAATCGAACGTCCGACCTCTTGCATCTGAGTGCGTGACGTTAGGTATACTGTGCCACGAAGGAAAATCTCCTTCAACACTGAAACGGCAAACTATATATATCTGCCATTTACTGATAGCCATCTTGACGGAAATGTTTATGCCCAGCAATCTGAGTTCGCTAGTGCGGCAAAGCCAACTCCAAGGGGAAGCGCTGGCCTTAACACTATAGGAAGCGTTTTTCTAAAAATCATTACTGAGCAATGCCTGACTTATCACTATTTGAACTTTTGGCACTTAATGCTGACAACGTCCTTATGGTGGACAACGCGATTTGTTTTACTTGGTCGGCTGAATAGATTTCCCGAAACACTATTGTGTAACTATTGAAAACACTGGGGTTGACTTTAGAAAAAAAGGCATTTCTAGCGCAACAATAAGATATTAGGTAATTGCACTCTAGTGGCATGTACGGTAAGACAAGCTGTTTTCGTGTTCGCAATTTCGTGGGTGTAGGTTGCTTGGAGTTTTTTCCTGAGGCTCTCCCACATCAATAGTGCAGAAAAGCAGCTGTACAGGGGTAAAAGAATCGCCTGTCGGTAAATCGATGAGAAATTGTACGTTTGTCAAGGTTAAACCAGGAGAAAAGTCTGCAGATGTGATTTACAATATGTAAATGAAGCATCAGACATTTAAATCTGTAGTAAGTAGTTAAGTTATATTAGGTAGTTAATGAGCTAATAACGTTTAGCGAGCGTTGGGCCGCAGTGCCATGAATACAGTGAACTAGTATATACCATGAACTCGAGGTGGTTAAAGGTGGGAAGTACACACGAAGCACAAGCCATAAGAAAGTGTGCGTGTGCCTCTTCTCGTTCAGTCCCTGGGATGTCCGCTGGATGGCGGTGCTTCTATGTGAGGAATATACGATGAAAAGATGCGAGATGGTAGTACTTGGAGTGTTGAATAGGTGGACGAACGAACACACAGACAGATGCATGGATGGACGCACGGATGGCTGCACGGACGGATGGACGCATGGACGAAAGCACGGCGGGACTCACAGAAGAACGTGCGGATGCACGCTCATCCGTGCGCCGCGGACGATCATCAGATGAACGAACAGACGCACGCATGGACGGGCGGATGGACGCACGGGCAGCCACACAGACGCACGCATGGATGGACGGAAGCAAGAACGAATGAATGGACGGATGCTTCGCCACACTATCCATCATTCACTCATTGGATATGCTGCTTTTTTTTTCAGACACAGCGAAGTAACTACTGAGACACTTCTGCGCGTTCATCTCTACCTGTGAGTAGGTCAGCTGCGTGAGCAAGGCGGGGCACGTTTTGGTCTGCTTGGTATTCTCCACGTGACATTTAAATTCTCTGCTATCGCACTAATTGCTTCACTTTTGCCGCAAAGATGTGACTTTTTCTTTTTTTCGTGAATGAAGAGCACTTGCATTTTTGGCCATTGCAGACATTTCTCTTTTTGTATTAGCTGCTGCATCGTACCGTTGGCTTCTTTCCCGCGTGAAGTAAAAATTTCCGTACGAATCGCTTATGCTCGTGTTATCAAGAGCTGTACACAAGTATTTACAGCATACACACAGTAGACTGAAAGTACTTCCAATGTCGACTTTGTAAAGGGGTCTATTAGGCCTCAGAAATCACTTGCACTTTCAAGGTATATTAAAACAAAATAAAGAAAGTAACACTAAGATAATGTATAAAATCATTTTTAAATCTCACACGGCGTTTGCTTCCTTAACACTTCCTATTCGTACTTCAACGTTAAATTTCAAAGGATCAGTGTGGCCCCACCGCGGTGGTCTAGTGGCTAAGGTACTCAGCTACTGACCCGCAGGTCGCCGGATCAAATCCCGGCTGTTGCGGCTGCGGAGGCAGAAAGGCTGTAGGCCTGTGTGCTCAAATTTGGGTGCACGCTAAAGAACTTCAGGTGGTCGAAATTTCCGAAGCCCTCCACTAAGGTCTCTCATAAATATATGGTGGTTTTGGGACGTTAAACCTCAAATATCATTACAGGATCTGTGTGTCGCAATTCAGCCAAAAGTACACAAAATTTTGCATTTTGCTTTTCTAAAAAGCAAGATACATATTTAAACATATTAAGGTTACGTGCTTGCAGGGCGCGACACCGTCATCTCCTCGTCCAAACTGTACAGACTCACGAGGAGGAAAGCATGCAGATGGGGACTGGTGCTTGGTAAGTTCGATGTATATATATTGTAACGGTTAGATTGAGTTTAACAATGTTTATTTACAGGAGAGATCAGGCGTTGATCGGCGATGATGGCGAACATAGGCCGAACCAAGTAACTTCCTCTTCCTATACCTTTGTCCCCAAAACATGGCCCGGCTCATACCGTAACATTCCCCGTTTCACAGACGAAGTCTGCTAGGCGAGTCAAATCATTGGCGTAGTGTGGGATGGAACTGCTTGAGACGAGCTACATGCACCACCTGTGTTTGGCTTGACCAACGACCAGCTGACGTCAAGCGTGCCCCCACGTAGGTCAAGTCACTCAGTTGATTTACGATAACGAATAGACCGACCTAGTGCGCTAAAAGTTTCTGGCATAAGCCACGTTTCCGCTGAGGGGTCCACAACCAGACGAGGTCCGCTTTTTTGAATGAAAGTGTCGTGGCGTTGATCATACCTCTTCTTGGAGCGATCTTGCGATGCCAGTGTGCGAATATGGGCAATTTTGCAGGCTTCTTCAGCACGGGACAGTGTTTAAGCAACTGAATCATCCGTATGGTGCTCGAATGGAAGTATCGTATCGAGGCAGCTGCGTGACGGTCAAGCTTAGAATAGGTAGAATGTAGTGAAGTCCGTCGTTTCGTGCTTCACTGTATTATAAGCATTGGGGATGAATGGTAAAATATCATACCAGTTCCTGTGATTTGAGGATACATACATGGCCAGAATATTAGTACGCGTGCGGTTTGTGCGTTCCAGAAGGCCACAAGGCCATTCGTCTGGGGATGATATGGCGTTGAATGTCGAAACTGCGAAGTGCAGAGATGAAGCAATTCCTCTACAGTGTCGGTGACGAACTGGCGACCGCGATCACTGATGATGACAAGAGGTGGACCATGGAGAAGAATGATAGATCGTAACAGGAAAGAGGCGACGGAATCCGCTGTGGAAGATAGTATCGCTGCAGTTTCCGCATATCAGGTAAGGTGATGATGCAGACTATGATCCAGTGGTTGTCGTGGCAAGACCGTGGAAACGGTCCTAGCAGGTCCATACCATCTTGTTCGAAAAGTATTGTGCCCGGCGTTATAGGGTGAAGGAGGCCATGCGGACTGCTTCTAGGACAGTTGTGGCGCTGGAACTTGTCGCAACTGGAGACGTATTGCTTCGTACACTGTCGCATTTTAGGCCAGTAGAAGCGTTCTTGAATTCAATGCAAAGTGCGGATGAATACAAGATGGCCAGACGTCGCGTCATCATGCATGAAATGGAGGACGTCGTACCGCAGGATTTGGGGAATCACTAGCAAATACTGCGTACCGTTTGCCGAGAAATTCACCTTGTACAACAGTCCATCGCAAAGACAAAAACGACCACTGCCCTTGGAGCTTCTGACAGTGGCGAATAAAGAGGCTAAAGTCAAGTCATTGCGCTGTTCTTGCTGAAACATGCTGACATCTAGAAATGCGCGTGAAACAGTTGCAAAGCAGATGTCGAACGTATCTGTATTGTCGTCAGTCGTAGACAATAGAAGGCGAGAAAGACAATCGGCGTTGGTATGACGCCATTCACTTTTGTATGCAACATTAAAGTCGAATTCCTGAATGCATAGAGCCCAGCGTGCAAGGCGTCCAGAAGGGTCTCGGAGAGTAACGAGCCAGCATAGGGAATGATGGTTTGTTAAAATCGTGAAAGGACGCCCATACAGGTAACAACGAAATTTCTGAATAGCAAATGCGGCTCCAAGCATTCTTGTTCGGTTACAGTGTTATTTTTCAGCTTTGCTGAGGGAACGACTTGTATAGGGACATGCGCTTTGTCATTATGACGTTGAACAAGAACGCCTCCAATGCCAATACAGCTTCCGTCACCGTGTACTTCCATAGGAGCAGATGGGTCAAAATGACGGAGAATCTGCTCTGATGTCAGCGGAATTTTGAGTTGACAGAACGCAGCGTCAACTTCAGATGTCCACTCGAATGCACTGTCTTTTCGCAAAAGGCTGGTCAATAGGTACATGGCGTCCACAAATTTAGGCACAAAGCGTCGAAACTAACAACATAACCTGAGATGGCTGGGAAGTTATTTTACAGACACGGGTAGCTCAAAGGCACTGACCGCTTCAATTTTCCGGGAGTCAGACCTGGCCCCATTTTTGTCTACCAAATGGCAAAGAATCAAGCCCTGTCGTTCACCAAACCGACACTTCTTGGAGTTCAAGACCAAGCCAGCCTTTTTTACACAGTCCAAAACGAGGCTAAAACGAATGTTATGTTGTTTGAATGTGCACCCCGAAATGACAACGTTGTCTAGATAGCACAAACAGATGTCTCATTTCAGTCAGCGAAGAATCGAGTCCATAAATCTTTCAAAAGTTGCGGGGGCATTGCATAGCCCAAATGGCATCACATTGAATTTATATGGTCCATCCGGTGCTACAAATGCCATTTTCTCTTTGTCAGCAGGGTGTATGAGGATCTGCCAATATTCGTAGATCGATTGAAGAAAAGTATCAAGCAGAATTTAGACAGTCAAATACGTCGTCGATACGAGGCAGCGGATATACATCCTTTTTAGTCAAGGCATTCAATCGTCTATAATCAACGCAAAACCTCTAGGAACCATCTTTCTTGCGAACCAATATCACAGGTGCTGCCCACGGGCTGCACGACTTTTCAAAACCACCCTTCTGCAACATGTCCTGAAATTTTTGAGCTATAACTTTACGCTTGAATGACGACACCCTCTAAGGCTTTTGCCGAACCGGATGAGCAAAGCCTGTGTCGATGGCGTCCTGTGGTCGAGAGCATGGTAAAGACAGTCGGTAACCCTCTTCGCCGAAGTCAAACACTGACCCATGTCACTGTAATAGTTGGGCCAATTGTTGTTGTTCATGTGACCATAGCGTCTTGCTAACCATGCTCAAACTGTGGAACTCAGGGAAGGTACTCCATTTAGAGGTGCCCACGCGTTTCTCACTTTCCTCGTCATTGATGGCGACAATAGAATTTTCCGTGACACCATGGAGCAGTGCGAGCTTCATTCCTCGAGGAAGGATAATCGGCGCAGACGAACAATTAGGTGCCCACAAAAACGCACAGCTATTAGTAATTGAAATAATCAAATGAGGCACTATTAAGTCTTTCTTTGCGCACTGAACCATGAGAGGTTTAACGATGGCATCAAAGACTGATACTGCAGCTATTGAAGTAGATACGGCTACTGAGCTCATAGAGCATGGTGGTAATGTGCGCTCTCTGGAAACAATGAGTATGTCTTCCGGAGGCAGCTGCTGCTCAACTAAGGCAGGAAGGGCATCACCACCGCTAACAGAAAATTCACTCGGACTGCAGTCGACGAAAGCACCGCACTCTTGGAAGAAGTCAATGCCGAGAATAACATCATGTGTGCATTGTTTCAGAATCAGAAACACATTTGGGAATGTTTTTTTCGCCAACAACACGTTGACGACACATACTCCTACGGGTTGAAGTATGTCCCCGCCCATGCTACGAAATCTACCAGAATCCTGGCAGGAAAACATAACTTTGCGGTCTAAGCTATCTTTAAACGAACTGCTCATAACAGAAACTGTGGCACCAGTATCCACTAAAGCCGTTGCACACAATCCGTCTATTGACACACATATTCGGTTTTTGTCCATCGTAACTGGCGGAGGTACATGACGTGAATCCTGTTGTGCAACCTCATCTCCATCGGCCGCGCCGGCTAGTTTCCCGGCGGTGGTGGTGGCGACCACCGCCGTAGAGGTGAAGGAGAGCGATGCGTTCGGCCAGGCAGAGGTGTCAAGTTATGGTCAGAAGCGGGGGAGGTTTCACGCCGGCTTTATGTCGTAGGGTGCTATTGGGATACGTGGACCACTGAAGATCGCCACAGTAATTGTGGCCACCGCGAGGAGGTCTTGACAATGGCTCGTATCTCGATGTCTTCTCTCTCTGCCTACGGCAGAACTGAGCTAGGTGTCCAGGAGCCCCACAGCTGTAGCACACAGGAGGTTGACGATATTCATTTTGAAAAGCATCGCGAGGGCGTGGTGACACAGGTGCGTAATTGTTCGGGTAGGCGGCAGCGAGCTGTCGAGGATAACTGAAGCGTCGCTGGTGCCTGGTGTCTTGGTAGCGACTGCGCTGCGGCGTCGATGGTGTGCCAGAAACGTAGTCATACTCCTCGATGCCTGTTGCAGCAATGGAAACAGGATGCTGATGCTGGTCTGAAACCGGCAAGGGTGTAGCTTCGCAAGGCATCGCGCTAGTGTGTCGACTGAGTTCTTCACGCACAATCACGCGTATAATAGTCGCAAAATCAGAAGGGGCGTAGTTGTCAACATTCGCTACCGTGGTCACATTAAGCAATCGACCAAATTTAGGAGCAATGCGCCTCATCTTCAGCGTCTCAAACGTGCGACAGTGCCGCATGACATCGGCTACTAAACCAATGCTGTCGTTGCCGATAAGAAAGTGATAAACACCCTCTGCTATGCCCTTCAACAGGTGGCCGACTCCGTCCTCCTCGGACATGAAAGAGTAGTGGTCTTGCATAGTTTCAGGATCGCCTCGATGTACATCATGCCCGTTTCGTCTGGGGCCTGGGCTCTTTGCAGCAGCGTTTGTTCGGCTTGCTTCCTCTTTGCCACGGTGTCCCCGAAACTCTCCTTGATTTCGGACAAGAAGCGTTCCCACGTTGTGAGGGCGTCCTCATGGTTCTCATACCACGTGAGGGCCGTGTTTCTTAAGAAGAACAGCACGTTAGTCAAATGAGTTGCCGCGCCCCAAGAGTAGTAGTTTCTCACCCGCTGTTAATGTTTGATCCACTCGTCCGTGTCCTCGCCAGATTTGCCCCCGAAAGGACGGGGCTCTATCAGATGCTGACGCTGCCAAAGACCAGCCGTGGCTGATGTCGATAGTAAAGGTGTCACTGGAACGGGTGGGGCAGTGCCGTCAACTGTGGGGTCCAGGGTTTCGTCTTCTCCGTGAAACATCTCGACCACCAGCGGTAACGGGGTAGCCCAGCAATCGCGCCGGCTTCCGCGTAGCTCAGGTTGTTGCAGAACCGTGCTGCGTGGTTAAGTACATAGCACCTCCACCATAAAATTGTTACGGTTAGATTGAGTTTGACTATGTTTATTTACAGGAGGGTTCAGGCAACGAACGGCGATGATGGCGAACATAGGCCGAACCAAGTAACTTCCTCTTCCTCTACCTTTGTCCCCAAAACATGGCCCAGCTCAAACCGTATCAATATATATATATATATATATATATATATATATATATATATATATATATATATATCTATATATATATATATATATGTGTGTGTGTGTGTGTGTCTGTGTGTGTGTGTGTGTGTGTGTGTGTTCGGCCTTCTGTTGTGAAATAATATTTTGGCTAGTGCACAAAGGGTGGAACTTGATAGAAAAAAGTTGAAGATGTCAACATTTAACGCTATTTAAGACGGGGTCTAATTTAGTTGTGGCTTTTTTATTAAGCCGCTGATAAGCCTCATAACAAATGATCGCAGGTGCTTTGGAAATCAACGTTAAGTGATGCATGTGGAGGGAAGCTGACCATGCTGTAATATTTTTGAGTGACAGTCCATGAAATGACGCTAAATATATGTAAAGACGTTGCATGCCCAGACATATGTTGAACAATTGCAGATGTTTATGGAATGAGTTAGTTCTACTCGCGCAACGATGCCAACAAGAAGACGAGTACAAGCAACACAAGACGCGATGGGCTAATATTAAGCGCTGGTGCTCGCGAAGATGGTAGCCTTGGACCCTGCTACACTAATCAACTTGAGCACCTAATTACAACAGCACCTAACAGGGCACCTAACTACAATTGACGATAACCTGACATGACAGCTGTATAATAGGAGTACATAGGTAATGTTTATAAAATTGGATATTCAGCACTGCAACCACGAATGACGTTTCGGGAACTTTACGTTCTATTTGAAAAGTAGTTCAGAGGCCTGGCGCGGCTCTTTGGTATAATGCTTGATTGCCACTCAGAAAGCATGGGTTCGATTCCTCCTGGAACTGTGACATCTATTCTTTGCATTGGTTGGGTCAACGCTGTCAATGTCTGGTCTTTCTTGACGCTCACGCGTTAAAGTTGCCCGTGTCTGTTTTCGTCGCTCCTCGGTAGATGCTGTTGGGTATATCGCGTGTCTCGGCTCGTGGCTACGTCTGCGCAGACATTATAAACGAAGCTGACAAGGCGATGGTGAGTTAAGGCAACAGTTATGTTGTGATGACCAAAACCCACTCTGGCACTGTGGCACAAACGCGCATGGCTCGTGATCTGTAGAAGCCTCGTTCTCTCTATGGTGGGCACTCCGTTCTGTTGGTTTTGGTTGATCAGGATTCGGTAGCTTTATACTTTTTGTATCTATTTATATCTGCTCTTTTGTGTTAGTTTTCTTTCAGGCATCATCAAGGGATCGCAGCAATGCAAAGGAATTCTCCTGGGCAGGACAGTTCGGCATAGACAGCCTCTCTTCGATCAGATGCTCCACCCTTCGATCTCTTTCTACGCAACAGCGTTAGCAGCATTCCCGTTGCACTGGTGCCTTAGGGTAATGGATCAATCTGGTTGAGCATCCCTAAGGCAATTTAGCAGCAGGTTCAGACTGTAATCTCTGAGTACGATAGCATCACCGAGGTACGAGAGTTTGCCTGCGCAGGTTTCGTGGGCAGATCACCAGAAAAATATTGTGTAGTGGATCTTCTGAAATGCTCATCATTTGCCTCCATCCCGTTAAGTGCATATATCCCACCTCATCTTGCATGCACTAAAGGCGTTTTACATGGAGTTGACTGGCAACTAGGCTCATCTGAGACGCTTGAGAAACTCTCCTTGGGCAGAAAGCTAGTAGTAAACATTGTGAAGGTTGCCAAAGAGAGGTCATCGTAACTTTCACTGGAACATAGTGCCCATATGAAATAAAAGCTTGGCTACTAACTTTCAGGGTGGAATCTTCAGATTCGCGTCCCCTGAAATGTAAAAATTGTTGACGTTTTGGCCATAGGACTTGTGAGTGTAAATCTGGAATACGGTGTTGCATTTGTGATCAGGGTCACTCACACGCTGATAGCATGATTCAAGCTGAGAAGTTCTGTCTTTGTGAGGGGGCTCATAAAGCAGAATGTTCCAATTGTACCGTGCACTTTCAAGAGAAGCAACTGTTGGAAGTAATGGACAGGCGACGATGCTCAAGAAGAGAGGCAATGGCAGTTATCAAGGAAAGTTCACGAGGGTATTCTGGAGTTACCGCGCGACAAAATGCAACGGCAGGTACTTGCTTTGCCCAAACAATTGAGGCCACAGTAGACAAGGCAGGATCAAAAGCAATAAACAGGTTATTTACCAGCCTCTCAGAATGCCCGTATCTCATAATGAGCACTCAGATATCTCAGCTGATCAACAACTCAGCAGCTCCTCTTCAGGCAAGTTCTACGCTGACATCTCAGCAGGAGGCAGGATGCAGCACGAGAGACAATAGGTTCCCCCAGATGACCCTTGGTATGTTATTAAGCCTACAGAGAAAGAAGGTGGCCTCCCTGCTATCGATCTGAGCGTCAGCACAGATGTTGAAATCAATTCGCGTGCCCAGGAACGTTGCCGATCTCCCTCAAACCTATCTTCCGTGTCGTCACAGACAAAAGCAAAAACAGCTCCACCCAGTTAGGTCGTGAAGGCCAGCATGCTAGAAAAGGTTCTTTCGACTGTTGATATATCCTACCATTGAACCATTAAAAGTCTTGCAGTGAAATTGCCGTTCTATTTTTACAGCTTCCACACATTTATCATGTCTAATTGTTGAAAAAACGTCCTAATATAATATTCTTACAAAAAACTTAGCTCCAGATTAGTATTTTCATATCAAAATATAGATGATTTCCTCAAGATCAATTGTCAAGAAAAGGCGACTTACTTACTTTAGTCTCTATCAGATTTTGCCACAAGGCAAAAATAAGCTTCTGCCGCCGGAGTACAAAATTTTAGTAATTTTCTTGAGTCTTCCTTCATGTAGAACATTTCACATTGCAAACAAATATTATCCGTCAGAGGTTCAAGTGACAAACCTTTTAGATAGTGTAATTTCTATTAGTGGTAACAATGCCACATTGGCGGGAGACTTCAACTCCCATGACATAACTTGGGGCTTAAGCACAGACTCGTGCGGTACTCCCTTATGGAACTGGTCTGAAAGTAAAAGTCTCACTTGTCATTCATTCCAGTGATTCTTCACAGTGTATGCCCACTAATATCTCTTTTTTTCTAGAAAACTGACACGCATAGTTTACAGTATTTTTAAAAGGAGCTTGCGAGACTACATGAATGCTCTGTCAGAAGCAACAATAAATGAAAAAATGGCCCCGTATCTGCATACTAATCAGAAAATGTCCCCCGAAAGACGATAGTCTTGCGATGGAGAGAGTGAACAAACATTTATTTTATGTTCTGTGCAAGAAATTGGTAAATGTTATTCTGAAGTCGCTGCGTCAGAGTGCATCGAGCGTGCAGCGGAGGCAAACGAGCGCATCAAGTCACGTCACAAGTGAGACATGAGCGCCATCTGGCAGTTTCTTTTGGAAAACAAAGCACGTGGCCATGCGCGCCCGTCTCAGAGGTGATAGGCTGTAGAACGCGAGGCGACGGGTAGGTGCCACCACCATCTCGTATTAGCAAAGCGTTGAAAACACTCGCCTCTTTGTGCAAGCATTGCATGGTCAGCGCAGTGGGATAAAAGCCGCGATTTTTAGAATTACTGATTTATGCTTTTTGTTGTAAAGGACGCACATACAGAATATATGCGTGTTGGTATGGTGCCTCAGATATGCGCAATATTAGCTAATTATTTCACAATTGCACAAGCATGAAGCCTAAATCTTGAGCAACATTGGTGAGTGCAGCTGATGGGGTCGGCCGTTTGGGGTATCGGCTGGTGCTGTTCACAGTACCCGGTACCATTAAGGGTGAAACAGACAGACAGACAGACAGACAGACCAAAAGTTTTGCGTCGAAGGTTTCCAAGAAAAACTATCGTCTTATAAAGCATTGAGAATCCGTTAAGGTGTACAGGTGTCGCGTAGCAAAGCGGACTTTAAAGCTCACTCGGTTGAACAAAAGCGTGTGTCACGATGGTGGAATGTTTACTGTACTAGGGGTTTCAGGCGCAGAAAAGCTGCCTAGAAGAGGCTGTTACGTAATCAATGCCCCCAAGACTGGTAACTACCGGCAGCCGCCGAGGTACGACTGCCCACCGAGATCCCACCTGTCCGACTTTGCACAAGCACCAACGTTCCCTGGAAGCGCATCTTACGAGACACCAAGGCCGCTGCGAAACCGTTCTCCAGCCTCTGACCGCAGTCTGACACCCCCGCCAGCCCCTCGCTCCAATCGGTCGCCGTCACATACACGTCGTAATAATATTATAAATTAATTGCAGGCACATATAAACGTATGGTTGCTATAGAAAAAAAAGAATATGACGAAAGCATTTTGATTTTTTTCGGAATCAAAAAACAAAACAAACTCTCTTTGGATTGCTTAGACATAAGAAACTGATTCCTCAGGCAGTAAACTCTGAAGCAATAGTTTTATCGCCTCAAGAATCGAAGCACTCATTGGAAAGCATAGCTCAAGCTTTGGAAAAGTGATTTTCGACTAATCTTTATCCCTTTTCAGTAATCTCAAGATTAGTTGAGAGTTTCCGCAAAATATTGACGGAAGAAGTGTAAGTGGTTATGGTGAATCTTCCAACGGCGGCTCCAGGCGCAGATGAAGTCACTTCAGCAATGTTGAAAATTTTATTCGATTAGTCGCAAGACGATCTATTCATAGTAATAAATTAATTAATAGGAGAAGCTTGAGTTCTACCTTAATGGAAAAATGCGAAATTGATACCTGTTCTGAAAAACCAGGTGAAGTTACTCTTTAGACAATATCAGGCCAATTGTACTTACGTCCAATTTGGCAAAGTAATAGAAAGAGTAGTGCACGTTCGCATAATGAAGTTTGTAGACAGAGAAATAATTTTTCGCACATGTCAAACTGGATTCACGCAGGTATGTTCCATATGGCAAGCAGATATCAACCTTGAGAGTCGCATACATCTGGTGCGACGTCAATGGTAGCACGCAGCTCTAGTTACCCTGGACATCACAAAAGCGTGTGATAGTGTCGAACATGGTGTACTAGTCAGTCGTCTGAGAGAAATCAATTTGCCGGATTATTTAGAAGCGTGGATTATGAAACGTTTAGGAAATAGAAAGTTTTACTGTTCAAAAAATGGTGTTTCTTCAAGTACTTATGAACAAGAAAATATAGTTCCTCAGAGCGCTGTTCTGTCGATGGTACTATTCAATATTTTATTAAGCTTGATCCATTTAATGAGAATGTTCAGACGTATGTTTATGCTGATGATACCGCATTCTTTTCGTAGCTCATGATATTCACGCCCTCTATCAAAACCTGCAAATGTACTTATGTGAAATGTAGCACTGGCTCGACGTTATTCATATTTCTATAAGCGTGAAGAAGTGTGTAATATTAGTATTTTTTATAAAAACCCAGGACACATATCTCTATCATACATAACTGATACCATTCCACAAGTTCAAACTAATAAATATCTAGGAGTGATATACGACAGCTCTCTAGTATGGCAAAACCACATCCAATATATCGCTGCAAAGGTTCTTCGGGCAGTCGGCTCATTACGGAGGATAAGGAACAAGAGATCAGGAATGCGCAGAGCCACGTTATTATCAATATACCGCATGTACGTGAGGCCGGTTCTAGAATTTCGATGCGTCTTATACTTCGGGGCACCTGCCTATAAACTGCGTCCTCTTGTTTTTCCGGAGAAGCTGGTGCTTCATATGAGCTTAGGGCCACCTAAATTGGTAGCGAATAACCTTTTATATAGTGAAGGTAGAATTCCCTCAGTCCTTACCAGATTCAAAATATTGGCTTAAGGGCAACGTACTTAACAGCATTTGAATTTGCTTTAAGGCGTAAAGAAACAGGTATCGTTGCGCAACCTAGATAATTTTTTCATTGTCATTAGCCTAGAATAAACAGACTTCAAGCAAAGTTTGTACCGTCTCTACTTGACCCACTATCTGGGCAAATTAGGAAGGTTCTTCCAATTTGTAGCTCGACAAGTTCTCTGCAAATACACTTTGTTGAAATTTGCTCTAATAGCGCTAATCACCTACCGAAAAAAGTCACAGATTTGCCGGATAGACAAAGCGATGAACGCCATAGCAACAAATTGAAAAGTCACGCGCAGAATGAAAAGCAGATCGAACATGCCCCGCATTCCTCACGCACAAATGACGCACAAAACATACTCACAGGTACGGATGCAAGCACATAAGCATCTCATTTGTTACTTTGCTGTGTCTGAAAAGCGCGCGCTTTTCGCAAACGGAGACTGCAATGGTTGCAGTCACCTTTGTGCACCCGGTAACTACAGCAGAATCGTTCCAGGTAAATCTCGAGGCCAGCCAAGGCGTATGACCTTCCCCTCTTTGCCGCCGCGAGATAAGGGCGTTTGAGGAAGCGTCGCTCCCCTTCTCTGAGCCGGGCAAAGTACGCGTAGCGTTGTTAGAAATTAGGGCGTGCGCCGTCACGCGTTATGGCGACGGGCGCTGATTGAGCCATTTTCCTGGTAATGCTGAAAACACAATTCTACCTCGAAATGCTCGTGGGCAGCGGTAAGTGGTAGATAGAAGTAGCTTGCCGTTTAACGTTAAAGGATGTGCTCCGGTGTGGCCCAGTAGTTAACACCTTGCTTTCACGACGCAGAGGTTTCACGTACGATTTCGTGCGCCGGAGTGTTTTTTTCTAGATTTTTTTCCTTCTCTAGTTTTCATATATATATATATATATATATATATATATATATATATATATATATATATATATAGATACGTATAGATAGATAGATAGATACGTCAGCGTGGGCATCGATGTCATACAGTGCATGACATCGACGCCCACGCCGACGTCGATGCCGGCGGCGAAATCCAGCCGAGAGTGTCCATATAACTCCTATAGCAAGGATAATTTTTTAAGAGCTACATTACAGGATTGCCTGCTAGAAATGCAAGCACAGGTCATCACTTCGACGAAGGCTTCACAGAAAGATCAAGAGAGTGGCATCGGTATATTCTGCCCTGTTCTAGACTGGTCTTTTCCCCTCCGAATTCCAGGTTTGACTCTTGCTTTCATTGCAGAATGTTCAGCTGTAGTATTGACCCTTCGGTAACGGCCAACATCAATGAACACGGCTGGAGTAATAACAGAGCCTTTGTTGGTCTGCAGTGTGCTCACGGCATCCTGTGATACGAAAGCATATAGTTAATTCACCTCTTTAGTACCGTATCACCTAACTCGTTCGAGCATCGCACGTGTTATTCGAAGGTCGTAGGTTCGATTCCCACTCACAGCAAGTTATTTTTTCACCACTTTTCTTGTTACTTACAATACGTTGGTTCTATTAACTTCCCCTATATATTTCTGAGCATTATTGTCTGTGTTAGATCTCTCTCTCTCACACACACACACATAAATATATATATATATATATATATATATATATATATATATATAATGTATGTATATTCTTTTTTTGTTGAGCTACCCGATTCCGCACCGATCCTCCAAGGTTGGTGTGAACCACAAGTTTTGGATCTACATCTACCCAGAGACGGGTGCTGCTTCTGTGTTTCTCCTTATTATAAAGGCGCAGTCGGACAAGTGCACCTATGGATGAAGCCACCAGTACTTGTGCTCACGGTCGCCTGCAGGTGGAGCTTATTCATCGAGGAACGCCATTCACGCTTCTTTGGTGATGGCATCCCGACCACTACTTCAGCTGCCTATCAGACCACCAGTAAATGGCTTCCATGCCTCCCCTGCAGTTCTAGGTCATGGTCCAATGGCCACCACGTCACCACTCCACGGCAAGGATCCGCACGAGCTCCTGTCGTTCGGGAAAGCCGCTCACTTTTCCCTTGGCCTGAATTCCCGTTCCAGAACTCTGCCAAGATACCAGCCGCCAAAGAACACCGACCAGGCTTTTCTGCTCATGAATCTCGCAGGCGTGAGCGCTACCATCCCTACTTACTCAGAGACCGGGATACCCGACTCTTCGGACTTCACACCTGACTGCGCCGTGCAGCATGGCGTACCATCGCGTCACTCAACGCCACAATCAGTGCCTTAACAGTGTCAAACTATGCGATGCTTCCTATGATTGTGCCGGAACTATGCACTGTCAACGCTGTGCTGGACGCAGTACTCACAGGGCCTTGAGGCCATCTCAGTCGAGGAACGTCGAAACCTGAGGTGCGCCCTCATAAAGCTCCCATACAAGCAGAGCTCTTTCGCGTCGACAATTATTGCTTTCTCACATGTTTGCCCATCGTCGCTGTGCATCCATAAACTGCCGGAATTCGACGGGTTGCGGAATGGTAGCGACAGCATAGTGGCAACCATCAATGCGCTAGCAGTGCGTGATGAACCGTGGCTATAGACCGCCTTCGCTGAGGTGCGAAGGCGGGGCGCCAGTATGATGGCATGAGGCGGCCGCCAGTCTTGAATGAAATGGAGCAATGAATGAAATGGAGCTGCCTTTGTACCCATTGACACCACCTCACTGCTACCACCCCGTCTACCCTGGCTGCAAACGAGGATCAATCTCCCGAGGCGTCGATACTCGACGCAGCAGCTGTGTGCTGCTGTTCAACATTCGAGCAATCAGACTCTCTTTCTTTACCCGAAACAAGTTTATCGCTACCAGAGGCCGCTACTGAAGACAGACCCGGTGAAGGGCATTGCTCCAGCAAAACAGTCACAGGTAATCAACTCGACTCTGCTGCTTTCATTTTCACGAACGCGCCCACATTCAGACACCGAGCCTACGTGCAGCACCAGTTGTAAGTTGTATCAGAGCCCTCCAGCCCCTGGACAGTAAGCTTTTATGCCTCTATAACTGGCGTCATAACATCATTGGAAGATGTAGAAACAATTCCGCATACAGCTCAGTTAAAGGAGTCAGCCCCAAAATCATCTTTACTGGGGCAAGTGCAGATACGTGCATCTCCCATCTTTGATGCGCCTACAGTGATCGAGCTGGTCACTGCGCTCGCTGACCAAGATGATGAGCAGAACTTCAGCGTTCAAAATAATCACAGCAGCTTTTAAACGAGAGCTTCACAAATGTTCCACCGTCCATACCAAGAGCGGTCGTGAAATACGTTCTAAGCCACACACCGTAGAAGTTGCGTGGCCACTCTCGACATCAGCCAAGCCACCCACCGTGGCTTGTGATATGCTGTTTCAGCAACCTTCGTCTGGCGTTCTACGTATGCGACTGATTCTGTGGTCCATCCGAAGCCCGCTGTTAGGTGTATATGTCGCAGCTGACCACAAAGAGCTTCTGCATGGCTTATACCTACCACAGCAATGCAACCAGTCTCGACCTCCTGATACGCTTGTCACAGATTCCGGCACCCAATTGCAGCATCGCTGAGCCCGAAATCCGCGTTGCAGCCAGTGTGAACGTCCAAGTGTACTTCTAGCAGATACCCTGACCAAATTGCAGCATGGCCGAGGACTGCAGCCACTACGGGCCACCTCAGTCCTCAGCCCTTTTGCAAGACGCATTGTGGCGTGCAAAGCAATGACCTCTCAGGCACAGTCAGTTTCGTCCACCAGAGAATGATAAGCCTGCTTGCTATGTATGCCGCACCATTTCTGAGACCGCTCATCAGTGTCCGCATTGACAAAGATTCAGGCAAAGATTCAAGACAACTGGTGTCGCTCACGAGAGATTCTTCGGGCAGGTATCTGAAATAGGTTGTAGCGTGGTCAGGACAGACTGCCCCGGTGCAGCCTCACCGCCCACTGCAAACATCGTTGGCAAGTTATTACAAGTTCCTACGTGGAATGAACTGAGCCTAGCGAATGAGCCAATGAGCCTAGGCAGGATTCCAACGTGGATAAATCCGATCACTGCGATGTAGCCAGAATCGTACACCAGAAACATTGTTAACTGCTGAAGCTAGCCCATCGGCAATGCTTGCTGTCATTGCCTACTGATGTTGTAAAAACTAGAAACAAAGTGGCGGCACCCGCTCCCGGGCCGGCTGTTCTATATTCCACTTCGTCTTACTTCGCCTCTCTCGTCTAGCATGTGTTTCTGTGCGAGAGTTCCAGTGTTGATCTTCATCATCACAATGTACAGTATTAAAAGAGCCGTTACAAATTCAGCTTTCGATCTGAAAACTTAAGGAGCTCAGATTGAGGTGCGACGATCAGCTGGAATTTATTTGGTAGCTCTCTTTCTCTCTCTCTTCGCGCAGCTTGGCATTTTATGGCCCTTGCATCAGCAAGTAGTTCTAAGCCTCCATTCAAGAGCCGCTGCTGGTCGTCCTCTGCAATAATACCCGCGGGTGAGGAAGCTTGGCACGCATAGTGTAAGGGTGTCTGGTCGATTACGTCAGGCGCAGCGCAAGAGATGCCGCGGATTGCCTGAGACTCCGACAGTTCACTGGTTGCATCAGCCAGTCAATCGATGTTGGTGCTACTGCATCAGATGATACCAACTTGAATATTTCACCGAAAAAACGCAGTTAAGGTTGCACTCCCAGGCATACCAATGCTAACTTTCAATATACCGTGGCACATAATTATGTGCGAGTGACACATACCTCTATTACAGGGGCACATACCCAACCTTGGGTATGTGCCAACCGTTTGCTGGGAGTGTTTGACGAAGTACAAGTCGGTATTGTAACATTACTCTTGAGCTGACTAGCGCATTTTATTCCCTATCTCATAATAATTTTTTTTGGTTCACGCCAAGTTAAGAGGGTGATCACAAAAGCACCCAAACGTAAGCGGATAGATAGATAGTTAGATAGATAGATAGATAGATAGATAGATAGATAGATAGATAGATAGATAGATAGATAGATAGATAGATAGATAGATAGATAGATAGACAGATAGATAGATAGATAGATAGATAGATAGATAGATAGATAGATAGATAGATAGATAGATAGATAGATAGATAGATAGATAGTGTAAGATAATGCTACGTTTGCTCACAATGCTGTTGAACGAAGCATTAACTCATGCCCTTGTTTTCGCAAGTTGAACTCATCATCATGTATGAATGTTTGATCTTACCTTGTTGGTATTTTTAGATGAATACGAAGATTTCGCTGGAATACTAAGGCTTCTTAAAGCTTGATGGTAAGCGTCGTCTTCGCCTTGAAATATAGAAAACAGAAAGCAGACAATACAACAAATACAAAGTATGGAATGAGGCACCTTTGCAAGAAAGCAAACACTATCATACAAACGAAATATAGAGGTGTTTGAATATATATACATTATGGTTCTGCAAACAAAATCACACTTAGAAAGCCGCTGTAAAAACGTAACAGCCAAAAATGTATATAAGTGAACATTTAAGATTGACCTACTTTTTAACAGGTGGTGGTTGAATGCTCATAAAATAATGCTTTTTTTGCAGTTACATTTACAAAGTTACACAGCACGATTGCACGAGGACGCAAAAAACATGAACACACAGGTCACTGCTGAACTGCTTGCTTGCTCGTTCTTTTTGCTTTCCAGCTTTACCGAAGTTGTGCCATGTCGTCTAAACTAAAAACTTCAAAAGCACTCAAGGCGATGATGAATTGCATTGCGGGCTATCAGAAAACTTTAAGGGACGCTTGCTCTTTTCCATACAGTGGAACGTGATAGCAGAATCAGGCCCCATTCACATCGAATTTCCGTGGAGAGCATTTCACAGAGCACACTGTGCACTAGAGCATGAGTCGGAAACAGTGTTGTGGAATGGGCACCTCCATTTTATTGCAAGGCCATTCCGAAGAATTAGATTTAGCCGCTATTTCATGCCTTTAAATTCCGTAGAATAAAACAAAATGCTTACTCCCACTCCGGAAAAGGTCACACAGCTCAATTTCATTCCTGCTATTCCTCATTGTAGAAAAGGCATCTTGAGAATGTTGATCGCCCCATTGAGCTAATGTTATCAGATGCATTAAGAACTGCAAAAGTACGTGAAGCGCGTTACCAAGGTCGATGGGTAGTACCTTCGGGACATAACTCATGCATATTTAATCCCCCTCCCTATCTAGACACCCATGGGTCTATACAGGGAGGGGGCAGTGTTGCAGGGGGGGGGGGGGGGAGGCGAGGGTAGTTGGAGGTGAGAGGGCGCGCACGCTGGTATACCCAAATTTGCACTGAGTACAATCATTGCGCCAGTGTTAATACGTGTCACAACTTAGAGAATCGCTTTTTAAAATATTAGGTGAGAGTCGCCGATTGCAACAGAAGCAAAAACAAAAAAGCAGTAAGGACTCAGCAGACAGCAGGCGGAAAACGTGCAGCCAAGGAATAAAAATAAACTAGCAGTGCCTTAGCTCGGCTATACTAGGAAGTTTTGTACGGAGGACAGACAGACAGACGGACGAACGGACACGCACACGCACGCATATACTATAGCAACTACGCTCACGCGAGTCAAGTGCCAGCTCACTAGTGACACGTGACTCCAGGAGCTTCCAGGCCTCCTGCGTGCCAGCTGTGTGCCCTGTGACGTCACTGCTCCTCAGCCATGTACAGCACGGAACTCGGTAAGCCACGCTAAACTGCTCAGCCACTACGAAAATCACAAGGTGTAAGGGGGGATAAGCCGCCACTTCAGTTTTGCACAACGGATACTAACGGCTATGAACCATGGTTGAGTGAAAAATAGAGCCAAAGTTACTTAAGAACAACACACTTTATTTATAAATGTACCATACTGATTATAAGCCAGGCCATTTAAAAAACACTGCTTTATTGTTAAATTCAAGACTCTGACCTACTAATGTTACCTTGAAGTTTCAGTAACAGCGCATAGTCAAAAACGTGCTCTGACAACACTGCAGGAAGGCACATACAGCAGAGCATTTACGCGTTATATTCCTCTAAAACAGAGAAGTACCAATAAACTAAGGCTATTACAAGCTACACCATAACTTCGGTTGGTGCACTTACTCACCAGAAAAAGTCATTTCTTAATGGCCAATGCAGCACACACAAGTACTTGACAAATAAATTGGAACACTTCGCCTTTATGTCCACATTGTTGAGAATTAAACAGAGCAGATTTTGTCCCAATCATTTCGACCTTTGCGGATTTCTCACTAGGAAGAGCACACATAAAACACCTGCCAGGCGGCTTCATGGCCAACTCTGGCATTATGCTACAATGTAATGATGTAGCATAAAAAATTCTTGCAGCCTTATCTTTGTCTAAGCAGCAGTAGCGCAGCCGAAAGTTTTTTCGCGGGTGGCGGGGGTTCAACGATACTTCATGTATGTTCGTGCATGTGTTTTTATGTGCGCGCGTATATATGCGCAAGCCAAATTGACAAGTTTCGGGAGGTTTGTACCCCTGAACCTTCCCCCAGCTCCACCACCGCTTAGTGGCCAGTATTGAGTGGTGTGAAATGAATCGACCATCTCGCGCGAGAGCGGCTCTAATAAATCTCAACTGGAAACGAATTAACAAAAATAAAGTTAGCTTAATATTGTTGTACTGAACAACCAAGAATTTTTTCAATCCCACCTATCCGCAATCTGCAGCCAAGAGCCACCTTCTTTTTGAAATGAGGCTTCAATTAGTTTATTTATTCATTTTCGGAAAAACACCTAATTCATTTCCAATTACATACGATAAAAGCATCTTACTTCTATTCCTATTTCCTTCCTCCAATCGTTGTCCTAATTCCAATCCGATTCCATCCTGTTGTCACAAAAATGTGGAAAGATGCCGGAATTATTCCAAATCCAGAGTGGCAACTTCGTAACAATGGTCAGCAATGAATTTTGGTTATTGAAGAAGGCAAGAAAGCACCTGATTTCTCTCTGCATATTGACGAGACGGCGCAGTGCCTTGTAGAGGATGGGAGATAGAGATAAAAAGAATAGTAGAACGATAAAGAAGAGAGAGAACTCACCTGACTAGAGCGTTAAAAAAAGAGATAAGAAAGATGAAGAAAATTCTTGAGTTCGAGAACAGCGCACCACTCGTAGAGAGCTCGGAGAGATGGTTGACGGCAGGCCGGTAAGCGAGATCTACGCTGGCGTCGGTGAACGATGGGGACACAACTGTGCAACATGAAATCGAGGAAGCGAGTCTGGTGTCAGAAACATGCGACGGCAGTATTCTACGACCTCCTGGACAATAGAAGAACGCCCCCTCCCACGCCTACGTGTCAGTCCTTATCTTAAGGGGGATGCGGCAGTTCTCACCTCAAATCGGACTTTTCGTTTTGATTATGTTGGTAAAATGCAGTATCATTTTGATAGGCTTCCTGAAAATAAACATGACTTCGTCTTCAGTTTTCTACCATAGCATTTATTCCAATTTGGCGTATCTTTTCTCCTTGCTGGTTTCCTCCGCTCTTCTACCAGACCAGCGGCCTGTGTCATGCCACTTTCCGGAAAATCGGCCCTCGCCTCAAAAGAATGCCGTCCCCTATGCTATAATTTAGTGTACGCAAAGCTAGTTCGTGGGCAGAACACTTTTAGTTCACTGTTCCAACAAATTTATTGTCACCATATCAACGAGTTTTGAGGTGAAAGCCCTAGGTTCCTACTCAAACGTGAAAGTTGAACTGTCAGAGGCGCCGGTGGTGCCAGCGTCGGTGACGCAAAAAGGAAAAGAAGTGTAATGATGCGACGATCTCTTCATAGGAAGTCACCACGATGTCACAGTAAGCGATATTTATGACGCCACGTGAGGAAATTGTCAAATGATACCACTGCTTGGATAAATGTGGCAATGCGAAACCAGGCGAAGCGCAAAAAACTTTAATAGTTAAGATTGTGAAAGTAGTGCACAACCATATTAGGCACAAAAGCTGTCAGATGAGTGTTTGAAAGAGGGGGTATACTAAGTATATCAAATAAAAAAATAACGGAGGTGACTTCAGCCTTCCATCACTCAGTCTGCAAGTTTTCTCAGCACCATTTTCAGTAAAAATTTCAGTATAATCAAGTTTTTTTTTATTCCACCTTTATTGAGCCAAACGAACAAAAAATTTAAAAATATGGCATCACAAGCACCGCACTTGGTTCTCTTTTTTTTTATTGTGAGCTACGTGTTGACGCACTATTGGGTTTTGTCTGAATTGACGTGGGGTCAGATTGGCAAGATTGTGCTGTCCATTTATTGGAAATAAGTATACGAGTAAAACGCGTAGCTTACCCACGTCAACCGAGAATGGATATCGAAAAGATCACCTAGTTGTGGTCTGTAGTTTGTTGCCGAAAAACCACGTTTGGTGCCACCATACAATAGAGCCGACATATGCTGCTGATGAACGAAGATTGCAAGATGGCAAGGAAAGTGCAAAATGCGTGACCATCGTAACGTCACTTGGAGGAACTATGTACAATAAATGAATTCTATGAGCTTCTCCTTTATAACTATAAGCAATAACCTGCGTTCAAGAAGGATTGAAGACAAGTTTATATGCGAAAAATTTCTTAGCGAAATGTAAGCACTTTTGACGTCTATCGGCGTATCTATCTATCTATATATCTAATCTATCTATCTATCTATCTATCTATCTATCTATTTATCTATTTATCTATAGCACTCTGAAACGTGGTTCCGAAAACACAGCGCGGTTTATTAATGCATCTCCGCCATTGTTTTAACTACTTCTTCTTTCTCCTCAGCAGACCACCCACTACAGCTTATGGCACAAGTGTGCCGTGCCAGAAAAAGAAAGGTATGCTACAGATAGCCCCCCCCCCCCCTGCAGACAAGTGGCCGTGGGCACTTGAGGAAAAAAATGATCAGACAGAGCTTGTCAGAATGGGTGCCGGCTTGATCCTTTCAATACTGACTGTGTCTTCATGCTCATTACGCAGGATTGTAGAATGATGTTCAGAACGCTTGATGACAGAGAAAGGACCGTCATAGCGAGGCTGAAGAGCACGGCGAGATGCATTGACACGAACAAAAACGTGTGAAGATGTCTGTAGGTTTGCCGGCAGAAAAACGTCGTTCTTAGTGTGAGCTGAAGTTGGTGATGGGCGCAAGTTTTGCATGAAGATCCCCAGACGCTGGACCAAAGAAGATGAATCCGAAACACTCTGCGTAGTAACGGGGCTGACGAGGTCACCAGGCAAACGGAGTGTGCAGCTATAAACCATCTCGGCTACAGAGCAGGCAAGTTCTAGCCGAAGTGTTGAACGCAGGCCGAGAAGCACGATGGGGAGGTATGTTACCCAATCTTCGGCGTGAGGCTGCGAGGCGAGTGCTGCTTTTAGTTGACGGTGGACTCTCTCCACTAAGCTATTTGATGCTGGATGATACGCAGTTGTGCGAATACGCGCCCAACCAAATAGAGATATGACAGAGGTGAAAAGCACTGACTCAAACTGTCTGCCTCGATCAGTAGTCACCGTTGATGGTGCACCGAAACGGCTAATCCAGGTAGCAAGAAAGGTATGAGCAACTGTTTCTGTCGTGATGTCAGGCATTGGAGCTGCTTCAGACCACTTAGTGTACCTGTCAATACACGTAAGCAAATACGCATTTCCCCGACATGAAGGTAAAGGCCCGACAAAGTCCAAATGAATGGTGTCGAAATGTGCATCAGGGAAAGGGAATTTTCCCCGTGGAGGTTTGGTGTGCCGTTGCACCTTGAGACGCTGACATGCTCTGCAAGTGCGAACCCAGTCACGAATGTTAGCGCGTATGCGCAGCCAGACGTAGCGTTTAGTGACCAGATGTTGCGTAGCTCTTACGCCTGAATGGCAGATGGAGTGGCGGGTGTCAAAAAGAGCACGACAAAGCTGCGAAGGAACATAGATACGAGTGCAGTTGTGTGAAACATCGCACCAGAGCGCAACGTCGTCGTCGGGGAAGTTGACTTGTTCCAGTCGGAGTGAAGTAGAGGATTGGAGTCATGGAAGCTCATCGTCTGATGCTTGTGCCTCCGAGAGCGAGGACAATGAAAGGTCGGTGGTGCCTGTCGTGGTATTGATAGTAATACGAGTTAGAGCGTCCGCTGCACTGTTAAAGCTGCCTTTTACATAACGTACGTCTGTGGTGAATTCGGCAATGAAAGCAAGGTGTCGAAGTTCTCTAGGAGTGTGCGTGGCACTGTAGGAACGTAAAGCCCAAACAAGGGGCTTGGGGTCGGTAAGAATGGCAAATTGTCGCCCTTCAAGGAAGTACCTGGAATGCTTCACCGCAAGGTAGGCCGCGAGGAGCTCCCATTAGAAAGTACTATATCGGCGCTCAGTGTCGCGTAATTTGCGGGAAAAGAAAAAAATTGGAGCCCATGCACTATTGACCCATTGATGAAGAGTGGCCCCAACTGCTTCTGAAGAAGCGTCCACCATGAGGCTAGTGGGAACAGTTGGTGATGGGTGGTGCAGGAGGGTGGCCTGGGCGAGCTTGGTCTTAACGGCGGCAAAAGCTTGATCCACGACCGTGTCCCAGGAAAGTGCGGCTGACTCGGCTTGCGAAGTCGAGAGTAGTGCTTGCAGAGGCTGCAGCAGTGTAGAGCATGAAGGGATGAAGCGGCGATAAAAATTGACGAGGCCGAGAAAACGTCGTAGACTGCGTATGGACGTGGAAGACGGGTGCTCGAGGATAGCTCGAATTTTGTCAGGTAGAGGAGTGATGCCATCTTTAGTGATCTGATGTCCGAGGAATGCTATCTCCGAGACTCCAAACTGACACTTTTCAACATTGATGACAAGGTCGTAATCAGGCAGTCGAGTGAAAAGCTGAGGTAGATGTGCCTTGTGCGTTTCAGCGTCCTTGCTGGCAACGAGAAGATCGTCGATATAGGCGAAACAAAACGGTAAGCCTCTTGTGACTTTCTCTATAAAACGCCGAAATGTTTTAGCAGCGTTTCTCAAACAGAAAGACATTCGTAAGTACTCATAGAGCCCAAATGGGGTAATTATTGCAGTTTTGGGATTGTCAGAAGGCTCAACGGGGATCTGGTGAGAAGTTTTCACAAGATCAATCTTCGAATATACAGTTGTGCCGCTTAAAAAGGCAGTACAGTCCTGAATATTGGGTAACGGGTACCGATCTAAAATGGTGACTGCATTGAGAGCCCGATAATCACTACAGGGCCGCCAGTCATTGTACTTCTTGGGGACCATGTGTAGCGCCGATGACCACGAGCTTGATGACGAACGAATGATTTGCAACTGTAACATATGCTCAAACTCGTTGCGAGCAATTCGAAGTTTATCAGGGCCAAGTCGGTGAGAGTGGCAGTGAACCGGTGGGACTGTGGTAACGATGCAATGGGTCACAGTGTGCTTGGGGGTCTTATCCATGGGAGACTGCGTTGTAATCTCCGGAAGCTCGTTGAACAAAGCTGTATATGGAGACGTGGGCGGTTTCGCGAAAGTGGGATTTAGGGCCATAGCGCGTGACAGAAAACCATCGACTGATAAGCTAGTATAGCTATCCAGCAGGCGACAGCGCTTCATACCCACGAGCAGATGAAAATGCCTTAAAAAATCGGCACCTAATATTGCGTAGCGTACGTCTGCTATACAATATAACCACTGCAGTTTCGTCTTAAGACCGAGATCAAGGGTCAGACACTTCTGTCCGTAAGTTGCGATGACCGAAGAATTGTTCGCTTTTAAAGGAGTTGACTTCTCGCGAAGACGCCGGTCAGTTTTGGACGCTGGAATTATGCTGACTTCTGCTCCAGTGTTCACCAGCAAGCGCCGACCTGTGTTTCTGTCGGTGATGTGGAAGAGGCGGCTTGATGCTTGGCCTTGATCGTCCGCCGCTGTTATTGAAGATCGGCCGGAGCGTTTCCCATGCGCCAAGAGCAAGGTGGCACACATCTGCGAGCCGCGGCACGAAAATGCCGGTGATGTGAAAACGCCGGCATGTGTTTTGCGGTGAAAAGCAGTGCTCGGGCTGGTGGAGGGGCCGTTGCGGAGCAGCCGACGTGAGAGATGGTCGATGTGGACGAGGCTGGTCATTTAAGTTGCGAATACTCAGCAATTGCAGACGCAAGTTGGCGACTTCAGCTGCAAAATCTTTTACCGTTTCTCGAAGGGAATCTGCTACGGAAATCGGAGAGGTGTGGGCAGCTTTTATGACTACCGGAGCAACGTCCATCATGTCATCGGCCATTTCTGCCAGCTCCGACAGCGGCTTATCCTGAGCTGGGACAAGAGCCATTCGCTCGGTAGGTGGAAGACGCTGTAGAAACAACTCACGTAGTATTGATGTTTCCAAGCGGTCCAGCTGGTCCCCAAGCAGGTGCTGCAGGTGACGTAGAAAGTGTGTGGGACGGCGGTCTCCGAGCTCTTCGTTGCACAGAAGTTGCTGAATGCGCCGATGCTTAGGCGGAACGAGGCGGTGATGAAGAGCCTGTTTAATTGTCGTATATGGAGTGTCACCAGGCGGGCCCACAAGGATGTCGCGTATTTCGGCCATTGCCTGTGGTGGCAACGCTTCAACGAGGAGCTCATGCTTGCGAACTTCTGACGTGATGCGATGAATGCGGAACTTGTTCTCGACTTTAATGAACCATAAGGAGAGATCGGCAAGCCGCAGCTGTGGTAGCGTCATGGTAGTAGTACCTCCAACAACACCCGATGAGGGTACATGGCCGGTTGCAGTGGCAGCGGTACCAGGGCTGAGGCTGTCGAGATGCTCGCGCTGCTCCATGGAAGGTCGCGATTGTAGTCCGGGTCACCAATAAATATAGCACTCTGAAACGCGGTTCTGAGAACACAGCGCAGTTTATTAATGCATCTCCGCCATTGGTCCAACTACTTCTTTTTTCTCCTCAGCAGAACACCCACTACTAGCTTATGTCCCAAGTGTTTCATGCCAGAAGAATAAAAGTATGCCACATATCTATCTATCTATCTATCTATCTATCTATCTATCTATCTGTCTATCTATCTATCTATCTATCTATCGATCGATAGCTATATATCTATCTTGCCGCTTACGTCTGGGTGCTCTCATAAACCCCCGTTAACTTGGCGATAACCAAAATTAGTATGCGAGATTAAGATCATTTTTCGCCATGAATAATGACAAACATATAAATAATGCCACAACCCCGCCCTGTACTTCGCCAAACACTTTCAACCAAATAGTAACACACACCCAGGGGCAAAAGTACATGCTACTGGTATTGGGCGCGAGGCCCACCACTGGAGGAGTGGGCGCTGCAATCGCGGTGCCGTGCAGGGTTTGATTACGTGATTTCGCCTCGCTCTAGCGAAGGAAAACTCGCAGTTGGATGCGTTGTTAAACTGCGATAACCTGGTGTTTTCACATCTGCTTCGTTGTTTTTGCTTTCACTTCATGTGTAAAGGCATCTAGAGACTACACAATCCGGAAAGCCGCAGTAAACGTTATTTGCGGCACGCCACAGCGCGCTACGTATGCGATGCAACTGTCGCGGCTGCTGGCAGTGTCACTGTCAACTCTTTCTTTATATGTTGTTGTGGTCCTTAATTCAAGCCTAAGAAGTACATGAAACATCACGATTGCTCACATGAAAGTAGAATGTTCCAGTTTCCGCACGGAAGCCTTCTTCACAAGGAAAAATGCACGTGCAAACAGTTCGATAGTGTATATAACAAAATACGACGTATGTACATGCATACATGTGGGAGGGGAGTAGCCGTGATTTCATTTAGGAATGTCACCGTCGTATTAATTGTCAGAAAGTCAGGACAAAGCACGGAAGTCCAGTTCTTTCCCTTAGCTTTTGTTAACCGTATTCCAGTCTATTTTGTGGCCGTTTGCTTCCACGTGTTCAGCCAGCGTGTTCGACGAAACCTTCTTTCTTACATCATACATGTGCCGCTCCAGTCTGCTAAAGCTACTTCTTTCGCCAAGGTAACTTTTACAGCAATCTGTGCCTTCCTCACCCCCTCCCACCCCACTCTGCTACCCGGGTATGTGCCCGACCACATGGGTTTCCATCCGCCAGCGGCGCAGCCAAATAGTAGCACACCAAGCGCGTGCTTCCCCGTTCAAACTTTTTTTGCGTGACATATAGCGCACAAAATAACAGTCAACCAAATCTTACTATACCAACACGCCCAATTTTTAGATACCAAGAAATTATACTACATCGTCGTCCTATACCATATCGTCGTCCTAAATGTTGTTTAATTAATGTGCGTTGTTTGGTGTTGCCCGACCGTATCTGCTGGGTCCTTTGGTTCTAAGAGCAGCATACCTTATATTGAGACCTTACACTGGCGCCCAACGTGGGGCTCTCGGTGCATCGGACGTCAGTTCTCGCGATTCGGAACAGCCATTTTTTGAGCTGTGGTAGAGTAGGCCTAGGGGGACTTCTATTGCATTGTTGACAGCGAGGAGATTTGTTTTTGTGACGTGTTTGAAGTTGTCGGCACGTTGCTTTTTTTCTGATCGCAGGTTTTTTTTCGTTCAAGAACGTTGTTGAGTGTCTACGACGGCCATGCGGTCTGCATCCTGCATTGAGCAAAGCTTTTAGCACGTGGATTGTAGACCAAGTCCGAAGCGAGTGATATAGAAGCTTTGGAAGTGGTCTGATTTCTGTATGAAATGGTGAAAATAAAAAACATTTGATTGATTTGATTGATTGATTTTCCGTAAATAGTTTCTATTTCTTTAGGGCTCACGGAGTCATGCGTCCTTGCTGTCTTATCTTGCTGTTCGACGCCAGGGCGTCGTGACACCGTCCATGATGGTGGCCGCCGATCGCTCCGTAAGCTGGTGTGTGTGGCGATCGTGTAGGGCCACCTAAAAGGGGTACTGACACAAAATATTTGGCCTCGCGTTTTTCTGCTGCAATGCGTTGCTGTAGGGCTGTTAGTCATGACACGACACTTTGTTTGCTGCATCACGCGATAAATAAATATTTACAGACCCCTCATTTTCGATCAGTTTCAGTTTCGGTTTGAGAAAGTTGCAAATCCTGGGTGCAACTGTCGCCACCTAGCGTGTGCAACTCTTGGCTACGTCAGCCCGCAGAACTGTGACGCACTTCCGCACGATCCGCATCAAGAATTACTTTCGAATAGGAAACGGCACTGGAATGTTGCCAAACACTCAACTTTCTGAGCGTGCGCCATGGCCACGCACTCGCAACCAGCCGCCGACAAATATAGACTTCGAGAACTGAAGGGGCAAAAAATGGCGGCTATGTGTCATGATAACTTGTTTTGTTAACCGCAGCGTGGTGACGTGAGGGAAGTAGGGGGTCACCTCGGGGTCACCTCCGAGGTTGTCGGTAACGCTCTGTAGTCGGTCGATCCCTCAAACTTCAAAATTAATTTAAAATACCTTCCAAGCTACATTCGTTGTTTATATCTTGCAGATAATATACGAATGTTCACGAGAATTGATCCCGCATGCTTTCTTGGCCCCGAAATTTTGTGTCAGTACCCTTTTAAAGAGGGGGTGTCTCTTTGCGGCTGCATCTTCTGAATCTAGCTTGGGTGCTGGGTGGATACCTGCTGGTGCCGAACGACTCATTCGGCCTAAGGCTCTGCGCAGCCGCCTGTCGCACGTGGCACAATAGGTAGATTGTCGCGTTGAGCAGTTGCACTCTGCTTCTCTCACTTTTTTTATCTGGCGATGTACGAGTTAGGAAAAGTGACATTCGCTTTATTATTTTCGCTGGGTGTCTCCACCGCCACCGAATAATTTGCTAGAAATACTGACCATCGCACCACATGGTCGAGCAGCCCGAAGCTACCTTCTCTATGTCCTGCTGCATTGTTCTGTTAAGTGTTTTGAATGTACCCAGTGGGAGTGATGTAACCCGCGGCTGCCTGTCTTCGTCACATAGTCAGAGCCGCTGCCCAGGAATGTGGTTTAATCATCGGGCGATGGCCACAGGTTCTCGGCGATGGCCTGGAAACTATGGAACTCAATGCAGTCCGGCGCCCTCATGAGTGCTGGTCGCAACCCGAAGGCGTACCAGTGCGAGTGACGGTTCCTCACGCTGACGGCAACGTTGCTGTTGCGAGACCGGAACTGAGGTGAAGTCGTCGAGCCAGACAGAGCAGCAGTGTCGACCAGCGGCGGTCTCATGGTGCACGGACATTATATAGGGAGATGTGTTGTCATCTTTAGTTAGACCTTGTGTAGCTGTTTTCTTTCATGCTGATTTTATTCGGGATATAATTTGAATTAAGGTTGAGGGGATTTGGGGGTGCTAACACCCTGTAAGGACGTTTGGGCCCATGGCGCACATGCTTCGCGTATAGGCGACATTGCGGGTTCTCAACTAACCAGTGGGAGGAGTTGTTGTGCTCGCGAGCTTTTATTACCAGCATCCTCATTATCATGGCTAGTGCACTGGCATCAGCTGTGACGCCTGGCGACAAGGCTGCTTGGCGGCACATGGAGATGAGCGGCTGTTTGGCATGTGGCGGTCGAAGCAAGTGCTTGGCTCTTGCGGTGGTCCACGGTAAATGGCACCACGGGTCTTCTGCCGTGGGTCCTCGTCGTTACTCGGGCGTTGGCGCCGCCGCCTTGTGTTTGTTATATTGTTGAGTGTGGAGTACTATTGTTTAAGGCTGTTTTAGCTTGTTGAGCTCAACTCATGTACGTTGATTTGGCTGGTGATATCGTCATTCTAAAAGTAGTTGAATGACTGTTGTTGGCATTGTTTCCACTGCGTCTACTGTGTCCGTTCACTCCAAGAGCGCGGGCTCTCCACTTTGAGACCCCACACAGTCAGGCATTATGCGACAGTCAGTCGCAATATTTTCATGTTTATTTGAGTGACGTGCAGGAATAATAATAGAAAGAGGGGACTCGAAAGGCGCTGCGTGCAGCGCACGAGAGGGCTAACGGAAAAATCGAACCACGCACGTCACAGAAATGCATCCGCATGGTGGTACCAGGATATGTGTCCGTGTCCATTATGGGTATGCACCGCAGGTGACTGAAACTTAGCACCTACCCAGGAACGACGAGAACACGCATAGGCAATTTTGAGCCGTCAGGGCTAAGAAAAACCTGAAATCACAGCGCTGACCCAACGAATGCAAAGAATTAGTGCCAGGCTTCACGCAGGAAACAAATTCCAGCATTTTGCATGGCAATCAAGCAATCTTCAACAGAATCATTCCAGTCTTCGGAACTGCTTTTCAAATAGATGTAATGTTAGCGAAATGTCAGTTGTTGTTGCAACGTCGTCTATGTGGTTTAATATAGCTTACATACGTACTCTTTTGATAAAGCCATCTCGTATAATTACTGTGAATTGTAGTTGGGCGCCATGCGCTGAAGTTGCTTCGTGTAGCGGTGTCAAGGGCTGCCATCCTCACGAAGACCAGCATTTTGTAACAGCTTATCGCTTCGGCTGTTACAAATACTCATGCTTCTGTTGGCATCTTTGTGCAAGTGCAAACAAGTGGTTATATAGACATCTGCGTCTCTTTAACAAATGTCCGTACGTGCAACATCTGTACATATATAGCATCATTTCTTAAACACTCACGCAATAAAAAAGTTACGATCAAGTCACTTTCCCGCATTCTTCGCATAAAGCCGATTGCCAAGGCACGTAGGAACTGCCGAATTTTTCTTACCATCTCCTCTCAATTTACCTTGTATGCTTAAATTAAAAACTTATTCTTAGAAAAAGATAACAAAAAATGACGCCATGTGCGGTGGCTCCCTCTTCCTAACAAGCATAAACAATCTCACGGCTACGGTGACCTTGCTAACGATGGTGGCGTCAAAAGACACGCCAGATCTCGACCATGCCAATAAGACATAATCCATTTTCGCTTCTCGGTGAGAGATATACTAAGCAAAAATTGTTGTGAACATTTAATATTTGCTGCAGCGGCGCGTACCAAGCAAGATATTCGAAATAAAATCGAAGCGGGCTTCTATAAAGGCCACCATGACACGCCAGCTTCCCTATCTCGCAACGCTGAATCCAGAAATTAGTAGCCATGCACCAATCCCGAATCTCATTGTTGCCTGCTGCGCACGTACTGCTTAGAACCGCTATTCTTTAGCACATGTCTGCCACGCTTCACTTTACCTTAGAAACGTCAACTGTGCCGCGACTTGCGAAACTGTGCGCGTAGCATTGGTCGTGTCAATGTGGGCCTAGTATGCTTATTGTGAAACGGGTTGTTGAACAAGCAGGCGAACTCGGCGAAGGAGAGCTTTATTTAGCGCAAGGGCTAACTGAACGCAAGCCTGCGATCACAGCAAGTCTTCTTCTTTTTCTATCCTCGAGCTCCGTGCCCACTACCCTCGTTACAATCACCCCCGGCCGATGAGGGAGCCATCCTGGCGACCTAAGGACAGGTGTAGACAGAAGGGTCATGGTATGGCTTGAGCCGAGAGATGTGTACGATTTCTTTTCCCCGACGGCGCTTGTCCGGAGATGCATCCAGCGGCTCGACAAGGTAGTTGACAGGCGATGTTTGGGGCACAACTCGATAAGGGCCATGGTACCTGGACGAAAGCTTGTGGGAGAGTCCTGGAGTAGTAGAAGGAATCCATAGCCACACCAGCGTGTTCGGAGCAAAGCTCATATGCGCGGTTGACGCGTAGTGGCGATGTTTTTGGCGCGTCTGGTCATGTGACGTGAACGCACGAGCAAGCTTCCGACATTCTTCAGCGTGTGCTGCTGCTCGAGAAACGGTAGTCATCTCTGAAGGGTCCGGTCGATAAGGAAGAGTGGTATCCATTATTGATGATGGCTCGCGTCCATAAAGAAGGAAGAAAGGCGAAACTCCAGTGGTGCTTTGCGTTGCAGTGTTGTAAGCATATGTCACAAAAGGGAGTATGCTATCCCAATTTGACTGGTCGGATGAAGCGTACTTGGCCAGCATATCCCCAAGTGTACGATTAAAACGCTCTGTCATCCCATTAGTTTGCGGGTGATAGGCTGCGGTAGTGCGGTGTGTGATGCGACACTCGCTCAACAACGCTTTGATGGCATCGGAGAGAAAAACGCGGCCACGGTCGCTTAGTAACTCCCGAGGTGCTCCATGCCTTAAAACCAGGTTTTGCAGTATAAAACACGCAACGTCTTTTGCGGTAGCAGAAGGTAACGCAGCTGTTTCAGCGTACCGCGTTAGGTGGTCGATAGCCACAATGACCCAGCGGTTGCTACTCGAAGTATAGGGAAGCGGACCGTAAAGGTCGATTCCGACACGATCGAAAGCTCGCGCTGGACATGGCAATGGCTGCAAGGGACCTGTGGCATGTTGAGTGGGCATTTTGCGTCGCTGGCACGTAAGGCAAGACCTTACGTAACGGCGAACGAAACGGTACATACCGCGCCAGTAGTGCCGCAGCTGCAAGTGGGTGTATGTTTTTAACACACCAGCGTGGCCACATTGCGGATCATCGTGGAACGTGGCACAGATGTCAGAGCGCAGATGTCGTTGGATCACGAGCAACCACTTACGGCCGATCGAGCTGTAGTTTCGGCGGTAAAGCAGGTTATCCCGAATAGCGAAGTGTCCTGCTTGACGGTGAAGCGTCCTGGAAACTGGAGCGGACGTCCGGTTTGAGAGAAAGTCCAAAAGAGATGAAATCCAAGCATCTTTGCGTTGCTCGGAAGGCATGTCCGAGATGTTGATGGTCAAGGCAGCACTAGTGGAGATAGGCGAGCCGACAGGCTCTGAAGCCAATGGCGAACGTGACAGGGCATCGGCGTCGGAATGCTTCCGGCCAGAACGGTAGATAACACGGATATCGAACTCCTGTAACCGCAATGCCCAACGAGCGAGCCGACCATTAGGATCTTTTAGTGAAGATAACCAGCAAAGCGCATGGTGGTCTGTTACAATATCAAACGGACGTCTATATAAACAAGGCCGAAATTTTCCGATTGCCCAAATAATGGCGAGGCACTCCTTTTCAGTTACACTGTAATTCTTCTCGGCTTTACTGAGGGTGTGGCTGGCATAGGCAACGACGTACTCGTCAAAGCCCTCCTTGCGTTGGGCCAGTATGGCGCCTAGCCCGACACCACTAGCGTCCGTATGAAGCTCCGTTAGAGCTGACGGATCGAAATGTCGGAGTATGGGAGGCGTGGTGAGGAGCCGTCGGAGTTCCTGAAATGCGTCATCACACGCCTGTGACCACGCTGACAAGTCAGAACTTCTGGCAAGAAGATTGGTCAAGGGGGCGATAATGGAGGCGAAATTGCTGACGTAGCGCCGGAAGTAAGAACATAGGCCGATGAAGCTTCGAAGCTCTTTGATGGTGGTTGGCTTTGGGAACGCCGCGACTGCATTATGTTTCGTAGGGTCCGGGAGAATGCCGTCCTTAGAAACCACATGGCCGAGAATTACAAGCTTGCGAGCGCCGAAGTGGCATTTCTTCAAGTTAAGTTGAAGTCTCGCCGTGGAAAGGCACGTAAGAACTTGCTCGAGGCGGCTGAGGTGGGTCGCAAAGTCGCTTCAAAATACCACAATGTCATCCAAATAACAGAGGCACGTTTTCCATTTCAGACCTCGCAAGACGGTATCCATCATCCTTTCGAAAGTGGCAGGCGCATTGCAGAGGCCAAAGGGCATAACGGTGAATTCATATAGTCCATCCGGTGTTACAAAGGCTGTCTTCGGGCGGTCACCCTCTGCCATGGGCACCTGCCAGTAGCCAGAGCATAAATGTAACGAAGAAAAGAACTCTGCTCCTTGTAGGCAGTCCAAAGCATCATCGATGCGCGGCAGAGGGTATACGTCTTTGCGCGTTATCTTGTTGAGTCGGCGGTAGTCAACGCAGAACCGGATGGATCCGTCTTTTTTCCTGACGAGAACAACCGGTGAAGCCCAGGGACTGTTGGAGGGCTCGATGATGCCACGTTTCAACATGTCGTCCACTTGTTCGTCGATGACACGGCGTTCAGCAGATGACACACGATACGGACGCTGCCTTAGCGGGGCTTGTTGACCGGTGTCAATACGGTGAACGACCGCAGAGGTTCGGCTTAAGCCTGACTGGTCACGATCGAATGAAGAACGAAAGCGGAGAAGAAGATTTATAATCTCTTCGCGCTGAGTTGGTGCGAGCTCAGAGTCGATGGCATCCGAGAATACGTCCAGAGCATCGTTAGGCGCGTTGGTAGGAGTGACAGCACCAATTGGGAGCGAAACCGCAGAATCGGGTATAGTAGCCGGAAGAATGCACTCGTAAAGTTCGTAGCTTCCCAGGCATTCTCCACGTAGTAGGGATGACGGGCTGTCCGAGGGATTGCACACATAAATGGCAGCGTGACCATTGCGAAAAATGACGACGGCAAACGGAAGCATGATATTTCGACGGCACGCAGATGGGACCGATGGCATAAACAACACAGGCGATTTCGGTGGGGAGGCACACGACACCGAGACAACAACAGCTGAGAAAGGCGCAATGTCAACGTCAGAAGCAGCAAACACTCTACACGAAGCACACGTCGGGGTCATAGCACGGCACAGACAACGCGAGTTCAGAACGAGCACAGTCGACCAAAGCAGAATTTGACGAAAGAAAGTCCCACCCAAGGATAACGTCATGCGAAGAACGGAATAAAACTACAAATGTGACGACGTACATCGCACCTTGAATGACGACTCGTGCGGTGCACAAAGCTGAAGGCTGAATATGATGGGACGTAGCTGTCTGCAAAGATAGGTCGGTAAGTTGTGTGGTCACTTTCTTCAAGTTTCGGCACAGTTTCTCGCTAATTACAGATACGGCAGCTCCAGTGTCAACAAGTCCGTGCACCTTAATGCCATCAATATAGAGTTCGATTTCGTTCGGGGGACAGCAGTTAGGTCTTGAAATTTTCGCTGCCAACGCAGTTCTTGCCTCCGGAACTGCGCCCGTCAGTTTTCCCCTCGCGGTGGGCTATTGCGACGTAACATCGGAGAAATAGATCGACGACGAGGAGAAGGTGAACGGCTTGCGCCGGATGGTCGGCGACCGGGACGTACGTCTAGAGGTGGATTGGCAGAAACGGGATATCGCGGCTGAGTGGGTATGGTGGGCATGTAATGTGAGGCCCCTGCAATGTCGTGAGAAGGGAAGCTGCGACGACGGCAGTGACGAGCTACGTGGCCTGGGATGCCACATGAAAAACATATCGGCCGATTATCCGGAGTGCGCCATTGGCTGACGATAGGGGCACTGTTCGCTGAATAGGGTACCGTATATGGTCGTGCAGGCGGCGGCGTCATATAAACGTTCTGACCTGTTTCATATACAGCCGGAGACGGGACGGTCAGCGAGCGGGAAGGTGGGGTCGACGAATAAACGTGGCGAGTAGCTTCGTAGATGGCCGGAGACGCTGGCGCACGTGGTTGAGCAACTGCGGCTGCATACGTTAGTGGTGCGGTAACAGTTGGGGAAGCCTGAGCTGGCGGCAATGCTTCGGCAACTTGCGATCGAATGACCTGGCGAAGCGAAGGCGACAAGGGTGCCATCGGCTCGGTTGTTCTTGTGATTATAGATAGCTGCCGAGCGACCTCCTCGCGTATGAATTGCTTTATGACTGGCATCAACGCAGAGTGGTCGGCGGTGTCATGGCGATAGTCGAGGGATGAGATGTCCGCGGTGTCTTGAGCAGCGAAACGTGTAGAAGCGCGCTGCCTACGCAGCTCATCATAGCTTTGGCAGAGCTGAATCACCTCGGCGACCGTCTGGGGACTCTTCGCTGCCAGCATTTGGAATGCACCGTCGTCGATTCCTTTCATGATGTTTTTGATCTTGCCTGCCTCGTCCAGAGTTGAATCGACGAGCTTGCAGAGAAATAGCACATCTTCGATGTAGCTCGTGAAAGTTTCATCTGCTCTCTGTACTCTGCCCCGCAAGCGCTGTTCAGCACGAAGACGGCGGACAGCAGGACGGCCAAAGACTTCCGCGAGGGTTTTCGCCAATTCCGACCAGGTACTGAAATCACTTTGATGATTTCTGTACCATAGTTTTGCCACGTCGGTCAGGTAAAAACTCACATTTGTGAGCTTATCGGCTGCGTTCCACTTATTGACGGCGCTCACCAGTTCATACTCGGCAATCCAGTTGTCCACATCTTGGTCCTCTGTGCCACCAAATATGGGGGGGTCGCGCTGCCGGAGAGCGCCAGCGCAGAAGACAGGCACAGGTGCGAGATCTGGAGTAGCAGCATGAGATGGCCCCGGATCAGTCATTGTAGGAGGTCGTTGGAGTGTGCGGCTGCGAAGTTCCAGGGTGAGGACCAGATGTGCCCAGCACTTCCACCACTTGAAACGGGTTGTTGAACAAGCAGGCGAACTCGGCGAAGGAGAGCTTTATTTAGCGCAAGGGCTAACTGAACGCAAGCCTGCGATCACAGCAAGTCTTCTTCTTTTTCTATCCTCGAGCTCCGTGCCCACTACCCTCGTTACAACTGTAAATTTCCGAAGTGCTCACTTTGCAGTATTTCAGCACATCGCTAATTAGCGAAGTATTTCCTGCGTGCTTGTAAGGCAACACGTGTACCGGCACATCCGCACACTTTGCTGTGATGTTGCCAATGATAGTCGTGATGAAATCTAGCTATCCCCCTTGTATTGATCGAGCAACTGTCAACGAGCTTACATAGTGTGACAACTATTGCGCTTTGCCTTGCTGCCACGCATTGTTACATGCGCTAGCACGATCAGCGTTAGGGGTTGGCGTCACTCTTCTGTAAGCTCGGGTGTTATATGCATAATGCTTGAGTTAGATTCCAGCTAAAACTTTTCCGATTTCAAATTTGTATTAATTCGTACGTCGGAATTTCCTGCTTAAATAATGTCAATTTTTCGCTAACATCCAGCAACTCCGACAGTTGCGTGGGCACTGAAAACATTTAGATTGCATTTTATTTTTTTCAAAATATGAGGTTAAAGTAAAGGTTCGAAAAGTTTTTCAGCACTGCACAAGCACGCTGATAAAACATTGTTCTCACCTAGTCGAACTGTGGGATAAAGTACCTCAATAGCGGAAAAGCAGTTTCAGGGGAGCCTAATCTGTCCTGGCACTATAGGGACAGCTTTTCAAACTCATAAAGGGCTGGCGAGCGACCAGAACCTGCGGCTGCAGACGCACCTACCTCGAACAACTCCTGTCACTCGCTTATGTCTTCAATTAATTTATTGTTGTTGTACCTATGCTCCACTTGATACCTGATACATCTGAAGTTATCTTAAAGCTTTAGGCATTTGACAGTTTTGCAGGTTAAAATGTATGATACTTTGTGTAAGCACTGTCGTAGAAAAAATGCATTCTTTTTTCTTTCAGATGGGATTTTTTAGTAGCGTTCCAAATAAACCTGCTCAGTGCATGGTTGGAAGATGCGACGATGGAAAGTGTGTATTCGAGTATTTTTCTACCTGCTCTACGAGCTAAAGAAATTCAAGAAAGTTCCAAGTATGCGCATTGTCAATATAACAAAGTGTAGTTATTCACAGGTAATCAAAGATATACATAAGACACTAAAAAATGAAATCTTAGCATTTATGAACGTTTTCTTCTGGTTTTGTAATAAATCAAACAGTTTTTATTAAGTATGACTTTGTGGGTTATTCTGTATTACCTTTTGTAATTCACTATCGATAAGTTATTAACATTTTATTATTCAAAATTGAGTTGTAATGCGTCTTCTATGGTAGTTCTCGCCACAATATAAATATGTGACCACATTCTATGAACTCCCGTTCCACCTCACTGAACTGGGCATTCCTACAAAACATATTTTTGCCCCTTTTTTTGGCATTACCTGCAGTGCCCTGCCCGAACGCCAGCAACATAAAACTGCTACGCTTCATAGAGGATATGGACACCATCTGAGCACTAACCAATTACGCGAGCTTTCCGAACCTGCAGTGCATTCTTTGCAAGAAAATTGATTGCAGTGGCTGACCTTGTAGTGAGAAAACGTAGAAGAATCAGTGACCACAATCGTAGAGTTGCCTAAATATACCCTAGAAGAAACTCTGGCACCAGTGTATGGGAGCTGGAACACACAGCGCTTAGAAAACAAACTTGTCTAATTTCGGTACTTTTCGCTCCATGTGTGTTCGTGTGGCTAGGAGCTGCTGTCTCACGAAACAAAACTCAACAAAGTTTCAGTGGTTGCGCTTCACCACCTCATTTTGTTTAGACTTACCATTTTAAATCAGGCCATGAAGTTCAAAAGGGATCGTTCTTTCCTTCGAAACAAAACCAAAACACAGCAATAAACAAAGCCAAAGGCGCAATTTTCTGCCCGAAAGTACGAAGACTTGACAAATAAATGTACAAGTCATCATTCTCGTGGTCGCTGAACGATGGCAGTGCCTGAGGCCCATATAGCTAATTTTAGAAAGCTTTATAACCATAACATTGAAAAACAATTATTCTTTGTCGAAAGTTAGCAACGTGTAACGCTATATCGCCAAAGTAATCGTAACCCTTTCCGCCTTCACACAAGTCTTCAGTCTCTCTTTAACAAGCAAACCATAGTATTTCATTATAGTCTGAGTAAACTTATGTTACTGGGTAAAGGTAACACTTTTTTTCAGGAACATATTTCAACAGTAATCGGCTAAATTGCTCAGTTGCTTTCTTGGGGATGTGTTTTGACGGAAGTAGATGTTGTATTTGGTTACTTATTTTCCGTCACCGTGTAAAGACAGAGAGAGCTGCGCAAAGAAAGGCAGGGAAGTTAACGATTGACGCACGTCCAGTTTGTTGTTTTCGCTGCGAGAAGGAATAAAGGGGAGAAAACAGATAGGACAAAGTAGAGAAACATGTGCATAATCAGAAGCACACTTGGGGAGACCTTGATCTATTATGTAACAGGCAGCAACGAATACACTAACTGGTACCTGCCTTGCCAGAGTGTTGTTTTTTCAGAATTTACTGCTGGTGGTAGTGTTCTTGAACAGGCATTATATAGCACCTGTAAAGATAGACAAAATGACTACTTCGTAATCAACAAAGTATGCCATGTTGAATGCATCAACATAAGAGGTGATCCGTTTCCAAGTGCATTTTTTCTTTGTGAGACAGTTCTGGTATAAATAATTGATTGTAATTTGGTTTATCGTAAGAAATTCAACTTCGATGAAAATTCATCGGCATGTATTGTTTTCGATGTTCATCGCTGATGCAAAATGGCAACTTGTGCAGATATGTTTGCTACAAGAGCTTACCCTACATAGCGACCGAAAGGGACGCGACGTTCACCACGGCGGTCACGCACAGAGACGCCACAGCCAGGTTTGTCGACTCTCCGACACGGCGCAGAAAGAGTAGTTGAGGCAGTTCATCAACAAACACGGGTTTATTAAAGCGAAATGCAGCACATAGCAATAATCACGGGATTTCGAGCCGTCAGGGTAACTCCGCCAGACCTATCGAGTTGACTTTCCTGCGGCGTCATGGCTACCACACAAAGGGTTAACCACAGAACACGCGTACAAGCAGTCAGCCGCAAAGGGATACTGTCACTCTCTTTTCAGACCTGCAAGTATCTCTACTGCGCTGACCAAGCGTCAGACAGCAGTGACCTCAAAGTGGACAGGAGCTGTCGCTTACGCCCAACTTGTTTCAACTTAGTTTCACAGCAGCTCCACTCGAGGGGCTCGTTCGTACTCGATCCCACGGTGAGAGATTTGACCTGCTTTCTAGCTGATGAAGCCAACACCACGAAGTATTCTCGCCTTAGCAGCCCTCTGTTTTGAACCACTGGTAGAGATTTTCTCCTTAGGGAGCTCCTATGGCAAAACCTTTCGAAAGTAGAATGGAGTCCTAGCCAAGCCAACTTCGGGTTTTCTGGCTGCATGAGATTAACACGTTTTTTCAGGCCTTTCTAAGGCGTCATCTCACTTGCCTTCTTTGGACCTAACTGCCACACCAGAGTGTCCCTATTTATGTCATAGAGTGTTAGTGTTCGAACGCCTGCTGGCACACTTTGACACTAACCTAGTTGCTAAGCATACGTCCGAAAAACTGCTACGCTTTAAACTAAAGTTCAGTCGACGTGCCTGATAAGTCCGCAATGTGCACCTGTCAAACTAACAAAACAAGTCGATGCACCTCGTAATGCTTGGATGAAAGCTTAAAACAATTCACAGCTTATCCACAGAGTGAATGATTATGAGTGGGGTAAAGAGTCTGTCTGTCTGTCTGTCTGTCTGTCTGTCTGTCTGTCTGTCTGTCTGTCTGCCTGCCTGCCTGCCTGCCTGCCTGCCTGCCTGCCTGTCTGTCTGTCTGTCTGTCTGTCTGTCTGTCTGTCTGTCTGTCTGTCTGTCTGTCTGTCTGTCTGTCTGTCTGTTAAGACGATCGAGACCAGGGACTGCTTCGAACGAATACGGTTTATTAGAAGAAGCGAAGTAGCGCGCGCTCGCTCCAGACAGCAGTCTTCTTTCTTCTTCTTCCGGCGTTTGATGATGATATTTTATAGGCTCCCGCCCGCCCAAGTTGAAATGTGATAAGCTCTCGCGGGCTATTTGAAACAACCTTCCATTGGGTATATGTGGTTCACCGATCTTCTTAGAAGTTTTTTTTTTGCCTAAGCGAAGGAGACAAGCTCTTGTTATTCCGTCTCGCCCAGGGTAGAGCTTTTCAATCCGGCACATTTTCCAAAATGTTTTTGGAGACTTGTCCTCAACCAACAGGATGTCACCCTGTGAGAGTGTTTTTCCTTACCGTGTCTTGGCTTTGACCGTAGCTCCTATTTCCTTGATATATTCTTGATGCCATCTTTTCCACCAAGCGCGCACGAGTTTGCATCTGCGTCGCCATGCGTCTTCAATGTTACCGTTGTACAGTCTTGTTTGTCCGTCTTCAAGCTGTCGCCGTCCACCTATGATGTCTGCCGGCGTTAGTGGCGTTGGCTCGTCAGGTTCTCCATATACGTAAATCAATGGTCGATTGTTGAGTGTTCCTTCAACTTCTGCTACAATAGTGCGTAGCTCCTCTACTGAAGCTGTGCTTTTCGATATTATTTTTCGCATGGACGCCTTCAAGCTTCTTATGAGGCGCTCGTAAAATCCTCCCCACCATGGCCCGCACTCGGCTATTGTTTTCCATTTAATTTGTTGGCCACTGCAGTAATTCTTTAGGACCTCGTTGTTAATTGTTTCGAGCATTCTGTTGATTTCCTTTCCAGCTTTTATAAATGTTTTGGCGTTGTCCGAGTATATTACGACTGGTATTCCCCGTCGAGCTGTAAATCGTCGGAATGCTTGTAGAAAACTTGACGATGACAAATCGTTGGTAACTTCCAAGTGTACTCCTCTTGTTACCGTGCAGGTGAATATCAGTACATATTGCTTCACAATCTGGTACTTGTCCTTTGCGTAAAGAGGTCCTGTGAAGTATACTCCCGTAACTTTGAATGGCTCTGCTTCAGTGACTCTGTCTGCCGGAAGTGAAGGTATGTCTTGAGTCGCCGGTCTGGAGTTATGCCTCTTGCAGACGACACATTTGTTTAGAACTCTTTTCACTGCTTGTCTACCCTGCAATATCCAGAACTTAGTTCCAAGTTGCGCTAGCGTCACTTGAACTCCTCCGTGTGATACCATTTTATGCAGGTGACGTATTAGCAGTTCCGCGAAATGCTGATCCTTTGGAATTACTATCACGTGCTTGTTGAATTCTTGGCTGCACTGCAATCGTCCTTTCTGTCTGATGATTCCATCGTCATCAAGGTAGACTTCGTGTCTATTAATTTCAAATGATCGATAGTTTGAATAGGCCTCACCCTTTGTTTGTCTCAGTGATATTTGGGTCTGTCTTATCCAGTATTTCTCTGCATTTGTTACCTTTTTTCCTGTCAATGGCCCTTTGTGATTTTCCTTTCTTGTGTTGTTTATGAATCTGAACGCCTATGCTGTCACTCTTATAAGCCGTCCATATCATGAATACCTTTCGATTTCCAAGGTTGGAGCAATTTTGGATCTTCCCAAGCATTGGTGACATTGTGTTTTATGCTGGTCTTCCACGTCTGTATTTGGGCCAATTATGCTTACTAAGTTCTTTTCCAGTGATGTTATCCATTCGGGATCGTTCCACCATAACTTTGACGTTATCAATGCCTTTGCGCTTATTCCTCGTGTAAGTAGGTCAGCAGGGTTGTCGTCACTTTGAACGAATTACCAGCTTGCTTGAAGTGTTTTTTCTCTAATTTCTGCGATTCTGTTGGCAACAAGCGGATCTCTTTTGCTTGTTCCCTTGATCCAGTGCAGCACAATCATCGAGTTCGTCCAGCAGTGTATTTCTTGAAAGCTTTCGTTGAAGTGACCTTTGATGTAGTCGCATAATCTTGATGCTACCACCGCTGCCATCAGTTCAAGTCGCGCCAATGTCAGCTCTTTATTTGGAGCTACGCGGCTTTTTGCTGTTACTAGCCTTGATTCTTTGCTTCCATCGTGGTATACTGCTATCAAGTATGCTGCCGCTCCGTATGCTAATGGGCTCGCGTCGGCAAATATATGCAGCTTGTATGCTTGTACTTGTTTATTCTTGCTTGCGTAGCATCATGAGATTTCTAGAACTCGAAAGTCCTCCGCTTCAGACATAAGGTTCTTCCATTTCTCGCATTCATCTTTAGGGAGCTGGTCGTCCCACGTGACGTTCATTTTCCACAGTCTCTGCAGTCCTATTTTCGAGCGTACTGTGAATGGCGACAAGAAACCGAGTGGGTCAAATATCTTCGCTGTGGTTTGTAACACAGCCCTTTTTGTCAAGTGCGTTGTATCTGTTAAGAAATTCCACTTTTCAATAGGGAAGCAAATCATGTCCTTTGAGTGTTTCCATATCAAGCCCAGAAGCATTGTAAATCCTCTAGATAGAATATCTATGTGAGAATCGTCTCTTTCGTTTTCATCAATTATTGTGTTTAATCGCTCTTCATTGGATGTCCATTTTCTCAAATTCATCGCTGCCTCTCTGAACACTTGTTTTGCCTGTTTGTACAACTTAACTGCTTCATCAAGCGTTGCTGCTCCCAAAATGACATCATCCACGTAGATCGCTTTCTGCAGTGTCCTTGTCGTATCAGGAAACTGGTCTTCTACTTGTTTCAAATGGTGTTTAATTGTAGCTGCCAGTATAAACGTGCTTAGTGTTGTTCCGAACGTTACTCTTGTCGTGCGCCATGTTTGCACTTCATTCATTAACCTTCCTTCAGCGTCATGCTTCCACCACAGAACTCTCATTGCATCTCATTCCTCTTCAGGTTTAGAGATTTGTAGAAATGCCTTTTGAACATCTCCAACTAACGCCACCTTTTCTTTTCGAGAAGTTAATGAGCAGCGATAGCATGTCCTCATTCAAATTGGGTCCTGCCTCTAGGTTCTCGTTTAGAGACATGCCTTTTCTAGAATGTGATGAGGCGTCAAACACTACCCGAACCTTTGCTGTGGCTCGGTCCTCTCTAATGATCGCATGATGTGGCATGTAGTAGCAAAGTGCATTTGGCTGTTCTGATGCCTCTTGGACCTCCTCAGCAACTCCTAATGCCATGTACTCTGATATAGCTTTGTCGTAGCGATACAGCATGCCTTCATTTTTTGCAGACTTTTAGTCAGTTGCTGTAGTCTTTTTATCGCATTTTCCTTGTTGCTTTCCAAGTTTACGTCCTGTTTTCATGGCAAGCTGACTTGATAGCGACCGTTTTGTTGTACAATCTTGCGCTCGAATTCTTCGACCACTTCATTTCCGGTGTTATCCAAACTATTTCTTGTGATCCCCATTGACTCCAGGCTCCAGAACTTCTGTAGCTCTTGCTGGTATTCTGTCTCCGCAGCTTCGACCTTCAGAACCATGACTGCTTGACTGTTTGTTAGTTTTGTCTTGCTTTGCTCTGACAGCCCTTGCAGTACCCATTCCAGTATAGTTTCTACAGCCATCAGTCTGTCCTCGATTCTTTGAGTTCTACCAGTAAAGGATTCCCAATAATAGTCGGAACCAATCAGTAGTTCTACAGAATTGGTTGCAGTCGTCTTGGTCCTGTGATCAGCCACTTGCATATTTAGCAGTTTTATTTTCTCACTGAGTTTCTTATTTGGAGTGGGTACACAACTGTGTGAGATGACGTCGGCTTGTAACGCTTCAATAATTGTTGTCGTGCTTGTTTCTCCTGATCCTACAGTCACTTGCACCACGTTCATTAGTTTGACCTTTCGTCTCCTCCAAATGAACCAATCGTCAGCCTTTCCTGTCGCAACACCTTCGCACCTATTTCTTTCGCTAATCCCACTTCAATAAATGAACGTTGACTCCCGCTGTCTAATAACAAACGGCAATGTCGGCCACATGTTTCTCCTTCTACGCACGCTACAGCCGTCTGCAAAAGCACAAACTTATGCTTGATATTTTCGGTTGCGTGTAGCGTAGACGTCGTCGCTTCAGCTTGCGCTGTTGAGCCCAGCTCTGCCCTTGTTTTCTGCATCACCGTTCTACACACTGACGTGGCATGTCATCCTTTGCATTGCTTGCATTTTACTTGGGCCTTGCAAATGCGTGCAGTGTGGTTTGGTCGCGTGCATCTGAAGCATCCCCTATTTTTGGTAAGCATAGCTTTCCTTTCATCCATTGGAATGCTTCTACGACAGTTTTCGGTTGCATGGGTTTTCTGCTTGCAGAATAAGCATATTCTGTCCGCTGAGCTATAGAAGCTTGAAGTTGTGCGCATCTGTCCGCGGTTCTTTCTTGGTTTTGCAGTTATCCTCTCTTGTTCACGTTGTGTTTCTTCACGAAAAGCGGCTTGCTCTCTTAAGAATAACATAAGCCTGTCCAGCTTTTCCTCGCACGCTTTTCCCGTTGCGTTGTTTTGCTCGCCATTTTCTGAAGCTGAGCTGTTTCTCATAGCCTCTTTTGACTTGAACAGCACTGATAATTCTGGTGGAATTGCTCTTTTCAATACCGGTAATAACATCGGTGCATAGCTCTCGGTTTCCACTTTTAGTGACTTGAGTGCCAATATGTTAACTTGCACTCTCTGTACTAGCCTATTTAAGTCATCGGTATCTTGAACAGACCTCACTTTCTCCAAGCTCAATAGCTCATTCATGTGCATTTCAATGAAATGTTCTCGATTTCCGAACGTTTTTTACAGTATTCTGATTGCGTTATCATAATTTTCCTCTGCCGAGTACTGAAGTCCTTCAATAGCAGCCGCAGCTTTTCCGGTTAGTGATGCTAACAAGTAATTGAACCTCTGTCCCTTGCTCATGTTCGGTCTCAGGTGAACTATTGACTCGTACTGAGACGAAAAGCGGTTCCACTCCAAAGTTTTCGCCCCAAACTTTATCATTTCAAGCTTTGGTAGCTTAACTAGTTCTATTGCTTCTTGTCCTGTACTTGAGGGCATCACCTGTCTTGTCCTATCGCTTGAATCCGATTGTTCAGGCTGTCGAAGTCTCATTTCTATTGCAGATAAGATCGCCGTTAATTTCATGTCGTACTCTATAACGCTTTCGAATTCAGCTTCGGCATTGTCTTCTGTTAGAAACTTTTCCATTTGCTCGTTTGCGCTCTTGCGACTGTCGCTTATTGGTTTAATCTGCACCTGCGTTGTAAGCAGCTGCTCCCGGTAAGCTCCATCATTAATTTGCTGCTCGGCTGCGTTAATCAGTCGCGTGATCTGGGAGCGAAGCGCCTTCCTTTTCTTCGTTATCACTTCTTTGCTCATATTGAGGCGATTAACAATGACTCCTTACTTGTCAATCGTTCGTTCTGATGCTCGTACTGTCCACCGTGGTCTCGTCGCTCTATCAAGGTTGATCATCTGCTCCTCCGCCGTTTTCTTCTCTGCTGCTCTGTGGCAGGTTGACCTTTCTTGCCGGCGAGGAGGTAGTGTCCTGGTTCACGGCACCATTATTAAGACGATCGAGACCAGGGACTGCTTCGAACGAATACGGTTTATTAGAAGAAGCGAAGTAGTGCGCGCTCATTCCAGGCAGCAGTCTTCTTTCTTCTTCTTCCGGCGTTTGATGATGATATTTTATACTGTCCATACATCCGTCCGTCCACCCACTCTTATCGCACTAGACCACGCATCGTATGGACGTACGCTTCATCCCAATCATCATGATTTACTCCGTGAATATGCTGTGAACTTTCTCTTGTAACAGCACCACCTATCCACGTTATTGGTTATTTATACAAAAAGCAGAAACGCCGTGTAGTGATATTTCCACATTGAATATGCAGTACAATGAGAAGAACGCTGAACACGCGCAGCAAGAGAAAAAAAGACGAGGTTATTTTCCGATAAGTTTGCCAGCGTTCTGGTACAATGAAAGGGAGTTTCCTGTATTCAACTGCTGCTGTTTCCGCATTGTGACACTGGTGGAGGTGCTGGGTACATGTTCGGGACGCCTGACAACAGCCCCGCACCTAGTCCAGAAACACTTCCGCGCATCGACACCCCCGTTCACCGCAGCAGCCGCCGCCTGTTAGGCCTCAGCCAGGAGTTCGGTCCATTGCCGGAAAGCGTGACCGTGCCAGAAAGCATGACGGCGCCTGAAAGCACTGGCCCCAACATGTTCAGCCCAAGCACGACACAGGTCACTGTTTTGAATCCTTGACTTCCGGTTAACTTCCACGGAAACGCATATCAGGACGCACGTACATGACTGGCTCGAGGAATCCGAGCACACAGCGAATGTTAACGGGTGGAACACCACACAGAAATTGGGCTACGTTTATTTTCCGCTTCAAGACGGAGCCCGAACATGGTCCACGAATCGCGTGTGGTCGTCTTGGGACGACTTCTGGCAGAAGTTCCTCAACACGTTCGCGAGAACTGAAAGACGAGAAATCGCACAGCGTCTCTTCCAGTCATGCATTCAGAAACCAAATGAATCCGTTACAATATTTGTTGAGGACATGGCGCAGCTATTTCGTTGAGCAGATCCTAATATGCCTGAAGCCAAAAAGGTTAGCCACCTCATGCGGGGCGTTAAGGAGCAGCTCTTCGCTGGTCTTGTACGAAACCCGCCTACAAGTGTTGACGAATTCTCCAAGGAGGCGACATCTATAAAACGCGCACTGCATCTACGTTATCGCCAGTGTGACTGCCCAACCCACAGTGTACCGATCAGCGTGGAAGCCACGACCACAGCACCAACACCCGACGAAGGTTTTTTGCGCCAACTAATACGAGAAATTGTACAAGAAGAGGTCAAGAAGCTCGTCGCCAAACCGAACGACTGCGCGATCGCCTCAGTAACGGAAGTTGTACGCCAGGAGATCAGGCAAGCGCTCTCGCTTTCTGAGCCGAAAACGAGCACTCTCAGGGCAAGCTATGCAGACGTAGTCCACCGACAGCCAGCAAACGTGCCGACAACACATTAGTACCACCAGCAACATCCGCCGACAGCGCCTCAGTACTACAGAGAAACTTCGATGCCGAGGTGGCCACCACTTCGCAAGGCTGACATCTGGCGTATCCTTGAACCATAGGCCCCTGTGCTTTCATTGTGGGGAAGCAGGCCACATCGTTCGGTATTGCCCCTATTGCGTCGCAGGGTACCAAGGGTTTCCTTCCATTGTTCCTCAGCGCCATTTCAACGGAACACCTGACGTCGACACGAGTGTCATGACCGTGCGGGAAGTTTATCCTGGGTTTTCATCGCACTTACCCCTCTCCTGGGCGTTATTCTTCATCCTCTAGATGGAGCACCACTGACATGCCAAGAGGGAGATCTCCTAGTCTACGCCGGGGAAACTAAAAGCAGCGACCTCAGGGGGGGAGGTTGCGAATCGTCGAAGTGCTGAAAATCCCCCAATACTGCCAAGCGAAGAGTGAAACATTTTCAATGAATCGACGAAAGATGAGGTCGTTACTGCCGAAGTTGCAATTACGATTGACGGACATGGCGTCATGGCACTGGTTGACACTGGTGCAGACATCTCAATAATGGGTGAGAGTCTCGCAGACATGCTCCGGAAGGTCAGAATGGAATGGACAGGACCGCAGATTAGAGGAGCTGGAGGGCAGCTACTCACACCTACCGGAAAGTTCACCGCAAGAATGAAGGTAAGGGATGCATTCTTCGTCGCAACATTAGTTATTCTTTCTGAGTGTTTCAAACAGGCAATCTTGGGGATGGATTTCTTGCGTGAATATGGTGCCATCATCTATATACCGGACGGTGTACTGGCCTTTTCAGCAGATCAAAGTGCAGCACTACACCGAAAATCCCTGCGAGTCATTGACAATGTGACCGTACCTCCGTTATCGTGCCGCCTTGTTTCAGGCACGTGCAGCGAGCAGAATGCTGGAGAAGGAATCGCTGAACAAGTTTTAATGCTTCTACTCTGTCGCGGTGTTGCAATTGCCAGAAGTATCGTCAATGTTGTGTGCGGTGAAGCGAAGGTTTTGTTGACGAATTTTACTAACGAGCGACGACACTTCACACAAGGCACTACAGTTGCCTACTTCGACGAGATCACCGAAATCCGCGAGTGCTGTGTAGTACAACAGGACAAGCCGCCAGCCACGTCAGCCCTGCCACCTAATGACGTAAGTACGGATTTGTCACCAGCGTAGAAACAGCGTCTATTAGATCTTCTTCATCAGTTCAAAGACTGTTTTTCATCGACCTCGAGGGTCAGTCAAACACCACTGACGAAGCACCGGATAATAACGGAGAAGACGGCAAGGCTAATACCACAAAACCCATACCGCGTAGCACCGAATGAGCGTGAAGCAATCCAGCAACAATGAAGAAAATGCTGGATGATGTGTTCATCCAGCCGTCAAGAAGCCCTTGGGCATCGCCGGTAGTGCTGGTTAAAAATAAAGACGGAAACTTGTGATTTTGTGTCGACTACAGCAATCTGAACCGTGTGACAAAGAAAGACGTATACCCATTGCCGCGCATCGATGATTCACTCGACAGGCTGAGGTATGCACGGTACTTTTCATCAATGTACCTCAAAAGTGGGTAATGGCAAAGTCAGGTCGACGAGCGAGATAGAGAAAAAACGGCTTTTGTAATGCCTGACGGGCTTTATGAATTTAAATTCTTGCCATTCGGATTGTGCTCAGCCCCCGCAACATTTCAGACACTGATGGATACCGTTCTGTCAGGCCTTGAGTGGCAGACATGTCTGGTCTATCTGGACGACGTCATTGTCGTCAAGATGGACCAGACTCAATTGTTTTTTTTTCAAAAACATTTGAGGAACACCTGAGCAGGCTACTATCGGTATTCAGGGCAATAAGGTTTGCCGGCCTGATACTGAAACCCAAAAAGTGTCATTTCGGTTTCAAGGAGCTCCAATTTTTATGCCTTGTTGTGAGCCCTGAAGGTGTTTGACCTGATCCCGATTAGATTGCAGCCGTCACAAAACTTCCGGTGCCAAAAGACAAGAAAGCAGTCAGAAGTTTTTTTTTGGCCTATGCGCATACTACCGAAGGTTTGTTGCCAATTTCTCCCACATAGCCTCGCCGTTAACACGACCCACAAGAGAAGACGCTTCGTTCACATAGGGTGACGATCAACAGGCGGCATTTGACGATCTCCGACAACGTCTGCAGACTACACCTGTGCTTGCTCGCTTTGATGAGGATGGTCCTACCATGGTCCACAAAGATGCCAGCAACGTGGGTTTAGGTGCTGTACTCATCCAGTGGCAAGACTCAGCCGAGCGTGTGATCACATATGCTGTAGTAGGACGCTTTCCCGCGCCGAGTCCAACTACTCTACAACGGAAAAAGAGTGTCTTGCTGTCGTATGGGCGGTTATGAAGATTCGTCCGTATCTCTATGGTCGTTCCTTCCACGTAGTCACCGACCATCGTTCCCTCTGCTAGCTGACCAACTTGAAAAACCCGTCTGGTCGGCTCGCACGGTGGAGCTTACGCCTTCAAGAGTTTGATATGACGGTCGTGTATAAGTTCGGACGGCAGCACGCCGACGCCGATTGCTTATCAAGGTCACCGATAAAGCGCGACGCTGACACAGAAGATGACAGCATGGCGTTTGTAGGAGTCGTCGACACCACTACGATTTCGTGCAAGCAGAAAGAAGACAGCGAGTTGCTTCCCCTTATTGAATTTTTGACTGGCTGGACAACAACCGTTCCTAGAAGATTTGCAAGGAGTCTGCCGTCATTCTGCTTACGTAGTGGTGTTCTCTATAAGAACTTTTCTCCCAGAGGAAGCACCCACCTACTTGTCGTTCCGACGTCAATCCGTGAGGAGATATTTTGTGCTTGCCACGATGAGCCAACGTCTAATCATCTCTGGATACACACGCACAATGACCAGAATCAAACAGAATTACTACTGGCCAAGACTCCAGTTATTGTGAAGCATTACGTGCGCACGTGCCTCGATTGCCAACGACGAAAATCACCACAGTTGAACCAGCTGGACTATTACAACTAATTCAAGTGCCCACGGTACCTTTAGCACAAATTGGAATGGATCTCCTCGGACCATATCCGAGTTCCCATGCTGGCATCGAGTGGCTAATAGTCACCACTGATTATCCTATGCGCTATGCGGAAACAAAGGCTTTGTGAAGTGGCACCGCCGTTGAAACCGCACGATTCTTCGCAGAAAATATCGTCCTGAGGCACGGTGCTCAGACGATCATAATAACGGATCGAGGTGCCGCTTTCACGGCCGCACTCCTGAAGACAGTGCTTGAGCTCAGTGGAACAGCCCATTGGAAAACCACTTCCTATCATCCACAAACCAACGGTTTAACAGAACGCCTCAACAAGGCTATTGCCGACATGTTGGGTATGTACATACGTTGATGTGGATCACAAGAACTGAGACGACATTCTACCGTACATCACGTTCGCCTATAATACAGCGCAGCAAGAAACTACACGAAGAACCCCGTTTAGTCTCCTTCATGGCCGTGAAGTGACGACGATGCTTAATGCAATGTTACTGCACGACTGCAATGACATCAATTTGGACGCTGCATCTTCCACCCAATGAGCAGAATAAGCGAGGCAGTTTGCACGCGTCCGAATAACCTATCAGCAAAATTACGACGCCCAACGTTATAATCTGCTACTCCGACATGCCGTCTATTGGTCCGGCGACACATTCTGGGTAAGGACTCCTATCCGCCGCCGGGGACTGTCTGAAAAATTGCTGAAGAAGTATTTTGCCCCTACACAGTTTTACAACGCCTGAGTGACGTTCATTACGTGGTCGTTTCTGAGAGCCCCTCGACAACTCGCCAGCGAAAACAAGAAATCGTGCACGTTGTGCGAATGAAGCCCTAGTTTTCGGACTTATTCACACCATACACCTACTACATCGTCTTTTGTAAAAGATCATCGGGACGCTGCTCTCTAGAGGAAGGGGGAAGGGCAAATGCCACATTGAATAGGCAGCACAAAGAGAACAACGAAGAACACGTGCAGTGAGAGAAAAAAGACGAGGTTTTCTTCCGATCAGTTTGTCAGTGTTTTGGTACAATGAAAGGGAGTTTTCTGAATTCTACTGCTGCTGTTTCTGCATTGTGACAATAATATTTCCAAGGACATATACACCTAACGCCATCTATTAGGCAAATCATAATCTTGAGGTGGCGACATACTTGCTACATACAAACGGAGGAGGGAACGACCCACACTCTAAAGAGCTTCGTCCCTAAAAAGCAGCATAGAAAGCTACTCGAGTTTTCCGCATGAACGCGATACACAGAATGCGTGGAATGTGTACATTTCTTTTCTAGCTTATCGAATGAAGTTCTGCCTCATAAGGGGGACGACTAATTAAATTTACATTCCTCTGAAATCTTGTGCTGACAACGACATTAAAACGTGAAAGCCCATTAAACCCGAAGCCTGGTGAAGTAAGACATTTCTAAAATATTTGACAAGTAACATCAAACACTATGAAGAATTTGGAAGAGTTGGTTGGCAATAATGGTTGAAAGCCGAAAACGAGACAAAGATTAAAGTGCCGGGTTAAAATATGCGTCAACTGTTATAAAAATGTCTTAGTGAGAGAAACATGCGTGTAGTGCTGTCAGCGCCATCTATATGTCTACGATAAAACGACATAAAACAGCTGCCGTCTCCCAGGATTCGAAGCGACAAATAAAAAATAGTTGCACTTCTGCCCGATAGAAGCAGCTACTTCAGAACGTTCCAACATGAACGGAAATTAAACAGGAGGGGTCACTCAGTGATGAGCGCATCGAGCTCTTCCAGCCACATTCTCGCCTTCGAGACTTCCGCATCAAATAAAAAGGACCTTTATCGCAGAGAAGATACGCTATTTTATTCGAAGTTCAGGTGTCTCAAGCAATGCATGAAAAAAAAGGTGTGCAACAGAAATGTTCAGCTTGTTCATTTCAAAGCTTTTTGGGATACTTGAATGATAAAATTTTGCTCTACTTAGAGACATTTGTTCTCAGAAACCCTAAATTTGGTCTTTCTATCTGTCTTCTTCTTGCACGGTTCAGCCACCAAGCCGCAAATCGATAGTTTGCTCAACGCCCAATCCCTTTTAACTGGTGGCTACGTTCATACTTGTGAACATTGTTGATCACAAATATCACAGCCTTGCTGGAAAGACGAAGCAATGAACGCGATAGCAACGAATTGAAAGGTCACGCGCAGAATGGAAAGCAGATTGAAAGATGCCCCGCTTTCCTCACGCACAAAACTTACTCACATGTACGGGTGCACGCGAATAAGCATCTCATTTGCTACTTTGCTGTGTCTGAAAAGCGCGCGCTTTTCGCAAATGACGACTTCGATGATTGCAGTGACCTTTGTGCACCAGGTAACTACAGCAGAATCGTTCCAGGTAAAGCCCAAGGCCAGCCAAGGTGTACGACCTTCCGCTCCTCGCCACCACGAGATAAGGACGCATGACGCACTCCCTCTAGCGCCTTTATCTCGCCGGGTGAAGTACGCGTAGGAGATTAGAGCGGGCATCGCCACGCGATGCAGCGACGCGCGCTCTTTGCAGCATCTTGCTGGTAACGGTGAAAACATAATTCCCTTCGAGATACTCATGATAAGCTATTAGTAGTAGATATATGTAGCTAGCCGTTTGAACGCTGAAAATTGTGCACCGGGGTGGCTCAGTGATTAACGCCTCGCATTCACGACGCAGAAGTCCCACGTTCGATTCCGCGCACCGGAGTGTTTTAAAGACAATAGTCTTTCTTGGGGACCTTCTACGAAAAACATTTAGTCTCTCTGTTTGTACATTTGTCTGTTTGTCCGCTCTTAACGATACCTTAAACCGTCAACCCCATCCGCAATGCCCACGAATACTGCTCAACGTTTAGCGTTCCTATTTGTGCGATTTTCAAAGAAAAAGCAATCTTTGCGCACGTCTCAAGTACCATAACTACACGTCGATGTTTTGTATGTGTGCCTTTATACTAAAGAACGCACACACAAATAATTCTGAGAAACGTAGCGTTGAACACACTGCGCTGGCAGTGCGACGCAATGCTCAAGAAGGTGTTACCAACGCTTTACTAAAACGAGACGGTGGTGGCACCTGTCCGTCGCTTTGCGTTCTACACCTTATCGCCTCCGAGGATGGCGCACATCTTTCTCCGCAGGCGCGCATGCCTTCCTCCGTTTTCGAAGATAAAAGCCAGATGAAGCTAGTGTATAACGTGCCTCGATGCGCTCGTTCGCCTCGGCTGCACGCTCGAGGCACTCCAACGCAGTGCCTCCAGAATACCATTCAACGGTTTTCTTGCGCAGAACATGTTAATAAATGTTTTTTTTTCACTTTCTCTGGACGCCAGACTATCGTCTTTGGACGACACCGACACCACCACCACCACCACCACCACCCAAACCGAAAACACCTAGCTATTTACAGGCCCCCATATCCCAGAAGCCGCTACGCCATCCGACGGACCACCACGCAAGCAGCCAAGGCAGACTCCGTCGGACAAGGTGAGTCTGTCCTTCACTCCATTGGGTCGCAGTGCCACAAAACAACATAACACCTCTACACATTCTTCTACCCCTACTTCGTTTTCTGCTGCTCCACAGGTATCAGCACCACCACATTATTTTTTCGCGTATAAGACCGAGAAGGATATGCGGTTAGAAACAATAAAAAGACAACTTAATCTTCTGCAGAAGCAGCAAGATGAGATATAGAAAAAACAAGTAGAGATTCTCAAGCAACTAGCAGCCCTGGCGCAGTCGCTTGAACTACTCAGAAATGCAGCAACAACGCGCAGGCGAGGTACGGCACGTGACGATGCACACCCGTTTAAATTCACCAATCATCATAATAGAGACGTAGAGTGATTCGCAGCCAGTTTCGTCACAGCGCACCACGGGTATTATCGTGTGGCAGTGGAACTGTCGAGGTATTCGCCGGAAACGTAGCTCCTTCTTATATTTCATTACGCAATCTCCACGCAAACCGGATATCACAGTTCTCCAGGAACCATTAGCAGTAATCTCCTTACCAGGCTATACAACCTATAGTGCTCCTGGCATCGCACAAAAACATAGGTATGTAACTGAACCAGTTACGTACTGAATCATAACGCAACGCCCACGAATACTGCTCAACGTTTAGCGTTCCTATTTGTGCAATTGTCAAAAAAAGCAATCTTTGCGCATGTCTTAAGTATCATAACTACACGTCAGTGTTTTGTATGTGTGCGTTTATACTAGAGAACGCACACACATTAGATCAAATCAACACACTGTTGTGCAGGAACCTGTCGACTATCTGAATAATGAGCAAGAAGAAGGCATTTTCTTGAAATGTAGCTTTTTCCGACATACGACAAAAGCATCATTAGTACATATCGCCTACCTAATTCGAAAATGTGCTGTAGCCCATGGCACAACCTTTTCAAAAAACATGAAACATCGGATTTGCTATGGGCAGGTGACTTCAATAGCTGTCGTACCTTTTGGGGTTACCATGCATCTTCGGAGGCCGGAAGGTGCCTTCTCAATTTGGCCTACGCACACCACCTTTCTCTTCTCAATGATGTCAACAAGCCCACTAAAACCGGTAATTTTGTGCAACGTGACACAAATCTCGATTTGGCATGGGGCAGCACAAAGAAGACACCGGACTGGCACAATTTAGGTGAAACATTCGGTAGTGATTACTGCACCCTCGAAATTACAATTCCCTTACCTAATCAAAAAACAGGTCCCAGAAGGGGAACTACTGAATACCGTTGGAGCTTACAAATTGGGACGCCTTTCGCGAGATCACTACAAGAGTAAAAACGTCGACACTTGATGATTCCAACCGTTCTCTCCTTGCGGCACATAGATAAACCACCAAAACAGTTCACAGCACTGATGACAACCCACAGATTGATCCACACCTTCTGACCCTCTGGGACAAAAGGCATGGGCAAAATAGGAGATGGAAACGGAACAAACTAAACGAACGTCTTAAGTCCCACAAAGAAGAGATCACGCAAGAAGCGCAAGAGTATGCGGACAAGTTAGCCAGCGACAAATGAATGGATATTTGTGAGCACGCAGGCAACAGCTTGCACACGATCAAAGCATGGTCTCTTATTCATACCTTGCTTGGGCAACCCAAACGAAAGAACCACCTAGAGGTATACAGCTCAAGAATGGGATTGATTCGCAAACTTTGGCAGAAGAAATCACCGACCACTTCTTTCCAACAGCTACGACAATCAATTGCGCTCATCCTCTTCCTGCGTCACAGGTCCCGTTAATTAGGGAGGCGATCGCCAGGCTAACTCCAGGGGCCGAAGTATCGGCCCCCCGAACCGCACCATGAAAGCGTGGACACTTTAGAAGTGGTCCTTGTTGGCACGCCAGCGGACGCCGGCTGTCGCTCAAAGAACAAGTGAGTGCCGAGAGTTGATAAACAAACAAAATTATATTCTCAGTAATGGCAGATCGAAAACAATACACAAGTATGCACACTGCACAATAGTTGAGTACAATATGTCACCAATCAAACGTACTACACAGTACAATCAGCCACACTCGAAACAACGGACACAGACAACAATACACACTACAATGCAGTCACATGCATTGAAGAACCAAGGCACTTAAAGACTAAAGAGATAGAAAACCTATTCAGTCCAAAGTTCTTGGAACAAAAGTCTGGATGATACTCTTTCGAGAATCACTCACTCAAAGTCCAGCGTTGTTGTCGTTCCACTGCCCCCAAAGTTTCACTTCCAGGAAACCTCGCCGAAGTTTCTCTTCCAGAAAACCTCGCGTCTTCAATTGGCCACTCTCCAAGCTTCGAACTTCTTCGACGGAAACACGTCGGCTTCACACACGCAGCTTCGGCCACGCGTCTTTGCTCGATAGCGGTAAACACACACTCTTGCCTGTAGCTCGAGTCGTCACCCCTCAGGTGGAAATCATCTTCTTCTCCTGCTTTGTCTTTATGGACAAAACCTTCGCTGACTACAAGGCGGAGTCCCTACGCGCTCTGGCGTAAACTTCCGTCTTCTCCTGATCTCCCATCTCGGCCGCTCGATTAAATACCTTCGGCGCGCGATTCGAGAAAGTTCTCATCATTTCGTCGGCGCGATGCGCAGCGAAGGCTAGGGGAAAGCGCGAGACGGTGCGAGGGCCATCCGTGACGGATGACTCAACCCGACATCACCACGCCTCTTTCTATCGAGAAATTTTGAGTGCTTGCTCGGCCGCCAATGTGGGGTGAGGAGGTTCGTGGGTGAACCTACGCTTCCCAGGGGAGAGCCACGCGTGCCCGGGGAGTCTTTGGATGCTTGTTTTCTTTTTTTCGTTGACGTCGCGGCGTCACTTCGGCGTTTCGTCACGAGAATTTGGCAGCGCGCCCTTTTTGGAGCGCTCGTTTTGTGACATCCGGTATTAGCTGACGACACCTGATCAGATCTCGACCGATTTTTCTCAATGGGAGAGCTGCGAATGGCTATTGACGCCTGTAAAAGGCAGACAGCGCCAGGCCCGGATGGCATAAGCAATAAGATGTTAAGAAATTTGCCCGAAACACAACTGAAGTTTCTTTTCGACACCATCAACTAAGCTTGGGAAACAGGCAATATACCCGCAGAGTGGAAAATGGCCACTGTAATTCCTATCGCCAAGCCCATATAGGCAGGAAACGAAATTGGGAATTTTCGCCCGATTTCACTGACATCGTGTCCAGGGAAACTTATGGAGCGCATGGCACTAACGCGATTACTCTGGCAGCAGGACAGAGCATGTGCGGTTGACCCGCGCATCATTGGTTTCTGAAAACACATGTCTACGCAAGATGCGATGCTTGCTTTGCAGGATGTGGACACCGTGCCCAGCACGTCTGAACAGTGTGCTGTAGTTGGCCTTGATATTAAGGGGGCGTTTGACCACGTAACCCACGCAGCAGTTCTTGAGCGCTTTAGGGCGATTCGACCGGGACAGATGCTATACAACTATGTTAAAAATTTTCTTACCAACCACACAGTCGCCGTGCAGGTAAACGAAGCAAAAGCACGCATGCGGAACCTCCAACAAGGCGTTCCGCAAAGATCAATTCTGTGACCGACACTCTTTTCTCTCGCTCTCAATGGTCTGACGCGGGATCTCGGATCTATACAAGACCTTCAGTTTACAATATATGCGGATGACATCACCCTTTGGGCCGAAAGGTGTTCCCCATCAGAAATACAGCACACGCTACAATCGGCCATTGGCACGACTTCTCGATACCTTGAAGAAAGAAGGCTCACTCTTTCCAGTGCAAAATCTGAGTTTATCGTCGTAACAAATGGGAAGCTTCCAAACGCTCAGGAAGACCGGCAACTCGTTACACTCTCCATACAGAATGACCTTATTCTCAGGAATTCCCGCATCAAAGTGCTTGGCCTCTGGTTGCAAGATGACGGCAAGTCGAAGGAGTGGCTCCGACATACAATACAACAGTTGCAGTAAGTACACCGTCTTTTGAAACGCACAACGCGAAAGTTGAGAGGCATCAAAGAACACCAACTCAGGTGCATGACCCAAGCTTTATCCATTCCCCGCGTAATGCATCGACATCCGTATATTGACATCACCAAGACGCAAAAATCGATCTCGAGACCCTGCTTCGTCAAATTTCTCGCACGATACTGGGTACCCCTCCTTAGGCGAAGTCTGATGGGGTTCAAGAAACTGCGATCCTACCAAACCTCGACGAGTTGGCCCAAATTCACCATGAAGCACAATTCACGCACCTCAAACATTCCGCACAAGGACACGCCCTGCTTAGTGAATTAGGCTATGACATATCTGCACCTGTCGCATTTGAAGCAACCCGGCCCCCTTGGGCGACACTCGACCAGTCCACCGTCGAACCAGTTCCGCGGCACATGGATTGAAATAACCAAACAGGACGACGTAAATCACGAGTACAACATTTCCAAGAAACCACTGGAGAGTAGATCTTGTACACGGATGCATCTCCGTCTCATACCAGCGAGGGTTTTCTAACGGTAATAGCTTCCGATGGACTCCCACTGTTATGGGGCTTCCATTACAACATTACTACGCAATTCATTGCAGAAATCACGGTCATTGCACGTTAAAGAACCCCAGGTGGTCTAAATTCCTGGAGCGCTCTACTACGGCGTCTCTCACAATCATATGGTGGTTTTGGGACGTTAAACCCCACATATCAATCAAATCACGGCCATAGTAGAAGCAGTTACCATGGCCAATTCAAATGCCTGTAATTTACTGATACGCACAGATAACAAAGCTGCCTATCGAGCCCTCGCGACAGTTGACATTCCAGACGCGCATTACAACATACTTACGAAGCACTAAGCTGACGACCCTTCGTTACGTGTTCGTATACAGTGGATACCTGGTCACTCAGAGATCATAGGGAATAAAGTGGCACACGCCATGTCCTGCGTAAATCTCCCAGGCCCTCCTGCGTAGTGGCCGGATTCACTGAAATGCACCGAATTACTTGCTATGGCAGTTTAATGAGGCGTGAACGATTAGATGAGATGCGAAACAATCGCAGGGTTTATCCTGATTCTCCTCCTTTCATAACGAGAAGCGAGGCATCCCTGATAAGGCGTGCCCAAACTCACCACACATTCAACACGACATACAAGGAAAAGACGGGTCTCCTGCTTGCATGGCATGTGGTGGCTTCCCGGATAGTGCTCAGGTTCTGTGGGGTTGTACGGGTGGTCGCGTAGCTTGGGCGAGAGCCTCAAGCACATAGCTCTAAACCAAAGACCTGCGACCCTGGAGGAGTGGCTGGCTGACTTCTCCCGGACATCATGAAGACACTGCTACAGCATTTGCAACTTCTAGGCCTGTCTGACAAGTAGGTTATCTTTAGTACACTCGGACTGGGGTTCATTTATTTCTAAATAAAGTTCTCTCTCTTTCTCGACGACATTGGCAGTCTAACAAGCCAATCCGGGGCAGTTTTTTTCTGAACTTTTTTTCTTTCTTGCGTTTTCAAGTATGTAGATAAGTATACATATACGGTGCATGACATCGACTCCGATGCCGGCGGCAAAATCCAGCCTAAAGTGCCCAATAATTGCTATTGCAATAAAAGCAAAGTTGCAGATCCCACGTACACTAGAAATTGATTATACGCGAAGCACTAAAGAGCAAGATTAGTACAACACTTTAGCATCAGCATAACGTTACAAAACAGACGTAAATTATACCGTAGAAGACTTTCATCTCATTATTATCACGTTTTGACGCGGTATTTATCTTCGTTGTCTATTCACATCACCTGATACCAACTTTGGCATATGGGGATCTAGCAAAACGGGCGTGAGATCGTTGTGAGCGTACCATTTAGTCATGTTTTACATGACGTGCATGTCATGATTATCATGTTTGGACGTGTTATTTATCTTCATCGTCCGTTCACGTAATGCAATACCAAACATGGTACATGTGGAGCTAGTGACACGGCGGCGAGCGCATCATCAGCGTGGCATGTGGTCATGCTCTTGCATGTGTCCCGTTCATTCGGGAGGCGATCGCCGGGCTAATTCCAAGGGCCCAAGTATCGGCCCCCCGAACCGCACCACGAAAGCGTGGACAATTTAGAAGTGGTTCTTTTTGGCGCGGTAGCGGACGCCGGTTGTGGCCCAAAGAACAAGTCAGAGCCGAGAGTTGATAACCAAAGCAAAATTATATTCTCAATAATGGCAGATTAAAAACAATACACAAGTATGCACACTCCACAATAGTTGCATACAATATGTCACCAATCCAACAACGTACTACACAGTACAATCAGCCACACTCGAAACAACGGACACAGACAACAATACGCTCTACAATGCAGTCGCATGCATTGAACAACCAAGACACTTAAAGACAAAAGAGTTAGAAAACTTATTCAGTCCAAAGTTCTTAGAACAAAAGTCTGAATGAGACTCTTCCGAGAATCACTCACTCAAGGTCCAGCGTTGTTGTCGGTCGGCTGCCCCTGAAGTTTCTCTTCCAAGAAACCTCTGTTGTTCTTCTGCTCCAAAAGTTTCTCTTCCAGGAAACCTCACGTCTTCAAGTGCTCCTGAAGTTTCTCTTCCAGGAAACCTCTGTCGTTCTGCTGCTCTCGAAGTTTCTCTTCCAGGAAACCTCGCGTCTTCAAGTGCTCCCGAAGTTTCTCTTCCAGGAAACCTCGCGCCTCAAGTGCTCCCGAAGTTTCTCTTCCAGGAAACCTCGCATCTTCAAGTGGTCCCGAAGTCTCTCTTCCAGGAAACTTCGCGCCTTCAAGTGGCCACTCTCCAAGCTTCACGTCAATGCCTCTGCAAAGGCAATCGGTGCCAAGGCCAGCAATCAAGCCCGCCTGACATGATCGACTCAACGACGTCATCAAGCGGTGGCACCGGTCTGTCACGCAAGCCCAGCGAGCTCTCTCAGCCCACGAGCCCATTGAAGCAATCGGCGCCTTCTAGTCTGGCGAGTCTTACGCAATGCGTGGGAACGTCAATCGTCCTTGGCTGCAACCACGCGCAGTGGCTTCGGATTTGATGAGCATGACACAGCCCAGTGGCGGGCCCCATTGAAGGATTTTGACATCACGGCCAGTGGCACTTCTGGTTGGACGTTGGGGACTCAAAAGATCCACCCGGTGGCTATAAAAACAGCCCTTTGGCGTGTCGCCAGCAGTAGACTTAGGTGTAAGAGAAGCCTCTCGTTGCGTCAAGCCCCTTTCGCAGTCGGCGCATCCGGTGTCCTTGGCAGCGGCGAGCTTCATGGTGCCCTTCGTAACCTTCTCAGCGGTGCGCTTCGTAACAGAGAGACAAGTCCAGAGATGCTTTCAAGAGAAGACATCTTGGCTCTTCGAGACCCTAAGCTGTCGGCCCCAGTGCCGAATTTGTAACGCCTCTATTTTTATGCTGTACATAAACCTTGTCTTGACTCGCCGTTGCCTCGTCCGCTCTTCTATGAGCTCTGCGCAGAAGCAGTCGCGAGCTGAGTAACACACGCGGCCAAACGGCTGGTGACCGTGTGTTATCACATGCTACCAAATGGCTGGTTGCCTTGACTAGATCGCATATTCGGAAATCAGTCCAGGGTGTCTTTGCTTGGCTTTCGCTTGGTGAGCTTCAGCGTTAACTTGAGCCGCCAGTGTAAGTGTTAACGCCTGCTGCTTGGCATCTACACATGATTTCCTTTAACAAAAAATGATTCTAGTTTTTCCACTGCATTTCCTGAGGTTTAATATTCTAATATCAGTGAGGGTGGCCTGAAATAAACCACCTAATGCACTCATACACTGCAATAATTGCACTGAATCGGCTGGGAAAGTACTGGGACACCTACCCAATACTTTTATCCAGACTATGTTACAATACATTCGAGGTGGTACCTCGCAGTGAAAACTAATGTACCTACAAACAAAGCAGGCTAAATGCAAGTTGAAAATATTAGATGAAAGGGGAAAATAAAGTGAAGGATGTTAACATTCAAAAAAGGGCCCACAGGGCTCGTTCCTAGGTTGGCATGCTTATTTTTGCTGGGTACTGCTGTTACACTTTCTTCAAGTGAAAAAGTCTTCATTTAGTAGTACATGACTTCTGTTTATATTCATTTTGCATGTTTCTATGTCATGTGGTTAAATTGTGACAAATTATTTTATCCTATTTTTTTTTCTTTTGTGTTCAAATAAAGCAAGAGTAAATCGTCGTGCCCCGTCTTATTCATGCATATTTGCGCTCATCACTAAAAAAGTTCCCATAGTTTTATGTGGTGAAAATGCTAAATGATAATAATATAGTAACAATTGTATTATTAATAATATTATAATAATATTCCTAATAATATATCCCTAAAGAGGGTCGCAAAACGTTAGGGTTCAAATTGTTCAATGAATGGCATTCTCTGTCTTGCTACTTGGTTTTAACAACAAACAATAATGATATTGAAACACTCACCTTTAAAGGACAATGCAACGGTGTGTGACCTACAGTCGAAATAAAAAATATGACAGATCAAACGTGTCAGTTCAATGTTTCTAGCCGAAAACTTCATCAGAAGTTTGAACCTATAGAAACGCTGTGCTAAAGGAAGGATCAGAAAGTTGTCCATTGAGCTTCTAAAAGACGTAAAAATATCACTAACAAAACAAAGCTTGAACATATATCCCCAGGTAACGCTCGAGAGTGAAAACCTAATATACGATGCGTTGAGGCTACGCAGCTAACCCCCGTATTTAGAAACGCTGCTTTATTTGATCTTGACTAAGCCACCGGCTCCACTGCAGCACAAAGACGTTTCGAATGCTCTGTCTTTAGGCCGTGCCAATGCAGCACAAAAGCACAGATGAGTTTCAAACGCGCTGCATTGAAGGCTGTTTCAAGTCAAGTTCAAGTGAAGCAGCGCTTGTGAATACGGGTGTTAGACACACCCTTTGGAAGGGTAATCTCAAATAGCTTTTCAATATATTTATGAGAGGCATCGCTGAGAGACTCAGAGATGTTGAAAGCATGGAATGCTCATTGACGCAGATGACGCCAATGTATTTCGTCTCGTAGGCACAGACGAAGAAGTAAACGAAAACATAAGAAGCAGCTGTAAAGCTGACTGAAGAGTCACTGATCCCAGTGGGAATACTATGCTAACCTAAGATATATGAACTACTGCAATACAGATTTAGAAGCGCTCGTAAACTACGGAGTAGATTTCTCTAGAAGAGAATGACACACCGTTCGATGCCATGAGAAGAAGCGTAATCCCTAAAATTGATTTCACCCGTGTTCTGGGTTTGGTGATAAAACTTAGCGGCTCCAATAAATAAACAATTCAACATATCACTAGGAATGCGCCAAACGCAATCAAGCACGCCACCGACAAATGTTGATTGATTGATATGTTGGGTTTAACGTCCCAAAACCACCATATGATTATGAGAGACGCCGTAGTGGAGGGCTCCGGAAATTTCGACCACCTGGGGTTCTTTAACGTGCACCCAAATCTGAGCACACGAGCCTACAGCATTTCTGCCTCCATCGGAAATGCAGCCGCCGCAGCCGGGATCACCGACAAATGTTGTTTAAAGACAACGTCGTAAGACTAGTTCACAGCTTTGTGCCGTGTCATTTCCTTTACGTAGTTACCATGCCCGATTGACAGAGATCCGAAAAGGACAACCTATATGCATTTAAGAATAGCAATCAGTGTAGCTTTTGGATTACCTGTGGACACCGAAACTGAAAGACTTATGCGGCTACGGATGCAAAATACAGAAGAAGTAGTCGGAACGCAAGAAACAGCCTTATTCATAACGCGATCAAAAACGCACATACTCAAATGGATTACAGTAATAGATGACACCCCGAAAAATCCTCAAATCTTTGAAGGAGACGATCACAGTCATGCCCACTTCAAAAAATAATCGCCCCATTCATAATGTAATAGAAGGCAAGGTAGAGTCAAAGCGCATCTATAAAACATAAAAATCAGGCTTAGGAATGTTCGTGTGTTGATGTGGCTTGCATGTCTAATAAATTAGCTTTCATAACGATGATAGCCAACGGAAAAAGTCGACCCGAAAACTCGGCTTAAATATTCACCACAGAATCAGTAATTGTCGAGCAAGTAGCCATCATTATGGCACTTTTACAACCGCATATAATGAGGATCAGCAGCGAATCTGAGGCAACCGTTTTTGCATTTGCCAAAGAAGTCATCCTAGAAGCCGTTCTCAAGAGAAATTGAGGAAACCACACACCGTAATCTAGCTTTCAGCTTACACGGGAAAATTAATGATGCTCCTGTAAACCTCCATGAATCGCTTTACAATTCTACAAGAAGACTGATCAACCGTGTAGGCGCAAAGCAATGTTATACTAAAGTTTCAGATTAAAGAAATCACTTTCCACCTTACAACGAGCCAACTGAGAACTATGCTTAGGACGCAGGCTCCTCCTTGTTTTACACTTTAAACTAAACAGATAAGTGGGCCATTGCGCTAAGCTTCTAACAAGCACGAAAGAATCCGAGACTATTGTCACAATTTTTTTGTTTATCTCGGGTTTTCTATTCATACAACATTCGATAAACGCCCCGACACCATCGATATCACCTACGTGCAATAAGTGACCCGCTGTATTCTAAGAAACAATGAAACTTGAGAAGCTGATTGATCTATTTCTAGGTACAAAATTATTGCTGCAGCGAAAAATTCAAAGATTTAGTGAAGAAATAAGCAACTAAACATTTAACGATGCTGCCTCAGTAAAAATATTCCCCGAGATTCTACAGGTCCAAACTATGATATGATTATGAGGCACGCGGTGTTAATTGCCTGCATTAAAATATGACCTCTTGAGTTACTTACAAGGGCACTGAAAATAAAACAATTTTTCACGTATTAGTAAACATACAAATCCAAAATACTGAAAGCAAAGCGTTTACCCAAGGACGATACTTCGCAGACTAGAAAATGCATCAAAATAAAATGGTGGTGGCTACGCCAACTTCAAACTTCAAAGTTCCTCACAGAACACCACGCCTCCTTGGATTTCGACGGTACATACTAGAATAAACGTATCCCTAATATATGGAAAAAAATGGCAGCATATCCGCGGAGTGAATGATGGAGAGTGGGGCGAAGCATTCGTCCGTCCATTCGTTCTTGCTTCCGTCCGTTCCTGCGTACGTAAGTGTAACCGTCCATGCGTCCATCCACCCGTCTGTGCGTGCGTCTGTTCGTGCATCTATCCCTGCGTTCGTCCATGCATCCGCGCCTGCGTCCGTTCATGCGTCCATCCATGCATCTGTCTGTGTGTCCGTTCGTCCATCTATTCAGCACTCCAAGTACCACCATCTCGCATCTTTCCATCATATATTCTCTATATAGAAGCACCGCCATTCAGCGGACATTTCAAGGACTAAACGGGAAGTGGCACATACACAATTTCTTACGGCTTGCGCTTCGGGTTTACTTCCCACCTTTAACCACCTCGAGTTCTTGGTATATACTAGTTCACTGTATTCATGGCTATGCGGCCCAACGCTCACTAAATCTTTCTAAAACCAAGGAGGTTACACACAGCGAGTATAATGTAGCAAACCTTTCTTGTCAGATCGTGGTCAATGTACATGCCAATAGCTGCTAATGGGGATCGCAGCATGCGCGTTACCTAAAGGCCGAATGCTCCGGTCTCTCATTCCCCCTTAGCAGCCATTAACATGTGCATTAAGCACTATCTTTTATTGTTTAACGACGCACAGAAGAAATCTCTCACCGGAACCACCTTGGAGGTCAAAATCGTAAGGACCGCTATTTCGGGTATGTGCCCCTGGTGGTTACGTACTACGAGGGACGCACAAGCCACGCCATAAGGAGCTTCGCCCCTAATAAGTGCATTTCCTTTAGGGGAGCTGTAGGTTTTTCTTGTCAAGTGTAAAGAAACTTCTTTGAGCTATTCTCATCAAACATGGAATATACATTGTCCAACAGATTACATAAGAGGCCAAGACTAACTGCAAAATTTCAGAATTTCAGTATTTTGCTACAGAAGTAATCATACGACGGTGATATGTTGTAGACATTCACCTCCTTTGAAAATGCCGGAGCAACGACCAGGATGAAAGCCTTCATTTTGTTTGAGCAACTGGATACGGCACCTACTTTTGGACAGTCACGAACGCCATCGATTCTCTAAAGAAGAAAGAAAAGTGACAGTTTCACCAAAAGGGCGAAGTAATGGATGCGATAGCAACATAGTCGAACAATCTACGAAGCAAGGCTAGCGTCCGATCTGACATTGCTCTACGCAACCCTGATGTAAATGTGCATTTACACTAGGGCAACATGACACTGACACGACCCCGACGAAGACACGAGGCAGACGCAGACCCTCAGCCAACGAGTCGCCCGCCAATGAAGTCACCAGACCCCATGATCACACTAGCCCACCGACGACGACGATGCCTCAAAAGACAGCATGTCGTCGTAGTGTAACATAATGACCGAGTGAAAACACCAGCAAAACGCATAGGTTGACCTATCCTCGGTCTGTAACCTGAGATCTGCAGCTCAGCGAAAATTTACCCATGTCAAGGCTAGCGTCCGATCTGAAATTACGCAACTCTGATGTAAATGTGCATTTACACTTAGGCAACATGACACTGACACGTCCCTGACGAAGACACGAGGCAGACGCAGACCCTCAGCCAACGAGTCACCCGCCGACGAAGTCACCAGACTCCATGATCACACTAGGCCTCCGAAGACGACGATGCCTCAAAAGAGAGCATGTCCTCGTAGTGTAACATATGGACCGACTGAAAACACCAGCAAAACGCATAGGTTAACCTATCGTCGGCCGGTCACCGGAAGATTTGCGGCTGAGCGAAAATTTATCCATGTCTTTGTTTAAAGCGACCACGAAGGCGGAAATCTTGAAGGAGGTAACGATTCTCCCTCCGAGGCCTCCATGGCATTTGAATAGGCTTTTTGGGCACCCCACGGAAGTCTTTTCTTCGGTTCCTTTTTGTGTATCCCCAACGCTGACCCTCGACGCCTTGGATAATGGCGGGGTGTGCGTGACGTAGCCGCTGAGGGACAATGGCCGAGCAGAGACCTTGCCTGAAAATTAGGTACAGATGTGCAAGTTTAGTTTGTGTCGCTGCTTGAGCCTCTAGTGTGACTACAGCATCGGCCAACGAAAGGCTGTGAGGACGACAAGGCGCGGACGGGGGAATGTAGAGACCATCAGCGGCCTGTTAGTGTCTGTGTAGTGTAATTACAACTGCCATGTCGCAGCGTCTAAAGTACGGACTCGGCACCAACGTATGCGCATGCGTGCGCAAAAACAGTATAAATACAGCAGCATTATCTGGAATAAACGATTACTGTTCTGGCGCTTACTCAGAGTGTTCGTGATACGGCCCCATAGTGCCGTGGCGACGAGGATGGGATTTAGCTGAAAAACCCCCTGCTAGCGCGATTGGCAGCGGCACGCATCGGACGGACGATGGCATCACGCCCCCCTGGGTTCGACAAAACGGTGAGCAGCTGGACCACGTACCGGATACGCCTGAAGCTTATTTTGAAGGAAATGAAATCACCGACAGTGCAAAGCGCCGCGCTCTTCTGGTGTCTTCGTTGAGTGATAATGTCGTCCGCCGATTGCATGATCGCCTTTCAACCGTGTCGGTCAACAGCCAAACCTACGAGCAAATCGTTGAATACCTTGAGGAACAGTAGAACCCCCAAGTTAGAGAAACAGCAGCAAGTTTTTTATTCTTCATGCGCAAACAACTGGAAGGTGAGAGCGTTGGGGAATACATCTCAGACCTCCGAAGAGTGGCGAAGAATTGCAACTTCGGCGACTCCCTCGATCGAATGCTGCGAGACCGCATCGTATGTGGCATTCGGGATGACGATGCTCGTCGTTGCCTCCTCACGCACAAAAAGCAAACTGTCGAGGAGGCGGAACAATTCGCCATAGCATCAGAAAAAGCACTGAACGACGTGCGAGGCATGCGCGAAGGGCTACGGGAGACGACCGTGAGCAGCACCAACGTTTTGAGGTCACAGCGAGGGCGCCGGCACTGGACACAGCGGGGCAATAATGAAGCAGGCAGGCAGGCGTGCGATAGATTTGGTGGCCCCCACGCTACGCGCACATGCCGTCACTGTAATGCAAGATGCTATCATTGTGGCCTAAAAAACACCTAGCAAAGTACTTGAACTGGTATAGCGCATTACGGGGAAGAAGAAACGGCCGAGCTGACCGACACAAGAGGACAGGTCAGCTCGGCCGTTTCTTCTTCCCCGTAATGCGCTATACCAGTTCAAGTACGATGAACCAACTCGCCCAATCTTCAACACCTAGCAAGGGTGTGCAGCCGGGGGCGTTCCCAGGCGACGGGCACATATGCAGTAGAGCCAGCAGAAAATGAGGGCGAAAAAGAAATGCTGTTTGCTCTCGTTGCTCACAGCTCGGGCACCGACACTACCATAGAACCACGCGAGAAAAAATTGACATGGCCGGGTCGGACCCTGCGGATGATCATAGACACGGGTTCTCCGGTCAGCGTCATCCCCATGAGCATATTCGAGAAACATCACAAGTGGTGGCTGGCTCTGGAGAAGACGACGCTCTGGCTAACATGCTTCTTGGAACCATTACCTGTTGTCGGTCGGATAACTATGAATGTACAGTCGGGTTCAGCGGTGGTAGCGAGCACGGTAATCGTTGTGGGCTGTGAGGGACCCCTGCTCTGCAGCCGTAACACTATAGAAGCATTCCGCAGGGTAGGGGTGTCGCTTTGGGACGAGGGCAATTCGTCAAATGTAAATGCGGTGCGTGTAAACACCGAAGTGAACCCCTTGCTCGAAGAATTTGCGGATATAGTTGAAGACAAGCTGGGTTGCTGCGAGGGGCCACCTGTGAAACTGCACCTCAAAGCGGGAGCCCGCCCACGTTTCTGCAAACCGCGTACCATGCCGTATGCTTTGCGTGCAAAAGTCTCAGCCGAGATTGACCGTCTCGTACAAGACGAGGTGCTTTTGCCGGTAAGTGTTTCAGAATAGGCCACTCCGGCGGTCCCAGTCGCAAAGAAGAACGGCGACATACGGTTGTGCGGAGACTTGAAGTTGACCGTTAACCACGCATCGCACTTGGAACAATACCCCTTGCCCAAAGTTGAAGATATTTTTGCGGCGTTTTCTGCAGGGGAACTCTTCCCAACGCTGAACTTGCGCAACGCCTACAATCAGCTGCACTGCACGCAGAACCCAGGAAAATAACAGTGCTAAACACACACCGAGGCCTATACTCCTACAATCGACTAACATTTGGTATTGCTTCAGCCCCCGCATTGTTTCAGTGACGCATGGAATCCATACTGCAAGGGGTGCTGAACGTACAAGTGTACCTTGACGACATCATCGTCGCGGAAGAGAGAAACGACACTTCCGTGCTTCGGCAGGTATTTCAGCGGCTGCGAGAAAACAATCTGAATCTGAACAAAGCTTAGTGCCACTTCAAAGAAGCGCAGGTGTCATTCCTAGGGCATCGCATCGACGAGGATGGCCTTCACCCCCTGCAAGACAAATTAGAGGCGGTACTAGCAGCGCTGAAGCCAGCATCGGTAAGCCAGCTGAAGTCTTTCCTGGGCTTGGTGACATACTATGCGAAGTTTCTGCTCAATTTGTCAACAACGCTAGCTTCTTTATATTGCCACTTGGCCGCTAGTTACGGCGAGCGCAAGCGATGGCTGCCCGCGAGAATGGAAGACGATGTTCTGGGGCAGCGCGTGCTCTGGCCAGTTGTTTATTATTGAAGCAGCCATCTTGCCAGTTTTCGGTGCGTCTCCCTGCCGGCTCAGTTATTCCTGATTGAAGACCTTTTGTAGCACGTGACAACTGATGGAGCTGCTGGGTAACCCCCAGCCGATGTTCCAAACGCCTCCAGGTATCCCTGTACCTGCAGTGACAACACCTGTCCACCGCTCAAGCCGAAGACTCCGAGGACTACCTCCTCACCGTGGACCTCTTCCTGAGATGACGTCTGTCACACCCCCGAACGCTATGGAAGGCGCTGCAGCCTCCAACGCACAGGAAGGCGGTGCGACCACGCATCATACGCTGTGGAAGCCACGTGTGCCGAAGGTGTTCCACGGTTCCGTCTTGGAGGATGTCGAAGACTGGCTGGCCCAGTTCGAACGGGTTTCGGATTACAATGGTTGGACCGACTTCGACAAAATGAGGAACATGTATTTCAGCTTGGAGGACGGCGCTCGTACTTGGTACGAAAACCGTGAGCCTTTTCCCTCGTGGAGCGTCTTTCGTCGATACCTGCTGGCAAGTTGGGCCAATCCCGATCGCCGCGAACGAGCCGAGCGAGAGGTTCAGTGGCGCCTCCAAATGCCGAATGAAAGCGTCATGATGTACGTCAAGGAGATGACGAGCCTCTTTCGTCGAGCTGACCCCGACATGGCCGAAGAAAAGAAGGTCCGTCATTTATTGCGAGGAGTGAAGGAGCAGCTTTTCGCTGGCCTCGTTCGCTGTCCCCCAAAGACCGTGGCGGAATTTTTGACCGAAGCCACAACCATGGAGCAAGTGCTGCAGCAGCGCTCTACTGTGTACGACCGGCAAGTGAGTACCGCTTCGTCAATAGGTCAGATCGGAGGTGCGGCAGGCAACATCAACATCGAGTCTCTTTGCAATCTCATTCGATCGGTGGTGCGCGACGAACTACAAAAGATTCAGTGCCAGTCCCAACCTACTGCAGGGTCTATTTGCAGCCTTGTCAGAAACGAAGTACGACAGGCTCTCCAAGTTCCGCCTTCCAGCTATGTCCCACCTGTCCCGGCGGAGCCACATCGTGCATCATACGTAGAAGCTGTAAGCCGATATATTCCTGCTTCACCGCGCTTCGTTAATTCTATGCATCAGGATGCACTTCCTTCGCTGCAGCCAATTCAGCACTTAGAAAATCGGCAGCCACTTCCCAGAAAATTCGACGTATGGCGCACACCAGACAGACGGCCACTGTGTTACCACTGCGGTGAAGCTGGACATGTGTACCGGGAAGGTCCCTACCGTCGCCTCGGACTACAGGGTTTTGCCGTCGACGCACCACGGCCGAGATTTGGCGAAAGACCGAGAGCTATTCAAGATTACCTCGCACAGCAGCGCATGCCACTGCGGCGGCAGTCATGGTCCCCATCCCCAAGGCGATCTTCTCCGAATTTTCGGAGCCTCCCAGGAGCGGCGCCGGTGCGCTCGCCAAGCCCTAGGCGGGAAAACTAACGACAGCGACCTTCGGGAGCGAGGCCGCTGACACTCGACGCAAGCAAGGCCTCCCACCGACGCAAGCACGGACACGGAGCGATTCCCCGACGACAGCGACGAAAGCCAGAAGCAGATTTTCTCTGGATATACATGTGGTAGTCGACGGTCACCACGACGTTAGTGCGTTATTGGACACAGGTGCGGACTACTCGATCATAAGCGGGAAACTAGCAGCGCACATAAAGAAAGTTGTAACGCCTTTGTACGAAGCACAAATTCGTACTGCCGGCGGGCACGTAGTCACCCCAATCGGCATGTGCACTATCAGAGTGAGCATTCGGGGACGTACGTTTCTCGCCAGCTGCCTCGTACTTCGTGACTGTTCCCGAGACCTAATCCTCGGAGTTGACTTTTTGCGGGAGCACGGCGCTATTATCGATCTTCGAGAGCGCACCGTGACGTTTTCGACAGCTGGATCCTCCGACATACCTGACGACATCCGTGACAGCACGCTTCGCATTTCTGCCGACAGCATCACGTTGCCTCCGCGTTCAAGCGTCCTAGTTGATGTGGTGTCTGACAAGTTACGAGATGGGGAGGTTGTCGCCGAAGGCAACTTGACGCTTTTGTTCGCGCTAGGTATCTGCGCTGCACGCAGCCTCGTCACGCTTTATGACGGACATTCTGCCCTACTTGTGACTAATTTTAGTAACGAGTACCGGCACCTGTTTCGTGACACCGCCATCGCTTTCGCCTACCCTATCGCAGACGTTTCTGAATGCTTCGCATCTACATTGGCCAACGACGGGCTTCGACCGACACCAAGCGACGTGACTTCACTACTTGGAAAAGTCGATGTCAACTCGACCCTCTCGGAACAACAACAGACCGAGCTACATGAACTGCTATATCAATTTAAAGAGTGCTTCGCCTCCACCACGAAGGTTCGTCAGACACCGATCGCCAAACATCGAATAATTACGTATACCGACGCCTCGCCCATAAAACAACACCCTTACCGCGTTTCGGCAAAGGAACGTGACGTTATAAATACTCAAGTCAAAGAGATGTTGCAAGATGACATTATCCAACTTTCGAAAAGTGCCTGGTCATCTCCGGTCGTGCTCGTGAAGAAAAAAGATGGATCACTGCGCTTCTGCGTGGACTACAGGAAACCTAACAGCGTGACAAAAAAAGACGTCTATCCGCTGCCTCGCATCGACGATTCCCTCGACAGACTGCGGCGAGCAAAGTATTTTTCATCGATAGACTTGAAAAGTGGCTACTGGCAGATCGAAGTTGATGAACGAGATCGTGAAAAAACCGCCTTCGTTACACCGGATGGCCTATATGAATTCAAAGTGCTTCCCTTCGGCCTCTGTTCTGCACCTGCGACATTCCAGAGAATGATGGACACTGTTCTTTCCGGTCTAAAGTGGCACACGTGCTTAGTTTACCTCGATGATGTTGTCGTGTTTTCATCCACCTTTGAGGAGCACCTGAACCGTCTGCAGACTGTGCTGGAAGCGCTCCGCTCTGCTAACCTGACACTGAAGCCAGAAAAATGTCATTTCGGTTACACGCAACTTAAGTTTGTCGGCCATGTTGTCAGTGCGGATGGTATTCGACCAGACCCTGACAAAAGTACTGCCGTGGCCTCGTTTCCTGTTCCACGTAATAAGAAGGCAGTGCGTCGCTTTCTGGGGCTCTGCGCGTACTACCGCCGCTTTATAGCCAATTTTTCTAGGATTGCTACCACTCACTCGACGCACTCGTGAAGACGCAGCTTTCTCTGAACTACAGGAGCGTTTGCAGACACCACCAGTCCTCGCTCACTTTGACCAAGACGCTGATACTGAAATTCATACTGACGCCAGCAATGTGGGTCTTGGTGCTGTCCTCGTACAACAACAAGAGGGCACAGAGCGAGTGATAGCGTACGCTAGCCGCACTCTTTCCCGCGCCGAGGTCAACTACTCCACGTCAGAGAAAGAGTGCCTCACTGTTGTATGGGCCACTATGAAATTTAGGCCTTACTTTTACGGACGCCACTTCAAGGTAGTGACCGACCATCATTCGTTGTGCTGGTTAGCCAACCTACAGGACCCATGTGGGCGACTGGCACGATGGAGTCTTCGTCTGCAGGAATACGATTTCACGATCACTTACAAATCGGGCCGCAACCGCAAGCACGAAGATGCTGATTCATTATCCCGTGCACCTGTCGAAGCTTGTGGCCACGACACCGAGGATGACGATGGTTTCCTTGGCGCCCTTACTACAACAGATCTGATTGAGCGACAGCGTGCGGACGATGAAATTCGCGCAGTTATCGAAAACCTTGAAGGACGCAACTCGTCCATACCTCGATGTATTTCTCGAAGTCTGTCATCGTTCTGTCTGCGAGATGGGGTCCTGTATAAGAAAAAATCCAACGGCAATGAGAGAACCTATCTTCTAGTCGTGCCAACAGACATGCGTGACGACATTCTTCTTGCCTGCCACGATGAGCCCACATCTGGTCACTTAGGTTCCTCTCGAACTCTCGCTCGAGTTCGACAAGCATACTACTAGCCTAAGCTTTCTGCATCAGTTAAGCGATACGTGAAAAGCTGCCGGGAGTGTCAACGCCGGAAATCCCCGCCACTAAAGCCCACGGGGCTTCTTCAACTAATAGAACCACCCATAGCGCCATTTGATCAAATAGGAATGGATTTACTGGGGCCTTTTTCACTATCATCTGCCGGCAACAAGTGGATCGTAGTAGCCACCGACTATTTGACGAAGTACGCTGAAACAAAGGCACTACAATGCGTTACTGCTTCCGACGTCACCCAATTCTTTATGGACCAGATCGTTCTTCGCCATGGCGCCCCGTCGTGCGTAATCACAGACAGAGGAACAGCATTTACGGCCCAGCTCATTCATGACGTATTCAAGCTCAGCTACGCGAGCCATCGCAAGACCACGGCATATCATCCACAGAGCAACGGCTTGACAGAGCGACTCAACAAGACCATCGCTGACATGTTATCTATGTACGTAGATGTCCAGCATAAGACCTGGGACCAGGTGCTACCGTACGTCACATTCGCGTACAATACGGCCGTCCAGGAAACTACTCGATTCACGCCTTTCCGCCTTGTCTATGGACGTGAGGTCCAGACCATGCTGGATGCGATGCTTCCACACAATTGCGATGCTTTGATCACTCCTGATGCTGTGCAGCTTACCCAGTACGCCGAAGAAGCACGCCTACACATTACGCACCAGCAGAGTACAGATGCATGCCGCTACAACGCTCGCCATCAACAAGTTGAATACCATCCAGGCGATCAAGTTTGGGTGTGGACTCCAGTTCGATGCAAGGGATTGTCTGAAAAACTGCTAAGTCGCTACTTCGGACCATACAAAGTCTTGCGACGCGTGAGCGATGTGAACTACGAGGTAGTCCCTGACGGCGCCTTCTCACCACGACGGCGAAGGCACTCCTCAGAGATCGTCCACGTGGTGCGCCTGAAGCCGTACTTCACGCGGTAGTGCGACTGCGCATGAACCATATCGCTGTTTTTGTGTATGTGCGTATTTTTTGTTGGTTCGCCCCGACATTGCCTTTGTACTTTCCGAGCATCAGAGTGATGCCTTTTTTTTCTCAGAGGGGTAATAATGCCACTTGGCCGCTAGTTACGGCGAGCGCAAGCGATGGCTGCCCGCGAGAATGGAAGACGATGTTCTGGGGCAGCGCGTGCTCTGGCCAGTTGTTTATTATTGAAGCAGCCATCTTGCCAGTTTTCGGTGCGTCTCCCTGCCGGCTCAGTTCTTCCTAGTTGAAGACCTTTTGTAGCACGTGACATCATGGTCTACTGAAAAAAGGAGTGCAATGGAACTGGGGGTCAGCACAGGATAGGGCATGTGAGGCTGTAAAGATTGCCTTAAGTAAGGCTAAATTTCTTGCCCACTATGACCCACAAAAGCCTCTAAGACTGGAGTGCGACACATTGTCGGTCGGCTTGGGCGCAGTGTTGTCGCACCGGATTAATGGCACCGACAGTCCAATAGCTTTTCGCTTAAGAACCTTAACACCAGCGGAGCACAACTACTCGCAATTGGAAAAAGAAGCGTTTGCGCTGGTTTTTGGGGTGACAAGGTTCTGAGACTACCTTTTTGGGAACAAATTTTTTTGGTGACTGATCATAAGCCATTGACAGGGCTGTTTCATCGCGAAAAACCTATTCCGCAAATGGCAGCGGCCGGGATCCATAGATGGGCACTGTTATTATCCGCTTATTAGTACGACATTGAGTACCAATAGGGGCCATTGGATGCGAATGCTGACGCCTAGAGCCGTTTGCCTTTGCCGGAACCAGAGCACCATAATGAAGATGATCTCGTAAAATACGTGCTGCATGCGCAAGCATGGACATATTTATCTCTTTGCACGCAGCAGTTGGCGGACAGCACGAACCATCTCCTGAGAAAGGTAAAGACATGAATTCTGCACGGCTGGCCCAAACAACTCAGGCAGGAGCAACAGGGCTTCCTGCCGTACTTCACCCGCAGACACGAACTTGCTGTCAGTAAGGGACTTATATACAGGGGTCATAGGGTGGTTCTGGCCGAAGCAGTGCTTTGAAATATGCTGCAGCTACTCCACGATACCCATCCCGGCACGACGGCTATGAAACGTCTGGCACGCTAATTGTTTTGGTACCCCGGATTAGACCACGACATAAAAGAGTTGGTGCATAACTGCCAGCCATGAGTTCAGAGTTGGTCCATGCCAGCAAGGCAGGCCCCTATCAGCTGGCCGAAAACCAACAAACGTTGGTCTCGCCTGCGCATCGACTATGTGGGGCCGGTGGAAGGGCACATGATTTTGGTCGTAGTGGATGCGGAAACTAAATGGTTAGAAGCAGTACCCCTCAAAACGGCTAGTGCCTAAACCACAGTTGAAGCACTGCGGAGTATGTTCACTCGTTTTGGCCTGCCTTAGCCAGTCGTCTTCGGCAATAGGCCACAATTTAACAGTTCGGTGACTAAAACTTTTTTGGGAGGTAATCTAGTATGCCATGTCAACTCCGCCCCATACTACCCTAAATCAAACGGATCGGCAGAGCGCGCTGTGCGCACCATTAAAGAAGGAATCAATGAAAACAAAACAGGGACTTTGTTCAGTCGAATTAATAAGTTTTTACTGCGTTACAGGACAACACCGGCTCAAGGCGGCCAGTCGCCCACAGAGATGATGCTAGGTTTCCAGCCAAGGGCCCGTCTATAAGCACACCTTTTCTAGAGAAGGTGAACCGGTCCCCCCCGGTGGACTGGGATCTAGTGCAAAAGCTGTGTTTTCCTCAGGGGGCGCCTATGTGAGCACGCCAGTGCAATCAAGCCAGCCAGAGATGGTGACCTGGCACAGTGACGGCATTAAGAGGCAAGCGCTTGGCCATTGTGGACACCACCGCAAGAATGCAGTGCCGTCACGTGGCCCAACTGTGGCCGCGGCACCCCACAGTGGTGGCAAAGCAGGATTGATTGATTTGATTGATTTGTGGGGTTTAACGTCCCAAAACCACCATATGATTATGAGAGATGCCGTAGTGGAGGGCTCCGGAAATTTTGACCACCTGGGGTTCTTTAACGTGCACCCAAATCTGAGCACACGGGCCCACGACATTTCCGCCTCCATCAGAAATGCAGCCGCCGCAGCCAGGATTGGCAAAGCAGGAGCTCTGCGCAACCCGATCTTATGAGCAACGACCCCCACCACGTGATCTACGTTAACCAGACCAACCTCCGGCCGGTGACATTCCGTCAACCGACCTATCGCTGGGCACATCGCGGGCGCCTAGTGAACCAGGATCAAGGGCACAGATGGCGTCTGAACTTCCCAGGTGTTCTACGCGCATAAGAAGGAAGCCTGACTGACTGGGCTTCGTCTAAAGGAAAGGAAGTGCCATATCGCGGTGTCTAAAGTGCGGACTCGGCACCAACGTATGCACGTGCGTGCGCAAAGACTTACAGTATAAATACAGCAGCATTATCTGGAATAAAGGATTCTTGTTCTGGCGCTTACTCAGGGTGTTACTGATACGGCCCGATAGTGCAACAACAAGACAAAAGACACTCCCAAAGACAGTCGCCAGACCAAAATTGGTGTCGTGTCTCTCTAGTGCAAGCGCACCTTAAGAGAACACGGCCACTACAGGTACACTTTTGGCACCGTCTTTTCGTGTTGAGACACCGCCCGTAGAAGCTCCCGCCTGCTGTGGGCACACAAGGCGCACGTTGATCGTTGCTGCGATAGCGCTGACTATAGGCGCCCCACCCCCTTGTTCGCTCACGAAGTAAGGGCGAGCACAGACAACAATGGCTGGAAAGACAATGTTCGCTCCGCTAAAAAAGCAGACTAGTGCATCTTTTCCGTATATATATGAATACATATACATACACGTGAATGACAGCAGCGGCGGCAGATGCGGCGACAAAAACCAGCCGAGATTGTTCATATAAATGTTATGTCAGTAATAATAAACAATTACAACACACTCTGCGATTCATTATTCGTTTCGCACCATTTACGCTAGTAGTTTCCAGTAAAGATGGCTTTGTCGTGGCATACGCCGTTCTAGGCGCGATACGAATGGTAGTCTTGAGGCTATGGCCAAAGAAACGACAGCGTTCCACAAAACGTCATTTCGAAACACGTTTTTCTGCGCTTCAAAAAGGGTTTACGGAAATTATACTACTCATATCTACGGGTTATTCTAATTGGCTTCTAGTTTTCTCGAATGGTCATGTTTGAAACTGCTTGAAATTTCAAATAGGCCTGCGTAAACCAACTGAACATTCTCGAAGCCGTTGAGACGTATCACCAAGGCCAAACACTGTCATGGGATTGGTTGAAACTGATCGGCATTGAAAATACTTGGTCAATGGAGCGACGTAAGAAAAACAAAAACAAGCTAGGCAATCAAGCGAAAAGTAAAGAAGCGAAAACTTGCATTTTTCATAAGAGAAGGGCTGTTTTTCAACGCCTCAACACATCATGATACGCCAGCACTAGCCCAAGCCTCGACCACTCTCATAGTATCCATTCATTCGCAACTCCCACGGGCATAGGCATCGTGCCGTGCAATAAAACATGGCTGTGGTAGGATTATCAACCCGTGAACTCGCGTAGAAAAAGATAAAATACACGGACGTACGCACCGTGCGGCTGTTACCGCATGAACTCTTGATCGTCGAATGAATGTATATATCACATTAAAACTGTTTCCTAAACGATAGATGTTCTAACTCTTCGCTACCTCATTTCTTGCAGCAGTGCGAAGTGTGGTGGTGTCAGCTGGTCAACCGTGCATCAAAGACGCCATGCGTAATCCTGCGTGTGCTACAGAAAACTGGGCGAAGTAAAATTGAACTACGATCTGAACGGCATTCCGAGATAATTTGTGCCAAGCTTGCCGGACGAATTTGCCACAGTAGGAGGCCAGTCGTTCAGACGATACCGGTGAAGTGCAGGAGAAGTTGGCAGATAGGCGTCGACTGCAGTTGTAACTACACGTTTAAAAGCTCAAATCATATCGCTTCGCTCGTCAGGTTCGAGCGTGTTGGCGTCATGCGGTGCTCCGTAATATCCACTGTATAGGGCTACATAGGAAGCACAAAAAAAACCATGCATGCTTCCATTTTGAGCTCACTGGAGGACATTGTACATTAAATGCAATCAAAGTTACTTGAGAGCGTGAAAAAACATTGACACATGAGGGGAGGTAAAGTTCAACTCGTCGCTCGAGCAGCCCCGCCGCAGTGGTCTAGTGGCTATGATACTTGGCTGCTGACCCGCAGGTTGCGTTATCAAATCCTGGATGCGGTGGCTGCATTTCCGATAGAGGTGGAAATGTTGTAGGCCCGTGTGCTTCCATCTATCAACGAACATTAAAATCAAGCGGCGCAGCGTTGCCCAAGGTTCGGAAGAGCAAATCACGAGCCTGCACTACGTTCCGCGTAAAATGAATGTTATGATATACATTCACTACAAAAACACTGAGAAATGATATACACATGTAAAACACGGTGAGTCTCAACTGCAAAAGACAGACTATATTATTTACCAATCCACCGTGGCTGCAGAAAATTTTGTTAAGCTAATATGTGAACTCTGCGGTTTATAATCGAAAGCACGCGTTGCCATGTTTTTTTACGATATCTTTGCGTCTTTCAAGAACGAATAGAATTGATTTCATCATGGTGGTCCGATATATTCACTGCTGCACGAAACATACAAAGTGGTTTGTGTTCGTCTCTTGCTAACGCGCTAACACTACGGCTAGTACCGCCAAACAAGACAGCAGTGGGAGCGTCTGCCTACTGATCATTCTTGAAAGGACGCGCCAGCATTCCGCTAGGCGGCGCGATAGCCCAGGAACATCAGGGAGTTCAGTTCAGGCTGTCAAGGTGGATGGACGTGTTTTTTGAGCGCTCCGGATCGACTGCGCAGATAAGTGTTGTTGCATGTTTTGAGCTTGTCTCTATAATTTTAAGGCAGCGGTTGAAATCTTCGTAGCACTTATTTTATGGTACGGCTTTTAAGGGGGCCAGTCACCAGGTATTTATTAGTTAGTGCGGGTGTGTGTGTTTGAATTTTTTGTTGTTGTTGTTTTTTTTTTCTTTGTCACCCCGTTGGGGAGGTGCGCGTACATTGAACACGCAAATTTTTGTAGTAGAGCTTGGACTTTCCTTTTTTTTTTTCTCGTAGTGCCGGGCTCGAGTTTAGTAATTATCGAGTATAGGGACAACTGGTGTCAGAAAGGCATGGTTAAAAAGACTGTAAAGTGTTCAGGATGTGGAGTGGGTTTGAAAGTGGAACCCAAGCGTAGAAGCGGACGGAGAAGAGGCTGACGCGAAGTGTAGGCAATGTGAGGTCGAGAAAAAATGGAGAAAATGATGGTTGCCCAGAGTGAACAACTGATGATAATACTCGGGGTAGTTCTCTACTGTTTGAGGCCAGGACGGGAGTACTGCGAACCAAGACATATCGGGCCAAATACGAAGGGGTAGACACAGTATGCAGTGCGTGTGGAGAGGAAGAAGAAACTGCCGAACACTTGATAATGTTCTGTGAAGGGCTTCACCCTATAGTTCAGGATGATGGCGCACAGTTTTTGAAAGCACTGGGGTTTAGGGACCGGGAGGGCAAAATAAACTTTAAGCGGGTAGACTTAACTAGAAGGAGGTTATCTGATTGGTGGCTAAAGTCAAAGCACGAGTGAAAATTAAACTCTTCACTGCAAAGTACGAATCCTCAAACTCACTTTTTAAGGAAAAAAAATATAGTTTTTTGTTCATAAGGTATTACGGCTTGGTGGCGCTAGCCACCGCCCGATCTAAAGGGTACAGCCATATCCATCCATACATCCATCCATCCATCGTATTATAAAAGTAACATAATGATGTCCGCCAGCCGTTCATGGTTCAAAAATGCGTCGACTGCTTTCGCTCTGCCCTAGGGAAATAGCAGCTGGCATAGAGGTGAGAAATGATTTGCGTTGCATTTTTTTATAGCAGGGCCTTGGTGTGATTTTTTGCTACACATTTACCGTGATGTTAGATCATGACCTGTGCCAAAAATCTCCGAGGAGTCAGCGAAACTTTTCTGGCTGCCAAACACTTTATCTTTATACGCACTAACCACAAAAACATCATCGGTAATAGCTGTTAGTCATTATGATCATCTTCAAGGGACATTTCATCATCATCAGCCTGACTACGTCCACTGCAGGACAAAGACCGCTGTCATGTTCTGCCAATCAACTCAGTCCTGTGCTTGCTGCTATCAATTTATACCCCCAAACTTCTTAATCTCATCTGCCCACCTAACCTTCTGTCTCCCCCTAACCCGCTTGCCTCCTCTAGAAAGCCAGTTAGCTGCCCTTAATGATCAGTGGTTATCCTGTCTACATGCTACATGCCCGGCCCAGGTTCAATTCCTCTTCTTGATTTCAACTAAGATATCCTTAACACAGGTTTTTTCTCCAATAAACTCTGCTCTCTTCTTTTCTCTCAAGGTTACACCTATCGTTTTCCTTTCTATTGCTCGCTGCGTCGTCCTCAATTTAAGCTGAACCTTCTTTGTAAGTCTCCAGGTTTCTGCTCCATAGCTAAGTACCGGCAAGAGGCAGCTGTTTTACACCTTCCTCTTGAGGAATAGTGGCAATATACTTGTCCCGATTTGAGAGTGCTTGCCAAATGTGTTCCATCCTAATCTTATTCTTCTAGTTACTTCAGTCTCATGGTTCGGCTCAGCGGTTATTGCCTGTCCTAAGTAGACGTGGTCTTTTACAACTTCAAGTGTGCTATTACCTATCTCGAAGCGCTGTTCTCTTCCGAGGTTGTTGTGCATTACTTGCGTTTTCTGCAAATTAATTTTAGGACCTACTTTTCTGCTCTTCTTGTCATGAGTTGCAATTCGTCCCCTGAGTTACACAGCAATGCAATGCCATCGGCAAAGCGCTGGTTACAAAGATACTCTGCATTACCTCTTATGTCCAACTTTTCCCATTCTAGGCCTCGCAAAGCCTCCGGTGCGCACGCGGAAAATAGCCTTGGGGAGATTGTATTCCCTTTCCTTACACCCTTCTTGATTATTATTCAGTTGCTTTCTTTATGAACCACTATGTTAGCATTAGATCCCCTGTATATTTCTTCCAGGGTGCTTATATATGCTTCGTCAACGCCCTTATTCCGCAGTGTCTGCATCACTGCTGACAATTCTACTGAATCAAAGTCCTTCTCGTAATCTATGAAGGCTATGTATAGTGGTTGGCTATATTCCGAACATTTTTCTATTACCTGACTGATAGTATGAATATGGTCGATTGTTGAGTAGCCTGTTAAAAATCATGCTTGTTGCTTTGGTTGATTGAATGTTGTGTCTTAATTTGTTACAATGTTGTCTTAATTTCGTTACAAATTACCATCGTAAATAGCTTGTATACTACGGAAAGCAAGCTGATTGGCCTGTAATTTCTCAAGTCCTTGTCATCTTCTTTCTTATGTATTAGGATGATGTTAGCATTCTTCGAAGATTCTAGTACTCTTCCTGTCTGGAGACACCTCGTAAACAGGGTCGCTAGTTTTTCTAACAAAATCTGTCCTCCATCTTTCAGCAGATCTGATGTTCCCTGATCCTCACCAGCAGCTTTGCCTCTTTGCATACTCTGCGAGGCTTTTCAGACTTCTTCTATTATTACTGGTGGGGTCTCATCTGCGTTACTGCTAGTTCTTATATTGAGGTCGTGGTTGTGCTGGCTACTGTAGAGATCTCGGTGAAACTCCTCAGCTAATGTTACCATCCTAGCCATTATGGTAGTTACTTTGCTTTCCTTGTCCCTTAGTGCATATATGTGGTTTTTGCCTATCCCAAGTTTTCTATTCACTGCTTTGACGCTTCCCACGTTTTTCAAAGCGTGTTCAATTTTCTCCATGTTATACCTTTCCATATCGGATACCTTATGCATATTATTCAACTTCGAAAGCTCTACCAACTCTATTTTGTCTGTCGTACTTGAGGCTTTTATGCTTTGACGCTTCTTGATGAGATTCTTCGTTTGCTGAGACAACTTGCCCGTGTTCTGTCTAACTACAGTACCTACCACTTTTACTGCACAATCCGTAATGATGCTCGTCAGATTATTATTAATTGCGTCAATGTTAAGGCTGTTTTCCTCGGTAAGAGCCGAGTACCTGTTCTGAAGCGAGACCGAATTCCTGTGCTTTCCCTCTCAGTGTTAGCTCACTGATCGGCTTCTTGCGTATCAGTTTTTGTCGTTCCTTCTTCAAGTCTAAGCGAATTTGGGACCATATCATTCTATGGTCTGCATCGTACCTTGCCAAGGGACATTTAGTACGCTCCATTATATCAATGTTCAGTAAATAATCGATGACTTCTGTTAGGACAAGTTTCATATTCGTCTTCTACTTATTCCTGGGGCGGAGGGACTAACCAACCATGTTTCTTGGCAATTTTATTTAAGAGATAACAAGTAGAATTACTTGCGCAACAAATTGCTAGGTTATCAGCACTTTAAACCCAAATGTCATTCAACTTCTACTGCAAGAAGAGACACCAACAATTCACAATAAACAAACACAAACGCCTTAAACATTGTACTTTCAAAGGAAACCGGTCCTAAATAGGCCTTACGACAAACAGACGGTAGGCCTTTAAAATGAGGAAAAGGCCTGTTCTTCGAGGATTACACCCAGAATAGAAGTAAACAAGAGCATTGTAGAGCTGGCGTATGCACCAGACATAACGTTTCAAGGTATGGCTAACCCTGCAACCTCTATTGAAATTGACTTCAAACTTCAAAGTTCAGACCTTGTCAGCCTTTTGATGGCTGCCCATAAGAGCTGAAAGAACTGATGCGTTAGTGAAGTTTCACCAAGCAACCTACGTGTTTGCCTTTAGCAATATACATGCAGAGAGTTTTGCTTACGTACTAATGTCAAGGTAGCTGCAACCGACGAGGATGAAGCATCATCGCTGCTTTATATGGCGTGAAAGCAGGGGTTAAAGTGAAGTCGCAGTGGTGGTATTTTTTTTGAAAGTTTAGTCCACTTTGGGATATGTCTACCCAGGAATTATGGGCTCTGTGTCTGTCAGTCACACAATTCAGTCACCCGGCTAATGTTTAGGCACTTGCTGAAAGTCCCGTCATCTTCATCTGATAGCTGCGTTCATACATGTAAACGTTGTCAATAAAGAGGCAAATATTGCGCATATCTCAGGCACAACATCAATATGTAATTATTCGATTGGGTGCTCATCTACTACGAATTATATAGAAACGTAATTCTAAAGGCCCTACTGTTTCGTTAATTGCGATGAAATGGGACGCTATGCACAAGAATGCAATCGGCCGGTGCTGCCACCTGGCAGTGGTCCTTAGTTCTATACAAGCTCACGCATGGCCGGGCTAGACTACACCTGCGTGTGCTTGTTTTCTTACGGCCTTCTCAACCGTCCGTTTCGCCACCCGTTGGCGGCAGGGGTGCAGAGACCCTGTCATTGCATCTTCTGTGGCGTGCACACGGCACAAGAGAGATTGTCAATGTGACACCGTGGGATAAGGGTTCTCGTCGATGAGGGGAAGGGGTATACTCAAAAATTCGAGGGTATAGGGATCATCTCTCCTTAAAAAAACTAATGGTAGCAGACAGGCACTCGACGCATAATTTAGGTGTGCATGTGCTCGCCAACAATACAAGCTGAAGCTCAATAAAAATTCGGAAAATTAGATAACAGACCATGATGCATGAAGCATAAAGCATTGTCAATGATCAGACAGAGATAGAGAGAAAAACAACACTGCATCTGTTCTGCAAGCGGCGAACACCAAACACCTTTGGCATTTGCTCTCGTTGTACAACGAAGCCGCAGTCAAAGGTCACTTACAGAAATGTCGAGCACCTTCCCTTTGCTAGCTATATTCAACTTTTTTTAATTTTTACAAGTACCTCTGTAGTAGTTTTCAGGGGTATAAGCTGCAGTGCGCTGCTTGACGGCTTTTTAAAACACGTGCGGGACTTGTATCTCTAACAGCTAAAAATACAAGTAAAAAAGTGGACTTTTCCTGTTGAATAATCTCTTCGGACGGCATGCCCTGGAAGAGTGGCGTGTATTTTCAAGGTGTTAACACCACCTTCCGGGGACCCGAGCTCTTTCGCGTTCCTTCGTACTGCAAGCCACCTCCACGATTAATATGAAAAATGCAGATGCTTACGCTCGAAAGCCCCTTGCTTTCAAGCTATAATCTCTCGTGCAAATTATTTCTGCGCTATACTTCGAGTTCGTGGAAGAACATGTTTAGGAAGAGAAATTGACATTCCAAATTTTCGGCAAGTAAACCGCTTTTTTTATTCTCCTGTGGTTCTACAAACAGGTTGTTGCCGATTTCTCTTTCCCTCTATAGAGACTTGCTTCATTCTGGTATTTGCACAGCACAGCTGCATTTTGTTCAGAGGTTTCTCAGTGTTTAGTCTGCAGCAATTTTTTGGCAGGGGAAGACGTTCGTACAACCTTCAGTACGAGCAGTACGTATGAATACATATTAGATCTTCGATGGTGTATTGTTGTGTTTCGTATTGCAAGTCCTGTTCGGGTAAAACATCCGCTGTTTCTTTTCAGCGATTCCCAAGCAATGCTGAACTGTGCACTAAATGGTAAAAGAATATTGCGAGAGAGAACATCATCATTAATGGCAATTCAGCATTGACTGTCGTATTCAGCAGACACTTTTATGATGTAGACTATGCGCCTGCTTGCCGCATCAGAAAACTTTTTCTCAATTCTGCGCCCAATCTCTTCGAGGAATATCCTTCCTACATGAGACCAAGTGCTAAGAAGCCCAGCAAAGATCCTACTTCACGAGCTTGTCCCCTACGCCAAACATCAAGGAAGCGAAAAGGGGAGACCAACAAACCAGACCTGGATGTTGCGACTTCACAAGATGCTCTCACTGAACAAGAAGCAGTAAGTGTTTGTACACAAACAATGAACGGCAATGCTCTTCACGCGGGTTGATACCTGGCTGTGATAAGAAGATTGCATTCCCAAGTGTCGTACCACTGTTATGAATGTGAGAAGGTGCAGAAGTTGTTGGAAGAGGAGGAACTAAAGGCATTATTAAGCGCTCATAAAGCCCATGGGCGTCCCCTGTTTTCCTGGTTAAAAAAACACATGGCGTTACTGCATCGATTACCAGCATCTAAATCAAGTTACGAAAAAAGACGTGTATCCTTCGCCCCATATTGATGACCTCTCGATTGTCTCCATGGCGCAGCTACTTTTCATCCAGCAACCTTCGCTCTGGTTATTGGTGGATCGCTATGGAGGAGAAAGACCAATAAAAGGCCGCCTTCGTCACTCCCGATGACCTGTACCGATTCAAGATTATGCCCTTCGGTCTATGCAGCGCGCCAGTCACGTTCGAACGTATGATGGAGTCTTTGCTACGCGGGTTCAAATGGTCAACATGCCTGTGTGACCTTGACGATGACCTCGTATTCTGACCTACGTTTGAGACCCATTTTGAGCGTCTGTCGGCCATTCTCGAGGTCTTCCGCAATGCTAACCTCCAGGTGAACTCCTCGAAATGTCAGTTTGGCTGCCAACAGATTACAGTGTTGGGCCACCTTGTCGATGCGTCTGGTGTGTGTCCGGGCCCACAGAAACTTCGTGCCGTCACGGGTTTCTTAGTACCCCGATCCGCCAAAGATGTGCGGAGCTTTGTGGGACTCTGTTCCTACTTCAGGTGGTTCGTTAAAGACTTTGCTGCATTTGCCCAAACACTTACCGATCTTCTAAAGAAAGGCGTCCCACTTTCGTTGGGGTACACTAGAGCTGCAGCATTCTCTCTCTTCATCCCAAATTTGATGATGCCCCCTATCTTGGCCTACTTTGACCCATCCGCCCAAACTGAGGTGCGAACGGATGCCAGTGTTCACGGTATCGGCGCCGTTCTCGCCCGATGCCAACAGGAACACGACCGTGGTATCGCTTATGCTAGCCATCTCCTTACACTTGCAGAGCGCAACTATTCAATCACAGAGCGAGAATGCCTTGGTCTTGTCTGGGTGGTCTCAAAGTTCCGTCCATGTTTACGTGGCACACACTTCTCCGTCGTCACGGACCACCACGCGCTCTGCTGGTTTTCAGCCTTTAGAGATCCCATAGGCCGATTTGGTCGCTGGGCTCAGCGACTGGAAGAATATACCTTTGCTGTTACATAAAAGTCTGGACGCCTGCATCAGGACGCTGACTGCCTTTCGCGCTATCCAGTTGGCGCACCAGCTGGCGTGCCTGACAACAACGCCTACGTGTGCTCCATTCCCCAACTGACCCACATAGCCGACGATAAACGCCGTGATGCAGCCTTACGGGCTACCATCGAGCGCCTAGACTTTACTTCATTGAACCGATCCACCAAGCGTTCGTACTCCGGAATGGTACATTATACTGGCCTAACTTCCATCCAGACGGCCCATCTCTGCTGGTTGGTATATCCACCACCTCCACTAAATATGTTACGTCAATAACGAGTCAATATTGCTACCTGTAGGCTGCCACAAACCATAGTGCGAATGCGCGTGTGCGCCCGACGAAGAAGATGAGGCTCGCTGGCTGCTCGAGCTCGGAGCCAGACTGGCCAGTGCTGCAACCGCTCTTGCCAATATATTTTTCGAATATATTCGCAATACTTTGTCTCGTTACTCACGTAACATATTTGGTGGAGGTGGAACGATCCCCGTCCTCACCACGCAGCTCCGCAGTGGCCGCATCCTCCAGCTTCCCACCATGGCTTCCAGTGACAACGCGTCCGCTTCATCATCTGCGGCTTCTCCGACAACCTTTGTCGCCGTCCAAACACCACGTGATCCCGGGACATTTTCTGCGCAACCTGGCCTCGACGTCGACAAATGGCTTCGCCTTTATGAACGGGTCAGTCAAACTCACCGTTGGGACCCTACCATGATGCTCGCTAATGTTCTCTTCTACTTGGACGGAACCCCGCGTGTCTGGTACGAGACAAATGAGTCCGAACTCACCAGCTGGGACACGTTCAAGGAGAAGCTACGTGACGTCTTTGGGGACCCGACCGGTCGCCACGCAGCTGCACGACAGGAGCTGGCTACCCGTGTCCAGTCGCCAACTGAATCGTATGTGTCATACATCCAAGAAGTTCTCGCTCTTTGCCGAAAAGTGGACGAGGCGATGTCTGAGGCTGAAAAGGTTGGACACGTTTTGAAGGGGATCGCGGACGACGCCTTCAATTTGCTGGTGTACACTAACGTCTCGACCATCGACCGTGTAATTCAAGAATGCCGCCGTTTCGAAACAGCAAAAAGCCGTCGGGTGCGCCCTCCTTTTTCTCGGTTGCCAAACACGGCGGCTACGTCCACCTGCTCCGATTCTACCGTCACACCGCCCTTTGAGCAGAGTGTAACGCGTATCGTTCGACGGGAACTTGAAGCAGCAAGTCCAGCGCCGCTTCAGCCCACTTCCTTCGAACATACGATACCGACAACCCCCGCGATCTCCGTTATTCAGGCGGTCGTACGACAAGAATTCGCCAACCGCGGGTTCCCTGATGCTTGCCCCATCTCTTGCCCCTCCTCCAGACCAATTCCCATTAATGCACCTCGACGTGACCCATTTGTTGCTCCACGATCTCGCAACCCGGCGGAATGGCGAACTCCTGACGACAAACCGATCTGCTTCCGGTGCCACCGCGTTGGACATGTCTCCCGCTACTGCCGTGCCTCCTGGACGCCGCCACATAGGAGCCAGTTTTTCGCACCTTATTATAGCCCATATGAAGATCTTCGCCGGTATTCGTCCAGCCGTACCGCCCCTGCTTTCGACACGTCTAACAGCCGCCTTCCTGCTCGTTCTCCGTCCCCTCAACGCCGTCGTTCCCCGTCGCCCCAGCCACGCCGCCATCACTCGCCGCCTAACTTTTCATCGTACCCGACGGAAAACTAGACAGTGCAGCCCCTGGAGGTAGTGCTGCATCATCCCTGTCTGAACCAAACCCTCCATTGACGCTTCATACGAACAAAAATCTTGTCGATGTACACGTGGACGGTATTTCTCTGTCGGCACTAGTCGATACTGGCGCTCATGTGTCCATAATCAGCGTTCATCTTTGTCGCCGCTTAAGAAAAGTACTCACGCCCCCTGCTACCGAAGCTGTACGTGTGGCCGATGGCGGCACTGTTCCTGTCATTGGCATGTGTACGGCTCGCATACGCATCGCCGACCGTTACATCCCTGTTCTATTCACGGTGCTCCAGAACTGTCCTCATGACCTCATCTTAGGGATGGACTTCCTGTCGACCCATTCTGCTCTGATCGACTGTTCCGCTGGTACTCTTTGCTTAGACCTTCCTCTTCAGCCGGATATTCACCCTGAACCTCAACACGGCCTTTCTGCCACAGACTTCCTCCGCTTACCGCCTAAAGCCCTCACATTCACCGAATTCGCCACGACCTCACCCGTATTGGATGGGAATTACATCGTCACACCGATTCCTGATGTCCTACTGGCACGTGACGTCACCGTCCCTCACTGCATCGTAACTGTAGCCTCCAACCGGACCCGTCTACCCGTCATAAATTTCGGCTTCACAAAGCAAGTCCTCCCTGAAGGCATCCTAATTGCCACGTTGCGGTCCTTAGCCGATGATCACGTCACCACTTTCGCAGCCGACGCATGCCCCAATTTTCCTTGTCGCCCACTCGATGCCACATGCCTCGACATGTCAATACGTCCCATGATTGACCCTGACCTTCCCCCAGCGCAATCAGCCGCTCTCGCACGCCTTCTAGCTTCCTACCGTGACATCTTCGACCTTGACGACCGCCCACTCGGCCAAACTTCTCTTGTAAAGCACCGCATCAACACCGGTGATGCTGCTCCCATTCACCGTCGACCGTATCGCGTGTCCGCGTCGGAGCGCCAGATTATTCAAGCTGAAGTGAATAAGATGTTAACTAAAGGCATTATTGAGCCCTCATCAAGCCCATGGGCGTCACCCGTCGTCCTGGTTAAAAAGAAGGACAACACATGGCGTTTTTGCATCGATTACCGGCATCTAAATCGAATCACCAAAAAGGACGTGTATCCTTTACCACGTATTGATGACGCCCTCGATTGTCTCCACGGCGCACGCTACTTTTCATCCATCGACCTTCGTTCTGGTTATTGGCAGATTGCCGTAGACGAGAAAGACCAAGAAAAGACCGCCTTCATCACTCCAGATGGCCTATACCAATTCAAGGTTATGCCCTTCGGCCTATGCAATGCCCCCGCCACGTTCGAACGTATGATGGACTCTCTGCTACACGGGTTCAAATGGTCAACATGCCTGTGTTACCTAGACGACGTCCTCGTATTTGCACCTACGTTTGAGACCCACCTTGAGCGTCTGTCGGCCATTCTCGACGTCTTCCGCAAAGCTGGCCTCCAGTTGAACTCCTCGAAGTGTCACTTCGGCCGCCGACAGATTACCGTGCTGGGCCACCTTGTCGATGCTTCTGGTGTGAGACCGGACCCTGAGAAAATTCGTGCCGTCACGAATTTCCCAGTACCCCAATCCGCCAAAGATGTCCGGAGCTTTGTGGGACTTTGCTCCTACTTTAGGCGGTTCGTGAAAGATTTTGCGGCAATCGCCCAACCACTTACCGATCTTTTGAAGAAAGGCGTTCCATTTTCGTGGGGGTCCACTCAAGCTGCCGCCTTCTCTCACCTCATAACACTTTTGACGACGCCCCCTATCCTCGCCCACTTTGACCCATCTGCCCGAACTGAGGTCCGAACTGATGCCAGTGGTCACGGTATCGGAGCCGTTCTCGCCCAATGCCAACAGGGACACGACCGCGTTATCGCGTATGCTAGCCGCCTCCTTACACCTGCAGAGCGTAACTATTCGATCACAGAGCGAGAATGCCTTGCTCTTGTCTGGGCGGTCTCAAAATTCCGTCCATATTTATATGGCACTCACTTTTCCGTCGTCACCGACCACCACGCGCTCTGCTGGCTTTCATCCTTAAGAGATCCTACAGGTCGACTTGGTCGCTGGGCTCTGCGACTGCAAGAATACACCTTTTCTGTGATATACAAGTCTGGACGCCTGCACCAGGACGCCGATTGCCTTTCTCGCTATCCAGTTGACCCATCGGCCACCATACCTGACAACGACGCCTGCGTGTGCTCCGTTTCTCAACTGAACCACATAGCCGACGAGCAACGCCGTGATGCAGCCCTACGAGCTATCATTGAGCGCCTCGACTCCTCCCCATCGAACCGATCCTATCGCTCGTTCGTACTCCAGAATGGCACATTATACCGGCATAACTTCCATCCAGACGGCCCATCTCTGCTGCTTGCCATACCCAAACACCTCCGCTTGGCTGTACTCCACGAACTTCATGACGTTCCTACTGCCGGTCACCTGGGTGTGTCCCGCACATACGACCGGATTCGCCGTCGCTTCTATTGGCCAGGTCTGGCACGGTCCGTCAGAAGATACGTCGCGGCGTGTGAGGAATGTCAGCGCCGCAAAACACCATCGACGCTTCCGGCTGGGCGCCTTCAACCACTCGATATTTCTACTGAACCTTTCTTTCGCGTCGGCTTGGACTTACTCGGCCCTTTTCCTCTGTCTTCTGCTGGCAACAGGTGGATAGCTGTGGCCACAGACTACGCCACACGCTACGCAATCACACGCGCCCTTCCAACAAGTTGCGCCACTGACGTCGCCGATTTTCTTCTACACGACGTGATCTTGCAACATGGTGCTCCACGCCAGCTGCTCACGGACCGAGGCCGCACATTTCTATCGAAAGTCATAGCGGACATTCTACGCTCTTGTGCAACACGCCACAAGCTCACTACGTCGTACCATCCGCAAACAAATGGCCTCACAGAACGCCTGAACCGAACCCTAACTGACATGCTTGCAAAGTACGTTTCCTCAGATCACTCTGACTGGGACATCGCTTTACCATACGTGACATTTGCCTACAATTCTTCGCGCCACGACACGGCTGGTTACTCCCCTTTTTTCTTGCTGTTCGGCCGCGAACCCACATTACCCCTCGATACGACGATTCCGTTACCAGCAGCTCCAACTTCACAATATGCTCTGGACGCCATCAGCCGGGCCGCCCACGCACGCGAAACCGCTCGTGCTCGCCTTCTGACCTCCCAAGCAAACCAACGGCGTCGGTACGACCAACGACACCGCGATGTGCACTTTTCGCCCGGTTCGTTGGTTCTGCTGTGGTCTCCGACCAGGCACGTTGGCCTGTCTGACAAGCTGCTCTCTCGGTACACAGGGCCCTACAGAGTGCTTCGTGAGGTGACTCCCGTCACTTATGAAATCACTCCTGCTGCCTCGCCGTCTTCATCCACCCCTAGGGCCAGCGACATCGTACACGTCGCACGCCTGAAGCAGTACCACTCGCCCAATGATCTTGACATCTAGATGCGCCGAGACGGCGCCTTTGCCGACGGGGGTTATGCTACCTGTAGGCTGCCACAAACCATAGTGCGAATGCGCGTGTGCGCCCGACGAAGAAGATGAGGCTCGCTGGCTGCTCGAGCTCGGAGCCAGACTGGCCAGTGCTGCAACCGCTCTTGCCAATATATTTTTCGAATATATTCGCAATACTTTGTCTCGTTACTCACGTAACAATATATTGCAAGAGCGGTTGCAGCGCTGGCCAGTCTGGCTTTGAGCTCGAGCAGCAAGCGACTTTCATCCTCTTCGTCGGGCACACACGCACATTGACAGTATGCATTACGGCAGCCTACACGTAGCAATATCTTGTTCTTTGGGTTTCGTTGAACAAAACTGTTCCTCTTATATTTATTCAGATAACTTTCCTTAGTATTTTATATATCCCTGATAGTAAGCTGAAAGCCATGCAGTTCGTAAAATATTTGATGCCTTCTATCTTACACGTTATTATAACACTGTAATTGTTTCAGTTCACAAAAACACATGTTGTTGTGAAGCACTGAATATGGAGCGTAGCTAGCGTCTTCCTAATCAACATTGCTTCCATTTAGTTAGGTATTAGGTAGGCTGTTGCTCCGCCAGTGCAAACTGTTTTTCCGTGCAGATTGTCGCCTATAGTCATTGCTGTATCTTCGTTAGGCACATATCCAACTTCCGTGCTTTCCTTGTCGATACTGCCACTAGAGGTTGCACGACTCATTTTCTGAGGATAGAGTTCAGCGTAGAAGTCAATTGCCACCCGAACAATGTCATTGATGTTGTTATTTTTACGCTTGTGTTTTAGAGCATGCATTTTTAAGGCGAAGCATTTCTTTGCCTACTGCAATAACTTTTGGCCTCTATTGGCGTATCTATTTATCTATCTAACTATCTATCTACCTACCTATCTATCTATCTATCTGTCTGTCTATCTATCTATCTATATGTCTTTCTATCTATCCATCTATCTATCTATCGATCCATCCATCTATCTACCTATTTATTTAGCAGCTTACGTCTCTGTGATTTCATGATCACCCCCTTAGCCGGATCAAGTGAAGCAAATTTTGTACCAAAGGGTAAGATCGTTGGACGAATATGACGTACTGGTCAAGCAATGCATGATGCGAAAATCCCGTCACGTACGTCGTGAAACATTACTACTCTAATCGTTTCTTTACATACTCGGTGGAGCGGGAAGCAAACCAATGTGTTGCCCACACTACTAGCACCAAGCAATGGGCCCTCGGTCTCACTTCGGGGTGCCGGTCAGGCCCGCGAGACCTGTTTCCAAAACAGTGTCAGGCCTACGAGATGACGCTCCAATCGACATCCCCGAAGAGTTAAAAAATAGACTTGAGAAACTGTGATTGAGGTGCTCTCAAGTGTGTTGGACTGGGTCCGTGTCACGAAGATCACAATCAACAAGGAAAACAAACATTATGCGTCCTTTTTTCACAGGGTCAAGTGGGAATGGGCAAAACGATACATCTCGCCATTCATGCATACAGAGCGGAGAAAGCCCTCTTTTTCAAAGAATTTATTCATATTCTGGGCGTGACGTTTGACCAACGTCCTCTCTTCTTTCTTCGTACCAGTGCCCTGAGCTGAAGGTGGAATTTCTGTTGGCGTGCGTCAGCCCCCTGGCTCGCTTGCAGGACGGCCGTTTGCGCCCAGAGCAAAAGGTCATGCTATAAGGGAGCGTCATCTTGCCGACAATCAGCATGCCTTCCCGATATGTTGGGACGAACTCTGCCCCGACTGCTGGCTGAAGTCTCGCGCCATAGCCTTACAGCGCTACGTATTGTTTCATCTGTCGGAGGATTTTTTACAACAAGACCTACCGCGTTACAAGTCATCATGTGCGCCCCCCACGACATTGTTCTGGAGCTGGAGTGGCTGAACGCTGAATTGTGACTGTTTACGCTGCGCAAAGCGTACGCTATACAGATATTTTCGTTCGCCCGAAAGAGGTTCTTTATCCTGTTGATCGACTTGGAGTCCACTCTGCTGAGTGGTTTACTTTTTCCCATCCCCGCTGAACTGATCTTGAGGCCAACTTGAACGCTAGGCACCGATGTCCTCATATCTAAACGGGTGAGTAGTATGCGGGGGGGCTGGCAGGAATGGCATCCATCGTCCTGGTAAGGCGGATCGTGTGGCTGCGGTGGGTCGCTTCTCTCTTTCTAGAGCTACGAGCGCATTCTGCGCAGTAGCTTTGGCCCTTGCAGATCACAAAATTGGTTGTGCACCCACCCCAGCATTGATGAGGTCCCCGTATACATTGACTGCATCTCCTTGCTTCAGGCTTTGTTGTCGCTGATCCTCAAACGCTGATCCTCGCATAATAAATAATTGTGACGCTTGTTCCATCAAATCGCTTCCGTCACGACCATAATGCTTCATCAAGTCTCAGGGCATGCGGGGTATTTGGCAATAAGATCGCTGATTACATCGCTTCTTGCGCCGCAAAGCATGGAGAGCACACAACTATGCAATGATCGTGGCGGAATGGCCAATCTATCTTCAGAACCGAGCTCAACAAGTGCTGCGCCCTGCAATGGTCCCAAGAGGAAAACAACACCGCGCTGTACAAGTGGGTGCCAGACCTACAGAAGCTGCCGGCCTATTTTCTACCTAACAAGGCACTAGTAACGCTCATCACAGGTGACGGGCGTTTCGCTCGTACTTGCACCAATTCTATTTGCTACGAAATCCCAGATGCTTTTGCGGAAGCCTTTGCTAGTGCATTCAACACTACATAATTGAAAGCCCAGGTGCCCAACACATCGCAGCCCAATTGTGGCCTCAAGCGACCATGGATGGCGCGCGCTTTCCGCACATCCGCCAACGTCTGAGCGATCGGACCATTCTTATTCGGTTGGTTCCTTTCATCACTGGCGCCATACCGGACCTCTCACGCTAGCTTTGCGTCTGGCTTCCTCCTTGTCCCCCTCTTGGTGGATGTCGCAGCCCAAAGAGCCCCACTCACACGCAAATTAGACGCACACAACACCAGAGGTCACAAGCTGCTTGCCATGGGATGCGTAGTCCACGTCCCCCAGTTGAACCTTCAAGGGAGAGGTTTCGTATTTTTGGGGCGTAGACCCTGCATTTCTGCTGTTGGGCACTCGATCCACTAGTGCAACACGCTATACATTACCAGCAACCGTGATGCCCCTCTGTTGCGAGGTCGGTCCTGCAACTCGACGTTACGAGCAACACTGCCATTGGAAACACACGACCAAGGTCCAGACGTGCTGCTTCTGTTCCCAGACGTTGCAACCGGTTCGCGAAACAGTCCGGTTGCGATGTCTGTAGATCACGGATGTGTCTGTACACCACGGACACCGTGTGCTGAATTTTTAGGGCGAAGCTCCTTAAGCCATGGGTTGTGCGTCTTCTAATTATGTAGTAGTAGTAGTAGTAGTAGTAGTAGTAGTAGTAGTAGTAGTATTGGTAGTAGTAGTAGTATACGTTATTGTCGTAGTAGTATGTAGCCAGGTCCACGGCTGGACTAGAGAAGCGGTACGCGCGCACTCTTTTGAATTGAGGAGGAAACCCGCACACATTACACATAAATAAAAATGTAGTTGTTTCTGATGAAATCACTTACAGAGACAAGTATCGGTGACTTAATCTTCAATAGTATTTGCCTTCAATCTGATGCTCACTAAGAAAAAATAATAACAGAAGAAGGCACCTTAAAGCAATATCAGACCAGATAAGGTTGCCACGTTGAACTCGCTGGGCGTAACCTTCTTAGTTTTAGCAAAGTTTGACGAGGGCTGAGCCACAGTTCCATGAACTAACGGCGATGAAAGGTGAGAACCACACAGGAAGCACAGGTCGTAAGAGAGTTCGGGCGTGCCAATCCTCAAGTCCAGCCATTCCACCTCTGGTATCCCCTTGAAATGTCCGCTGGATGGCAGTAGTTCCATCTGATTAATATACGATGAAAAGATGCTAGATGGCGGCACTTGCAGTGTTCACTAGATGGACGAACGGATGGACCGATGCAAGGATGGCTGGACGGACGTACGGACGGATGCATGAATGAACGCAGGGACGGATGCACGGACGGAAAGACAGACGGATGGAAGCGGGCACGGATTGACGGATGCTTCGCCCTTCTCATCACCATGCACTCCGTAGATATGCTGGGATTTTTTTATTGTCCACGAGCACTTTGTGCAAGAACTCATGAACTCACTCAACTTGCCTAACGCTAGCAAAACTGTACCACTTTTAAGATCTTTTTTTCATTGTTGTATGTTTGTTTCTTTCCGGTTCTATCTCTTTTGAGCTCATTGAATTTCACACTGGGTACAGCCCAGTCGTCTCTGGCTCATTTATTCCTATTTAACCACCGCGGGTCTCTGCGCTCGGTGAGCCTTTCGGAACACTTACGCGTTATTTCTTGCCCATAATTTCTATAAACAATTCTTTTCTTAAATATTTTGCACTTTTGGGATCCACTGACAACCCATTTCCATGTATTTTGATTGGCCTTATACCTGGTATGCGTTAGCAGGAACAGGTTCTTTCTCACAACTTTAATTTTGCTTTACTTCTTCTCTAATTTGGGAATGAAGTTTCACTGGGGCAGTAAATCTGTAAAACGGTAAACCAGGTGTCCTAAGGAGAGTTCAGCCAGTATGCGCCACTGCTATGTGGGTATGTGCAATGCCTCTTTGAAGAACTACGCCTGGAACGTCGCCCCCTTTTCAATAGGGAGCTTCCTGCCAGCATGCAACCTCAGAGGCCATACCTCCTGTCTCGTGTTATGACCAGCCGCCGCGTGCGATCACTCTCGACCGTACCACTCTGTCACGTGACATTACCATACCAATTTCCAACGTGACATCACAGCTGCTCGGAGGCCACTGTGAGAGCATTGCTATGTTCGCAGGGGGCCGACGCCAAAGACACTCGCCTTCATACCAGTGGGGGAGGGTAAAATCCGAAGGTAAGGCAGCACGTTCGCGGCTCACGTTCCAGGCATGGTTTTATTCTAGGAGGCATTACATTGGTACGTGCAAAGGTGATATTGCAACGTTCCATTTCCCAAGTTTTTGTTATCGTCTCAAAACACCACACGATTCTCAGCGCAAACCACGCCTGCAGTTTTCTAGAGGGTTCCGGACTGTAGTAGATCATTTCGATAAGATCACGCCCACTGTGCGAATGGTACAGATTGTTCTGGAACGCACGCCGCCGCCAGCGATAGCGCTTGAACATTCGATGGCGGGAGTATAAATGCCGACGCGCTTCACCGCTTGTCAGTTGTTGATCGAAGGCCGACGCTCCATTCGCCGCTATCAGTCTGAGACTGCTATCTGTGCGAGACTGCTGCTGTAATTGGACTTTCCGTTTACCGGGCACAGGTTCGCCCAAATAAACAGTTAAATTCCAACAAGAAGTCTCCTGTCTTCGGCCACGTCACGACCCCGTGACATTTGGTGGAGGTGCTGCTTCGTTCATGTACCGGACGCCCCCGTCAAGCCGTGAACCCAGCCCACGTCGCGGAGAAGACACCGACGCCAACCAGGAGCAGCGAACAAGCCGCCGATAGCAAGGGCTACCACCGGAGTACGGGCTTCTACACGACAAGCCGCGGAAGACCGAGGCCATGACCGCGACTGCAGCGACAATGACAACCGCAGCGTCCCAGCCCACGATGGTCATGCATCAACCCAGGTAACCACCAATTTTCCATGGGTCATCGTTCGAAGACCCGGAACCCTGGCTAGAGACATACGACCGTGTGGCCGCCCTCAACCACTGGGACCATGACGAAAAGCTGCGTCGTGTGTTCTTCTATTTAGAAGACACCGCAAGGACCTGGCTCGAAAATCGGGAGTCCACGCTCCGAACGTGGGATGTTTTCTGCGGCGCATTGCTACAAACGTTCGCGAGCGTCGCTCGAAAAGAGAGGGCCGCTGCTTTATTAGAGACCCGGGTTCAGCTACCAAATGAAAATGTCGCCATTTTCACAGAAGAAATGACCCGACTATTTCGTCACGCTGACCCAGACATGCCTGAGGAGAAAAAAGTTCGTTTCCTCATGCGAGGGGTCAAACAGGAGCTCTTCGCGGGGCTGATGAGAAACCCACCGAAAACCGTCCAAGAATTTGTAGCCGAAGCGACCACTATTGAAAAAACCCTGGACATGCGCACCAGACAGTATAATCGTCGCCTGACTGCAGACTGCGCTGCTGCTCAGGCCAGTAACTCCGGAGACCTGCGTGAAACGTTCCGTGCGATCGTGCGGGAAGAGCTGCGCAAGCTGTTGCCTTCGGCGCAGCCTCAAGTGGATTAGATCGCCGACATTGTGCGAGAAGAAGTTCGGCAATCGCTTCAAATTCCCCACGCACCGCTGCCCGAGCCGGAAGCTATGAGCTACGTCGCTGCACTGCACCACAACGCTCCTCCCCGTTCACGCCAAAACGCCGCCCCATCGCACTTCCGTCGACAGACGCCACCGCCGCCACCACCCCCACCGACGCCATACCGTTCGCCAGCGGCCCAGCGCAGTGCACCGAGGAAGACTGACGTCTGGCGCACCCCTGACCATCGCCCTCTCTGCTACCACTGCGGCGAGGCCGGACACACATACCGCCGTTGCCAGTACCGACAGATGGGATTGCGTGGCTTCGCCGTCAATGCACCGCGCCCACAGCCAGGAGAACGACCACGTGACATCGCCGACTACCTGACAGGAACTCGGTGGACACCACGAAGCCCTTCGCGTTCGCCGTCGCCCAGCCGCCGCACGTCCCCGCACCATCGACAGTACTCTGGCCCAACGCGGGGCCGGTCTCCTAGCCCGTATCCGGGAAACTAAGGGCAGCAACCGGTGGAGGTGCGGTTGCTGTGCGACGAACTACCCAAAAATCCTCCGACGACGACGACGCCGCGACGGAGCTTTCCGAACACAACGCCAACCAGGCAAAGCCCTGACGGCGAAAGCTCACTTACCGAAGGTGGCCTGACGACGCAACATGGAAGCAGCGGAACAAGCCGACGCAGCCGTGACCCGACGCCACACCCTAACTGTAATGCGAGACGGCGAATTAGCGTCTCGATGCTTTAACTAAAGATGAAGGTACAATTATAATGCAAGAAAGTACAATGAATAAATTACGATACAACAATAATACAAAAAACACTGTTTCAGTTTGTTAACGCGCATGAAACGGCTTGAGGCGTGCGACATGGACGACGTTAGGTTGCGATCGGCGTCGTTGAGAGTTCGTGATGCCTTTTTCAGAGGGGGGCAATGCCACGTTCCATTTCCCAAGTTTTTGTTATCGTCCCAAAACACCACACGATTCTCAGTGCAAACCGCGCCTGCAGTTTTCTAGAGGGTTCCGGACTGTAGTAGATCATTTCGATAAGATCACGCCCACTGTGCGAATGGTACAGATTGTTCTGGAACGCACGCCGCCGCCAGCGATAGCGCTAGAACATTCGACGGCGGGAGTATAAATGCCGACGCGCTTCACCGCTTGTCAGTTGTTGATCGAAGGCCGACGCTCCGTTCGCCGCTATCAGTCTGAGACTGCTATCTGTGCGAGACTGCTGCTGTAATTGGACTTTCTGTTTACCGGGCACAGGTTCGCCCAAATAAACAGTTAAATTCCAACAAGAAGTCTCCTGTCTTCGGCCACGTCACGATCCCGTGACAATATATACGCGTGTGTAGTGGTTGACCAAAACGACGATAAGAAGATTTGGTGTACACCAGGCAGTGGAGCTCAGGCTTAAAAAAAGACAACGAAGGTGATCTTGCTGTTCGGCTGCTGAGAGTCGCTGTGCCAGTGTTTATCTGCCTTTGGTTCACGCTGTGCTGTGACACTGCTGGAGGTGCTGGGCCGCAACCTTACCAAATGCTCTATTCTCCCACTGCGAGCCACTCATCTAGCTCGGACGCATTGTCACCCATTTCAACTCCCGTGCATCGGTTCAGTCGGTGGCTGATAGGCCTCGCGCTAGAGTTAACTCCTCCCACGGAACCTTGCAGGCGCTGATTAACTCTCCAAATGGCCAACGCCAGTCCGCAACTGGCGCCCCAAGGCCTCCCGCCGACACAGCCTTCACAGGTAACCATCTTTCAACCGCTGTTTCTCGATCACTTTAGTGGCGGCGCCTATGAAGATGCTGATGACTGGCTTGAGCACTATGAGCGTGTTGCCAAGAATAATCTGTGGCCTGAACAAGCAAAGCTCTCACGAGCCTATTTCTACGTTGATAGTGGTGCGAAAATTTGGTATGAGAACAGAGAAGCCAGTCTGTTAACTTGGCGCGACTTCCGAACACAGCTTGTCGACATGTTCGCCAATGTCGATTGACACGACCGTGAGCAGCAGCTGTTGGAGCTACGGGTTCAAAACCCAATGAAAGCGTTGCTATGTTCGCTGAAGATATGACTCGTCTTTTTCATCAAGCTGACCCGAACATGAGTGAAGATATAAAGTTGAGCTATTTCATGTGCGGCGTTAACAAGCAACTTTTCGCCGGGCTACTGCGCCACCCTTCAAGTACCGTAGTTTACTTTATCAAGGAGGCAACCGCTATTGAGTGAGCCCTCCATCAACGCTGCAGGAGTATCATCGAATGTCTAGCAGCGCCCCAATAGATGCTGCCACCATACCTGAAAATCAGAGTTCTGTGTGAGACCTCATTAGGAAGATAGTTCGCCAGGAACTACAAAAGTTCCGGACTCCGGTTGCTGAAACCCCCGTTCGTCCGCCGCTGAATTAGTACGTGGCGAAATCCGCCACGCATTTTCTACTGCTGGTCCTGATGACGAGCACCATCTCATGAGCTACGCCGACGCTCTGCGACGTTCACCATCTGGTATATTGCCGTCATACCACCTAGTGCTAACGGCCCCTTGGTCACCGCCGCAAGAGCAGACGCTGAGCCGACTACCAAGCCAACCAACGCTCCACCAGCCTTCCACAGCAGCACCATCAACATCGTCGCAACAAGGGGGGCTCAGACGTCCACTGCTTTGAAGAACAGACGCATGACGCGCAATAGATCGACGTCCACTATGCTTTAACTGTGGAGGTGCAGGTCATATTGCCCGTTATTGCTGGCACCACAGTGATTTGTTCCGTCCTCTTCAAACATGGTCTGGAGATCGACGTGCGAACAAAGAATACATACCATGCCAGGAGGACGCCTCTTTCTAAGAATCCCGTTCTCACTTTTACCACTACCGTACTTCTGACGAGGAGGCAATACCTACCCGCCAGCCAGGTTTGGGACGTCAATCCACTTTCCTTCTTCCGCTCATTCCCCTTCGTCACACCAACGTACCTCCACGGACCTTAACACAAGAAGGTCAACCAGCCCGCGCCGAGGAAACTGACGGCGGCGACCTCCGGGAGTAAGGTTGCTAGCAATGAAGATGACGATGAAAAGCCCTCATTACACGACGCTGTAAAGCTGACAAGACGTGAGAGCGACGACATTGTGACCACCGACCTTACTGTTTTTCTTGACGGCCAAAAAGTAACAGCCTTAGTCGACACCGGTGCCAACTTTCCTATTATCAGGGAGGACCTCTCATTCGCCTAAAGAAAGTGAAGATGCCGTGGACAGGCCCTCAAATAAGGACAAGAAGTGGTCAGTTATTTATGCCCTCTGGAAGATGCACAGCGAGAATTGACATAAAAAGAGGAGGAGGAGGAGGATACAACTTTATTTGAAAAAATTGAAGTAAATGTGGTTGGGCCCCTAGACGTCCGGGAGCCCCCTGGCCGACATCTCTAGGCAGGCTCGTTGCACCACACACAACTGGTCGTCCAAGCCAGTGACCCGAAGAGTGGCCTCCCATGAGGAAAGGGAAGGGTTAGGGATATGGTCTACCGTCACGGACTTTGGGCAGTTGCGCAGGCAGTGGAAAATATCAGCCCGGGGTGCCCCGCAGGTGGTGCAATGTGGTTGTGGAAGAGTGGTGTAAAATAGGTGTGCCATATAGGGAGAAATCATTGCTTTTGTCTGCAGCTGGCGCCAAAATGAACTCTGATTAGGGGTGAAGGAGAAGTGTGGGGCAGGGAAATTTTGTCTGCTGTTTCGGTAATACCTCGTGATCTCATGGCAGGTGCGGAATCCCTCTTGTAGTTTTCTCATGGGTTAGGGTGAGCGAGCCCACAGGGTCCCGATGGAAAAACCTTGGACATGCGCATGAACGCGCTCATTCCCGGGGATACACTCATGGCCAGGCACCCACGTGATAGTCACCAGACAGATCAGTATGCGTGAGACTGTCTTTGGTGCTATGGCTTGACAGAAGTATCAATAAGCGCTCTGGGAATCAGTGCAAAGTTCTGTAATGGTAGAATCTGCGGCCGCATGCACCACTCCTAGGGCTAGTGCAACCCCCTCAGCTACTACAGCTACGTCAGGGCATGTCGTTTTAACCGACGCGGAAATGTTAATACACGTGTCTTCTGTCATGGCAGTAGCCGTGGCCGTTCCTTCAAGCGGGCCTACCGCAGCATCGACGTAGAGGACGTCTTCACGATTTTTGTACCGCCGAATATTGTAGTGATGATGAGGCAGACAGGCTAAAAAACAAGCGTCCTTATTAGGGTGAGCTTGTGCCCACGAGTCTAATGACTATGGTTGTCGAGTCCGAGTAGCCGAGTGGCACAGATTCAACTATCTTCCTCTTCCTCGTAGGCCAAGCGCACGAACGCGTGGCGCATGCCAGCCGGGTCTTGCTGGTGCTCATGCCACGATGATTGCGGCAGGCTACTTGAATGTGGCCAACCTGTCGCGGAAATATCCCCCCCTCAGACGCATCGTCCCGATGCTTGAGAGAGTGAAATGATACGTGCGCACTCTCACTCGTTTTCCGACGATCTGTCATGATAGGACTTCATGCGGACTACGAGTACCACTTCCGTGGATTGCGGCGTCTTGAGCTCACGCGTCCCGCGGATCTGTCTTCATAAGTGACGTCGCTGATATGGTTGAGTACTTCATCAGGGCCGAAGTATCGACAAAGAAGCTTTTCAGGGAGTCCGCGGCGGCGCACTGGGATCCATATCCGCACTTTGTCACCGGGATAATAAAGTGCGTCACTGCGTCGCTTGTTGTACGGACTAGAGTCGACGCTCTGTGGACGGCGTATTCGGTATCTTGCCATTTTTTGTGCTTCTTCGGCTCTTTCCAAGAAGTCATCTAAGTCAGGTGGATAGCTGTTTTCGGCCTGTAGTGGTAACATGGCATCCAGTGGAGTGGTCACTCTTCGGCCGAATACTAGTTCGAAAGGGTCAACGTGGGTTGTTTCTTGAACGGCTGTATTATATGCGAATGTTACGTAGGGTAATATTTCATCCCACTGTTTATGTTCAACATAGACATACATTGATAGCATGTCGCTCAGAGTTCTGTGAGGCGTTCGGTTAAGCCATTTGACTGAGGGTGATATGCCGTTGTTCTTCTGTGATCGGTATGTGTCTTGTGCATCAGACATTGCGTAAAGTCTGCTGTGAATGCGGTGCCCCGATCCGTAATAACGACGATGGGCGCACCATGTCTGAGCGCTATGTTGTTCACAAAGAACTTGGCGACTTCGGCAGTTGTCGCACTGTACAGAGAGTCAGTCTCAGCATAACGGGCGAGATAGTCTGTATCTACGACAATCCATTTCTTGCCTGCACATGATGTCGGGAAAGGTCCTGGGAAGTCCATGCCGACTTGTTGGAATGGGGTATCCAGAGGGTCTATTGGCTGGAGAAGGCCGGCTGGTTTTACGGCTAGAGTTTTGCGCCATTGACACTGACGACAAGTTTTCACGTAGCGCTGCACTGATGCGAGCAACTTAGGCCAATAGTACTTCAGACGAATCCTGGCGAATGTTCGGCTCACACCCATGTGTCCAGATGTTCTCTTCAGGTACACTTGGATCTACGGGAGAGCGTGACAGGCAGTCGACATCATTGTGTTTCCTTCCAGATTTGTATACGACAGTAATGTCATACTCCTGCAGTTTAAGGCTCCATCTGGCTAGTCGACCTGACGGATCCTTGAGATTTGCCAGCCAGCATAGAGCATGGTTGTCACTGACAGCTCTGAACGGTCTACCATAAAGATAGGGCTGAAACTTCTTTATTGCACAGATTACTGCGAGGCACTCTTTTTCAGTTGCAGAGTAGTTTGCCTAAGCTTTTGAGAGTTTGCGGCTGGCATAGGCTAACACTTTCTCTTGACCATTTTGGCACTGGACCAGGATGGCGCCAAGGCCGACATTGGTGGCATCGGTATGAACTTCAGTGTCGGCTGTCTTATCAAAATGCGCAAGTATTGTGAACCCTGTAGCCGTTTTCTTAATTCATCAAAAAGCTTTCTGTTGTTCGCTTTCCCATTTAAAGGGCACGTCGTCTTTCGTTAGTTTTGTAAGAGGTTCCGCATTCTTTGAGAAGTTTTCTACAAATCTACAATAGTATGCACATAGACCCAAAAATTGACGCACTGACTTTTTGTGTTTTGCTGTAGGGAACCTCTGAACAGCGACTGTCTTTTCGGAATCAGGACGAACATCGTCAGAACTAAGACATTCTCAAGGAATCACAGCTCTTCGAAGCAGAAGTGGCATTTTTCGGGTATGATTGTCAACTTTGCTGACCAAATAACTTGTAATACTGTGCGCAGTCGCTCTAGATGTTTGTCAAACGTTGCAGAGAATACCACCACGTCATTCAAATACACTAGGCATGACTGCCATTTCAATTCCGAGAGGACAGTGTCCATCATTCGCTGAAACGTCGCTGGCGCGGAACAGAGGCCAAATGGAAGCGCTTTGAATTCGTAAAGGCCATCTGGTGTTACGAATGCCGTTTTTTCACGGTCCCACTCGTCGACCTCTATTTGCCAATATCCACTTTTCAGATTCAAGGAGGAGAAACAATTTGTGGATCGCAGTCGATCTAGTGCATCGTCAATACGTGGCAAGAGGTAGACATCTCGTTTAGTTACACAGTTGAGTTTTCGGTAGTCGAGACAATATCTAAGCGTGTTGTCTTTCTTCTTAACGAGCACTACGAGGGATACCCATAGACTATTCGAAGGCTGGACGACATCATCCGAAAGCATTTCCTCCACTTGCTTCTTAATGGCTTCCTGTTCTTTCTGTGACACTCGATATGGATGCTGGCATATAGGCCTCGTGTCGTCTTGCGTTATAATTCTGTGTTTCGTAATTGACCTATTACGAAACACATAATTATGTTTCGTGATTCAATTACCTTCGAGGTAATCAAAAAGCAATCAGAGAATTCTTTTACTAAGGCGTAAATCTGTTTCTTTTGACTGTCCGGAAGGCTCTGGTTGACGGTCACGGATGCGTCGATGTTGCAGGCCACTGGTCGAGCGGTTGACGTCGTTAAGCTGCATAGTTCGGTCGCCATACAGATGTCGTGTAAATAGGCAATAGCCGTGCCTTGAGCGACGTGTTGAAGTTCATTGGAGAAATTCGTGAGTAGGACATCTGCCCAGCCATTCGTCAAGTGAACAAGACCCCTAGCTACGCATACACATTTGTTCAAAAACAGCCCTAGATTTGTATCCGCTATGCCTTCGCGGTTGTAAAATGAGTCATTCTCTACGAGCACCATTATACTGCAGTGTGGCGGCACAGTTACGTCATCATGAACAACACGTAGAGCAATTAGGCGTCGCTCCTCAGATTCCTCCAGAGGTATAGCTCGTTCAGTCGAAAACCACGCGCTGGACCTACGCAGGTTAATCACGGCGCCATTAGGTCACAAAAAATCCATTCCTATAATCTCTTGAACATTCTGAGAGCACAATGAAATCGACCACGTAAATAAAGCCCCTTATTTCAAGTCTTGCAGTGCATCGGCCAAGGGGCGTAATAATGTGACCACCTGCCGTGCATATCTGCGATCCACTCCACTGTGTCACAACTTTGTTTAGTTTTTTCACCATCTTGTGACTTATCACTGAATATTCAGCAGCGGTGTCGACTAAGGCATTCAGCTCCCATCTTTCCATTCTCCACCGCAAATCTGATGTAACGTTTTTTTTTTGCTGCACTCATCTACCGGAAGTACACCATCATCACCCTCAAACCATATTGGAGAATCTTCTTAACTGACGTTATCAGCGGCCTCACCTCCACAGGTCGCTTGCTTCAGTTTTCCGGGAGTGGACTTGGAGAGCAATGACTAGGCTGCCTTGAAGGTGCACGAGGGCTGGATGACCGGTAGCGCATAGGCGATGGCGACCGTGACTTATGTTGGCGTAGAGGTGGCGAGTTCTGGCGCGTGGACAAGTACACCTGAATCTCCGCTGGTCGTTCGCCGTTTCGGGGGCACGGTGCATACGACGGGAAGCCTCTTAATCCAGCCTGTCAGAAAGGGCAGAATCTGTTCAGATGACCCGCTTCGCCACAATGAAAACACAGAGGCCTGCGCTCGTGATCACGCCAGACGTCACTTTTCCTGGGCCTATGTTCCATATAATGACTTGTGCTACGTGCTCCGGGGGGCAGTTAAGTAGCTGTTCGTTCCCGTGGACGAGGTACGCTGCGTGCTGTAGGTGGGAGAGGAGTCGCCGCCATCGCAACTGCTGCATTGCTCTGTACTGTGGGTTGTCTGAGAACTTTGGAGTACGTTCGGATAGGTCGAACCAGCTGCAGATCACGCTCTGGTTCTCGTATGACCTGCCTCAGTTCGTCACGAACAACGTCTGTAACAGATAGTGCAGATGGAGTCTGGGGCATTTTCAGTCTGCTTAGTTCTTCTCTAATAAATGATCTAATTAGCTCTCGCAGGGCTTCAACATTGTTTCACGCGCCTCCTGCGAATACCTGTGCAGATGCGCAGTTAAGATTCTGGTTGTACTGCAGAGCCCGCTGTTCCAGTGTTTTTTCGATGGCCGTCGTTTCCGAGTAAAACTCAGCAACTGTGCTTGGAGGGTTGCGGATGAGAACGGCGAACAGCTTTTGCTTCACTCCGCGCATTAGATGGCGCACCTTCTTATCCTCAGCCATGTTATAATCCACACGCTTGAACAGACGGACCATGTCCTCAATGTACACGGCAGCACTCTCGTTTGTGAGCTGGTTCCTGGATTAAAGAGTGGCTTCCGCTTTTTCTTTTTGGTCAATGTTCGCGAACGTAGCCACTGCTTGTCGTCGAAATACCTCCCAGGTAGACAACGAGGTTTCATGGTTCTCAAACCATGTCTTTGCGAAGTCTTCCAGGGCGAAGTATACGCGATGCAGCTTCTCTCTTTCGTCCCATCCATTCAAGCTCGCCACTCTCTCAAACAGGTCCAACCAATCTTCCACGTCCTCGGACGAGAAGCCGTGGAATACTGGCGGCTGGTGCAGTTGGCTAATGAACACTTGTGCCGGTGTTACCTGGCTAGTCATAGTGGTGGCGTCCCTCGTTTGACTTCCCCTTGGTGTGAAGTGGAGAGGACTGAACTCAGGTGAGTCACCTCGAAGACGGCGACTTGCCCTTTGGTGTACAGGAGTCACTTCCACGGGGTTGACAGGCAGGTCGTCGGGGCTACGCTGTCTTGAGCTCGCGGGGCTTTGATTCAATACCCAGCACCTCCGCCAGAAATGTAGCGACGATGAGGTAGACAGGCTAAAAAGAAGCGTCTTTATTAAAGCGAACTTGTGCCCACGAGTCTAATGACTATGGTCGTCGAGTCTGAGTAGCCGAGTGGCACAGATTCAACTATCTTCCTCTTCCTCTTAGGCCAAGCGCACTACGCGTGGCGCATGCCAGCCGGGTCTTGCTGGTGCTCTTGCCACGATGATTGCGGTGGGCTACTTGAACGTGGCCAACCTGTCGTGGCAATATAATAATCAGCGCGTGCCTTGCGTCAGCCCGAATGGCGTTGTGGATTCATGTTGCGCGGCAACGGTTTGAGATGCATGTGTGCCGCGATCCCTCATTGGAATAGGTGATCATGCTTCTTTGTTACGCATCGTGTGGATTGATTCGAGCCCCAGGGTTCGGAGCAGGCTCCACCCTGTAGGTGTCCGAGAAAGGCGCAGGAGCTGATTGTTTTTCTGTGCCTCACTTATTTCTTGCACTCTATTATACAGACCTGTCTCTAGGAGGAGAGTACTTTTGGTGCGCATCGGCAACCTCAATGCGGTTTTAACTGCCCGCCTTATTATACTGTTAGCCCAATCCATTTCCTTTGAGTGAGGTGAGGATACGGAAGAGGATAAGCGAGGCGACCTACCACCAAAGCTTCAACAATTTGCATGGTGTCCTTTCCGGATAGACCATTATTGCACCACGCAATCTGGCAGATCAGTCCTGAAATTTGTTTTATCTGCTCATCAAAAATGTTGAAGGTAAAGTTTGCGTCTCGGTTTCATTGTATGTTTAGACCCAATACCGTGATTTTATGTACTCTTGACAAAAGTTGACCATGCACATGCAGGTCAATGCTTGGGTCGTGCATGCAGGGTTTTTTTGTAAGTAATTCCGACTTTTCTGGCGAACAGTGAAGGCCCATTCTACTAGTATGCGTCTTGATGGCAGTTTGTAGAACGTCTTGTGCCTCCCCAATAGAACCATGGCACACCCACAGAGTCATATCGTCGGCGTAAAATGCATGCTGCAATTTAGGAATAACGGCGAGCTCTTTCGCCAATGGGGAATGGCTACATTGAATAAGAGTGGCGATAGGACAGCTCCTTGGGCTGTGCCCCTGTTTCGGAGGGAAAAAGTGGCGGATGTGAGTGTACGTATTCTAACCTCGGCGGTGCGCTTTTCCAAAAAAGCTTTGACATAATGCCAGGTCCTACGACCACAGCCAGTTGTGGCGAATGTCCTGAGAATGTGTTCGTGACCTACATTGTGGAAAGCCTTTTGTTTATCTAGTGCGAGAATGTCTCTGGTTTGGGCTGTCTGCCGTTTTGGATGAAGTAGAGTCTCTTTAACATGCAAGAGGACATTCTGCGCCGATAGGTTGGAGAGAAAGCTAAGCTGGGTGTTGGGAAATAAATTGCTAGCTTCTAAATGTGGCTGTAGTGAACGGAGAACAACATGCTCAAAAAGTTTACCAACACAGCTCGTGAGCGAGATGGGTCGTAAATGATTGATAAGTAGTGATTTGCCTGATTTTGGAATCAGATTAATCTGTGCATGTTTCCGAACACAGGGCAGTGTTCCCTTGCTCCAGTGTTCATTAAAAAGATCCGTGAGCTCCTGTAGGGACACGTCACCTAAGTTTCGGAGGATCATGTACGGTAGACGATCCGGCCCTGGTGCAGTGTCCCGGGTACTACAAGCAACCCTATTGAATATCCTGTGTTGATGGATATGGTGGAAAGAATAGTGGATATGGTGGAAATATTAGTGGATATGGTGGAAACTGTTTTGGGCATAATTACTGATGGCCGCGAGAGTGGAAAAAATGGTGGCAGATGGTGGTGGTGGCGGCGAGCCAATGGTGGTGACGGTAGAAAATGCCGGCTCATGGTGGCGAGGCAAATCGTGTTTGGTGGAAGGCTTGGTGAGCAAGGTGGATGATGGTGGCATGATGAAAAGCACATGAGAGTATACATGTGAAATCGCTTATTTGTAGCATTTCATTTTTGAATGCGCAGAGATATATGTTTACAGTCAAAATAAACTAACGCTGCTCAATATGCTTTCTAGTACGTTTTTTTATTCCTGTGGTGTCAACAACGGTTGAATTTTTGTGAAGCATAGAATTTGCGACCGGGAATATGTTTACATTTCGCGCACGTACTTACATCAGTTTGACATCTGCGATGTGTTTCTTTGTTGTGATGTTTAGAAGACTAGAGTTGTCACTGTGAACATAACAACAAGTGTCTTACATCGGCGAGCAGTTGTCGACAAATAAATGGGCTCCAGTTCGCAATTGCCCCTTTCAATGTTAGAGCAGAACACAGCGGTCACTTGATGTTGCCACGCTAGAAACGCAACTCTGGTGATTCTTGCACACTCTATTGTTTGAGCCGTACCTTTAAGTTAACAAAGTGCGTGCGAATATGCATAAACTTTCACTTTCGACATGCGTCTAGAGGAGCCCTAGTGAATTGGACTTTCACCCTTCTGATCTACCACCATGATTTCCACCAAAGGTTAGTCATACCGACCGAGCCCGTACGAAAGTTATCGGCGCTTCTGGGTTTCAGAATACACAATTTTCACGAGTAAAAATGTCAATACAGCACAGCTGCGGCATCATTTACCCTAATTGAAGCTTTTTTCATAGTGTTTGGAGTCCGCGCAAGAAGCGACAAACACCGATGCGACGCGCTTGCAGCACTTCCACCAAAGGTACTCCTCGCCTCACCGACAGCCACCGGTCGAACTCGCCGGTGCTTCGCTGGCTCTTATGCGAGAACATAGACACGTCAATTCGTATGCTTACTGAACCAATATTATAGCGTAATGTTTCTGGCGCACTGCGTTCGTTTTAGACAAGCCGTTATGTAGCTGTTCCTAACGACAGAGCAACAGCGGTGTGCTGGCACGATTGCGGTGTGCGTTGCGCGAAAAACATCAAAATCAATTGTGTGGGCTTATCTATCGAATGAGCATAGAAGCGTTATAAAGCGTGAACTGATATCGCCCTTTGGACGGAGCGGGAAACGGATAATAAACTTGGCAGTAACTCTACCTACTCCTCAGTCTACTGAGTTGTTTTTTTCCTTGCGGTTGTAAATTGTAACAAAAACATAGCGCTGGTGCCATTCTCGCAGTGGCAATCGTTACAGACAGCAGTTGTTCGTGTTTATCAAATGTGCAAATCTTTAGCAGGTGCACATCTCGTCCCACCCAAGTGAACGACGAACAGAACTGAAGTTAAATAATGACTCTCTGGGTTGACTGTTTCTTAAACATCCGCACCGCCATCTGTCAGCGTGGCGCAGTGGTTAGTGTACTCAGCTCCAAATTCAGAGGTGCTAGGTTTGATCCTACGCTGGCGCGTGTTTCTTTTACGCGTCCTTGCTACATTCTTTTTTATACAATTCTTTTTATATTTCTTTAGCGACAGCTCGTCACGGTGGTTCTGAGACTGCTTCACGCTCCAGTATTGCCAACTGGAGCGTGCTATCTACCATCCACTTCACCATAGCCACTATACACCATGTGCCACCATTTCCACCGCCATAATCCACCAAAATGGTGGATGATGGAATCCACCATTCTTATAGTGGACGTTTTTTTTTTCAATAGGGAAGGGTCTGTTTTACCTCTGCAAGGGTGATCTCTGTATCCAATTTTTCGCCCGGATCAGGGGTGTTAAAGGGAGTGCGCTCGGATCCGCCGGTAGGAGCTCAGTTATGTAAAGGTTTTTTATGTGTGGCATAATGTCTGTGCCTTCTTGCTCTTCTAGGTAAATGAGCCGTTGGGTAGCCATGGTAATGTGATTTTTGGTCGACGTGGGATCTAGAAGGGCCCTTAGGATGTTCCTTGTACGTTTTGTGCCAAGTGTTCCTTTCAGTGTCCTACAAAAGTTTTCCCAATTTGCTTTCGCTGACTGCGTGGCATACTGTGCAGCCTCCTCTGTGACTGCAGCGATACGTAGGCCAAGTTTGTGGTTTAGTCTCTGACGCTTCCATCGTTTACAAAGGCTTCGTCGGGCCTCCCACAGATGAAGGAGGTAGGGGTCAACTTGAGGCGCATTTCGCGCGTTCTTAATCTTTTTACCAGACCTATCAACAGCGTCTTGTATCCTTTGAGTCCAGGACTCTATGGATTGCCGAGTGCTATCCTCCACGGTGATATATGTTCGCAGTTTGCCCCAGTCAACGAAGGTCGGGATTTTAGGTCGGAAAATTTAGGAATTTTGCGTTATGACAGTTCGAATCACATGGTGGTCGCTACCTAATGTATCTGGCAGAACCTCATGTGTTTTACTATTACATGTGCCCTCACCATCGTGAGATCAGGCGTGGTATCCCTGACGGTGCTAGTGCCTATTCGCGTTGGCACAGTAGGATCAGTAGTTAAGGTAAGTGCGTGGTGCATCATGGCGTTATGTACAAGGTTACCTTTCGGAGAGTTACTTATGTAACCCCATGTGGTATGGTGTGCGCTAAAGTCACCTACTATAATGCAATGTGTGAACCGCGTTTGAGCAAGAATTTCGGGTATGCTGGTGCCCTTATCTTTAGGGGTGTGTATATGTTGATTACCAAGAGTTTTTTACCCGATGTGTGATTCGACAAGATTACCTCAAGAGCAGTGTACTCGGTTCCTTTCTCTGAAGAGCTTCTCGTAGTGGTCCGATCTATGAATGGAAGGGTTTATGAATAAGAATATCGGTGGGCGATGTTACCGATGCCACCTGATATCCTTCCAGAGAGAAAGGCACAGACCCCGTCTCCTGCAGAGCCACTATATAAGGTTGTTCAGCGGACTGTTGAATTTAGGTGGCCGATTGACAGTGTTTCTTTCTGATGCTTCTACAATACCTCTGTCATGTGTTGATATCAAATGAATTTTGATTTCCAGATGGAGAAAGCAAACCTGCTCTTCCGGTATTTTGTCGATTGCTAGAATTCGCCATGTTGGGTCGTTGTGGTAGTGGAAACTCCCGATTGTGGGCTGTTCGCCTGCTCCGTGTGCTGAGAGGAAGCGGCGGCAGATTTGCGTAGTTTATGCTTACGGGTTGGGGATGATTTAGCTTCTATATCGTACAGGTGATTAATTGCAACCTCAATTTTTTGCCATGTGGTTACTAAACGTGGTCTCTATTTTCTGGAGGGCCTGTTCTTGTTCATTAATCAGTTGTGTTCCAACAGCCTCGAGGCTATCACTTAGGAACTTTAGCACTAGTTGTGTGAGGCCTTGAGTGAATTCTGGGGTTTGGAAATACAGGGAACATGTCCGTTTAACGAGGGCTGGTGATTGGGGTGGTGTTCATTGTGAAAGATACTGGGAGGCCTGCTCAACGGGCGACTTACCAGAGTCAGCCAGGGGGTCCTGCCGTCACTGTAGCTGAGACTGTGGGGTTTGATGCAGGTGACCTCCTGCAGCCAAGCCAGATGAACTCGAGGACACTGCCCTGGCCTCCAAGCCAGGTGCATGAGTGGGCTCTCGTTGCGGGAGTGCTGGCCACGTATTGTAGCTTTTCGCACTGCACTGCGAAGCAGGCGGTTGGTAGTTCCTGGATGATTGCGCAGATGCCTGGATGGTGGAGGTGCTTGGTATTGAATAGGTTGCGAGGTCTGCTTTCCATGCTTTGGGGTTTTCGAGCACTTGGATCGAGCACTCCTACCATGGCCTTCGCTGCTGGCGTGCTGAGGACTGCTGCGAAATTGGTTGTTTGGTAGCAACTGTTCAGAAAGTTGTTTCAGTGGAGGGTCATTGGGCTTTTCTAGGAGCTGGCGTTCGTCTCTCAGAACACGAGGCCCAGGTCCCCTTTGTCAGGCTGGGCAACCCAGGTCGATGGTGCGGTGTTCGTCGGAGCCACAGGTTAAACAGCTGGGACGCAATCATCATGGTGTTCACTTTGGTTGAGAATGCCGCAATTTCCACACTGGCGTTCCTGTGCATATGGGCAGATGTCGTGTCGGTGGCAAGCTTTGAGGCAGCAGTGGCACACTTGGGTGACCGGTCGGAAAGGTCTGCATCGAAACTCCGCTCCTTGAAAGTAAACGTATTGGAGAACACGCTTTCCCTCGAAGGTGTAGAGGCATGCTCCATTCGTCCCGAATGGTCGCGCCTGAATAATATTGATACTTCGGAAATAAGTGACGGTGTCGTTCATGAGGGCGTCGTGTGTGGTTATAGGGAGGGCTCCTGTGATTACTCCCTTGCAGGAATTATCTGGGGAAGCGACGTAAGCGGAGACTTCATACGATCTGCTGCCGAGCTCAAGCGTGCACCCATGGAACATCTGTGCCGCGAGGTCTGGGTCTGAGGTGCTGATTAAAGTGATGTTCTGTTCCTTGCGTACTCATATCCGCGCACTCATGAGCAAGGGGGCTCGGAGCGCGGTTCGTATAGCAGCGCGCAAGAGTAAAACTGCTTCTTCTTGCAGAGATATGCCTCCTCTTATACAAAAGATCACCTTGTGGTCCTCTACGGGAGCGAAAGGCCGGCGGGGCCGGCCGGTTCCATGTCTGTGCTCGCGTATGTGGAATGTAGCTGGTGGCATCGCGGAGGCCTCCTCGGCAACAACCTTCTGTCGGCGAGCGTTCATCACCCGAAACCATGGAGTTTGAGGTACGAATGACCATAGGTATGTATTGTTGGACGCTTCAGCAACACCACTCGGACCAGGGTGAAGTTGCTGGGCCCGACATTGTTAATTCACATAAGAGGTTCTTCTTTCGTTGCATTGTCCGTCGTTCTCGCCGCTTGCTGCAAGGATCTAATTATTGGTATGGGCTTCTTACGAGAGTACGGCGCCGCAATCAATATCCCAGACAGTTTGATTACGTTCCGCAACAGTTCGGGCGCACCTGATTGTCCACAGGCGCGACCAAACCAATTGCGTCTAACTGATCGATGTGGTTCTCCCTCTTCGGTCATGCACGCTTGTTTCTGTGGCAGCTGCTGTCCAGTTTGACGGCGAAGGAGATGCAGACCGAATAAGCTGGCTCCTCCTCAGACATGGCATTTCCGTCACAAGAGGTATTGTCAGTGTCGCCGCTGGACGCACGTACTTGCTTCTGACAAATTTTAGTGGTGAGCACTGGCACCTTCCAAAAGGCATAGCCGTCGCTTGCTTCGACGATATCGCAGACGCAGAAGGCTGCTTGGCAGTAGTCGACGAGGTGCCAAAACTTGAGTCAACACGAGTTCTCGACGTTAGCAGTACTTTGCCTAATAACGAGCGAAAGAGGCTTCTTGAGCTACTGGCCGAACTCAAAGACTGCTTTTACACAACATTAAGAGTTTCCCGCACCGCTTTAACCAATCATCAAATAATTACCGAGGACATGGCGAGACCAATTCACCAAAACCCCTATCGTGGCTCCAAAGGAACGCATAGTGATACAAGAGCAAGTTGACAAAATGCTAGAAGATGAGATCATTCAGCCCTCAAAAAGCCCCTGGTCGTCACCTGTAGTCCTCGTTAAAAAAGACGGCTGCCTGCGCTTCTGTGTAGACTACTGGAAACTCAATCAGGTGTCAAAGAGAGATATGTATCCACTTCCTCGTATAGATGACTCTCTCGACAAACTTCGACGTCTGTGTTGCTTCTCATCGATGGACTTGAGGAGTGGATATTAGCAAATTAAGGTGGATCCAAGAGACCGCGAGAAGACTGCTTTTGTGACACCAGATGGCTTATATGTATTTAAAGTCTTGCCCTTTGGTTTATGCTCAGCACCTGCTACCTTTCAAAGACTCATGGATACCGCACTTTCTGGGTTGAAGTGGAAAACCTGCTTGGTCTACCTTGATGATGTCGTAGTTTTCGCCTCAACTTTTGACCAGCACCTTAAATGACTTGAGGCAGTTTTACAAGCCATACAGTCCGCGGGCTTGACGTTAAAGCCTTAAAATTGCCACTTTTGCTATCAACAGCTGCAATTTCTTGGCCACGTTGTATGTCACACAGGCGTTCGTCCTCATCTTGAAAAGATTGCAGCTGTTGCACAGTTCCCGGTGCCTACTGATAAGAAGGCTATCCGACGATTATTCGGACTATGTGCGTATTATAGGCGATTCATCGCAGACTTCGCACGCATCACATCACCGTTAACCCGCCTCACGAGAGAAGACGTTGCCTTCCATTGGAGCAACGAAGAGAAAGCTGCTTTTAAAAGCCTGCGCCAGCGACTACAGACGCCTCCAGTTCTTGCCCTCTTTGATGAAAAAGCCATAATGATGCTACACACTGGTGCCAGAAATGTTGGTTTGGGAGCTGTGCTTGTGCAGCTGCAAGAAGGCACAAAAAGAGTAATTGCCTATGCAAGCCGAACACTAACACGCGCCGTGACTAATTACACCACGACTGAGAAAGAATGCCTCGCCATGGTATGGGTGGTCACAAAATTTCGCCTGCAGTTATACGGCCATTCTTTCAAAGTCATCAGCGACCACCATTCACTCTGTTGGTTGACAAATCTTAGAGATATCCTACCGGGCGATCAGCGCGTTGGAGTCTCAGGTTGCAGGAGTATGACATGACGGTTGTACACAAGTCAGGGAGCCACCACATGGACGCCGACTGTCTATCCTGCTCACCCATCGAATCGGCAACTCTATCCGATTAGGAGGAAACAGCATTTCTCGGTGTGCTTGACACGACCGCCATTGCGCACCAACAACGTGCCGACCCTGAGTTACTTGCCCTAATTAGATACCTCGACGGAATATCTCAGAAGGCACACACTGTTTTCGTAAGAGCGCTGTCATCACTTTGCTTACGGGGCGGAGTACTATACAAAAAAAACTTCTATTCGACAGGATCTGCCTATTTGCTCGTCATCCTAGCAGCCCTTCGCTTCGAAGTACTCGAAGCATACCTCAACGAGGTGACTTCAGGCTACTTAGGTTACACGACAACGTTGGCCAGAGTACCGCAGTGCATCTACTGGCCAAGACTGACCATAGCCGTTAAGCACCATGTTCGTACTTGCCTCGACTGTCAGCGCCGGAAGTCACCGCCGACTAAACCAGCTGGCCTTCTGCCGCCCGTGCAGGTCCCATTCGACCAGATTGGCATAGATATTTTGGGCCCACTTTCTACTTCTACTGCCGGGAACCGCTGGGTTATTGTCGCGACTGATTACCTTACCCTTAGTTAGGTTTTAATTCTCGTTCGTTGATCTCCTTGATATGGATTGAAGTCCCGTCAAGGAGATGATCGGCGTCGATGAAGCAGGAGGCAGGTTGGAGGTAATGAAAACTTGAAGGTATATTACAGCGAAATATTTACAGTCATATGTATATCTTGCCGAAGCACACTCATGATAACACAGACATCAACAGCGTCTTACTCTTCTACTTAACTTTTCTTAAGTTAGAGTCTAGAACACTGTTACTACATACAACGTACTTAGTCTCACTGTTCGACCACCAAGTGGTTACGGCCCAGACAAAAGTTTCATCGTACGGAGTCGTACTGATCTATCAGTTAAGTGATTGCAGCCTCGACTGAAGAGAAACGAATTCCCTCCATTCTTAAGCATCTTGCGGTAACAAAAAAAAGGGGAGGGAGGCACTGCTGGTCCGCCTCAACATTCTTTCATCCAATCTGTTTCCACTCAGATTAAGTCACTCCCTACTAGGCTGACCTTACTCTCGACAGCAGCGCTTCTACAGTTTAAACAGGCGTTTTGGTACTCTTTCCCATCATGTCTCTCTCTCTCCACCTCCCACGCGCTCAGAAGTTCTAACGCTCGGGAGATATCGGCATTGTAGACCCCGTACATTCATGCCTTTTCCCACACCCAGCGAGCCGAGACGAACCTCCAAAGTCGGTAATTGAATGATTGCGCGCGGAACGTTATTGCCCCCGCAGGTAGCAAGCGGCCTTTGACTTTCTCCGCTTTCCTTGTGCTCGGGTCGTGCATCGCTGCGAATTTGAGCTGATCGCCAGAACAGAGCGTGTCGCCTACTCCCACTGAGCTCGCGCCCGGCAGCTGAGGCAGGACGGGGTCGCTTAATCCCATTGTGCGTTTGCCCCCGGCAGCGGCGACTTGTCTCTAAACCACAAACATTCCAAGCCGGTTGGCAGAGCGGGTTCGTTTCACATTGTATGTTTGTCCCCGGCAGCGGAGGAGACGGACGTAGTTTGCATTCCAGGGGATAAGTGGTGTATAGTTACACGGGCATACCGAGAGAGAGTCGAGAAAGAAGCTTTGTATAACGTAGCTTCCCGCGCTGTCGTCCCATGCTCAAAGGAAGCTTTGTATAACGTAGCTTCCCGCGCTGTCGTCCCATGCTCAAAGGAAGCAATTTGTGACCTTGCCGAGAGAGATCCGAGAAAAAAGCTTTGAATAACGTAGCTTCTGGTGCTGTCCCATCCGCACGATCAACTTAGGAGCGGCAAAACATAACACGTCCCCCCCAAAGAGTATACTGGGCTGTCTTACGCTCAGTGATACGAGAAAGCACTGCCGCGATTAAGTCACTGGATTTTCTAACCACACAACAGTTGTACACAAGCATCAAACACAATTGCAAGTCAACACTACAGGAGAATACACTAAACGAAAACAAATGCATGCTAAACAATCAAGTACAGCGTTGCTGCTTCAAGCAGTGAGATCACTAGTGTCTAATTCTTGAATTGTCAATGACACAGTCCACAATATACAGCAGCACGTGGGCAGCAACATTCACGTCCCCCCCCCCCAGTTGGCATGGCACTGTTATTCTGATGGCTTCCATGAACTATTCTGAAGCCTAGATAACGCATCCGCATTACCGTTACATACTCCCTTCCGATGTTGTACCGACCCATGATATCGCTGTAAAGCCAGCGCCCATCTTGTTAATTTCGCCCCGTGCGGCGTCGAAGTTGTAAGGTACGACACCGGATTGTGGTCAGAAACGACGTTTACTATGGCACCGAAAAGCCAGTACTCAAACTTCTTTAAGGCCAATATTATTGCGAACGCTTCCCTCTCAATTGTCGACCAACGCATCTGGGTCGGTGAGAAGCGGTGGCTTGCAAAGGCGATAGGCTTTTCTTCTCCCTCGGCTGACATTTGTGCCAAATATGCTCCCGCCGCCGTAGCTGATGCGTCTGTGAAAAGCCAGTAGTGCTGATGTGGCTTAGGGGTGTTTAGCGCCACGGCCTCACACAAAGATCGTTTGAGAGTCTCAAATGCCGCCTGAGCTTCCTCCGGCCAGGGTATCTTATTAGGTACCGCTTTCTTTGTTAACAGCGTGGGCGGGCTCGTCACCTCTGCATATCCTCGGACGTACTCTCGATAGTAGCCGCAAAGTCCTAACAGGCTGCGTAGTTCCTTTTTGGTGCGCGGTGGTACCAAGTTCTTAACTGCTGCTATCTTTTCTGGGTCTGGTGCGTGTGTCCCTGAACCGACAATATGCCCTAGGTAATGTATGTGGGATTGCGCAATCTGACACTTCTCCGGGCTGGCTTTCAGTCCCGCCTTCTCTAAGACCTTAAGAACAATGTCTAGATGCCTTAAGTGCTCCTCCCAAGTGCTAGAAAAAATAGCAATGTCATCTAGGTATGCCGTGGCATACACTTGATGTTGCGACAAGAGTTTGTTCACCATTCTTTGGAAGGTTGCCGCGGAATTTTTTAGCCCGAAAGGCATCACTTTCCATGCGTACTGTCCTTCATGCGTTACAAATGCGGTGAATGTCTGACTCTTTTCTTCCATCGGTACCTGCCAGTACCCGCGCCTAAGGTCCACTACCGTGATGAACTGCGCTCTGCCTACTCGGAAAATCAATTCCTGAGGATTCATCATCGGGAACGCATCCGCTTTGGTGACGGCATTTAGCGCTCTGTAGTCCACACACATGCGGATAGTCCCATCTTTTTTTCCGACGCATACTACCGGGTGTGCAAACTCACTCTCCGTGGGGTAGATCAACTTCCAAGTCAAAAGTTCGTCAACTTGCCGGCTGACTTCTTTCTTTATTAGTTTCGGCACCCGGTACGGAAACGCCTTTTTTGGCTGGTGACCCAGTTCTACTTCTATCTTATGTTCATCTACCTTTGCTATACCCGGAGTGCCGTCAAAGAGTGTGCGATGTCTTTGGAACACCGCCTGTATTTCCGCCTGCGCGTCAGCATCAAGGTGAGCAACCTTCTCGCTCGTTACCACTAGCTCTTCCCGCTTCACAGTGGTTGGCTGTGGGGCATATTCCACCTCCCCAAAATCATGGTCCTCATCGAAGACGACCCCAATATGACTGACTCTTGCATAGTAAGGTCGAATGTTGTTGGCGTGGACACTTTTCACCTTTCCCTCAGATGTTTCTACGCGGTAAGAATGTTCGCGCTCACGTCCAACCACTGTGAATGGGCCTAGCCATTTAGGTGACATTTTACCACTCCGATCATTGTCGAAAACCACAACTTGGTCGCCAACATTAAAAGCTTTGAGCCTGCTACTGCGATTATAAGCACTGGCGTAACTCTCCTGATGAGTTGCACTAGTTAGCTAAGCTATATTAGCAACCGTCTCGAGCTGCTTCTTAAGTTGTTGTAAATACTTGGCGGGGTTTTCTCTCAATGTTGCGGGCACCAGAATTTCTCCCGTCCAAGTCTTCTGCAGTATTAGAAGCGGTTCCGTGGGATTCCTTCCATACAATTGACGAAACGGAGCTACTCCGGTTACCTCATGGGGGACTTCCCGATAAGCCCATAAAACCATTGGGATCAATTTGTCCCAATTCTTGGAGTCTCTTTGAATGACATGATACAACATGTTTTTGAGTACTCGGTTCCACCTTTCTACAACTCCATTACTCTCTGGGTGTTCTGGGGTTGAAAAGCTTGGCATGCAACCTAATTTTTCCAGCATCGTTTGCGTGAGCTGCGATTTGAAATTAGTGCCTTGATCGGAGCAGATCGTCTCCGGAACGCCTGTGCGACTGAATATCTCAATCAGTGCATCACAAGTCGCCTTAGCTGTCAAAGAGCGCAGTGGGATCACCTCTGGCCACCTCGTGCAAAGATCCACTAAGCACAGTGCGTACTTATGCCCTCTCGCTGACGGTGTGTCTAGGGGTCCGATCACATCTACATTGACAACTTGGAAAGGGTGCTCGGGTCTAGTGAGCGGAGTTAGAGGCACTTTATCCGTGCGACGCTTGTCTGAACGAATTTGACATTCATGGCACGAACGACAATGCTCTAACATCTCCTTCGCCATACCCGGCCAAAAAAAATTATACCTAATGCGAGCTCTTGTTTTCTTTGACCCTAGGTGCCCCCCGCATAGTGACTCGTGTGCTAAGTGCATCACCTCAGTGCGCTTATCTTTGGGGACAACTAGCTGACTCACTCGAGTGCCTGCTATTGAGTCGCAGTGGTATAATAGTCCGTCTGAAATAAACATGCCGGATTTCCCACTACGCGCGTCTTCCCAACATTTCTTTAGCGAAGTGTCGCCCAACTGCACATTGCGGAACTCTGCTCTTTGGCCTAATGACGCCTCCCTTTCTTCATCAGTTTGCGCCTCTTCCCCGGAATCATCTTTCTCCTCCAAGGTAAGATTGCAGGCAACTACCTTTTGTTTCTCTACTGCTTGTTCCGCCTCGTGAGCAAGCTCGGCCGGCGCTCGACAGGGTGCCAGAGGGCTGCTGGCCTTCAACAAAAGTTTCCAATCGTCCTTGGTCAACAAACAATCTGTGCCCTCGACGAGCTCATCAGTTAACGCGCAGAATAGGTCGACGTTCTGAGGCTCTGTAACCTCTCGCGGGCTATTTAATTTGACCGGTAACGTAGCTAGCCTTGCCTCGATAGTTTTACCGAAAGCGGACACCAATCTTACCGTGCCAGACGGCTCTACAACACTTCGCGGAAGCAGACTCTCCCGGATGACGGTTATCTCACTCCCCGTATCCAAAATCGCATCTGCGGATATGCCTGCACATGATACAGGAATTAACTGCAGTTTATCTGTGCCTTCACCCTTGTGTTTAAGAGATTTCACCTTTGCACTAAGTACTCCAGTAGATATTTCAGTATCCGTCTCGTGGGATAACGTTACCTTTTGAACCTTCCGCTTTGGCTCAGTAGCCTTCTTGGGGTTGTTCTCCTTATCACTAGCCTTTGGGCACTCTTTAGTGAAATGGCCTGAGCCGTGACATAAGTGGCATTTCAGAGCCCCTTTCTCAACTCGTGTCGCCGGCTTCTGCCCCATTTCTACAGTTGGTTGCTTTGAAGCACGCCCTTTCCTTTTCACTTGTTCGAAAGTTTGGAGAACTTTCGCGATCTCAGTTGGCCTAAGCCATCCCTCGCCTTCCCTTAATCTCACATACTCAAGACCCTCGGTACTAAGGCCCGATTTTATGCGGTCAGCAACCATGAGTTCTGCCATCACTTCTACCGTGTCGGCTTTTCTCACTTGGAGGTAGTATGAGAAATAAGTTTTCACGCGGGACGCGAACTGTGCCCACGTCTCTTCCTTACGCTTTACGGCTCTTTCGAACCTCAGCAGGTACTCTGCCGGAGAAAGCTTCAGTTCCACCAGCACTGCTGCTTTAACTGACTCATAGTCTGCACTCTCTTCAGGGTTGAGGTTACGCAGTAGGTAACGGACTCGCTCAGTTAGCGCTGGCATAACTAAATGCACGCGGCTCTCGTGTGGTACCTGGTAAGTAGCAAAAAGTTTTTCTACTTCCTCAAACCATAATGGGACATCCGCGTCACTCGGCAGGCGGAACCCTTTTAGCACTTTTGCACATTGCTGAACAGAATCGAAACCCCGGCGCCTCTGATCACCCGTCTCCGACCCAGAGTTGAACAACGTGCCATTGAGACGTTCCGCGTTCAGCCTAGCCTGCAATAGCTTTTCGTACTGAATCTGAAGATTGAGCTTTTGAATTTCAAGCTCGAGCGTTCTCGCTTCGCTTGATTTCGGCAAACCCTGAGATGCCTGCTGCATCGATTCTTGCCTCTGAGTAGGCACTGTCGCCTCATTTGACTGATCAGAATTTTGAATACCATTATTGGATGGTTCTCGACTCCAATCCACATCTGCCACACTCGTACCCTCATCTTCATTAGACTCCATTGTTTTAGCATCCCCGCGTGTTCTCACCATGTGCTCTACACATAAACTGCCATGACAACTAGAGAAGCACGCAAGAAATCCTGCTCACTCTTTGCTGAATGCACTGTCGTTCCCGGATCTCCTCCACGGTGCCGGAGTTGGCTGCTGTGGGAGCGTCTCGACTTTGCCGCTGGTGGCTGTTGGATGCCTTGCCCCTCGGTCCTCTCAGGCTGGTCCAGTGAATGGTGCTGAAGAGCTCGCCGATCCCTGTCGACTGCGCCAGTTAGGTTTTCCTTCTCATTCGTTGATCTCCTTGATATGGATTGAAGTCCCGTCAAGGGGATGATCGGCGTCGATGAAGCAGGAGGCAGGTTGGAGGTAATGAAAACTTGAAGGTATATTACAGCGAAATATTTACAGTCATATGAACATCTTGCCGAAGCACACTCATGATAACACAGACATCAACAGCGTCTTACTCTTCTACTTAACGTTTCTTAAGTTAGAGCCTAGAACACTGTTACTACATACAACGTACTTAGTCTCACTGTTCGACCACCAAGTGGCTACGGCCCAGACAAAAGTTGCATCGTACGGAGTCGTACTGATCTATCAGTTAAGTGATTGCAGCCTCGACTGAAGAGAAACGGATTCCCTCCAGTCTTAAGCATCTTGCGGTAACAAAGAAAAATGGGAGGTGGCCACTGCTGGTCCGCCTCAACATTCTCTCATCCAATCTGTTTCCACTCAGATTAAGTCACTCCCTACTGGGCTGACCCTACTCTCGACAGCAGCGCTTCTACAGTTTAAACAGGCGTTTTGGTACTCTTTCCCATCATGTCTCTCTCTCTCCACCTCCCACGCGCTCTGGAATTCTAACGCTCGGGAGATATCGGCATTGTAGATTCCGTACATTCATGCCCTTTCCCACACCCAGCGAGCCGAGACGAACCTCCAAAGTCGGTAATTGAATTTTTGCGCGCGGAACGTTATTACCCCCGCAGGTAGCAAGCGGCCTTTGACTTTCTCCGCTTTCCTTGTGCTCGGATCGTGCATCGCTGCGAATTTGAGCTGATCGCCAGAACAGAGCGTGTCGCCTACTCCCACTGAGCTCGCGCCCGGCAGCGGAGGCAGGATGGGGTCGCTTAATCCCATTGTGCGTTTGCCCCCGGCAGCGGCGACTTGTCTCTAAACCACAAACATTCCAAGCCGGTTGGCAGAGCGGGTTCGTTTCACATTGTGTGTTTGTCCCCGGCAGCGGAGGAGACGGACGTAGTTTGCATTCCAGGGAATAAGTGGTGTATAGTTACACGGGCATACCGAGAGAGAGTCGAGAAAGAAGCTTTGTATAACGTAGCTTCCCGCTCTGTCGTCCCATGCTCAAAGGAAGCAATTTGCGACCTTGCCGAGAGAGATCCGAGAAAGAAGCTTTGAATAACGTAGCTTCTGGTGCTGTCCCATCCGCACGATCAACTTATGAGCGGCAAAACATAACACCCGTTATGCTGAAACAAGGGCTATCCAGAGAGGTACAGCAGCGGAGGTGGTACAGTTTTTCATCGAGAACGTTGTCCAGCGGCATGGTGCACCAAGCATCGAAATCACAGACAGAGGAACCGAATTTAGGGCAGCTCTTTCGGATCAAGTTCTCACGCTGAGTAGAACGACCCATCGTAAGACCACCGCCTACCACCCACAAACGAACGGGCTTCCAGAGCGTCTGAACAAAACAATTGAAAACATGCTTTCAATGTACGCAGATGTCGAACACAAAAATTGGGACAAATCTTGCATAAATCACGTTTGCATACAACACGCCCAAGCAAGAAACAACCCGGATGACCCCGTTCAGCCTAATTCACGAAAAGGAAGTGCGAACCATGTTAGATGCGATGCTAGCGCATGAATGCAACGAAATTGAACCGGACGCCGAGATGTTTACAGAACGAGTGGAAGAAGCAAGTCAACTAGCAGGCTTGCGAATACAGCAACAAGAGTACGACGCGAGCCGCTACAATTCTCGCCGCAGAACAGTCGTTCACCAGACCGGCGACAAAAGTATGGGTTTGGACGCCCATACGGAAACAAGGACTCTCCGAAAAGCTCTAGTTTCGGCCATACCTATTACTACGACGAATGAGTGATGTCACTTACGAGGTCGCTCTCGACAGTTCGTGTAGCACGAGGCCTCGCCAGCACCGTCCCGAACTAGTTCACGTTGTACACATGAAGCCTTATGCCAGGTAGTGACTGCGTAAGACACTTTTTAAAAAACTGCACTACTGCTTTAGCCTCAGGGCGATGATCTTTAACAGTTTGGCAAATGACGCGTGTGTACTGGTGGACCAAAACGACGATAAGGGGATTTGGCGATCACTAGGTAGAGAAGCTCTGGCTGAAAAAAAAGACAAAGAAGGTGGTGTTGCTGTTCGGCTGCTGAGAGTCGTTGTGGTAACGTTTATCTGCCTTTGGTTCGCGCTGTACCACGACAATATACACTTAGTATCTACCCAGGAACGACGAAAACACATATGGGCAATTTTAACACACGCACCGTTAGGACAAGCCTGAAGTACGCAGCGTTGCCTTTCACCTGACTTATCAACTTTCCGTATGCCTGGGTTGCCACATATATTAAAATATATTTCTACCTGTTTTTGTGCTTAAGCTTTTTCCATGTTTTTTGGCGTTGTAGCACACCACAGTTTAAAACATTCACTCAGAAATTTCGCACAATTTTTCTAGTGTTCATTTGCAAGTACAAAATCTCCATTACTCCAAAGTGGTAGCCTGCATAGTACACCATATAGGTTTTTTGTCACTTCAATATATTATCATACCGAGCGTGGGCCTGGATTTCGCTAATCGTCCGGCTAGACAAGAACATTCAGTACGATTGAACTCAACGTCACAGCGCACAGTGTGGAAGTCGGCTGACAAAATGTGAGCATTCATATGCCCTGCTTTAGTAGTTTCAAAGCAGAAGCTTGCTGTATCAGTCTTGTGTAATTCGGGAATTTCAAATTGTTTGCTCTTAATCTCTTTTTACAATAAAAACTGAAAACAGCTCAATCAACAGAATTCCCTTTGAGGTCAATAGATTGCAATAATTCAGCTTCGTTATTGAGACAAGTTGTGACAAAGCTCAAGCTTAGTTTAGATGAATTTGTTGTGCCGTCATTTCTGCTCAACTAGACTGCCTCTTCTAGCCCATGCGGCTCTGGCGTCACCAATAATCGACGCACAAAATGTATCCTGTCATCTCGAAAATGATACCAAACTTGCTGAGTGTTGGACGAGTTCTCGTCAGCAATCTGCGCTGCGATTGACACCACCGTTGTGGCATTTTTGCGGAATACGGAACTGTGAGGAGGCAGAAGCTTGAAAAACTGATGCGGGACCCGAGGTGGGCCGGCTGAAGCGGGAAGTTGGGGTTTTCGGGATGAAGGCCTGAAGTTACACTAGTGTTGAATGTCGAGCTATTCAGTACGAACATATTTTTGGTAAGTTACTCTAGAGCTTCTACAGTGTGTGTCACGTTTTTTTCTTCAGATTTTCTGTATTCCAATTAGTAGCAAGAATGAACTTATCATTTTTGTCACTTTATAAAAACGGAACCCTGATGACGTACTTGTATGTCATGTCATTAAATTGTGTAGTACTTACAACCACTTGCAAAACGTTTTGCTTGATGTCTTCTGAGGTCCTAACTATCAGAAAATCACCTACTCAACACATCCAACAAACATTTAAAAAATCTAGAGCTGAAAGGGCTAGGGTACGAAAACAATGACTACAAAGAAACTTTATGCACAGATTGTAGGCGTGATTGAAGACCCACTTGGCAGCCAAGTCGTTATGACGGATGGCTGCCTGCCTGTCTGAAGGTTGCAGTAATAAATTCCTGCCGTTGTGACCTTTTTATGAAGTGGCGAGGTTTTTTAGTCACATTTACTTAGGTATAGGTGTACATTAAAGAACACCAGACAAGCCGACTACTACGGTGACCCTCTGAATCATATCGGCCTTTTGGGACGTTAAACATTGACAATTATGCCAAAAGTGCAAAGAATATTTCAGTTATCGCCTCTCATCTTTCAAATCAATGAAAGGGCCAGTGTTGGTGAAGCGTTTAGGTAAAAGTTTTAAATATTTTATATAAATAAATAGTTAACGACAAGAAGGCGTTCTTCAATCAGAGAATTAAAGAGTGCATATATAAATGTAGCTACCAGAAATTTGGCAGATAGCAGGTACCTTGGAAATCGTTGTTATGCGAAGAATGCGGATGCAAGGTGAATGTGTTTTATTATTTTTATTGACAAAGCCGTTATGAAGTGCTTCTCAATATGTGTACAAATTCACGCTTACACATACGTTAAACAGCCGCATATCTTTTATATCAGCAGTTGTTTGCAGTTGCATAACAAGACCAAAAGCAACACCAGGAGCGAGAAGCTGTTATGAAGCGCTCTTGTTTGCGCTGGGTCTGACGAGGATAGTAGCCCTCAACTATGCTACAAAAAATGAACCTCAATGGAAGGCATCTGACTACAATTGATGTTAACCCAACATGACGGCTGCGTCATAGGATTACGCACGTAGTGTTTATAAAATTTAGTATCCAGTACTGCAACCATTACTGATGCTTCAGGAACATTAGTTTCATATCTGCAAAATATTTCCGAGACTTTCTGGTAGAATATTTGACAACCCCGCCGAATTCCAGGATTCGATTCCTGCCGGGACACTGACATTTATAATTTCGATTCGTCCAGTCCACGACACCTATATCAGCTTTTTTCTTAACGCTCAGGCGTTACACTAACCCGTGTGTGTGCTCGCCGTTCGGGGGTAGATATTGTGTATCACTTGGGGCTCATACCCACGTTCCCGTGGTACATACTCACCCTCGGTTATGTGTCACTATTTATCTAAACTGTTTTATGACGTGTGCAACAATTTTGTTAATTATCAGTGTCATGACCAGCTAATCGTATTCACTGAACCATCTTACGCCTCCCCCCTAATTTCGGAGTACTCCAGGACAACTGGGTGATGATGAGATCACTCAGACGTTGGTGGACAGACAGACAGACAGACAGACAGACAGACAGATAGATAGATAGATAGATAGATAGATAGATAGATAGATAGATAGATAGATAGATAGATAGATAGATAGATAGATAGATAGATAGATAGATAGATAGATAGATAGATAGATAGATAGATAGATAGATAGATAGATAGATAGATAGACGCCAGAAGTGCTTGCACTACGCAAACAAATGCTTCACAGTTAGAATGGGTGACCTTCAAGTGAACGATTCTATTTTGTGCTGTTGAAATAAAGATGAACCATTAACCCATGCCCGAAGTTATTGTCATATTGAAGAAGGTCACGATGAAGTGATTATTAAATACTGAGAGCACACAGGGCGTGAATTCATGGTATTGCTGACGTCAGTAGCAGCGTACCTTTGTACGCTGCCTTGTTATTTCGTTTTAGATTGATCATATTTTCCTAAATGTCCTGAAGTAACAATACATTTATATATAATGGTGTATCTTATTAGTTTGCATAGCCTAACTGACTTCCATACGTATCGTTTGTAATTCGCTCCCTGAAGGCACCCCGGTTCTGCAGTTATCACAGTATGTTTTCTTGCATTTTCTATGCGCCTAATTTTTATTTTGCTGTACGCCAAAGAAATGTTTAATGCGAAGCATTTCTTAATGAACTTCGGCAACATTGAGCGTACCTATCTATCTATCTATCTACCTATCTACGACGTTTAGCTCTCCTGGCCGTTTCGATAATGGTATCGATACCAAACTTGACATGGCATAACATGGCTGCATGAAGAATTATTCGACTAGCCATAACATCAAAATCATGACATGTATGTCACAAATGTCATGATTTACATTTCATGGTCCTGCAGCTTTCGCGGTGGTTTCGTTCACATGAAATGTAGAAAAACTGGTATGGTATGGCTTGATTGCATGGCGAACACAAGCGACAGGCCCTAACACGAAAATCATAATAAGCGTGTCATGTAACAACATGACTTTATGCCATGCTCATGATGCGCTGGTGGCTGTTTCGCTAGCTTGACTTATACCAAATTTAGTATCACGGGATGTTAGTGAATGACGAAGGTATGACACTGGCGCAAACATGATAAACATAAGATGCGTGTCATGTAACAACATGCCTATACATGCTACGCTCACGATGCGTTCGTGGCCGTTTCGCAAGCATCACATATACCAAATTTGGTAGTACAGTACTTGAATGGATGACAATGGTATGTGACCGGTGAAAACATGGTAATCATAAGATGCGTGTCATGTTACATAGTGGCTACATGCCACACTAATGATGCGCTCGTGGCTGTTTCGCTAGCTTCACATATGCCAAACTTCATATTAAGTGACGCCTAAGAATGACGAAAATATGGGACTGGCGAGATCATTATAATCATGAGATGCGTGTCATGTGAAAGCGTGACTACATGCCCAAGTGAAGGTGCCAATACATTTCGACGTGACGCATTGCGCGTGCTCACAGGCGTTCATTTTGTCGCGTCACGCCGGCGTCACGCCATACCAGGCACCGGTATTGCCATATATTCGAAGGCGCGCGCCGCAGTGCGTTGCTTTGACGCATGCGCGTTTCAGCGCGTCTGGCGTCCCTCCGTCACGAAACGAGGGAGACACATTGTTGTCTGTGGAATTCATCAGCGCGAAATTTAGCATGTCGCATTTCGTGCCAGTTGCCATCGGGCCTTGCCGACGGACGCTGGTCGCGCCTGGCGTCAACGCTACATCCGAGTATATTAGGCCCTTCATAATGCGCTCACGGCCATTTTGATAGCTCCACAAATACCAAATTTGGTATTACGTGACCTCAATAGGTGGCGAAGTATATGACCTGTGCAAAAATGATAGTTCTGACAAGCTTGTCATGTAAGAACACGAAAACATACCACGCTCACAGCATGCTCGCGGCCGTTTTGCTAGCTACACTTATACTAAATTCGGTATCCAGTGACGTCAGTAGATGACGAAGGTCATCTATTGACGTCATGATAATGATCACACGGGTCATGTACAGCATCATTTACTTCCACCTCATATCGTTGTGGTGACTTTAAGTTACATGCCAACATTTCTCATTCGTGTTTCGCCTATCATCGATTCCCACTGTATGTGGGATCTGCCTATTTTTTCCAGTAGAATATCCGCTCGTTTTGCACACGAAGTTTACGTCGCTGTGTGAGTCCCTAATTTTTACTTATTCATTCTTTTCTAGCTAATGATCGGCGCGATATTGCAGGTGATATCATAATCGGATACTAACCCGAACGTCGTAGGATCGATACCATCTACGCTGGTCGCATTTCAATGAAGACTAAAGGCTAAAGGTCAGTTTAATGTGCCATTTTAGTGCACGTTAATTCAACATTTACGGATAATACCTACGGTGTCCTTCATATTCATATTTTTGCTTTGACAAAAAAGATCCGCGGTTCTACTTTCTTTTACTGGTGTCGAAAATTATCTGCTCTCGGCTCCCATCGATTGGACGCTTGTCTTTGATGTTGCTGGTGTGGTTGCCTCAAGCATTGCTTCGCTAACCAAGTCACTTGCCTTTGTTCACTGGCTTGCTGTAACTTAATATTTTGTCTACAAAACAAGAAACTTTCTCTTACGTTCTGAGCAGCAAAATTTTGAACTATAACTTGTAGCAAGCATTTAGCCCCTTTTAAACCGATAAGTTTGCCATTTACACAGCACGTTCTGCGAGGCTTCTTTTGAGGCAGCTCAGGCAGCACTCGTTTGAGAGAAAGATCTCTGAACGGGAATCTGTCTGTCTGTCTGTCTGTCTGTCTGTCTGTATGTATGTATGTATGTATGTATGTATGTATGTATGTATGTATGTATGTATGTATGTATGTATGTATGTATGTATGTATGTATGTACGTACGTACGTACGTATGTATGTATGTATGTATGTATGTATGTATGTATGTATGTATGTATGTATGTATGTATGTATGTATGTATGTCTAGTCGCCTATGTATGTCTACGTGCTCTTAATTTGGCTCGTTAGGTTGCTAGATATCAAGTTAGCCTATGAGGATACGAGTCAAGGTTCAGTAGTATCGCATTACAACAGCATTGCAACATATACTCTTGTGTCTCTTGTTAAGATAGGTTTGCTAAACGCTTACCCTAAGAAGCGACCGAAAAGGGACGTGACGTACTCCACTGCCATCGTGCCCAAGAAATCTGCATACGTGTTTGTCTATTCTCTGACACGGCGCAGATCAGGCAGTCGAGGCAGGCCGTCAAAGAAAAAACAAGTTTATTTACCCAAGATCCAGGATGGTGCGGCAAAGACGGGCTTGCGGGCCAGCAGAAAATTCCACAAGATCAATAGAGTGTACGCTTGCCTTACAGGCGCCATGGCTACCACAGAGAAGGGCGGCAGCGGTACGAGAAGCCACCTGCTGAAGAAGCAGCGCTTTTTTTCCCTAGCGCAGGCCTGCAGTTTGCATCTGCCTGGTGGCTTCGCGCACAGAGCGAACGCAAGCTACCAAAAGAGGGTGCTCTCTAATCCAATGAGATCAGTGGAGCACCGTAACATAAGCTAGCGTGCGTGTGGAGGAGGCGAGGTCCGGGCATGCCTGGACATGCCTCTCCTTGCAGGGAAAACAGATGCACGGTTTGCGCCAGACAAGATAGCCTAGTGGCAAAATCACGATGGCCATAGTCTCGGCGCTCAAGCCGCATGTGATCAGCACTCACACAAGCTTAGAAAACGAGGCGCCAACAAGGATGGCACTCTCGATTCCCACAATCTGTATTTCTGTATTGATGCACATTTGCAAAACGTATTTGTGTCTCAGTACTGAATTACATTTAGGATATATGAATTATATTGTGATCAGTGCACGACGCAGGTGTCTCGTTACTTTATTCTCCCGAAAATGAGCTTACGTATTTCGAAGGAAGAAGGCGCCGGAAGACTTTCTTCCAGGCCAAAGAAAAAGTGCCCAGCCGATCGGTAATACAGTGAGGACGATGGCAGAATCTCCACCTGTCCACACACACACACACACACACACACACACACACACACACACGCACACACACAATGACCCATGTCTTAAAGCTCCTGACAACACTGACGACTGTATTGAGGAAGCATAATTATGATACTCTGCCGGCAGGTTGGACACCCCTTGTTCTTAAGGGTCAGAAGCCATTTCATCGTCTCGCAAATATTGACTCGATGCTCAATCGATGGTCTCTGGTGGATAAAGCAGCTGCTGTTGTTTGAGAGCAAATACGCACCAATATTCTCATAAAAAGAAAACTATCTGTGTTTTAGCCTTCCATGAAATGTATTTCGATGCCAGTATGCTTGGTACCTCTATAGCCAGCGCTGTTATTAGTGTATGGCACACCTGACGGCTTAAGAAATAATAATGCGACCTGTGGAATGCGAGTACGTGCCACACTAATAATGGTCCGCATCAACTTTTAAAATTTTAATCTTAAGACAGCCGTGTCACAGAATACTTCGTTTCCAAGTAGGCCACGTTCTGTGTAAGTGAAAAATTCCGATGAACGCAAACATGATATGCAATCAAGATGAGCGCCAGAATTTAATTGAGGAATCCTCCTTTGCCCACAAAAAACTGATTTCGAAAAGACCCTATATAATTAACATACAGTGGCAGCACCAGTTGTGGTAGTACTTCTATTTTTGCGCTTTCATAACAAATAAAGAAACCATCATTGCAACTGTACCCCTATGATATCGGCTGCTACATTGAAGCATTGCTTGGTTTCGCAGAAATACGACGAACGTCTAAAGTTAGGATATGCTTAATATAGCGATGTAGCGTGTGCCCATAAAAACTGGCTCTGTGCAACGACATGAGCGCCGACGTTGCGCCTAACCAAGAGCGACCATTGTTGTCCACATGCTTGATTAGCCAACATCAAGCATTCAACTAGACTGTCCAATTACGTCAATCCATACACCTCGTATCAAAATATAAGACCGTGACATAGCCGCACCTATTCGCTCACAGTTCGGCATGTATTCGATCCCTACAATGCTTGTGGTCTGTAAGAATTCTGATATTATCGAGCGCATGACACGATGCCTCACCAGAGCAGATTTGCTTCGCTCGTGTGAAAAAGTCCCTTATATTTTGTGTGCTCCTGTCTTAGCGCGCAACAGCTAGGTCCTAAAGAAATGCCATTGATCGCTCTGTCTAGGAATCAGCCCCGTCGTGGTGGTCAAGTGGCTAAGGTACTCTGCTGCTGACCCGCAAATGGCGAGATCAAATCCTGGCTGCAGCGGCTGCATTTTCGTAGGAGGCGAAAATGCTGTAGGCCCGTGTTCTCATATTTTGGTGCGCTTTAAAGAACCCCAGGTGGTCAAAATTTCCGGAGCACTCTGCTAGGGCGTCTTTCATAATCATGTGGCGGTTTTGGGACGTTATACCCCACAGCAATTCCTGGGAATCACTTTAACATGTAAGTGAAACGTGTCTTCACGGATGCTCTTTAACGTTTATTTCGCATTGTTTCACCACAAGGGCGAAAGAACGAATGCTACACCAACAAACCGTGAAGTCACGCGAAGGACGATGGCAGGCAGCTTCAAACTTGCAGCGTGCTTCTCTAGCAGAAATCACCCACGAATTCATTTCATACAGGATGAGCGCGGAATAACGGCTATCGCAGCTCTACACTTCAAGCACGTCCTGCCACAAGGAAAGACACAACAAACTAAAGCACAATTATACACAGACCAATCATGAACAACTGTGACAATTCTTAGATCATCAAGTGTGAGCAGCGTCCTGCTTTCGTAAACGTGACCCCACCAGCAAGCGAAGGAACCTATGTACTCTCCCGAATGACGAGTCTGATATGCGCGCGCGCAGGAGAGACCAAGCATGAAAACGCGATAGGCGGCGAAGTGACAGCCTATTGCACCAAACGTTACTTAACTCGAGGCGTTCGCGCCACCTCGACGCTGTTGATGAAAACGCGCTGAAGCTATAGAGATCTGAGAACTGCCAAAATGTATACGGTGTATATGAATAGCTTGACATAGGGTGCTTCACAGCATACAGTGTCAATTTTTATGAAGAAAGAACACGCGAGTACGTGGCGTGCTCGCTCCGGCGGCTATTTGCAGCGCGTTCAAGCTGGAGCGAGACCAGCACAGTCTCTCTCCGCGTCATTTCGGGGCGCTAAAGCAACCAATTTTTTGTTGATACGGAACCAGAAGCAAGATTTCGACCCCCTCAGCCTTCAAGACTATTCCTTAAGTGGTTGGCGTATTCACCTCGAAGGGGAGGAGGGTTGCTATTTTGTCACTGGTTCCATATCGTCAATGACCACTTGTGTTGGTCACCACTAAATGACTAGAGAAGAGGCTGCGGTGTCTCTTGCTCCCGCGTGAACACGGTGGAAGTAGCCGCCCAAGCGCGCAGGCCGCGCGCGCGCGTGTTCTCCTTTTTATAAAAGTTGACAGACTGCATTCTGTGGCCTAGTTATATAATGAAAAAAAAACATTTCGAGGCCTGGTGTCTAGCGCCCTTGCACTGTGGATCTACAAGTCACTGGTTTGACGCCCTATGACAGAACCATTTTCTGTCGTTTTTTTTTCTTGCAGTAACTTAGTGTATAATTTACACCAGTCATATTCGTGACGGAAGTACGTCAGCAGAGCCGTGGTGCACCCTGGCTGTTGGGCGAAGCGACGTGGCGCCTGCGACTCGATCCACGGAGTGAATGATGATGAGCGGCGCGAAGCGTTCGTCCGTCCGTCTGTCTATGTATTCGTCCGTCAGTGCGTGCGTCCATGCGTCTGATCGCGTTCGAGAGTGCAGACGGCGCGCGGGTAGCACCGACGAGACGTGAACCAAGGAAGCCGAGCGCAAGCGTCTTCAACGCGCCCACCGCTCTGCTCTGTCCATATCCCACCAACGATCCGTCACGTACGGTGACTATCTAGGAGACTGAGGCACTCGTTTGCGCACTCAGGCAAAGTGCGTCCAGCAGCCAATCGGAAAGTAGCGGCACTTCAACGAGGAATGGTCATCGATAAGAAATGATCAAATGATATGAGAAACGGTCACGCATTTTCCTTTCTCGTCTTTTCTTCTCTTGGTTACGCGTCACAAGTTACAAGGTTAGACTATAAGAAGTTTCGCCCCTAAAACGAGCTGTGGGCGAATGCGGGTGGTCGGCACCTACATCGGCTGGCTTCGGCGATGTTTTTCGGGAAGCGCGCCCTAGAGAGCGCATAATGATGTTGGCGGGAACGTCTCCGTCACCGACCTGTACGAAGGAGCGGTGGACGCAAGCCATCGCGGGAGACCTTCGATGGCGACGGTAGCGAGCATCTACGCAACGAGCTCAGGCCCCAAATTTAGGACCTTAAATTCTCGCCACGAACTACGCATCTGCTGGGCTGAACGACCCCACGACATGGGCATTGCAGATCTGAAGGGCTGGAGGCATCCGACCAGCGTTCGCAAACCGTGTGAGCGTGGCCTTCGCTCGAGTACACCATGGACGAACCTGCGATTGCTAAATGACCCAGCAACTAGGGCGTTGCAGATCTTCATAGATGGAAGCATCCGACCCGTATACTCGAACTATTTTCTCGAACTATGGGATAGTGACCTTCTCTCGAGTAACACCATGCAGGAACATGTGATTGCTAAATCACACGACAACTACAGCGTTGCAGATCTTGATGGATGGAGACATCCGAGCAGTGTGCTCGAACCGTGTGAACGTAACCCTCGCTCGAGAACACCGTGGACAAGCTTGTGAAAACCCCGTGCAGCAGTGTTTTCAGCAGACGCGTTAGGAGAGTTTGGAGAGACAAATTCGGAAACGCACTGAGTGCGCATCGTGAAGTAACGTACTCCATTTACCCACTCTAGGTCTCACCTGAGCAGTGACATACGAGAGTTGGCTTTCTCGGTTGACGCCAGAAAAATGGGCTTACTCTAACTTCACTGTTCAGTGGAGAGGATGTTGTGCTGGGAAGACTGGGGCAACATCCGCTCTGGTGGAAGAGCAGACACGGGTTGACTCAATGGTTACGGACTTGGCCTGAGCTGACATGGCCGTAACCGCTACTGCTTAGAGCGTGAGGTGTGCAGGTGGGTGTCTCATTTTTTACTGGCTTGCAGCTTGTTATGACCAGTGGGTATAGCTTGCACAGTGGTGGTGTGGGAGAAATTGAACCCGACCACAGTGGGACATGGCCGGATGTAGTCGTTAACGCCGAGGTGACCAGTGTCACAGGACAGCTTTCAGTGGAATGAGGCACTGACCAGCAGGCATTGTTACAATCATAGCTACACATTACAGAGATGGAACTAGCAATGAAATGGCTTATAAGGAACAGTGACAGTGCCGCCGCAAATGCCGAAAGTGCAGAAGAAGCTTAAAGTGAAGACAGGAGGATAAGGTACTCGATCCTGGTAAATTACGTGTTGGTGCCCATGCCTACGTAGTATTCACTCGTTCCATAGTGGTTCGACGACGTCGGGGCTACAAGTGATCGCTCTTACCACTCCAGGGGAGAGCGAGGCTGCTTTTTCCTTGACTGAAACAAGATAGCCAGGGGCTTCCTCGCACAAATCAGTACAGATCAAAGAAGTTATTGTATTATTCTTGAAGAAACTTTGCTATATCATCTACGCCTATCTTCAGCTGAGTACTGCCGCCTCTTTACTCAATCAAAACGAAGGAATGAAACATGGCAACAATATTCAGTGAGGCTTCGAAACTTCATAATTTATTATTTTATTGGCTACAAAGCTGCCACTGCGAACAATGCAGGAATTCACTAGTAACTGATAGGTCTCGGGACACTCTGGGTGCGGAAGCCTGTTCCTTCGTCATTCAAAACAAAACCTCGAGCAAGATAATGCTCCTTCTGGATGTCCCCAAATTGGCAGAAAGCTTCGAACAAAGTAAAAGAGGGCTACCTAACTCAGGTGAGATAACAGGAGATCAAAAGACAAAATCGCTCCATGATGCTATAGCAGGTTTTCAGTACGGGTAAACAAAACCGACAAGAAAAGGAGAGGCTGTTTTGTCTGTAACTTGGCGGAGCATTTTGCCCGAGACTGTCCGACGGCCCAGGGAGCTAAAGCAAATTTGGTTCGGAAGGAAAATGCAGGCAGGGACAGTACAGTCAATACCAAGGTATTTGTGTTTGCCTCAGCAAACACAAACACCGGCTAAAACCCATAAGGCTGCGATTGAGCGAGGGGCTTGAGCTGTTATGGGGGCATCATTGCGGCTAGAAACGAGGCTTTTTGGTGAAAATGTATGCCACAGTGGTGACTGACCATAATCATCTCAATTTCCTCACTTTGACGTCCCTTCAGAGTGCACGGCTGATGCTAGGCGCTGACACTGCAGAGGTTTATTGCTAAAATCGTGCAGACACAGTCTAAACTTAATGCAAATGCGGACGTGTTGCCATGACCGATTCCTATGCTTGCATAGGAATTGGTCATGGCACTGTGGGCTTTTATATTGTGGCGCACCCATACTTAGCACTAACTCCGTGAATGACCTGTGTTATGCAGCCTCTTCGGGAAGCAACGAACATACACGCCAGACATTTATGTGTTGCATCACGAGACGTTTATGCAATACAGTGGTGATGGAGGTGACGTGGCGCCTGCGTCTCGCACAAACAAAAACGAGCTGCGGCTCCTTCTCGGTAGTCGGCCACTAAATCGGCTGGCTTTGGCAGTGTTTTCCTGGAAGCGCGCCTTCGAAAACACATAATATTGCTGGCCAGAACGTCCCCGTCAACGCCCCATGCGACCATGTAGGTGGGCGGAAATCATTGCGGGGGACTTTTGACAGCGACGGCAATGAGCATCTACGCAACGAGTCCGGGGCTTCAATATACGAATTTAAGTGCTCGCCACGGACTACGCTTCTGCTGGGCTAAATTACACGACGACTACCGCGTTGCACACCTCGATGGCTGGCTGAAGGCATCCGAGCAGCGTGTTCGAACCCTGGGAACGTTACCTTCGGTAAAGACCACCGTGGACGAACCTGCGAATGCTAAATGACCCGATGACCAAGAGGTTGCAGAATCTCGATAGCTGAAGGCATGCGAGCAGCGTGCTCGAACCATGTGAACGTGATCTTCGCTCGAGAAACTCTGTGGACGAACTTGTATATGCTGATTGACACGATGACTATGGCGCAGCAGATCTTGATAGTGGCTGGAGGCATCCCAGCAACGTGCTCAAACCACGTGAACGTGAACTTGGTTCAGGAACACCGAGGACGAACTTGTGAAGACCCCGTGTGAAGACGCATGGGGAAGGTTTCGAGACCGGAACACGCCGAGTGCGCATCGTGAATAAACGTACACCCAGTTTAAGTCTCACCTAAGTAGCGACATATGCGAGAGCCTGCTTTCTCGGTTCACACCGCAGGAAAGGGCACACATGAACCTCACTTCGGCAAAAAACACTTTTGTTTTTAAAATTCATGAGCAGTACTTTCTCCTTCGCGATTTGCGATTCACGAAAATCAGTGAGGTAGAATAGATTTACCGGCTGCAATATATGTCACATAGTTTGCAGCTTTCGCCATTCCACTTTGAAAATAAGAGCTATTGAATAATAGCGGTAAAAGGGGTAGCACAATGACGGGAATATGCATACGTTCAAACATGAGCCAGCCACTTGAAGCGTCAATGGGCTTCGATGAAGCCTGGCATTGTCAATCGCGGTGGTGAACGAATATGTGACCGCGACAGCAGAATGAAATATGCCTACCATTTTCCTTGAGCATCGGCTTAAAGCCGTGCGGATTTCTAAAGGTTTATTCATCCGCACTTTCAGGTCAAGCTGCGAACGGGAAGTTTGAGTATGGGTAAAGCTAAATTGTGTAAAGTAAAACTTGCGTAGACCCCGCCACGGTGGTCTAGTGGCTAAGGTACTCGACTGCAGACCCGCAGGTCGCGGGATTCAAATCCGGCTGTGGCGGCTGCATTTCTGATGGAGGCGGAAATGCTGTAGGCCCGTGTACTCAGATTTGGGTGGACGTTAAAGAACCCCAGGTGGTCTAAACTTTCCGGAGCCCTCCACTACGGCGTCTCTCATACTCATATGGTGGATTTGGGGACGTTCTATTCCACAAATCAATTAATTAAAATTTGCGTAGCGAGTCATGCCTAGCAGTGAAAAGGTGGTGACGTGTATACAGTGAAGCGGGGTTGATAGAAGACAGCAAATGCAAAGCTATAATGGGAGTGGGGCGGCTAGCTGAGGGTTGGGGGAGGGTAGATGATAGGTGAGCAGAAACGGGATAAGCTGTACCGGTAAAAGGCAGCCACTTTCGGTTAAAGCGTCAGAAGGAGTTGACAAAAGAGGCAGAAAAGCGCACTGATACCACCACATTTTTTGTTTGGTGTGCCTTCTCGACGTCATGTTGCCGCTTCATGTGTTGGATTCTTCTTCTACTATCTTTGTTTTTGAAAGTGAGGGGAAACAACTATTGTATTATGTCCATGGCTTCCTAAGTCACCCCCAAAGCTGCAGTGGGGCAAACGTCTTCGTGATCTGTGACATTGCAACAGCTAACTTTAATCACGAAAGAAGTATTGAGGGATCGAATTGGTTGTGAATGAGGGCATCCAGGCTGGGTTAACTCAGCAAGGAAGTGATTTTGCGGAGAGCTGTAAGATCACACAAGGTGAAGTCACAGCTATCTTCACTGCTGTACACACCGCATTATTCAATGCAGTCTATGACTGGTCTCGTCAAAAAAATAAACAAACTTTTCAACATAGCCTAGGTGTGCGAAAATTTAAAGCACAAAAGGAACACCCCTAGACACAGCACGCACTGACATCTGGTAAATTATTGTAACAGATATTTATAGGTGGTTACGTGAACACATTAAAAAGAAATGGCAAGAGCTGACAAATTGTATTAATACTTTTCACTGTTTCACCCTATAGTACAAGATATACGTAAATTTCTTTCCATAAACAGCTCTGAAGTTCTATCAAGGTTCGCCCTATACCAGAAAGAAATAGTCATTGAAGCTTTCTTCTGAGGCAATTAGGAAACTGCAACCGAAAATTCTATCATGAAGCCAGACTTTTTGAAGCCAGAAGGAAGAGAATGCCGGAGAAATGTGTTGCTTGTATGCGCTTGCTCGCCTTGCGTGTTAGGCTCGCGGAAACCCGTTGCAAACTCTGGCAGTAGAGAAACAGCAATGTCCCCATGGAGCGGTGGATGTTCGCCGTTGTCTGCCTCATGTGCCAGGATTCGAGGAGGAGCCACCGGTGGGTGTCTCCTTTCTTTTTTCAGAATCACTGCGCCGTCAGGGGTGGATGTGGTCGTCAAACCACTCGCAGTGTTGTTCTACTGCGCTCTGATGGCAGGAATATTGACGGAGGTCGTTCTTATCTTGTGCTGCCGAAACCTTTCATGAAATTTCCTGTTCCCTTATATAAGAAGCGGGGCAGTCGGCGCACTGGATCTGATATACAACGTCCTGCGATATTTGGGGCGAGTGAAAGCTGCCAATAGTGGTGGATGGCGAGTGCTGAAGCTGCCGATATTGGTGGATGGCGCCGGCGACGTATGGGATTGACACACGCTGTCGTTGCAGGTGACGCAGGTGCTAGGTTTTACCTTTGCGGACACCCTTCCACAGGGCATTCCCTTCATCTAGTGCCCGGGTTGGTGGTGGGTCGCAGCGAGCCTCTCACACGCGGCGAGCAAGTGTATACAAGTGCATCACATTTCTGGCTTTCCCTTCTCTGAGGAAGAAACCGGCCTGACTTGGAAACGTCGGGTTTCATTATACAATTTTCGGTTAGAGTTTCCTAAATGCCTTATTTCCAAATCCAACCAGGTGGACTTCTGTGAAATGTGCATCTTTGCGTCTTTCAGTTAGATCTGGTGCCGAAGACATAAATTTTTGAATGCGTGGTGTAGTGCATGTCACAGCTCTTATAATATTACCAAGGGCAAACAGAAAAATCACACGATATATAAACTCCTTCTAGGCAAGACTTATAAAATGATCAATGTGTTTTCTTGGTGAAAATATTGTACTTTCATAGATAATTATTCTTTCAAACGGGGTAAATTTGATGCCATCCTTGTTTTTGTTGATAAAATATGATATTGCGAGGCGATGTGCAGCTGGTAAAGATTCAATCTAATGAAGATAAACCTTGCGGAAGCTCATTCATTATTTAGATACAACGAGATGAATGTAACTGATAATCAGGCCAAGTAAGACGTAGGAAATACGTGTGGTCTTCAGCTGTGGTGTAGTAATCACAGCTTAGTTTTATTATATATCAATGTGGAATAAAATTGGCAGATCCCACGCAAAATTAGATTCGATGATATACGAAGCACGAATGAGGAAGGTTGACAAGTCACTTTAAAATCAGTGCAACGTTACGAAGCGGACGTAAGTTATACCGTGCATGACGTTCCATATAGTCATGCTTTACATGGCACGAATGCTATCAATATTATGTTTGGACGTGCGAATCACCTTCGTCATCTATCCAGGTAACGTGATATCACGCTTCGCATATAGGGAGCTAACGAAACGGCCGCTAGCGCGCTATGAGCGCAGCATGTGGTCAGGTTTTACATAATACACAAGTCATGATTATCATGATTGGATGTTCCATTTACCTTCGTCGTCTGTTTACGTCACGTGATACCAAATTGGGCATATGGGGAGCTAATTAAACGGCCCAAGCGTGCTATGAGCGCAGCAATGTAATCATGTTTTACATAACAAACAAGTCATGATTAATCATGTTTGGACGTGTCATTTACCTTTTGTCGTCTATTCACTGTCACGTGATGCCAACCAAACTTTGTACATGTGAGCTAGCGAAACGGCCTAGAGCATGCTATGAGAATACCATGTAGTCACATTTTACATGGCACGCATGCCGTCATTATCACGTGTAAACGTGTCAATAACATCGTCATCCATTCACTTCCCGTAATACCAGATTTGATATGTAATGAAGCTTGCGAATTGACCACGAGCGCTCTATGAGCGCACCATGTAGTCATATTTTACATGGCACGCGTATCGTGATTATCATGTTTAGGACGTGTCATTTACCTTCGTCGTCTATTCACGTCACATGGTACCAAACTTGGTATATGTGGACCTAGCGAAGCAGCCGTATCAGCGTGCTGTGAGCGTAACCAAGTGCACGATTAACTATGACACACATGTCATAGTTATCATGTTTATACGTCGTCCATTGACGTCATCATAAGACAATTGCAGGTCTGTGTGTGCCGAAAAACTCATACTTGGTTACTCTTGATGTCTCTTTATTCTACACAAATATTCCTCACGATGACGGCATAGCTGCATTACAAAACATGTACACAAACCATAGACAATCTAACACCCCATATTTCTCTGCCATCGCAACATTGACCAGGATGGTACTCGAAATAAATTAATTCGAGTTTAACCAAGAAGCATTTTCGACAAATCAGCGGGACCGCTATGGGCAAAAAAATGGCACCTAATTATGCCAACATATTTATGGGAAAGCTAGAATCTGAATTTCTTGCACAAAGTTCCATGAAACTAATGTTATACAGAAGATACATAGACGACATCTTTTTTATTTGGACCCACAAGCGAGGACGAACTTCTCAGCTTTACCGACACTTACAATGCTGTACATCCGAACATACACTTCACACACACATACTCGCAAGTAACCGTAAATTTTCTTGATGCTACCATAACGATAGAAGAAGAGAAGCTCTCTACAACCCTATATCGCAAACCAACGGATCGACAACAATACCTCCATTACAAAAGCCATCACCCGTGCCACTGTAAAATCAGAATTCCATAAAACCAGGCTCACCAGTTTATGCGAATCTGCTCTGAGACGCTCGCTTTGACACGAGCTCACAGAGGCTAAAACTTATGCTCGAAAAACAAAAACACCCCCACATGTAATTGATGACGCTGTTCAAAAAGCGAGAAAATTGAAGCGTCATGATTTATAAAGCGACCATCGCAAAAAGACGCACAGCGAACAAACCTCTGCTTGACTTACAGCACAAACTTCCCCAATGTAAACAAAATCCTTAAATGACAGTACGGCATTCTGGAACAAAGTGAACGTCTGAAACGCACATTCCCATCCGCTCCAGGCGTCGTTTAACGACGAGCACGCCACCTCAAAGACACACTTGACCACTCTCAAATCAATACCTCACCCCCTAATAATTCATGCAAACCTTGCTTAGAGCCACGATGACTTGTATGTAAGGAGATGCGAGAAACACACAAAGCAACCAGCACACAATCCAAGTTTTCGATTAATATACCAGGAAACCTAAAATGCGATTCCTCTAATGTGGTATACCTACTCGAATGCAACGTGTGTGGTATGCAGTACATCGGACAAACAGAAACACCATTTAGGATTCGCTTCAATATTCACAGAGCCCATGCGAAATCAGCCCCAAGTCTACCTCTATCAAAACATCTCAATCTTCCCGACCATGCATTCAACAAACTATCAGTAACGCTCTTAGAGACGGGATTTAAATCAAATCGAGAACGTGAACAACGAGATTCATACCTTATCCACCGATTTAACACCCTCGATAGAGGAATAAATGAGAATCCTGGTACACTTGCAGCAATTAAATCATTAGAAAACAATAACGGCAATAACGAAAATAGTAACTGAGTTCACGGCACTGCAACTGCGAAGGGCACTGGCCAACTCAAAAAATTTCCGAGTGTAACTACTCTTCCTAAGTGTAGGTGACGTCTGCTTTCTGTTTTATTTTACTACCGAATCAATTGTGCCATGCATGACATGCCCAAAAGCAACCCTGTGCACAGCCGGGAGGCCCCCACTGCACGCGTAATCCAGAAGCGGGCAAGGAATTCGCATTGCGCCCGCTTACCAGCCTCTGCCGCAATACGCGGCACCCCTCTTTCTACGACGAAATGTTGACGGGGCTTCGAGTAGTTAAAGGTTTAGAACTTCCTAAAAAAGCTCTTTTTTGCCCCACACCGAACCGCCAGTGCCAGGAGGCGCCGTCTGGTCGGGAAGATTGCGTTAGGGAAAGGAAGCATACACAGACCGCTGAAATCAGAAAGGTGAAGGGGAGAAAGGGGAGAGAGATGAAGGGGGAAGCTGAAGGAAGAGTGGAAGGGGGGCGCCCGAGGGAAGTCCACCTTATATTCTCTTTTTTTCCCTTTTTCTTTTTTTCTGTCTTTTTCCTCTTTCCTTTCCCTCGGACTTGAGATTGTATGAAGCTGAGCACCAACAAACTGTTCCTTTAATCCTGATGAAGGCCAGACTTTAGGCTGAAACGTCGAAATAAACCACGTTGTGATCGCTCACGGAGGACTATATGCAACGCTACGGCCACTCAACCCCACCATGCCTGCCTATTGATATATATATATATATATATGTAACGCTACGATGAGTGGGAGACCTGGCCTGGCTCATACGCCATGTTTATTTCAATCTCACTTCTTCCTTCTCGGCTTCTACCAATCATCGCTTCATACGTCACACGATTCCCCTCCCCCCGAAAGAAGGCATAGATTACGAACAAGGAAAAGTACACAAGGAGAGGTTGAGAAGTCACAAATGTCAAAATGCACAATTGGTTTCATGGCCCCGTGGTGTTCCGTAAACTCGCAAAACTTCAGGAAAGAGTGCAGCAGTCCGGTTAACGCAGGAGTTCTGGTGGGCGAAGCTGATTGTTGCGTCCTGGATAACACAAGAATGCTTTGGACGTGGAGATAGCGGAAATCGCAGCCGGCATTCTTGTGAAGAACAAACGAGGTTCGAACACCTTGCAGAATGGACAGTTCAGATATCGTAGGCATCCAATTCTTCGTCGTGGCACGGGTCGTGCAGGCAGCTTGCGTGCGCGTTGATCGAGGTTGATTGGGCGCTGCCTGTGTTTCTGCCGAGTACAAGGGGTGCTTTTGTGGCTTTTGGAAATTTTTCTATGGCGATGTCGCAGATGGTTTGATGGAAGGCACATTCTTGATCTTTGGTGGAGAATGTATCCACCACGATGGGCTTTTTTGCAATGTTCTTCAAGCCTTAAGAGTGCACTCGATGAAGTTTTCTTTCGCCGTTGACAATGTTGAAGTATGCGTTGACGTTGTAATTTCTTCGTTTCGTCAACTTGCTTGTGGTGTGACATTGATCGTGTTGCGCCAGGATTCTTAGCGAGTCCTCCGCAGGCTTCTGCGACGCCAACCAATGCAACTGTTTCCGGCGCAAGATAATGTGGCGGGCTTGATGCACTTGAATCTTCTGTATTTATAAACCGTTCATTGTTGGTCGTTGCCTGAAGCGTACTTATGTCATCAGAAGTCGCACCTGCGGTTTTGTTTTCATTATATGCAGTGAGGTTGTATACTGGATTCACGTCGCTTCGACCTTGTGATTGATGAACACTCGACGCTCCTGCAGAACACGTTTCTTCACAAGATGCTGATTGTGAATGTTTCTGTCTCTGTGGAACCGCTGAACTGAATACTTTGAACAAATGAGATTCCTGTGAACATTCGTTGTCTGGGTTGGTTTCTTGCGGATTTACAAACTCGTCATGCGTAAATGCTACGATCTTGTGAGGTGCTTCATCAGGTTTATCAGTAAAGTTGATGACAGGAGATGGAACTGCTGAGCTGAATACTTTGAATGAATGATGTTTCTGTGAACATTCGTTGTCTGGTTTGGTTTCATGTGGATTTACTAACTCGTCGTGCGTAAATGCCGTCACGCGTCCGAAGCCGTGTGGGCCATGTGTGCGACATGAAGCATCAAGTGATTCGGGTTGTTCAGTAATACCTGAAGTATTATGGTGCCGTAAATACATTGTAAATGTCGATTTATTTGCCCGTGAAAAATCCAACCGTAAGTCCGGTCTTTTGGCAAAATGGTCTACATTCCTATCGGCATACGGTGGCATTACCTTCTCTGCTGCGACGTGCAAGTCCCTACTTGGTGTTGTAATGCATGAAGTGTATTTGGACGAGTCATACGATGGTACAATGGTGGAATATTTACTCTGAAGTCTTGTTTGGGAAATACGCTTACTGCGGGAAGACTTCGCGTAACTGTGATGGTTGAGTTGAAGAGACTTCAGCTGATGAGGTATGTACAGGTCTTCATCGTATTCTTTGAAACGGGTGATCATTTCTTCTTTGATCTTTTTCCAAGACTCGTCGTTCTCGAAAATGTGGGTGAGGTAAAATTTGAATGCCTCACCTGTGATGTAGTCAGTGAAGTTGATGATCATCTCCCGTTTCGACCATGATGCAGCGGTGGCATGGAGCTCGAACAGGTTGAACCAGTCCTGTACGGGTCCGTCGTCCGCTGATCCGGTGTACTTAGGGATGTCAAGGTCTTCTGATGCTGCTGTCATGATGCTTGGTGGTCTTGGTGGTCCGCGTTCGGTCACTGCGTCTCGCTGAGGTCTTCGATGATGATGGCCGGGCGATAAAGTGGTTGCGAGGTCTTCATCCTGTCGACTTGTGTAACGCTACGATGAGTGGGAGACCTGGCCTGGCTCATACGCCATGTTTATTTCAATCTCACTTCTTCCTTCTCGGCTTCTACCAATCATCGCTTCATACGTCATATATATATATATATATATATATATATATATATATATATATATATATATATATATATATATATATATATATTGTAAGAATTCATTCGACGACATCTTTCTCATCAGTCAATAACCATCAACAGTCTTTGGCCCGTTCCTCTTCATCATCGGGGCCATCTTGCTGTTGCTTGAATAAAGCGTCAGCTGAACCGTTGTATTTCAAGTGGTGGCAGGTGCTTCCCGATTTTTTTTACCTCTCTCCATCCAAAGGCAACACCTGCAGCTCCGTTCTAGACGTCGCTTACGCCAGCAGAGCACCATGGCACAAGAGCAAGCCCAACCGAACCACCCGCCTGCGCAACCACCAGCCGCCAACCCTTGCCCGGTCAACAACCCCCCTCTGGTGTCTCCAATCTTCTCCGGTCTGCCTGGCGAAGATGTCGAAGACTGGCTCACAACTATGACCACGTATGTTGAAGATTGGGCGAGTTGGTTTGTCGTACTTGAACTGGTATAGCGCATTACGGGGAAGAAGAAACGGCCGAGTATACCAGTTGGAAGTTAGCGCTCTGTCCTCTTGTGTCTTCTTCCCCGTAATGCGCTATACCAGTCCAAGTATGACCACGTATGTGTCTACAACAACTGGAACGAGGCATGGAAATTAGCACACGTCCAGACTTACGTCTCTCAGGTTGCCAAGACGTGGTTCCTGAATCATGAGAGCGCCTTCCGCGATTTGTCTTCCCTCAAAGACCAGCTCCGACGCATTTTCGGCACACTGGCCGTCCGTTCAGAAGTTGGTCGCAAGAAACTGGCAGAACGCGTTCAACATTGTGGTGTGTCCTACACTTCCTATACTGATGATGTGCTTGCACTTTGCCGCCGTATCGACGACACCATGCCAGAAGGTGATCGTGTCCGGCACCTTCTGAAGGGTATCATACCTACCGCTTTCAACGCCCTCGTCGAGCACAACCCTTCGACGGTTTCCGACGTCGTCTCTGTATGCCAGCGGCTTGATACCTTGCAGTCGATCCGCCTGCAACCCGACTTCTCTGAGAACCCCCTGGCATACAGTATGGAGCTCCGATCTATCATTGGAGCCATAATTCGTGAGGAATTGCAAGCCTACAGTTTACCTCCTTCTAACAACGTTCCCGCTCAACCCGCCTCTAGCGATCTGCGTGGCATTATTAGGGAAGAAATGTCAGCGTTTCAAAGCACCCACCGTGCTCACCATGCCCCCAACCCACTTCGTATGCACAGATCGCTTCAATGCAACCTTCGCCGTCTCAAGTACCACCACATGTGCCTGATCACGAACATCTCGCACCTCTGGTCGCCCGTCCACTGAACCCAACCTACCATTCTTCCTGGTGGGCCCCACGGGCTATTTTCTACTACTGTGGAATTCGAGGATACATCTCCCGGGTCTGTCGATGTCGGCAGCAAGATGAACGTCGTGGTTATGCCGCTTTGAGTGAGACGACACATGTGCTCAAGGTTCCTACCGTTATGCCGACAGTCGTTCCAACCATCGATCAGCGTCTCCTGTGCGCATTTCAAACACGAACAACAATACTCGTGCATCTCGACCACGCTCCACTTCGCCACTCCGACGTTTTGTTTCACCACATCAGCCTGTCTCTCAATTGGCTGCCCAGCGATCGTAAAACTAAATTTGCAGTTTTCGGAGGGAAAACTGCATCGCGGCGAAATGACCCAAGTCCTCCTGAACGACCGTCAAACATGTTATTGCTAACTGTGCAAGGTGTGCGGGTGTTGGCTTTGGTGGACACGAGAGCAACTATTTCATTTATGCGTGCCGACTTGTGTTCTCGATTACTGAAAGTGAAGACACCCTACCTTGGATCATCTTTAATTGGGGCCAATGGAGCAATAATGTGACCATCGGCCCAATGTACAGCGCGTGTCTTCATTGATGGTAGTAGTCATCACATCACCGTCGCTGTCTTAATTTCTTGTTCTCATGTACTAATTTTAGGCTGGG